>CM052545.1:56136746-56222335 GCA_028533065.1 Trachops cirrhosus | reverse complement strand
TTAGTCAAGGTAAAAGTGAAGGAGAGAATCCTAGAAGCAGCAAGAGATAAGGGGATAGTAACCTACAAAGGAGATCCCATCAGACTGTCAGCTGATTTCTCAAAAGAGACCTTACAGGCAAGAAGGGGCTGGAAAGAAGTATTCCAGGTCATGAAAGACAAGGACCTACATCCCAGATTGCTCTATCCAGCAAAGCTTTCATTTAGAATGGAAGGGCAGATAAAGTGCTTCTCAGATAAGGTCAAGTTAAAGGAGTTCATCATCACCAAGCCCTTATTGTATGAAATGTTAAAGAGACTTATCTAGGAAAAAGAATATAAAAAACAGGTGTAGTAAATGACAGCAAACTCACAATTATTAACAACCACACCTGAAAGAAAAACAAGAAGAAACTAAGCAAACATCTAGAACAGGAACTGAACCACAGAAATGGAGAACACATGGAGGGTGAGCAACAGGGGAGTGGGAGGAGGAGAGTGGGGGAAAGGTATGAAGAATAAGTAGTATGGATGGTAGGTAGAAAATAGACAGGGGGAGGGCAAGAATAGTAGGGGAAATGTAGAACCTAAAGAACTTATGACACATGGACATGAACTAAAGGGGGGAATGTGGGTGGGAGAGGGTGTTCAGGGTGGAGAATGAAGGGGAGATAATAGGACAACTGTAGAGATAATAGGACAATAAAATATATTTTGAAAAAAAGAAGGGTAGCACTGTTTTATTTTTATTTTTTAAATTATATTTTACTGATTATGCTATTACAGTTGTCCCATTTTCCCCCTTTATTCCCCTCCACACTGCACACCCCTCCCACCTGCATTCCCCCCTGTTTTAGTTCATGTCCATGGGTCATACATATAAGTTCTTTGGCTTCTACATTTCCTATACTGTTCTTAACTCCCCCCTGTCTATTTTCTACCTACCATTTATGCTACTCATTTTCTGTACTTTTTGCCCTCTCTCCCCCTCACCCACCCACTCCCCTACTAATAACCCTACATATGATCTCCATTTCTGTAATTCTGTTCCTGTTCTAGTTGTTTGCTCTTTTTTTTTTTTTAGGTTCAGTTGTTAGTAGCTATGAGTTTGTTGTCATTTTACTGTTCATATTTTTCCTCTTCTTTTTCTTAGATAAGTCCCTTTAACATTTCTTGTAATAAGGGCTGGGTGATGATGAACTCCTTTAACTTGATATTATCTGGGAAGCAATTTATCTGCCCTTCTAGTATAAGTGATAGCTTTGCTGGATAGAGCAATCTTGGATGTAGGTCCTTGTCTTTCATGACTTGGAATACTTCTTTCCAGCCCCTTCTTGCCTGTAAGGTCTCTTTTGAGAAATCAGCTCATAGTCTAATGGGAACTCTTTTTTGGTAACTATTTCCTTTTCTCTTGCTGCTTTTAAGATTCTCTTCTTATCTTTAACCTTGGCTGATGTAATAATGATGTGCCTTGGTGTGTTCCTCCTTGGGTCCAACTTCTTTGGGACTCTCTGAGCTTCCTGGACTTCCTGGAAGTCTATTTCCTTCACCAGATTGGGATTCTTTCATTATTTATTCAAATAAGTTTTCAATTTCTTGATCTTCCTCTTCTCCTTCTGGCACCCCTATGATTCAGATGTTGGAACGTTTAAAGATGTCCTGGAGGTTCCTAAGCCTCTCCTCATTTTTTTGAATTCTTGTTTCTTAATTCTGTTCTGGTTGAATGTTTCTTTCTTCCTTGTGCTCTAAACCATTGATTTGAGTCCTGATTTCATTCCCATCACTGTTGGTTTCCTGTAAATTTTTCTTTATTTCACATAATGCAATCTTTTTTGCTGCCTGAGTCTTTTTTATGCTGTTGCATTACCCAATGAGTTCCTAGAACATCTTGATAACCATTGTTTTGAACTGTGCATCTGATAGTTTGGCTATCTTTTCATCGCTTAGTTGTATTTTTCCTGGAGCTTTGATCTGTTCTTTCACTTGGGACATTTTTTTGTCTGAGTGCACCTGTTATGTTGTAAGGGGTGGAGCCTTAGGTTTTCACCAGGGCTGGGCAATACACAGCAATTCATTGTGACTCTGTATTTGGGGGAGGGGTCTAAAAGGGAACAGTGCTGCTTGCTCCACTCTCTGCTGGTTTTCAGTCACCTCCCCCACTGCCCACAATCAAGTTGGGCCCTTCTGATGCTGATTCCTGGGTGGGTGGGTTTGTGTAGTTCTGGAATCCTGTGGGTCTCTCCAGTGAACTCTCCTGTGAGGCTGGGAGTTTCTCCCACTGCCGCCTCAACCCCCACAGGTGTTTTCAATAAGAGGTTTGAGGCTTTATTTCCCTGTGCTGGAACTCTGGGTTGCAAGGTCTGTCTTGCTCCCCAGTTGTTCTTCCCAGTTTATCTGCATGCGAATGTGGGACCCCCGGTCCGCAATCCGCTGCCTTGCCGGGTCCACCAGTCACCACCTTGCTGCGAGTCCTATCCACCCGGCTACTTGTCCTCACCCCCCCTTCTGGTCTGGGTGAATGTTTCTTCTATAAATCCTTGGTTGTCAGACTTTGATACAGTTCAATTTTCTGGCAGTTCTTGTTGTTTTTTGTTTTTAAATTTGTTGTCCTTCTTTTGGTTGTGTGAGGAGGCACAGTGTGTCTACCTACCCCTCCATCTTCTGATTCTTGTTTTTTTTAACACGTATTTCTCCTCTGGAAGCCTTTGGGGTCCCTTGCTTTTGCTTGATGTTCTGAGATTTCGTGAAGTTGGATCTCCATGTTGACTTTTAGCTTTCCTCCTTCACTGGGGATGGTACTTCTAGGCGAACTTTTCTAATCTGAAGACTTTGGTCAGTCTTCAGCTCTGAAATTTTACAAAAGAATATTTTCTTGATTATTTCCTTACCTCCATTTTCTCTATTATTTTCTTCTGTGATTTTTTAAAAAAGATTTTATTTATTTTTAAAGAGAGTGGGAAGGAGGAAGAGAGGGAGAGAAACATCACTGAGGACCCAGCCTGTAACCTAGGCACGTGCTCTGACTGGGAATCAAACCAGTGACCCTTTGATTCCCAGGCCAGCCCTCAGTCCACTGAGCCACACCAGCCAGAGCACCTTCTGGGATTTTTAATAGGTAGATGGATACTTACTCTCCTTGAATGGTTGTCTTTGTCTCTTAAGTGCCCTCTAATATATAAGTTTCTAATACTTTAGCTTTTTATTCTCCTCTGGAAAAGTTCCTTGACTCTTTCCCTTTAGTTATTCTATTTTTTTAAATTTAGCATTCATTTTACTTTATTGATTTAAGGATAAAAAATTTTAAGTTTTTGAAAACCTTTTTTTGGATTTGCATGATTCATATTACTTTGTGTGGCACAGGGTGTATCTAATCACCTCTTCCTCCAACCAACCCTCCATCACTAGGACTCATGGTTCAGCCTTGGGAGAGGGTGGGAGGTGGGAGTAAATGCCCAGCTCTGTGGGAGGTGAGGAGACAGTGGCTGGGTGGGTGAGGCAGCCCACGCAGCTGGTCCACAGGCCGTCTTTCCCTTGATTTCTGTTCCTCTTCTAAATCCTGTTCTGGAACCCGATGTCTGCGAGACAGGAGCCTCTCTTCCTGGCCATCCTGTTTCTGATTTAGGGCTTCGTGTCCCATCCTAATGATCCTGTCTGCTTTCTGGTTTCTAGAAACTCACCGAATCTCTGGTTTGCTGATGTCACCTTCCACTTCCATATTTAGGATGGTATGAGTTTGTTTACTTTTGTGTTTTTCTACTGTCATTTCAATATGATTTCCTGAAAAGTGGTAATTAGGTGGAACCTGGCAGGCCAATGTAGGATCTTAATCAAGAGTTTGACATGGTCAGGTGTGCATTATTAACCAGTCATCCTGGTGGACAGCAGGCAGGATGGATTAGGGGGAGGAGGTTCTGTGGAGGATCTGATTCTCCTTCAGGTGAGAAGGAGACAGTGTGACTGGGGAGGGGGTGGTAGAGGTGGAAACACATCTAGGGATATTTGAGACATGTAAAATCTAAACGTCTGCATCCGGGTAGGTTGATATCTGATGTCAGCTAAGGGATTTGGAGCACCGGGGCACAGGTAAAGCCATGTAGCCTACCAAGAGATCAGGACAGGAAAGAATCCTGAGACCCGAGGTGGGCCCAAGGATCAGTGAACAAGGTCAGGGCCGGCCAGGGTGGGACCGCAGGCAGTAAAGCCTGCAGTGCCAGTCCACCTGCGTGATGGACGAGTATGTCTGTATTAATGCTACATGTATTGCATGGTGTGCTGTGGCTGGGAGACGGGATCCTAGGGCAGAGGTCCTAGAGGACTTGCTGACTTGGTTGGATGTTGGGCACGAGGGAGAGGGAAGAGTCTAGGGTGACTCCCATATTTTGGGGCAGCTGTGTGGTGCCACTCAAAGACAAGGGGAGCTTTGGTCAAGTGTTGTGTAGGTTCATTTAAGGGACCTGCTGTCAAGAGATGCAGTGGGTGTTTGAGTTTGGGGAGTTTGCTGGTCAATCCTTCTGCCTGGCTCTGTACCCAAGCCCTCCCTCTCTGCCAGAGCCCAGCCCTGAGCCCAGCTCTGTTCATTCCTCTTGGCTTCCTGCCAGGCCCTTTCCTTAGCAAGTTGAACATATCTTGGCTCCTTGTGCCTCTCTCAGCCTCACCTTCTCTGGTTTTACTGCCTGTTTTGCTGCAGTCCAGCCACCTGCAAACTTCCCAAAGCAGCTTTCTGTATGTGCCGTTTTGATTTCCTATGCTGACTTCAAGACCTCTGCTGAATCTGCCTTTTTAAAAAAATGTGGACAACTATACAGCTCTATTAGGGGACATCACAGAATAGGTTCTGGCAGTTGCGCTTCTTGAACTCGCCCTCCAGTCACCTCTCTGTGGTTCCGTCTCTACTTCTGCCCTGTTCCAGAATGCCAGTCTCCTAACTAGTAGTCTCTCTACACCATACTGCTCCTTTTAGCCCATTTACAGGGCAGCAATAGTGTCCCTCCTTCCTTTACCCAACATGTCCGGTGCCTCAGGGTCAGGCCTTAGCTTTCTCACTGGTTCTAGTCCCTTCTCCTGCAGCTTCATCCCCGCTGCTCCCTTTCTTTGCTTCTCTGCTCTGGCTTCTCAGGACTCCTCTAAATCCTTGGGTCATACTGAGATCTGGCCTTGGCAAATGCTGTTCTCGCAGCCTGGAATGTTTGTTACCTGCTGACTCTTCCTGATTTTCACTCCACTGTGTCTGGGAGCTAAAACAGGGATTTTAACCCAGGATCCCTTTGTAGCTCTCTGTAAACTTGCAGCTGTTTTCTTAATCATTAGTCCTTTGTTTAAGGCCACCTTCCCTTCTCCATTGTAAGCAGGGCTCATGTTGTTCCCTCTGTATCTCCAGTGCTTAGTCCAGTTATGAGCCTGTGATGTATTTGGGAGTCGGCAGTATGTGTGTGCACGCATGTACGTGCACATGCGTCTGTCTGTGCGGGGTGTGTGCACTGTAGGAGACCGGCCCTCCCATGGGCAGATGGGCTCGTTGCCTAGACAGGAGAAACTGCGGAGCCGGCAGGAGACTGAGAAGGAGAGGTAGGAGAAAAACTATAGATTGGCTTTGCCAAAACCAGCAGGGAGATTTTAGTAGGGAGAGGTTAGCAGTCTTACAGAGGGATAAAATAACTCCTAAATTTGGCATTTTCAGGAATCTTTGGTAACTTAGTTTGTTTTTTAAAGGTTGTATTTATTTATTTTTAGAGAAAGGGGAAGGGAGGGAGAAAGAGATGGAAAGAAACATCAATGTGTGAGAGATACATCAATCATTTGCCTCTTGCTCTCCCCCAGCCAGGGACCCAGCCACAACCCAGGCATGTGCCCTGACTGGGAATCGAGCCGGTGACCCGTCGGTTTTCGTGATGATGCCCAACCCATTGAGCCACACCAGTCAGAGCATAACTTAGTTTTTTACAATGGGGACATTTTTTAAAATGATAAAACAAATGAAGTAATGTGTGTGTTTACATTCATATATAAGTATACATGCATTGCATTCATTTTGTAAATGTCCCTGCTATTAAAATATATACATATAAGCACACATACTTGTATCCATCTGACTAATCTCATGTGGCCTGTGATTTCAGAAAGAATGAGTCATTCTGAAATAGTGTTTTTTTTCCCATAGCTTCTAAGTTGCAAAGCTAATATAATGAATGAAGATTCTCTTCACTTAAGTATACAAATTGTTCATATTTTGCTATATTTGCTTTCTGTCTCATATACACACTTAGATTATGCTCGGGAATTTTAACAGTACAGTCAGTCTGTAGTCAGGTGTCCCCAATTATCCCAATCATGTTCTTTATACTTTTTTAAAAAATCCAGGTTCCAGTAAAAAAATCACACATGTCCTTAATTCCTTTAGTATCCTTTAATTTGGAATAGTTCCTTAGTCTTCTTTTTTCCTCTTTCAAGACATTAATGATTTTGAAGAGTCCAGGTTATTGTTTTACAAGAAGTTCCTTAATGTGGGTTTGGTTGTTTCCTCATGATTAGTTCCACGATGAACATTTTTGGTTGTTGAATGTTGGATTGCTAACTGCATAATGCCGTGTCCACTCCAGTGCAGTGCCGAAATGCCCCATTGCTGTTGCGTTAGATCCGATCACTTGGTCGCAGCCATCTGCTGGGGCTGCTCACTGTACAGGCATGTGTCTGCATTGACAGTTCTTGCCTGAGTTCGTTATTACCATGAAAACGGTAATTTTCTTTTTTCTCATTCCTTCCACCTTTATCAATGGGCATTCTTCTATTAAAAAAGAGGTTTATCTTTTCCCTGCTCTTCCTAAATTATTTTTTAGTATCAGTATGAACTTACAGAACTTTAATTTCATTCCATGTGTTGTTATCCATTCCTGTTACTCCTTTTGATGCCCACATTTGGCCAATGGGAGCCCATTGAAGTTCACTTGAGTTTACATGTTTCCCTCAGTTTTTTTATCACGTCCTTGCTTTCGGTGCAGAGAGGTTTTCCAGACTCACAGTGTATCCTCCAGCTTCGGAGTCAGCCACTTCTCCATGCAGCCCTGTTTCCTTTCAGTGGAGAATGGGACCTAGCAGCCGAAGTTTAGGTAGGTGAGCGTAATTCTCCTAGGCCCTTGCAATGAACAGAGCTAGGAGATTTTTTTCTTTTTAAATAATGAACTGGAAGAACTCTTGTTTTTGGTAGAGTGCCATCTAATTAACGAGTAGGGATGACTCGATGAAGCAGACCATCACTTGGTTTATGTAAGAATCAACAGGTGCTAAAACTCACTGGTGAAAGTCCAGATAAGCAAGATATGTACAAAGTCTCACAATCTACCACAAACTACCCACTGACTCCAAAGGGAAAAGTATTTACCTTGGAGAAAGATGGCAGGCACAATGATCACCGAGCAATCAGAGTCCACCTCACCAGCAACAGGGCGCTGTGAGTGTCTGCTGCTCCTGATGGCTTCCTCCAGCTGGCACCGTGGAGGCTGCTGCTTCTGTCAGTGAGCCTGATGTCTGAGGCAGCGGGTGCTCAGCCCGGCCGTGGCCCCAAAAGGGCACTCCTTGGGGAAGAGGACGAGATGCCTTTTTCTCCCCTGGTCTCATTTCAGGCAGTGGCCCCTTCTCTCAGGGCTCTCGTTCCATGGGAAGGCGGTCCCAGTCGGGGCCCCAGCTCCCTTGGGCTCTCTTTAAGGCACACCTGACATATGAGACCAAACCATGGGACTCAACAAGAAACAGCCTCAAAGGTGAACCCTGGGGGACGTAGTCCTGCCCCCCATCTCAGTGGGGTAACTCATGACCAGTGCGCTCTAATGGCCCCCTGCTGATGTAGCAGGGTGAAGGGCAGTGCCATATCACTCCTCAGTCCTTATTCCCAGGTGACTGTGAAGGACATATGGCACCTCTTTCAACCCCCTTCCTGTGTGACAGGGGGCTCAGCTCAGGCCCAGACTGGATCTGCCCCTAGGGCTCAGACTTGTCTGAGCTTGGGGTAGTAGATGAGAACCTCTCAGGAGCCAGGCACCAAGGTTCCTAGCCCCTCAGGATAACTGAGTCTGAAGGTAAACTCAGGTCACCACTAGATAGTGGGCAGACAGGGACTGCTCCTTCCTGAGACCATCCTGAGACAGGCTGGTGCTGTTACCCTCTCAGACTGAGGAGACAGCACAGACCTGAGCTTCATATAAATAGGACCAAACAGTGTCTACCTTTTTTGTGTAACGGTGGTCTTATTTGTTCCTTAAATGTTTGATAGAATTCATTAGTGAAGTCCTAGGGGTCTTGTTTGCTGTGTGGGAAGGTTTGGTTATATATTCCATTTCTTTAATAGATACAGAGTGCTGTTCAAATGCTCTATTTCTTCTTTTGCCCATGACAGTTTTTAAGGAGCCCTGGTTGGTGCCATGAGAACTCTGAGAAATGAGAAGCACTACTCAGTATAAAAATGTCCCTCGTATACAGATGGCCTCTTGTGAACTAAACGCTGAAGCTCAAGACACACTCACTGCCCCTGCCTTGTTTTGTTCAGAGCCACCAAGTGAGGGCTAAGCATGCCTGTGTGATTAAGAAGCCAGCACTCCGCTCCCTCCTTAGAAGTTCAGACTTTCATCCAGCATTTGTGTTAGATGTTTTGGATACAACAGGGTATTGTTCACAATAGGTAGAGTGTGCTATTACAGAGTGTGTGACTCCGTGGAAGGAGATGGAGAGGGTAGGAGTGTGAGAGGGCCCTGCGGGGTGTGCTGTGGGAGTCGTGGGACCCATGGGGGCACAGCAGCAGGTTCCAGTGCACACAGGTCTGCCTCTGTGTGCGTTTATAATGGCAACGAGTGCACGGGTGATAGGTGGGTAGGGGAAGGACTTGGGCACAACGCAGACGACTGTTTCGGTTCATCTGTGGTTCCACCCAGGCAAAAAGGGCAGGGGTAGAGGGAGCAGCACTCCAGTCTCAGCAGGGAAGGAGAAACCCTCGCTTTGACAGCACAGCCCAGCCAGCATTTGGGCTCCTGAGAGGAGGAAGAGAAAACACCTCATTCCTCAGAAAGCTGCATGCCAGCCCACTGGCCTTGGTCCTGGCAGGCCACACTGCCTGTTGGGCCCACTTAATAGCTGCCCCTTGGCTCAGAACTCTTCTCTCACCTGCATTGTCTTGGCACCTATCAGCTTAGCTCTAAAGTTTTGCCAGGATTTCCCTTAGGCTTTTTAGGTACATTTTTAATAGTCGCATTGGCCGCCTCTAGCCCTGCAGAGCTGCCTGTCTTGGGGGTGGTCTAATGTATGTTGTTAGTGCTGCAGTTACAAATGTTTGAGTGGTCTGTCCTAACCCCATTGTTGAAGAAGTCCTGTTATTGTTTGTGTGCAGTTTTAAAGAATATGAGGTTTTCTAAGTATGTACGTATTGCTTTATAGCAGAAATGTTTGTATTCCAGAGGAACAAAACTTGTGAGCCTAGGCAGAATAGAATGAAAAAAGTCCCTAAATAAACCATTTTAAGAAGCTGTGACAGAACTCCATGGGCGTTTACTTAGTGATCTGCATTTATAAAGTGCTTTGTATGCGTTGTAACCATTAAAAGCCCCAGCATGGAGGCAGGTTCCGCAGACACCCTTATCCCCATTCTTCCAATGCCAAAGCCCAGGCTCTCTCCAGCTCCTGGCTGGCCTGGCCACACTCGGTCTGGGAAGTCTGGCTCCTGAGGCTGAGATGGTGGCCTTGTCTCATCTGGGGACTGCTGAGCCAGAGAAGACCCTGCCCAAGAAGTAGGCCAGCAGTTGCTATGCAGGACTTGGTGGGTCCCTCTTTCATTATGTAACCTCAGGGTCCATGCTGTTCCCCTTTGCCAATTCCGTTCATTCAACTGTTGTTCTGTTGATCTTCAGAACTAACGGGCCTGGTATAAAGAAAGGGTGTGTCACAGCTGTGCACAGCAGCGGGGCACAGCCACTTACTGATGTGGACTTCCGTAGAGCACCCCTTTTGTGTGGGCTAGCTTTGTTCCTGCTTGTTGGGGATAATAAAGCTGCCTACATTTCCCTTATTCATTTCAATATGGCCTTTTATTTATTTCTCCTACACCTGGGACAGATGCCTGGCTTCCTTGGCCGTAGTGCTGGGGTCAGGGCCCTCCACAGAAAGGCACTGACCAGTACAGGGGCAGAGGTAGGAGAGGTCATGACCCCACCTTTCACAAATCTTTTAGACACATACACAGATGTGTGCACACACGCTCAAATGTTCTAAGAGCTGGTGCACAGGGAGCAAGGGGTGGCATCTGCAAGCAAGAGGTGGGGCCAGGGAGGGAAGGGACAGGGGCACAGCTTGAAGCGGGACATGAGAAGAAATGGCAAGAGGTTACCAGAGCCTGCCTAAGATGCCAGAGACCCCAAGGGTCATCTCTTCCAGCATCCTGCTCAGTGCAGGGAGACCTATGGGCTTTCTGCAGCATCCCTGACTATCTGCGCCCTGTCCCAGGCGTGGGCCTCGTGGATGCGGTTCTGCTACTGCAGAGCTGGAGCTCTGGTGTCAAAAGTACTCTGTCTTTGGAGCTCACACTTCTCCTGTGGGTCTGGTTGTGACCTCCAACGGGATAATGAGTCTCTTTGTTGTCTACCAAAGGGTAGCAGAAGCCTCTTCCTTCAAGCCTCAAATTCCCATGTGGCTGGCTGCAGCTGGGGCTCCATGGAACATGCAAGAAGCTTTGGCAAGGGCAGATGTGGTCTGGGGAAGAAAGTGAAGTGGCTGGCCGGTGGCCAGGTGACCAGGCAGAGGGCGGAGCTGGGGTTTGTGAGCAGAGCTATGAATGGCAGCTCTTGGCAAATCGGAGTCAGATTGGACTGGGTTTGTGCCCTGACTGCAGTTTAGGGACAGCAGGGAATCATTTAACTTCCGTGAGCCTGTTCCCATGTCTGTAAACTGGCGATTTTGGCTCTGACCTCAGGAGGTGTGGTTTGGGTGGGCTGTATAAGCCAGTAGCTGAGTGCCTCCCAGAGCAAGGGCTCAGGTTGGGGGAGCTCCGTGTTGCATGACACACGAGTGTGTTTCTGTACAGCTGATGGGGACAGGGTCTACAGGCATGTGTCTCCAGAACCTGGCACCTGGCCACGTGGCTCAGAGGCGGCTAGAATGGAGGGCACATTGGGAGGAAATGAAGAAGAACTTGTTTTAGATGAAGAAATGGATGAACTTTATTTTTTTACTTAAAGTTTCAAGTACCATTAGTATATTAAAGATGAAAGTGGAGACATGGGTTGGACATCTCAGCTTTATCTGAGACTTCAGGTCCTTAGAAAATAATTTAAAAAAAATTTCAAAAAAAAACCAAAAAAGAAAATAATTCAGTTAATTTCAGCCTCATGGTGCTCGCCCTGGGCTGGTTGGACCCAGGGTCCTGCCTTACTTCCCAAGCAGTGTGCTCTCTGAGACATCGCCAGATCCCCGTTATCCCCATCTCTTGTCCAAAGGTTTCTTGCACCCCTGGCCTTGACGAGACCTGCCTCCTCCCTCCCTGCACCAGGGATACATCTTCCTTATTGCACCCTGGGCCTCAGATGGGGTTGGGGCCCACTCTTCCCCTCAATACTGTTTCAGTATTAATTAAATGTTAATACATCAAGGAAAAAGCCCTGGGAATTATCCTTAAGTCTTCATCTTCTTACATACAATCTACCTTCAAGACATGTTGTTGTACCTCCAAAGTGTACATCTGTCTGCACCATCTTTCTTATCACCCTGGTCCAAGTTAACATTTTCTGTCTCTTTTTTTGTTTCCCCTATTGTATTATGTGTTTTGTCTTTTTAAAAATATTTTTATTTTATAATTACAGATGAGGTACAACATTACATTAGTTTCAAGTATACAACCCAGTGATTAGACATTTATATAAATTAGGAAGTGATCTCCCTGGTAAATCTAGTACCCATCTGACATCATACATAGTTATTACAATATATCCTATGCTATATTTGGCATCCCCATGGCTATTCTGTAACTACCAACATGTACTTCTTAATTCCTTCACCTTTTTCACCCACACTCCCAGGCTTCCTCCCATTTGGCAACTGTCAGAATGTTTTCTCTATCTACAAGTCTGTTTCTGTTCTACTTGTTTATTTATTTTGTCTTTTAGATTCCACATACAAGTGAAATCATATGACATTTTTTCTGTCTGATTTATTTCATTCAGCACCATACTCCCTATTGCAGATAGCAAGATTTTATTCCTTTTTTAAAAAAGATTTTATTTATCTATTTCTAGAGATATGGAAAGGGAGAGAGAAAGAGAGGGAGAGAAACATCAGTGTGTGGTGGCCTTTTGTGTGCCCCCCACTGGGGACCTGGTGTGTGTGTGTGTCTTTTGATCTGAAGTGAGTCTCTTGTAGGCAGCATATGTAAGTGTTGTGTTTTGTTACCCATTCAGTCACCCTATGTCTTTTGATTGAAGAAATTAATTCATTTGTATTTAAAGTAATTGTTGATAGATAATGTATTTATTGCCATTTTATGATTCATATTTTTAAAATCTTTTTTCCCCTTCTCCTTTACATTTCATATAATACTGGTTTGGTGGTGATGAACTCCTTTAGCTTTTTCTTGTCTGGGAAGCTCTTTATCTGTCCTTCAATCTAAATTATAGCTTAGCTGGCTAGAGTAATCTTGATCATAGGTCCTTGATTTCATCACTTTGAATATTTCTTGTCAATCCCTTCTGGCCTGCAGTTTCTGTTGAGAAATCAGCTGATAATCTTATGGGAGTTCCTTTGTAGGTAACTAACTAACTGCTTTTCTGTTCCTTCTTTTAAGATTCCCTTTGTCTTCAACCTTTTACATTTTAATTACGGTGTGTCTTGTTGTGGGTCCCCTTAGGTTTATCTCATTTGGGACTCTCTGTGCTTTCTGGACTTGTGTGTCTTTTCCTTCCCTCATTATTTTTCAAAAGGCTTTTAATTCCTTGCTTTCTCTCCTCTTTCTGGCACCCCCATGATGCGAATGTTGGTATACTTTTTGTTTTCTCAGGGTTCCCTTAAATTATCCCATTTTTGGATTATTTTTGCTGTTCTGATTGGGTATTTACTGTTTACTTATCTTCCAAATTGCTGATATGATCCTCTGCTTCATCTACTCTGTTGGTTCCTTGCAATGTATTCTTCATTTCAGTTATTGCATTCTTTATTTCTGACTGCTGGGTTTTTTCTTTTATGTTTTCTGTCTCTATTTTTATGTCTTCTATCTCTTTGTTGAAATCCTCACTAAGATCATCTAGTCTTTCTCTAAGTTCTTTGAACGTCTTTATAACCAGTGTTTTGAACTCTGCATCTAGTAGACTGCTTTCTCCAATTTGTTTATTTCTATTTCTTTTCTTTCATTTGGGCCATATTCTTTGTCTCCTCATTTTGGTGGCGTCTCTGCATTTGTGTCTATGTATTAGGTAGAGCTGCTGAATCTCCCAGTCTTTGTATAGTGGACTTCTGTAGTAGCACAGTGGCACAGACAGCCTCCTGTCCCCTGAGCTGGGTGCTTCAGATTCAGCCTTGTGTGGGCCGTGTGAAACCTCTTATAATACATCGAGGTCTTGACCTAGTTTATAGCAAAATGTCTAAAATGTGTATCCTGATTTCTAGTGATTTTAAATAAGATTTAATGGTTTAAAAATATTTAAAAATTAGTATTTGCTAAAATATTTCCCAATTTGTATCAATTTCGGTGCTAGCAGAGACAGGGACTTTGCCAGAACTCCTGTTCTCCAACAGTTTACAGAAGTATTTGGGGATGATTCTTCCCACAGTCCCAGGCAGACTCTTTGTGTATCTGTGGGAGACCAGAAGGGTTTCTTCTGACCAGAGCCAGCAGGTAGTGCTGCCTGACTCCAGGAGCCAGTCCTCATTTCTCCAGGCCTTTGTTCCGGTGTCACCTCATCACTGGGCCTCCTTCAACTGACCTCTTTAACCCTGCAGAGGTTGTGGCTGATTTGAGAAATACAAACTCTTTTCTTAAATATT
The DNA here is from genome assembly GCA_028533065.1 of Trachops cirrhosus. NCBI lineage: Eukaryota > Metazoa > Chordata > Mammalia > Chiroptera > Phyllostomidae > Trachops > Trachops cirrhosus. The sequence goes on along the minus strand of CM052545.1, from coordinate 56,208,353 downwards.
GTTACATGTATCAGGTGCATAGGTTCAAGGTCATGACTTCCCGCACGTTGTACATGACTAACGCAAATTGAAAGAAATTCTAGTGGTGACACAGATACGGCTCCCTTGACAAGCAGAAAAAGATGTGTTAGGTGCTATGCATCCAAAATGAGTTGCTTATCAAAACATTTTTGCAAGTGTTGTGAAAAGTGTTTATGCCTTGAGCACAGCAATACTGTTTGTGATGACTGTTACAAACGTTATGCAGAAACAACTATTGAAGATCCCGATTAGTTAACATTAAAGACATTTTTTGGTTGTATTTTTTAGCACTATCCATGTTTCTGTTGTTTGAAAAAAGTTTCTTTGTTTTTATATTTCATTAATTTCTACATTGTAACTGAAAATAACCATGTTTTATTATATAAATATAATAAATGCAAATTTGCAGTTTAAAAAAAATTTCCCATTTCAGCACATACGAGTAATGAGTGTATCTCTTGGATATACGCGACCTATGATATGCTGTGATTTTTTCAACTGTGACCTCTGCAGGGTTAAAACTACAGTCCCTGCTGGTTCTAATCTTCCTTACTCTGCTTTTTTAGTTACATATATCTTCTATCATACCATGTAATTTACTAACTTATATTTGTTGTTTATTATTGCCTGTCTCCCCCTACTAGAATGTTAGTAGGGGTCTCTGTGTGTCCTGCTCCCTGGGGCATCTCAGCCACCTAGGACAGGGCTTTAGAGAAGGTCTAGGTTCAGCGGCCAGTGTCTGAGCAGTCAGAAAATACCCTCTGTGACCTCTACACTTGGTCTCATTGACCATAATTTGTCACTAAACAGAGGTGAGTTGTTAAGTCAGCAGTGATAATTTTACTGAGCTTCTTAGAGCAAAGCTGTTCATACCTGTTGATGTCTCTAGCATTGAGAGTGAGAGGCCACGGCACCCTCTGAGGATGACCCTGAGAGGCTGTTAGGAGTTGAGGCCATGGGGAACAGCAGCAGAGGAGGGACACTGGCCTTTGGTTGCAGAGGATCATAAACTGACTGTAACACATGGTGTTCTTTTGAACAGATACAAGAGTTTGGTCACAGGGACCCGAGCGAGAGGAGTCATTGCTGTCCTCTGGGTGCTTGCCTTTTGCATTGGACTGACCCCTTTCCTGGGGTGGAACAGTAAAGACAGTGCCATCAACTGCACAAAGCCCTCAAACAACACCATGAATGAAAGCTGCTGCTTCATGAAGTGCCTCTTTGAGAACGTGGTCCCCATGAGCTACATGGTGTATTTCAATTTCTTTGGCTGTGTCCTGCCCCCACTACTCATAATGCTAGTGATCTACATCAAGATCTTCATGGTGGCCTGCAGGCAGCTTCAGCGCACTGAGCAGAGGGACCACTCACAGACCGTTCTCCAGCGGGAGATCCACGCCGCCAAGTCCCTGGCCATGATTGTTGGGATTTTTGCTTTGTGCTGGCTACCAGTACATGCCATCAACTGTGTCACTCTTTTTCAGCCAGCTCAGGCTAAGAATAAGCCTAAGTGGGCCATGAACATGGCTATTCTCCTGTCACATGCCAACTCAGTTGTCAATCCCATTGTTTATGCCTACAGGAACCAAGACTTCCGCTATACTTTTCACAAAATCATCTCCAGGTATGTCCTCTGCCAGGCAGATGTCTTCAAGAGTGGGAATGGGCAGGGGGTTGCACAGCCTGCTCTTGACATGGGCCTATGACCTAGGCTCTGTCCTTTTCAAGAAGGCACAAATTCACAATAAACCAAGGGGCAGGACACAACTGGCTGATTCTCATCGTGAAAGACAGGCAGGCCTCAGGAGCACATGGGCTGCCTCTTGAGCGCCCCCTGGAGTTACCCCATATCTAACTAACGTATACATGTTATCTGTAGGGCTGACAAATACGCCCTTACTGTGCGGATGGAACCAATGGCTTGACTGGATTGTAAAAGAACATTCTGTTTTGTCTTTAAAGTCTGCCTCTCTCATGGTAGAAAACAAAACTATTTTACTGTGAAACACTGAAATATTATAATACATTTTTTAAACTTAGAGGCAATGGAAAAATAAAAGTTGGATGTAACTAAAAACATATACTTATTTCTAGGAAGGAAACCAGGAAAATTAAATATAAACCTTTTTAATTTTTTAAATTTATTGTCGTTCAAGTACAGTTGTCTGCGTTTTCCCCCAGCCCCACCAATTCCTACCTTCCACCCTCAATCCTAACCCGCCCTTGGCTTTGTCCATGTGTCCTTTTACATGTTTCTTGATAAGTAAAATTATTTAATCAAGAAACTACTATGTCAATTGATGGAAATGATATTCTCATAAGTTCTTAAGTAGAACATCATCAGATAATAATTTTGGTAACATTCTTTTCCATATATATCAAACTACCCTAGAGAAACAACTAGAGAAATGGGACCGTTCTTCTACCAGATTCCATTTCCCCCTCCTGGAGCGAGTTCTGAATTTTACTTCTCTCCCAACTTTAAGTTTTACCTATTTTCTGGATCTCAATATATGAAATTTTTTATTACCGGTAAGTAAAATCATACAACTGTGTATGATAAGTGAAATAAAAGTTAAAAAGAAAACAAGCTTAGGGAACTGCATTGGCTTGACATACAGAGCTGTTAAGTACCTTCTTATTTTTTTTGAAAGATTTTATTTATTTATTGTCAGAGAGGGAAGGGAGGGAACAAGAGAGGGAGAGAAACAGCAATGTGTGGTTGCCTAGGGGACCTGGCCTGCAACCCAGGCATGTGTCCTGACTGGGAATCGAACCAGCAACCCTTTGGTTCTCAGGCTGGAGCTCAGCCCACTGAGCAACACCAGCCAGGGCTGTATGTATTTTCTATTCTTTATCCAGCCCAAGTTTCCTAGTAGCGTAAGTCTTGATAGCTTTTGCCAAACTTCACTGTAGCAAAAGGTTCTGTCAACCACACAACGCTGAGCCATCTGTGGCCTTTTCACACAGTATTCATTCACTGGCACCTCTTGTTTCGGGGGCCCAGGGTTAAGGGTTTCTTGAGCTGTAAAATCATCTTTTTCATCTGTTTGTTCACGGCTTCAATTGCTTCTGCAATGTCCCTGCAAAGACAGCGCACGTCTATGAACCCTCACAGAGATAGCAAATTCCTGCCCTTCTATGATCTCATTCTAGACGGTTAGCTTTACCTATTACAGAGTTCTTGTCCTGTGCTGAAATGTCTCATTTTCATGTATCATAACCCCTGTGCACCTCTTAGGGTCCAAACAAATCCCATTTTCTACCTTCTAACACTCCTCTTGGTATTGCTTTTGCCTTTTCTCTTTCAGACCCAGGATGTGTGTTTTGGTCCCTTCCTTCATTTGGCTTGTTATATAAAGCTCAGAAATGCACGCAGAGCAAAACCAGCACTTCCCCTGATCTAGGTACTACTGCTGTAATAGCCTCCTTAAACTAGTTTGGCACCCACACCACAGATAACCTGAAGCTCTGAAACCAGAATCCCAGCAAGTGTTTTCATAGTCGCTGCTGGTTAGTCACATCTCTACTCCGATCTGTTATTGCTGCAGAATAATTTTCTGAATCTGAGGTAAAGCACTAACACTTATTCATCTGAATTTCATCCTACTCAGTTTTGTCTACCCTTTCAACCTCTTAAAAATTACCATATTTTCAGACCATAAGACGCACCAGGTTTTAGAGGGAAATAGGAAAAAAAAAACCTTGAAGCAAAACATGTGGTAAAATATTTTATAAATAATATTTCACCAATGTAAACGTAAACAGAACTCAACAGCAGCATTAACAATCATTATTTCTCCCAATTTGTGGGGGGGGAGTGCATCTTATAGTCTGAAGTATATGGTACAACTCTTCAGTTACTTAATCTAATTGTGAACAAGACATATATTAAGCTTTGAGTCTAAAATGCTTGATTCCATCTAAAAAATTTTTTTTATCCATGGAGGTTAGACACTGGTTCAGATTTTCCATGAACACTTGTAAAGGGCTTCAAACCATACACACCATACTGAGTTCCAACCCACAGTGCCTTCTACAGTTCAGAAGGAAAAAACAGACCAAAAAGTCTGTTCAGTTTTTTCCACAAAATAAAAGACGCATTTTTCATTTTCACTGATAACTTTTTTGATTTGGTATTTTGAGTATGTTGGTGGCTATCTCCTGTGTGGTATAATGTCGATTGTTCTCAGTTAATGTCTTGATTTCATCGCTATCAACTTCAACTAGTCTACCTGACCATGGAGCATCATGCAGTGAGAAATCTCCAGCGTGAAACTTCACAAACCACTTTGACACATTCAATCAGTCACAGCACCTTCTCCACACACGGCACAAATCTTTTTCTGCATTTCAGTTGTGTTTTTTACATTTCTTGAAATAATAATGCATACTATGCCAAAAATGTGTATTTTCTTCCATCTCCAATATTAAAATGGTTACACAAAAATTCACCAATTTTGATTTTTTTCTTTAAATGCACGCTGATATGACAGCTGTCACAATACTATCTAACCAAATCATTAATCTAACAGCTTAACCAAACTGTTTTGAATGAAGTTAAAGACAACTAAGCACTACTAGAGCCATCTTATGGAAAAAACCAAACGAACTTTTTGGCCAACCCAATACATCTATTTTACTTCTCTTCCCTGTGAGCCACAGTAAGTTAAGTCCACTTGTTTTTGGGACTTCTATTTTATAAGATAATGATGCTCAATCTGTACCTTTTATGCTTCTTGTTTCTTCTCCATCAATATGTCAGTCAACTGCTTGTCTGAGACGCTAAGCTGCTGACAGGTCCCCATAACCTGACTGAGATAAACTGCCAAGAGATGCTTGCACTGGAACACAAAACACACAGACCCACTGGACACTGGCAGAGCCAGGCAGACCAAGCCCTCACTACCATCACACCAAGCAGGGAAGGAGTGGGGCACATAGATTCTTGGCCTCCAACTCACTGTTTAAAAACTGCAGATAAAGAGGGACAGATGTACCCTTTCTAGAAGTCAGAGGGCACAAAGTAAGTCTTACTTGGCTCATTGTTTTGGGAAACAGGCTGGCACAGGGTATATATATATATAACCAACACAGGCTCCTCATTTCAGTCCTCAGTTCTGTTTTTTCCCCCCTTGCCTTCAGAAAGCTATTACTAGCAACATTCCTTGAGGTACTGTGTGGTTGGGTGCTTTACAGAGATTATTTTTTAAATCTGACAGCTACCCACGAGAATAGCTCTTTGCCTGTTTTAACCAGGTGCTCAGAGCCTACAGTTGACCGCTTTCACCACCATTATACTTCTGGGGGACGGGATGGGGTAGAGGCGTGAGGGTGATGGAGCCTTCACACACACTAGACTATACACACTCTGGGGAGGGGCTCCAAGCCAGACCTTGTATCACAGGACACACAGCTGTAAATACTGAACGGGCCCCGGTTTAATTGTGTCATTTGACAGGTGAAACAAACCTATGGCACATCAGCTATGAATGTGGCCTCTCATACAATGGGATACCCACTGACCACCCAGTTCCCAAGATGTTTAATGAAGTTAACAGTGTAAAAGAAATGGGAAGAATGGAATGGATGCTATAATTTTCTTCTTTGGCAAGACTTGGAAACAGCTGACCACTCTCAGGTGGGCAGTGCTTTCTCCTCGGGATCAGGAGCTGTAGTACGTCCTTTTCCTCGCTTGATGCTCTGGACTGCTGTGAAACTGGCAAAAGCATCAGCGTGCCCTCCTGTCTCATGTAAAAGTCAAGCATGGTGCTGTGCCAGGCCGTCTAACAGGCAGTGGGAGGGAACACCTCGTGGCTGGAGTTGGGGCTATGCAAGGCTGTCAACATCACATTTAGGTCACATTTTTATTGGCCTATCTAATTCTCCAGGACAAACTTATTAGTTCCCAGCCTTTTGGGATTATTTTGTCCTCCCCAATGCTTCATCTATGACCATTTAATTAATTAATTAATTAATTCTTATCCTCACCCGAGGATATGCTTATTGATCTTAGAGAGAGGTGAAGGGAGAAAGAGAAGGAGAGAACCACAGATCAGCTGCCTTTTGTACACGCCCCAACCAGGGACTGAACCCACCCAGTCATGTGCCCTGACCAGGAATTGAAACCATGACCGCTTGGTCTAGAGGATGACACTCTAACCAAGTGAGCCACACAGGGCCGGGCTTGTCTATGACCTTTGAAATAAAAAATTGGGGTTGATGTATTTCTAAAAATGATAGCATTTTGCGAGAGTAAACACAAAAGAGATGACTAACTGAAGTCAAGGACAATACACAACTATCTGTTTCCACATGTGGTAAAGTTCCCATTTTGTACAACTGTTAAACAATGAAGTGGGAGCCAACAATTTCTCTCCTGACTGGAATGCTGTGGGCAGGGCCTCCCCTCTCACCAGCAGGCTGTCACTCTTCCGCAGCACTGAGAAGGCAAAGGCAGGACAGGAGCAGTAGTGGCAGGAAGCCAAGCATGTGTACATTTTGCCAGAACTTCCAAGTACCTAGAAAGAAAAGGACAGACGGGATCAAATTTCCAAAGGTGTGCTGGAAACTGCCTCCTTCCCTTGAATTGATTTGTGAACTTTTTTTCCAAGTTCCCTTGAATTTATTTGGTGACTCATTACTCTGCAAATTGCACTGGGAATAACTCAGTATTGTTTCACAAAAAAGTGGAAACAACACTTCCCTGTGTGCAGACTCTTCCCTCGTCTCAGTGCTTTGCCCTTGAGGACTTCATACAATGAAACTGAGGAGTTTCAGGCCAAACTGTCCACACAAAGCATTTTGTTTCTCTGCTTAGTGACTCAAAGGGCTGACTGTGTGGGATCACTATAAAGAGGTGGGGGGTGGGGCGCTCCCCTCCCTCATTTACACTTCATTGGGGTGTTTCTTACTTAACCTGGTATTTCTCACAGCACATGTGCAGATTTCTAATGCTTCCACCACACACCTGAGAGGATGAAAACAGGTGAAGGGTAAGGAGAGAGACAGAAAGGTCTCTGAAGGAAATGGGAAGTCTTTGAAAAGCATTTGAGAGCAGCAGGGAGAATAAAGAACCTTGCAAAAGGGATGACTCAGCAGCTGTTTAGGATGGAGGTCTCAGAAAAACAGGCAAGCCCAGATCTGCCTATTCATCTAGCAGGATGGAAGGAAAATACAGATATGTGAGGGGCTGGGAAGAGGCCCAGTCCCAAAACAAACAGCCTTGTTGGCAATCAAGGAACAAAAAAAGAAGACGGGTAGGGTCTGTGACAGACTTATTGGAGAACTCGCTTAAGTCTCTTATCACAAAACAGCCCAAAACAAAAATGTTGAGCGCTTCATTCCTAAAGTTAATTTCCAAACTTGAATGTAAAATTAGTATCCAAGGGAAGTAGAAACACCCCAAGGGTTATTTTACAATGAGCTGCCATTCAGTAATCTGCCACAGCACTTTCTAATTAATTTAGGTTCAAGATGGCAACCTAAAATGAAAAGGGCAAGACTTTTTTTATTTTGAAAAATATTACAATGCCAGCACTCCGAGGATTCTTTCCTCTGTCTCCTCCGCAAAAAATAAAGCAACAGGTGAGGCTTCAGCCAATGAATCACAGTGTACAGTGTGCCTCTGTCAGTTGTCTGGTGGTTCACAATGTGGCCATTCACTATGGTTTTTGACCAACTCAGTAGAATTCCTCAGGGGTTGCTAGATTACCAGAAATGGCCAGTGACTGGGTAAGGAGATGCCTATTATACCCATTCAAAATTTCAGCCTTGGTTACAAATTAGGTATCAAAAAAACCTGCATCTTACATAATTTCCATTCTCAAAGCACTGATGTTTTAAACATATCACCCACACCACTGAGTATCGGTGAAGGAATTTCCCTGGTGTCCTGGAAAACCTAAACTTAAGGGAGAATATTACACTGTTTTCCACTTAGTCCTGGAAGAGAACCCATCAACATCCAGCAGTGACATTAATTCTTGGGTTTCCAAATTATTGCCAACAAATGACTTTAGTTATCTCCTGATCTCTCTAGATACAAAGTTAAGCAGGTGTAAGCCCCTGGAATTCCACATTGAGTTGACTGGTCCACTGGTTCCTTCTTATCAGGGTCCTCAAACTATCAGAATACTTTCTGGATTATGTTGAATAAATAAATGCCTAGTGACTCAGAGATGGGGAGAAATTCTGGTTTCCCTTGCCTGATCCTTTCAAAGGTTGGCTAAGACTAAAAATACAATGTGTAACTACCTGAGGCAGTAAATACCATAAAGAGCAAATTATGAATTTGCTCCTTCCTCATCTAGCAGTGGACACCTAATGAACCCAATAATCAGGAAAAAACATGAGTCAGAAATGTTCAGAACTGGTAATTTCCCTTAGGACCATCTAATTTAATTCCTTTATCCTTCAATAGAAAAATGACCTCTTGCCCTGGCTGGTGTAGCTCAGTGGATTGAGCGTGGGCCTGCGAACCAAAAAATCGGGGTTCGATTCCCAGTCAGGGCACATGCCTGGGTTGCAGGCCAGTTCCCAGCAGGGGACCCATGAGGCGCAACCACACTTGATATTTCTCTCCTTCTCTCCTTTCTCTCCTCTCCTTCCCTTCTCCCTCTAAAGATAAATAAAATCTTAAAAAAAAAAAAAAGAAAAGAAAAATGACCTCTTAACAGGAATTGCTCCCAGCTCTCCCACTCAGAGTCTGGAACATAGCCCAGGAAAGAGCTTTTTAAAAAAGAAACATGCAGGGAAGAGGCTACCAAGGCCCACAACTGGACCTGTAGGAATGTTGCTTGGAGGAAGTCCACTGTGGCTGCAGTGAGGTTCTAAGGAGGGTCACCCACCTTGGATGCCATCCACTCAAAGTACATTTTTTAAAACCGTCACCCAAGGATATATGTTCACTGATTTTAGAAAGTGGGGTGAGACGTTGACTGGTTGCCTCCTGTATGTTCCCTGACTGCGGATGGAGCCCACCATGACCTTTTGATGTACAGGATGACACTCCAACCCACTGAACCACCCTGCCAGGATACAGTACAGTTTTATGACTGTGCCAAGCCTCTCAGGGCCGATCACAGTAGCAAACTGCATTCTCTGTTGTTCTCCATGTTCAGTGCCTGTCTCTGAAAAAGGATTATACATTCCTGCCCTATTACATACAGGCTAATTATGTGACCTACTTTGGCCAGAAAAATGTGAGTAGCCGAGCAGAACATTAAAAACTGGTGCATACCACATCTGCTCTGAGATCCACAAAGGTCTAGACGGGAGGGTTTCTCTGCGAATGGGGACCCCTGAGGACAGATGTTTTAGAGCAGAACTGCAATGGACTCTTAACAGACGTGCACCATGAATGACGTGTAAAACATTGTTTTTGTAAACCTTTTGAAATTTGGGGGTCATTGTTACCACAGCATAATGTAAACTCTCCTGACATGCATCTCCATTCCTAGGTGAACCAAAAAAGGTTTATAGAAAAGCAACTCAGGTGACAACATAATGGTGTCTTTTGCATAACGACCATTGTACCTGGAGGACAGTGCGGATGTGAGAAGGCTGACCTGTGGGAGATAACCAGCAGGGTGGCACAGCACCGCCTGCCTCAACGTTATCATCTCACAGGACCTCTGCGTTAAGCCAAATTCTTACTATATTACAATACGATGAAACCATTATGGTTAATATGAGGGTGCATGTAAGATTTCTACAGCCTCATTTAATTCAAAATCCGAGCAACAGTCATAATTCTAGGAGGTTAGCATTTTTATTTTAATTTGCCATCTTCACCATTTTTTTAGAAAAAGATTTTATATTTACTTTTTTTTTTAGACAGAGAAGGGAGGGAGAGATGGAAACATCAATGTGTGGTGGTTGCCTCTCATGAGGTGGTTGCCTACTGGGGACCTGACCGGCGGCCCGCAACCCAGGTATTTGCCCTAGCCTAGAAATCAAACCCTCGACCCTTCAGTTTGCAGGCTGGCACTCAATCCACTGAGCCACACCAACCAGGGCGAAGTTAACATTTTCATGATGAATAAAGTGATGTAATATAATACTGGATGTGAATGATAAAAACAAGTTATGGTATCCTGGGAGGAACAAAAAGTCAACAATAACTGAAATATTTCAAACAAAATCTTTAAGATTTTAACTAATAACTAGATAACAGAACTAGAGAACAGTTGGAAGTCCACTTGGGCAGGTCAAGTGTTATGATGATATTGGAACCGAGACAAAAAAAAATCTGAAACTGAAAGACATGGGAAAAACTCAAAGGTCCTTCTCATTCAGGATATTTAAGCTATATATATATAAAAAAACCAAACAAAAATAAAAACACAAGGAAAGAAAATGAAAATACCGAGACGTGGAGAGGCCATCAAGGAGCTGGGACTTCCCCAGGGGCACTTGCTTGTCCCCCACCCCACCCAGGCCAAGTACCCGCCTGCCCACGGTCTGTGGACAAGGTGCTGGCCCCAGGCCTCTGCTCTCTGCACTGATGGAGGTCCCACCATGGCCCAGCAGAGAGCCCTGCCGCAGAGTAAGGGGATATTGCTGCAGTCTTACAAGCCACTCAAGGATGACATCAAGTCCATTGTGCACAACTTCACCAAGATCATCAGGACCACTGAGGTCTGAGCTGGCAAGTCCCTGATAAAGCTCGAGTCCAACCTCAAGGAATTCCTCATCCTGAATGACTTCCATGCAGTGAACCAGGCCACTGAACAACACAACCGGCAGCTGCCAGCACTGCAGGAGTGTGACTGACTAGAAGCTCATTGCCCTGCAGGACAAGGTTGTCATCAACCTCTATGAGCTGGAGGAGAGAGAAGCATTACTCAACCAGGTACAAAGAGGGCTGCACCCGGACCTGCAGATGGGGGCCTGGCCCAGCCTGACCTAGCACCCCAAAAGTCCTGTTTACCCAAACCCTGCCTGGTCTCCACCATAGAAACCCGTGCCCAGTTTCAGGGCAGAACTCCCGGTCAGAGCATCTGATCCACAGATATTTTATACCATCCAGTGGGCCCCAGGCACTGGGACCAAACTCACAGAACTTCAATGGTTGGGAGGGTCAGAGCAAGGGTTCCTGCTCAGGGTGCCAGCTGTCCCTTTTTGAACTGTCTGCTCCTTTTAGTTTTTAAAAAATATATTTTTATTTATTTTTAGAGAGGGGAAGGGAGGGGGAGAAACATAATTGTGTGGTTGCCTCTCATGCGCCCCCAACTGGGGACCTGGCCTGAAACCCAGGCAAGTGCCCTGACTGGGAATCAAACTGGCGACTCTTTGGTTTGAAGGCCAGCACTCAATCCACTGAGCCACACCAGTCAGGGCTCCTTTTAGCTTTTTAATCAATATCTAATCACACATTCCAGCCAAGGCTGTGCTAGCTCCTCTTGGCCACCCTGGCTATGTCCAGGATACAGTGTTTGCCCAGGGAGGCAATTCTGTGTGGGCATCACCATACCCTCAGTGTGTGTGTGGGGAGGGCAGGGGTAGCAGGGGTCCTGGGAAGGAGGAGGTGAAATCCCAAGCAGAGGATGACCCTGAAAGCCAGAGCCCTCCTCCATGCTAGGCCCATGCTGGGCCCCAGGAATACTGCAGTGGACACAGCCCATCACCCCAGCCCTCACTGGGCCACTTAGAATCCTGAAACCTGAGGCCTTTGAGTGAGAGGGGCACTGAGAAAGCTCAGTCCAAGAGTAACTTACATAGTGGGAAACAGGCTACAGACTGGGAAGCTGTACATCTTCATTCCCATTAGCTTGGAAAATCCAGACTTGGCCCAGCAGATACGGAGCCCATGCCCCCTGGTGCTTTTGCCCGGAGGAGGCTATCCTTCCTATGGTGGCTTTAAAGGCTCCTTTTTGCCTCACAGGAGCCACCCTGGAGTGGGATGGGGGGCAGGGGGAGGCACAGATACCCAGTGCCAGCATGGCCTGTGGTCTGGGGCTTGGATTCAGTGCCACCCCTCATGATCCCTGCCCATCTTGGACTCTGTGGGGATGCTATGTCACTGCCCAGCTGGAGTGGTTCTAACTTTTCCAGAGCATTCTGGGGATGCCTCTGGTCCCTAATACCCACCGGCTCAGCAGTTATGTGGTGATCACTTTCTCACATGCCAGGCCTTCATAGAAGGATACTGAGTGGGTCCCGGCGGGGTTCTCAGACCCTGCTGGGGACATTGCTCATAGTCCCACTGGTTTTTAGCATCCCTTCACATTCCCATGTTTGTCCCCATCACCCCCAAAGGCCAGGCCTCTGGCCTGAGCAACTACAGGACAGCTATTTAGCCCTGCCTCTTAAGGGGGGCAGTGGGGGCTAGGACAGCCACGTGGCAGGGTAGACACCTGCTAGGTCAGTGGAGGGACCTGCGGAGGCCACAGACCTGCATCGGCTGGTCCTGCATGGTTCCTCCCTTTAGGGTGCTAAAGGGCCTAATGCAGGGCATCCCCACATGCCTCCTGCTCAGCCAGGCCTGCCTGACAGTGCACCTGCACAGAGGGGAGAGGCCGGGGTGGAATGCCGTTTTCTTCACTGGGCTTCTGTCTCACTCTCTCCCGGCTCCCATCTCTCCCTGCTCGTTTCTCCTTGGGTCTCTGGTGGTGGAAAAGCTAGAGTCTTTGCGAAGCTAATGATCTGCCTCTGTGAGGAACTTACCGGAGGCTGGGCCTTGATACAGACACTGCTAGTGACTTACTGGCCCCTCTGCTGGCACCCCCAGAGCCCAGCGCTGGACCCTGGCAGGCTGTCACCCCTGCCCACTCCCATGTTAGCAGCCCAGCCCCACAGAGCATGCCTGAACCTCTCCAGGTGCCCTCCACCAGCCTCTTAAGATCTTAGGAACAGAATCTGGTGCCCCTTCCTGCTGCCGCAGCCTCACTCCTCTCTGCCTTGGCTCCCACTTGGGGAGCCATTCAAGCCTCCTTGGGAACCTTGCTGGCCCAGGGACAGCCAGGAGTATGGAGGGAAAGAGTCCCCCCAACCATTTCCAGGGAGGCTCACTCTTTGTGCAGTCACCTATGTTCACCACCTTCCCGGGCAGCTGGGTGGAAGAAGTTTCCAGAGCAGTCTGGCCTTTTGAGGACCTAGCAGCAGTGCAGAGTGTGCCTGAAGTCAGGAGACCTGACCTGAGCCTGCTGTTTAATGTGGGGAGAGGGCTCTGCAGGGCTGGGGGTGGGAGGCTGTGGTTCACACAGAAGCCCAGAAGGCGGGGATCCTTCCTAGTTCTGCACACACATTTTGGTTACTTTTTTCATAAGAGAATGTTGAATAAAAATAGCACTACCCTTTAAAAAAAGAAAATGAAAATACCTCCTCAGGTATAAATATTATTTAATAGCTCTGATTATTAATCTATAAATTCACCAGGAGAAAATTCTAACATGTAGCTGCATGCCAAAGTTTTAAATAAATACAATGCAAAAGTTTTAACTGCAGCATTCAACACTAATTACCCCATTATCCTTAATGAAGAAATGCATGAAGATTTTGCCAGGTCAGCTACATTATGCTATAATGTTGAATAGCAAGTTAATTCACTAAGCAAAGGCACCTATTGCCCAAGCAGGCTTTGCTTAAGTCACTCACTCACAAAGCATTAACTGACATGGTCTCAGCTCTGACAAGTTCAATGGGAATAAGTCAGAATCCAAACACTGAATTATTTCCCTTCCTGATCTTCATCAAGGCCTGAATTACATTTATAAGAGCTGACAGCTTCTTTTTAACTCCTTCTGAGCCAGGCACAACATTTTGGAAAATAAAAATAAGTATTTTTATTTCATTCACAATATTCCTGTCCCTTGATCCCAGTTTTTTTTTTTTTTTTTTTTTTTTACCATTGTCTCATGTAGCTAAACTGGGGGGTTGTGGGGTTGGGTTCGTGTTTGGCTTACTGTTGATATAAAGACCAGCAGTGTGGGACAGCAGTTACAAATTCCAGCTGCCGGCTATGACTATTAGTTTACTTTTCTGCATCTCAGTTTCCTGAAAGATACATTGCTGGGCTTTTGAGGAGAATGAAAAAAAGCACATGAAAGTAATTCAGTGCCTGGTAAGAGGCTGTTACTTTACAAATCTACCCGTGTTAAACCCTAGACTCTAGGGCACAGGTGACACAAGGTCTGTGGGCTGAACCCGGCCTCCCATCTTGTTTTTTCTGGCCCGGTACCATGTTTCTACCGGGTGGCAGCGCTGAGCTCCTTGCCCCTAGTTAAGGAGTAGTTACATTTTATACAGACCTAAAATTACAATCAGCCTTTTGAAGGCAACCACAAGGCTGATGTGGCCCCCCCCCACCCCCACCCCCCGGTGAAAATGAGTTTGACACCCCTGCCCTAGAGGTTGGGCAAAATTCAGGTCCAAGGGGAGTACATTCACTGCAGTTTGACCCTTAGTAAATATACCCTGAAAACAATTTTAAAAGATCATTTCTGATGAATATGAGCATATGGAAGGACCTCAAAAATACATTTTGGCTTTTGCTTGTAAGCAAGAGATAATGAACAAGATGAAGATGTCAGCACATTTTTGGTGGGGAGGGGTTGGGGAAGTACCTCTATAATCAAACAATGGCAAATCGGAAGTCAACTGCAGTCCGTCAAGACGGGAGAAAAGAGCCCCTCCACACAGTTGATGGTTGTATACAGTGCTACTGCGCAGAGTTAACAGGCCATACCTATCTTACCTTAATTACTAACACACTAATTTTACTAAGTTGTGTCAAATGTTTTTCAACAGTGCAGGAAATACTTAAGGCTGGTCACCAATTTCCACAGAGATTTTTGCAAACATTTTGCACCAAGGGGTTTCTGCTGCAATTCCCCCACCTCTAGATTTCTACCTGGTAAACATGCCTCCCACTGGGTGATGAGATTAAAGTGATGGACTGTCGGTCAATGAGGTCCAAGGCCTGGAGGGCTGATGAGCCAAAGACAAACTTCAGCCTGGGAAATAGAAAGGTTTCAGGTTAGACTGCCTGACTCTCAAACTCACTTCAGTAACTTGACCCAAAAGATGACCAGCAACACTTTTTAAAAAATTAATTCATTTTAGTTTGGAAAAAAAGATAACATAACAAAAACCCATGCAATCAATCCCCCAGAATGTTAACATGTTATTTACAAATAAAGAAGCCCCTTTTATGCCTCATAGTGCTTCCTATTCTTCCGAACCTTCCTTCATTCCTGAGACAAACACAAGCATGTGTTGGTTCCTTCCTAATAATGTCTTTGTATTTTATTATATTTAGTACATGTGTATATGTATGTTTACACACATACACACAGGCATTATACGTATGGTGTTGTTTTATAAGTTTTGAAACAAAAGTGTATTGTAGGGTTTTTGGAAACTTTTTCCCTACTCAACATGCTTTAGAAAATGATGCATACTGATGAATAATGTTCTATTGTATATATAAAAGTAGTAGGTACATATCCTTCAGTTTAATAACTGAAGTAGAGTTTAAGAACTCTACCAATGGGCATTCTGTTTCCAACTTACTCTAATATAAATAATAATTATCCCTGTGCCTGTCCCTTAGTACACACATATGAGAATTTTTCCTGGTTTAAGTAAAAGCAGAATAGCTAGGTCTTAGGATATGTGCATTTTTCAGTTTCAACGGGTGTTGACCCTATCTGTCCACAGTGGAAACAGCATTCCCACCAGCATGTGAGAGAGTTCTATTTTCTCCACATTGTCACCAACATCAGTATTAGACTTCTTCAAGTTTGACCATCTGATGAGCACTAAATTTGTACTTTCTGATTAGTAATAAAGGCCATTCAGCTGTTAATGATCTCTCAAAAAAAATGTGGGAAAATTCTTGTTAGATGAGTAAGGTCAGACACAAAATTGTAAATTTAGAAACTCTTGATATTAATTTTTCTTAAAAAAACTATTATTACCTCAAAATAAAACTTTAAAAAAACCCAGAAGGTAATAAACCAAAATGTAATAGTGATTATCACTGGCTGGTATGATTGTTGATACTTTTCATGTTTTCTTTATTTTACAAGAACTTTCTTTTTTAACAAGTATGGGTTATTTTTATAAACTGGAAAATAAAATGGTTGGGTTAAATCAAAACTGAAAAGTTAAGTGCTTTAAAGAACCCATATGATTTGACACAAAGACAGAACTACTAAGACTTCAAAATTAAAATGTTCGACTTCTTTATTTTCCAACAAACTAGTCTCTTTATACAATAAACTATCAGAATTGGAAGAGTTCTTCAACTTTTTACATTAAAAATATGGAGATTATTTATGGACAAGAAAAAAATTTGGTGATAACTGTATCAGAGGTAATCATAATTAACTTTAAAAATGGATCTAACAAAAATTTTTCAACCTGCCTTGTCCACCTTGTAACACACTGTAAGTATCTCTTGAATGCAATATTTTTCTCTGTCACTTTTACAGTTACAAAGAATTCCACTGTAAAGATGAATTACTTTAATTTTTCCCAAACTCTATTTTGGATAGTTTAATTAAATCTAATCTGAATTAGACTGTTTTCATGTTTGTTTGGTTTTTTGCTATCATAATAACAATATGGATGAATATGTTCACTGCAAAACCTCTATGAACATCTATTATTACTTCTTTGGTACACATTTTTACGAATAGAATTCTGGGTCAAAGAATATGTGTATCTTTAAAAAGATTTTTATTTCTTTTTAGACAGAGTGGGAGGAAGAGGAGAGAAACATCAGTGTGTGGTTACCTCTCATGCGCCCCCCTCTGAGGACCTGGCCTGCAATCCAGCATGAACCCTAACCAGGAATCAAACGGGTGACTCCTAGGTTCACAGCCCGACACTCGGGCCACTGAGCCATACCAGCCAGGACAGAATATGCGTGTTTTAAAGCTCCTACTGCCTATTGCCAGCTTACCTTCCAAAGTACACTCCTATCACCAGGGTATCAGTTATCCTTTTCTCCGTGCTCTAGCCAACATCTGGAACATTCTTACCAACATCTCTTTTGTGGTAGCCAGTTTAATTTGTATTTTTATGACCACCAAGATTTACCCCCCCAAAGTTTTTGGTAATATGCATTCTTTTATTATTTGCCTGTCTTCTTTGTTTTAAAAGTAGTAATTTTTTATGAATAATGTATTATTAGAAAAAACATAGGGGATTGTCTATGGATAATTCTGTGTGAAAACACATGGGTTCTTTAAAACATAATCTTTGTAAGAAAGATTTAAAAAAACAGACAAAAGGTTAAAGCCCTTCTCTAAATCCTACCTCCTTCATTTCCGCTATGGTAATCACTAGTATAGGTTGGTGTACATTCTTGTGGACTTTTAAATACAAGTGTACATATGCAATGAAATGTTCTTTATTCCTAGGTAGCTTTCATTTTTTTGTTGCTATTGAGAATGTAATTTTATTTTTGAAGTATGTGTATGAAACAAAAACATTTTTAATTTCTATATTTAAAAATAACTTTATTCTCTTGGTTTAAAAAAGTAGTTATATCACCTATAAATAATGACAATTATCTTTAGTTGCAGTTAGGTATACTTCTAATTTCTTGTAACAGCTACATTTCTACAACAATGTTACACAAAAGTGGCACACAGGACAATGTAAGAATGCCTTGTACAATCAAACATGGTTTTGGCTATTCACTTGAAAACAGTTTTTTAATAATCATGTCAAGAAAATATTGTTCCTAGTTAAGAATATTTTTAAAAATCCAGAACTGATGTTAAAAGGATTTGGCTTTTAAGAAACATTAATGACTAAAAACCCCCACATACAACAGGATATATACTTACGATAATAGATGCTCATCAGAAACTGTAAAACAGGGATGGAAAGAAAGTCACTCATTGACTGCAAACATACTGCATTTTTGGACTGTAAGATGCATCCCCCAAATCTGGGAGGGAAATGGGGGTGCGTCTTATAGTCCGAATGTAGCTTGCCTGGCTTGCGGGGACGGGGAGGGGTGGCGGTGGAGCAGGGTCACAGGTTATTAAATATGTTACCACATTTTTTGCTTCAAAAAATTTTTTTCCTATTTTCCTCCTCTAAAACCTAGATGCGTTTTATGGTCCAACGTGTCTTAGTCCTAAAAATGCAGTAACCATTGACTGCAAACATAAAAATCTTAAAGAGAGCCCTGCCTGGGGAGCTCAGTTGGTTAGAGCATCATCTTGATACACCAAGGTTGTGCGTTCAATATCTAGTCAGGGCACATACAAGAAACCACCAATGAATGCATAAACAAGTGGAACAACAAATCTTTCTCTCTCTCTTCCCTTTCCTCTCTCTCTCTCAAATCAATGAATAAAAAGAATTTTTTAAAAATCTTAAAAAGACTGTAACCAAAAAGACTTTTGTGTAAGATGGTGAATTGAGCCTATGTATCTAATTGTACTCCTTCCCAATATTCCACTAAATAATAAGACTTTGTAAAAAAAAAAGCGTAAACTCCCGCCCTGGCTGGTATGGCTCAGTGGACTCAGCGCCAGTCTTGGAACTGAGAGGTCGCTGGTTGGATTACCATTCAGGGCACATGCCTGGGTTGCCAGCCAGGTCCCCAGTTGGGGACATGAGAGAGGCAGCCAATGGATGTACCTCTTGCACATTGATGTTTCTCTCCCTCTTCTTCCCTTCCCCTCTCTGTAAAAGTAAATAAATAAAATCTTAAAAAAATAAAATAAAAAGCATAAACCCCCAACAATACTGACAGGGAGAAACAATACCTATGATATGTTGGAAAATAATTTACAAGACCTGACAAAAGTGAATCCTAGGCTAGTAATGATGAGAACCAAGCAATAATCTGATTTACACTCCAGAATCCACTATCTTCCCCTCACAACCCCCCAAGAAAACCTCTCAGAAATTGGTGACACCAGATAGCTTTGGAGGTGGGGATGAAGCGCAGGGGGGTTAAAATAAGACTCTTTGAAAGTAAGTTTAAGAGGTTGGAAGTTGACAGACTAATACTTTCAGAAGCCTGAAGAAATACTATTTCCAACATAAAATTTAATACTTTGCCTATCAATTAAGTGTGGGGATAGAAAAAGAACTTTTCTCAGACATGTAAAGTCTCAAAAAGCACATCTCTTATTTTTCTCCAGGAAGCTACTACAGTATGAGTTCTGTAAAATAAAATAGCAAACCAAGAAAAAGAAAATTGTAGAAATACAAGGTTCAACATTGGTGATGGGAATTCCCAAGATAAAAATAGTGAAGGGAGATCTCAAGAGGCAGCTGGGGGAGCAGCCAGTCCCCCTATCAAAGCTAGTCAGAGGGCTTTGAGAGAGATTTCCACAGAAAACGAGATTGATCAAACCTCATTCAGCTGAGCATCTTGAGCATAGATTTAGAACACTGATGAATTTGAGGTTGAACTAGGGATACAAAGACAACTAAACAAGCACATATATACAATGACAGCAGCTGTAACTCCAGGGAAAATGGAAAGTTTCATAGAAAAGGAAAAGTAATCACAGCTTCCTACGTGGCTCAGTTGTGTTTATATCATCATACAAATGTACTCAGAATCTTGCTCTAAAAACATTACCACTAAAGAATGGGGGTCAGGGGGTCAGGAAGAGTGTATGACTATCTAGCACAAAGATCTTCAAGTAGCAGAAAACAGTTCTGCTGAAAATAAACACAACAGTGGCGGTGGTCCATCTGTCTGAGCTATCAGCACCAGGGTCCGTCTTCAAACCTGCCACAGTGCTGGACAAACACGCGCGGACATAGAGCCCTGCCTGGCAACCACGGTTTGAGCTGACAAGATTGACTTTTTCCTTGCCCTTGCCCTTTTTGGGATCAGAACGTGTTTGAATAACTGGATGGCCTAATCTTCTAAGCATATATATATCACCTTAATTTCAACTGAAATGAGAAAAAAGATTGGCTTGTTCTTCTCAATTCTTTAAAAACAGTGCAGTCCATAGGCCCTGGCCGATCAGAGCATCCTTCCAATGCTCCAAGCTTGAGGGTTCGATCCCCGTCAGGGCACATATAAGAATCAATCAACGGATGCATTCACAAGGGGAGCAAATTGATGTTTTTCTCTCTTCCCCTTCCCCTCTTTTCTAAAATCAGTAAGTTAAAAAATTTTTTAAAAAACCTGCTGTAGTGAATAAATAATGGCAATTGAGGCCTACTTTGCTATTTATTAACTGTCCACTTTCACACCAGTTGAGTAGTTCTAATCTGCCAAAGCATTTGACCGCCAAGTATCCTCTTCGTACTGTGTCCTGAGGTCCTCGCGGTTGTTTTGGTGAGCACCGTCACAGAGCGGGCTTTGCCGGTCGGAGGGGAAAAAGGAACTCTCACAAGAGTCATACTTACCCCAGTCACTGCCTGTGAATTTGGGTTTTGTGGCCCTAAAATATTTATTTGCTAAAGAAAGTGTAAAAGGATTAAAGTTAACCTAAGATCGTGAGAAAAAGAGTACCATCACGTTTAACAACTTAAAAATTTGCCTTTCTATGAGCCCCTGCAGGCTTTCGTCCCTTCCACTCTCCCGGCCCTGGGTTCTCGCCTGGGCCGCCCACTAACCGATGGGGGGCGAACCCAACAATCGCACCCATCCCCGGTCACATTTAGCTTTTCTCTTTTCTCTCCTCGCCCACCCCATCCTCTCCCCCTCTTCCTCCTCCCTTCTTTATTCTTTTTTCTTTTTTTTTTTTTTTTTTTACGAACCAGGGGGTTTGGAGACAGCACCCACGGTAAACAAGCACCCGCAGAAACGGGAGGCGAGCGCGGAGTCCAAGACCGCAACGCGGCGCCCCGCGGGGCAGCAGACAGCCGTCTCCCGGCTCCCGGCCGGACGGGGCCCGCCCACGACCCACCAAAGAGCCACAAGCCTCCGGCCCTCACTTCGCGCACTGTCCCGCACTGCCGCGGCCATCTCGCTCAGGAGCTCCTCCACGACGGTCGGCAACGTGACCGCCGGTAAGGCGACAGCCATGGCCCTACCACCTGCGGTCTCCAACAGCGCAGCCGGAACTCCGTCACTACCGACCCGCGCACTATTAGCCTCGTAGGGGGCGGTGCCGCGCGGTGCCGTTGCGTTACTTGCGTCATCGCGCAGACGGCCGGCAAGGCTGTCGCTTCTTGGTACGTCACGGCCCTACCAACGCGGCGGGCGTTGTGCTTGGGCAGGACGTCTCCGGGTTTGGCCGGTCCTGCAGTGCGCAGAGAACGGGGCGCGGCCATGTACCGGCTTCTGAGCCATAGTCTCGGCCGAGACCTTTTGCGGGCCGCAGGGCGGCGGTGCCGGGTCTGCCCGGCGCACTCGCTCCCGGTGTGGGCCCCGGGTAGGGCGCCTGAGGTGGCGGTGCCGCCATTCCGAGTCGCGCCGCAGAGCAGGGGCTCCGGCCCGCTGCTGCTGCTGGCAGGTGAGGGCTGAGGGCCGGGCGGGGACGGCGCGGGCCGGCGGGAGGAGACGGCGCGGGCCGGCCCAGTGACCTCGGAGCTCCTCTTCGCAGCCCTCGCATGGTTCTCCAGACCCGTCGGAGCGGAGGAGGAGAAAGAGCGGCCGGGAGCGGCCGCCGAGGGTGCGGTGGACGAGGCCGAGGCGGAGATCATCCTGCTGCTGAAGCGGGCCAAGGTGAGGCGGCTTAGGGATGTGCATTGCTCTGCCAGTTCGCAGAAGACGAGGCTCCGAGGGCACTAGATGGGTTATGGGGGAGCCAGGCGGTGTTGGAACCCGTCCAGGCTTGTCACACTCGGCAACGTGCAGTAGAACGCGGCAGTCTTAGGTGCAGATGGCAGTGGCACCACAGGCATCGTTCTTTTAAACAAAATTAGCAGAAATGTTTTGTAGTTTTGTCGGTGAACCAGCCATCCTGACGAGCCGGGCATAGAGAATTTTTTATGTACAGTATGCGACGTCCTGAAAATGAATTTTAGTGCTGGTTATGAGCTGTTCCGTTATCTGATTTCTAAACTTTTCCTTTTCACCACATTCTTTTATTTTCTCGTATCCTTTCTAGGTTATCCCAACTCTTTTATTGGGTTAACTACCGCCTTGATGGCAACAACATCCAAATTTATATTCCCACGCTGCGCTACTGACATGCCATTTCCCCTTTGAGGCTCTGCCTACCTCTCAGACTTAACTTGCCCAAAACTAAATTCTTGATTTTAAATTTCTCCCCAACACATTTCCTTTACCGTCTTCTCTTTTCTACAACCCAGTTTTTCAGCCTGGAAACCTCATAGTCATTCTTAAAACTTGTGGAACCTTACCACTGCGTCCCAATGCTCTTACAGTCCAGCTCTTACAAGTCCTGTTGCCACCAAATCCAGAAAGTCAGCCCCCTTTTTTCTATCTTCCCTGCTATCACCCAGCCACTTTGTCACAGCTTACTGCCTAGGAGTCTTGCCTGCCCTATTGCCCCCCTACATTTCCATTCTTTGTGCACCAGCCAGAGTGAGTTTTTAAAAGTAAATTAGATCATATGTTTCTTGCCGAAACATCTTGAATGACTTCCCACTGCATTTATGATCAGATTCAATTTCCTTGCCATGGCCTGCAAGACCCTACATGGTATCACCCTACCTTGCCAGTCCATTTGATAGTAATCCTCTGATTCACAGTCTTCCCTATCACATCTGCTTCTTTTCATTTCTTGAATGGTTTTTAAAGACCCATACTATTGCCCTGACTGGTGTGGCTCAGTGGGTTGGACATCGTCCTGCAAACAGAAAGGTCATTGGTTCAATTCCCAGTCAGGGCACATGCCTGGGTTGGGGGCTATGTCCCAAGTTGGGGGCAGAGGCAACCGATTGATGTTTCTCTCCCGTGTTGACGGTTCTCTCCCTTTATTTCTCCCTCCCTCACCCTCTGTGTAAAAGTAAATAAAATCTTTTTAAAAAATCATACTCTTCAGCCTGTAAGGCCTTTGTTCATTCCTCACTCTCTGTTTGGGTCATTTCCACCCACAATTCCTTATTTGGTTGACTCTTTCTCATCCTTCTCTGACCCTCCCATTTAAAGGAGACCCTTACTGTTCCTTCTTATTACTTTTTTCATAGCTTTCATCATTAGTTGTAATTAAGCTTATTTGTTGTACAGTGTCACTTCCAGCCTACAGGAAGAGAGAAAGACAATGCAGAGCAAGGAGCTTTCTTAAAAAGTATAATGTAAAAATTGCTCACATTCCTTTTGTCTGCATCTGTTGGCCAAAACTTTGTCATATGGCCACACATAGTTGCAAGACAGGCTGACCTCCCTGTCAACATTGCAGATGTCATGCTTAGTGTACTATAGGAATTCAATAAGTATCTGATAAATGAATGAATAGCTTCCTTCTATGTATTGAGATATATAGCCATATTTTCTTCTCTTTGGTAGCACATGCATGTGTTTTCTTTACCTTTCATTTTCCATGTTTTTCTCTTTTCAGTTGAGCATCATGAAAGATGAGCCAGAAGAGGCTGAGCTAATTTTGCATGACGCACTCCGTCTTGCCTATCAGAGTGATAACAAGAAAGCCATCACTTACACTTACGACTTGGTAACTCATAATCTGAGCCACTGAGGAAGGGTAGCTGTGGGGGAAGAGTTCTTACTTTCCTGCCTGTCAGGAATGTAAAGCTCTTGGTTTTTGTTTTCACTTTTTCTTTTTATTTCAATATTTATCACCCTTGGGGTATCTCTTAGGAGAAGTTTCAATCCCAGACCAAAAAGAAACAATATCATTAACATTTGTTTCTTTAAGAATGAGTGGATCTATGTTTGGCTTGACAACCACAAAGTATATGCAAGTATTTATTGTCATACCATTGCTGTACTTTGCTAGAATAGTGACATATGCTCTGAAAATTTTTTTTATTTAGAGGATAAAAGCAAGAAGGAGTCTTTAGCTTAAAGATTTTGAAATAAGTAGGAACACAATGCTCTAAACTGAAAAACAATTTGTAATTTGCTTTCAGATGGCCAACTTAGCATTTATACGGGGTCAGCTTGAAAATGTAAGTAAATCACTCTGTAATATCTTGAGTTTGTGAAGGACTAGTTTCATGAGAATGCTATTAGTAAGGGTACCGGCTAAGCCTCAATAACAAAGAGACCTCAAAATAGAGGGACTCACATGTGAAGGAGGTGTGTTTTTTTTTTAATGCATTAGTCCAGATGTCATTAAACACTGAAGAGGCCTATGTACCTTTGTTCCACGCAGTAGTCCAAAAGCCCAGGTTTCTTCTTAGATGTGTCCTCATCTGCATAGACAAGTTGGCTCACCTCCAGCTTGCAGGAAGGGAGAAAGAGAGGATGGAGGGCAAGCAGTTTCCTCATAAAATATGATTTAAAAATTGTTCACATTCCTTCTGCATGCATCTTTTGGCCAAAATGTTACTGTATGACCTATTCCTAACTGCAAAGGAGGCCGACCTATTAAAAATTGAGGAGATTCTGTAACTGAAAAGATGGAAAGGAGAGGGAATATTAGGGAATAGTTTGCAGTCTCTGCCACAGTAGGTTTGGATGAGAAGTTAATTTCTAAAGTTTCTACTTATCACAGACTAGTTTTTAAGGTGCACAGAGGATGTGGGGTCCAGGTCTTCTTTTTAGTCTGTTTTCCCATCACAAGGATACTTTTCTCTGTGTGTATGTGAATGTGAGTGTGTGTGTTGTGTTTAATAAAGAATGATATATCAGTCTAGTACTTAGAATTCAGGGTCATATAGAGAATGTGGCTCAAGCAAGTAAAATAGAAATCTTTTCCTTGTGGTTTTAGGCGGAAAAACTTTTTAAAGCAACAATGAGTTACCTGCTTAGAGAGGGCATGCAACAGGTAAGGACATTGCCTAGGATTGGGCCCTCACTAAAGGAGGTTTCAAAATAGTCCTGCGTCCTGAAAAAAAACCACCCAGCACCCAACATTTGCTTTGGCCAAAAAAAGGTAGATTTTTCCCACCTAGGATTTGTATAAAAACTGCCAGTCTTTCACTCATGCAAAAGCATGGTAGGTGAGGAATTCATAGTTGCCTAATTCTTCTGAAAAGATGAAGACTATGGCTTTCAGGCCAAAGTCACTCTGAAGGTTGATCTGAAATATTCCATGAGGAATTTTTACTCATCATGTATTTCTTTCATTTCTCTTTTTCCCAACAGGAAGACAATGCAGTCATTGAAATCTCTCTAAAGTTGGCTAGTATCTATGCTGCTCAGAATAGGTGAGTATAGTCAGAATCTAGGTGTGGCGGCAGATGGAGCAGAACTGTGGGCAGAAAACACTTTGACCCTGGGATATTAATATAATTTTCATTTACCTGATAATTATCCGGATCTCAAAAAAGCTGGTGTCACATTCAAAGTGTTCCCTTGTTTGCTTGTCTTTGAAATCTTCAGTCTTCCCCAGTTTTGCCCCTGCTGTTTCTGTTGGCCTGCTGAGTGGGACATATAGCCCTCAACCCTGGCTGCACAGTGACAAAGCTAATCAGGGAGATTATAGTTAGAACTTCAGTTTAGCTCTTCCTAGAGGGGAGAGAGCAACTAAAAGCTACTAGGGATAATAAACTTTGAAGAAACAATTTGGACAGTATCAGCAAACGAGAAAGTTCACTGGCGAGTGAAGCCTGGTGCCTTTCTTCTTTCTAGGTGTAGATCAAAGAAGAACCACTTAGGATGAAAGGAGAGAACTCCAGAGAGTTACATTTTGGGGTGAGTTTACGGGAAGACCTTAGACAAGCTTTTCCTTACATTGTTAATTGCCACAGAAGCTGGGTGCTGGAGGTTTGGAATGACCTCAAGCCTGGTGCTATACATTGAGTGTTCCCTGAGATAAGGGGCCCTGACCCTAGTCCCTGCTGCCCTGCTCACCAGCTCCTTCATTCTCAGCAGTAGCAGCTTAGTCTCCCAATATTTGGTTGGATACACGATAGGCCAGATCTGCTGAGGGCCTTTCACTTTAAGTCTGTTTTGGAGCTGTGAAGTTGACTCATCTGAGGGAGTATTCCAGCTGAGATCAGTCTCCCTTGGAGGAGTAACAGGACTGGATGTTCAAGGGGTATGACCTAGGATGAGAAGAAGCCCAAAGCTGATAACATTGAAGAAGGAGACAAAGTCATGGTCTTGTGGGGTGAAAACTTGTATAGAAGCCACTAATAATTTGTTTGTAAATTACTCTGTACTCAAGTGATTTTTGTTTTGTTTTATTAAGACAAGCATAAGACCAGAAGTTGTTTATAGACACTTTGACTAGGAGCATCTTGTGGCCAGCCTCCCCTGCTCTGTGTCCTGGCTGGGTACCAAGCCATGTCTGCCAAGGTGTGGGCCTGGGGAAGCTTCTGTTACAGAGCAGAACAGTGGGGTCATCTCTTCTCCCCAGCAAGGCACCAGAGGAGAGGGGGTGAGCTTTATAGTGCTGCTGGTAAGAAACTGGAGCCAAACAGCAAGAACCAGGATTGAACTTCTGGATGGAGAGGGAATTTCCATCATGTTTCTGTGCAGATCTTTACAGAAACCAGCAGTTGACGCTTGCTCTATCCAGAGTCAATCTGCCTGTTGCTTGGGTGAGGACACAAGGGCTAGAGGGTCCAGGGCTAGAGTCAGGCTAAATGCCTTCTAGTGCCATTTCTATAGGAGAAACTTGCATCAAAGACCAACAGCTTGGAAGAAGTATAAAGGTAATAAACCTCTCCAGAAGTTGTATGAGGCCATCAGGCCCCTGGGGCATGCAGGGTGGCCTCAGCCTCCATTTGTGGTGTTACTCTGAGCAGACGCAAACTTCCAAAGGGGAGAAGTAGACTCACTCGGAACTGTTGGAGGGAGAGGATAAAGACTGTTGGTTGTATGCGTCCCACAAAACTATGGCTGTGGTCCCAGCTCCTTATGTCTTAAGTTACATTAAATGGGTGACTTGGAAAAAATACAACTTTTGAGAAAGAGCAGATTGACATCGCTCAGACTTGAAACGAAATTTCTCTTCCCATCTTACTTTCTTGATAATATTGAAACTGTAGCTGGAGAAATGAGGATAAAAGAAGAGTTGGTGAAAAAATAACAGATTGCTGATCTTTGTTTTACAGACATGAATTTGCTCTTGCTGGCTATGAATTCTGCATTTCAACTCTAGAGGAAAAAATTGAAAGAGAAAAGGAAATAGCAGAAGACATTCTGTCAGGTAGGGAATTCTGACTATTTTTTGGACATTGCCCCAAAGGGCTTCACCATCAGTCTGGGGAAGGGAATTGGGGAACGGAAAGTCATCTATTTGGGAAATTAAGTGGCTATTTTTAAGGTCTCAGCAGAGGATTTGGAATAAGATATTTTGGTTAAATGACTTGACAACTGTTTTTTTAACCCTTTGGTTACATGTTCAAAATTTATCTGTTGACTTTTATTATATATAACCTCTGGAAAATGGAGGAGCAGAAAGGGAAGCTTCAGCTCTACCAATCACAATTCTAATTAATTGCCTTTGGTCCCAGATTAACACCAAGTTATGTGGTTTTGCAACTCATCCTCAGTGTGGAGGGAAGAGCGTAAAGAGTTAAGCTAGGAATAGAAAGGGATGGACAAGAAGCTCTCCAGCTCTAAACCTTTTGGGTTTTTTAATATGTTTTGAAATATTGGGAATTTTCAGATTTGACATTCCTTCTTTCATTCTTTTATTTCACACTTACTCCATGCCAAGAGCTCGTAAGATGTTGAAGGTACAGCAGTCAACTGTTGTCTCTAAAGCAATGAGTATGCCTTGAAAGAGTTGTCTGTACTCAGTTGCCTTCCAGTTTTCTCTTGAGCAGAAACCATTTTTTCCATCACTCTACTGAAGCTCTTTTTATGAAAGTTACCAGTTCTCATTCCTTATCTTTCCTGCTGTCCTTATTAGCAGCTCTGACCCAGATGACCACTGTCTTCTGTTGGAAATGTGGATGCCTCCCTGGTTCCTTGCCTTCCCCTTCGCCGCTCTCTGAAGTTAGCAGAACTCAGGGCTGTCTTCGGCCCTCTTCTTGTTTTCTCTCTGCCTCACACCCTAGAAGGTAACATTTAAGCCCCATAACTTTAGTATCAGTTTTACACCTTCAGCCGCAACTTGCACATGAACTGCAGACTCGTGGGTAAGATTGTCTACCTGACATCTTGAATTTCTAAATGGTCACCTCAGTTACCATGTCTGAAACAAACTGTTCACAAATTTGTTTCTCTACCAAGCCTAAGTTTATGGCCAAGAACCTGAGAATCACCTGTGATTTCTTCCTTGTTTCTTATATATAATTCACCAACAAATTATATTGTATCAACTATCAAAACATCCCCTTTTCAGACCGTGCCTCATCCCATCCTCTCGCCCTGCTATTTTGGTCCAGGCCATTGCTGTCTCTTGCCTGGACATTTGTAAGTGTCTCATAGGTTTTCCTGCCTCCCTTTATTCTCTCACATGGTCTGTTTGTGCAGTAGGCAAAGTTTTAAGAAGTCAGTGCTTTTGCATCACCTTTAGAACAAATTCAGAATCTCTGTGTGAACCTATAAGGCCCTACATAATCTGGCCCCTGACTGCCACTTCTACATCATCTTTTGCTCTCCCTCCACTTATTCCATGTTCACCACACAGGTCTTTCTTGCTGTTGTTCATTTCAAGCTCAGTGCTGTCTCCAGCCCTTTTTCCTTGCTGTTCCCTCTGCCTGGCCTGTTCTCTTGTACCTTCGCATGGCTGGCTCTCTTCATTTAGTTTTGTGCTCAGATATCACTTCCTCAGGCAGCTTACCCTGATGAAGACTGTCATCTCTTCACACCTTATCATTCATTCCTTCTCTTATTCACACTTAAAAGCAAGTCTGTGTTGTGTGCTTGTGTTTGTATTGCCACTAAAAGTATATTTTTGTTCAAGTGCTTTAATATTTGTCTTCCCTATCAAAGAGGGATAGAGTTCATCTGTTTTATTAACTGCTATATTCTTAGTACCTAGAGCTGTGCCCGGCACATAATTGAGGCTCAGTAATTGTTGAGTGAAAGAATAAAAGACTCAACGAAACAAGTGAAATTTTCTGTGCAGTGTGGAATGCTTTGAGGAAGTTCATAAAAGATGTAAAAACAAGTCTGGCTGTCCATACCCTTTTTTCCTTTCATTTGTTGCATCCACTATAAACAGTTTCTGAATGTAAAGTTATCTTTTCAGATTCCAAAAGTAATACTAGTGCATTGAAGGAAATTTGGAAACCATTAAGAATAAAGATCATCCATAATCACACTACTATTTTTGTTGTATATTTCTGTAGGCTTGCTTTTGCCCTATGCT
Source organism: Trachops cirrhosus (assembly GCA_028533065.1). Taxonomy (NCBI): domain Eukaryota; kingdom Metazoa; phylum Chordata; class Mammalia; order Chiroptera; family Phyllostomidae; genus Trachops; species Trachops cirrhosus. Next base: position 56,179,083 of record CM052545.1, on the reverse strand, counting down.
ATTTACATTTGAAAAAACATATTAGGGATCATACTGTATATATTATTTGTAGCCCGACTTTTTAAAATTTAGTGATATACTTCACATAAATGACTTACACAATATGAACTGTACCAGTCTTTAATCTTTTTGGGATTGGATAGGAATTCTTTGTTTATTTTCTTGGGGATTGGATAGGAATTCTTTATTTTCTTTGCTTTTGTTAATTTGTAATGAATATTGAGTAGCTGTTTTATGCCAGCTATTGTTCTAGGATTTGCAAAGAGGCAAGTGAGGCAACAGTCCCTGCTCTTTCAGAACTTAGTGCTTAGGAAGGCATTTTCCACTGTTGAAATCAGATATTTACCCATTTTTCCTTCTAACTTTTCGTTTTCTTTATTTCTATAGAGATAGTCTATCACTATTATGTACTTATGTATTAAGTAAATGTTTGGCTTTCTCTTGGAATTTTCCATTTAGATTATTCATCTGATGAAATTTGTAACAGTATACATTGCTTGAATTATTAATATATGGTATTATATGTTTGAACTATATGATAATACAGATGCTACTCACAAATGCTACTCCTCTTTCCTTTTTATTGAATTTGTTGGTGTGATACTGGTTAACAAAATTATACAGGTTTCAGGTGCACAATTCTATAACACATCATCTGTACATTGTATTCTGTGTTCATTACCCCAAGTTCACAAATGCTACTTTTGCAAAAAAAAATTTCTATTTTTATTTTCACATGAATTTGAAATTATTTTGTCAAGTCCCCAAGTGCTCTGAGACTGAATTATTAGATTTGCATTATATTTATGTTAGTCTGAGGAGCTTGACATCTGAGTAAGTAAGTTACTGTTTGATTACAAATAGCAGAAAATGTCGAATTAAGCTAAACAGTAATGACACTTATCTCTTGTAACTGGCAAGTGTGCAGAAGGGGCTGGGCTGCTGAGCCAGTTGATGTGTGTATTGCTAAGGTAGGATGGAGGTCCTGCAGGGCTGTCTTTTCCCTCCCCTCCTTACTGGCACGCTCTGGGTGTTGGTCTTCTGGTCACCCTCCCACCCCCTTCCTGTGGTTGGAAAGTGACCATACCAGGTCCCAGGCGTCTCACCCAGAAATGCCAATGTCTGGAGGAAAAGGAGACTTCTTTGTTTCTTATAGAATGCAGGTCATCTTTTCTGGAAGTCCACAGGTAGGTTTATTCTTCCTTCTCATTGACAAGAATTGGGTTTCTTGGTATTTCTAACCCAGTCTTTGGCCAGAAAAATGGGATTACCATGATTGGCTAAAACTGGTCAGAATCCATTCCCAACAGAGGGTGGAAATCCCCTCTGCTTGAAAGGAGTGGATACTGGGACAAACTGCTGCATGCTAGCAAGAGAAATCCCTTACTACACTGTTTGTACAATATTGAGTCTTCCCATCGAGGAACATGATGTGGTTCTTGCTTACAGATTTATTTACATAGATTTAACATCTATTTAATTACCTTTGATTCCAAGTGGGAATCAAGTATTGACTAAACTATTTGCTTTTCATTTGATATTCACACTGGTTCTAGATATGTAATTATACATTTGGGAAATCATGAGAATTGTTTCCTTTTAGATGTACTTCTGTGTCTCTCCCCCTTCCCCCATTAAATTTAGTTCATTGACAATAATCACAGAACAAGATTGAATGATAGTGGTGATGGAAAACTTTGTCTCATAATCTAGTTTGGTGACAACTGTATGAACAGATTTATTATCATATATCTAGAGCAAACCAGGCTTGCTAGTAATTGGTTAATTGTTCAGTATACTGCTGGATGTTTAATGCTGAGACTTTATGTAGAACTTTTGCATTTATTTTCTTATGAGATCCATAGTTTATTGTGCTTGTCATTACAGGACTGTATTAATGTGATAAGATGAACTGAGATGCTTTCTATATATTCTGTTTGGGAATAGGTATGGGGTTTACATAGGAGTGCTCTATTTGTTCAGAGTTATGGGATCTATGAAACCATATGGGCCAGATCTTTAGAGTTCATTATCCGGCAACTTTTTTTCATCCTCAATTACTCATACATTTAAGTTTCTTCCATTTTTCTTGATTTCAGTAGCTAGGACAGTGCCAAGAACACAGTGTTAATAAATATCTGTTGAATAAGTGAATGGGTAAAAGGATTTTGGAGAGCTGTATTTTTCTAGAAGAACCTTTCTTATGGGATTATATTTTGAAAGCATAATTCACAGTATTCTCTGCGTACCTGAGGACATATTCCTTTCCCAGTTTTTAATTTTACAGAGTTATTTCTTCTTTTTAAGAGATTTTTTCCCCATTGATTCCTTCCTCTTCCTTTCCTTGAGCTGAAATGTTCATTCATTTTTATATTTTAATCAAAACATTTCTGGAAAGTTGAAGTATTTTTGGTGGTGGATTTAGTTTCATGAGGGCTTAAAGTCTGGAACCTGAGTTCAAAATCTGGCTCTTACACTCATTAGTGTGACTACAGGTAAGTTACTTAACTTTTCTCAGAAATAATAGTAGAACCTGCCTTATGGAGTTATTATGGGAATTAAATGCTATAGGATTGTGACTAGTGTTCATTAAGTACTATAAAAGTTTGCTGGAATGTGATATATTAACATAATTTATTAAATGAGTTACCTTTTCTATATTATGTTAACAGTCTCAGTTTATGAAGGATCTTCCTGATTATTTTATTCAGTTTCTCCATGTCAATTTTGTTAATATTTTCAAAAAGAGCCAATTGGTGGTTTCATTTTTTGTATTTACTATTTCATTTATTTCCACTCTTAATTTTTATTATGTCTTCTGCTTGCTTTGGGTTTATTTTGCTCTTTTTCTAGTGTATTAGGTGGAAGATTAGGTTATTGATTTAAGATCTTTCTAGTATATATAGGTATTCACAACTATAAATTTCTCTGTTGCATCTATACATAAATTTTTTGTTTTCATGTCTCAAAGTATTTTCTATTCTTAGGATATTTTGGAGTATGTTGATGAATTTCCATATATATGTGCATTCCTCAAATTTCCATCTGCTGATTTCTAAGTTCATTCTCTTGGGGTCAGAGAACATGCTCTGATGATTTCAGTCCTTTTATTGAGACTTATTTTATAGCCCAGTATATGGTTTTTCCTGGAGTGCTGCATGTGCATTTAAGAGGAAAGTGTATTCCGTTATTGTTGGGTGGTGTATTATATATGTCTGTTATGTCTAGTGGGATTCTAGTTTTGCCCAAGTTTTGATGATTTTGTTCTAGGCATAATTTTTGTTTTTGTGATCTTTACACATGTATCTATGCTGTTTAAACAGTCCTAGATATATCTTCATTGAAAGGATATGTATATATATATATCATTGAAGATATCTTCATTGAAGGTATAGATATCTTCATTATCTCTTTATCACAAAGTTTTTTGTCCTATTTGTCACAAACTTAATTTTACATTGTTGACTATATCTTGCCTTTTTTAACTGAGTCATTTGTTGTATGTCTTTTGTAGAAGACTTTGTTTAGATTTTTTAAAAAATATGATTGTCCTGAGATAATCTTAAAATCTATTTATATCAGTACTAAAAGTGATGTTTGGCCTAATTGTTGCATTTAAAAAAATGTTTTCTATTTTTGTTATTTCTTTTGTTTTCAGGTCCTTATACCCTTACAGGGATGTTTTCCTCACTAAATCTCCATTTATGTATTTTGAAAGGAAGGTATATGCATGGTTTTCAGTTCTGTTAAGGCTAATCTAAAAGTTTCTTGCAAACATACTTGACTTGGAAAAAAACATTTATCAGTTTCTTCTGTAAGATGAGTACAGTTTCACATTCTTTTACCTTTCCCTTTCCCTGTGTGTCTTTTATTCTGTGACCTAGAATTTTAAATTTTTAAATGATTTGGAGAACATTGATTTGTTGTTCCACTTATTTATGCACTCAATAGTTGGTTCCTGTGTGTGCCCTGACCAGGGAAGTATCAGGACAGTGCTCCACCCAACTGGGCTATTGTACCTAGTATTTATTTTTTAATGTGGTAAGAGGTGGCAGTATAATTTTTTCTTCCCCTTATGGATAGGTTTTAGCTCAGAACTGTTTTCTTACTGATTTGTAATGACAGCTCTGTTGAGTTTTCATAGATCAATGGAGTGACTGTTTAATTCTATTAATTTTTAGTTTCATTACTGGTATACCTTTTCCATATTTTAGTTCAGTACCTTTTTTTAAAGTCATTCAACCAGTCAGTCAGGAAGTACAACTGAATGCCTGTTATATGCCAGACACATTACTGGGCAGTAAGATACAGCTATCAGTAAAACAAAGTCGCTGCCTACTAAGAGTTTGATCTGTGTTCTCCAGTTCTACAGGGCATTTGGTGCTTTTACCAGACGTTGTGTAGTAAGTTTTGTAATGTGTGTCAAGAAGTGCTATATCATCGCAACCTTCATTATTCTTCAAAAAAATGGATCTTTAAAATTGTTCTTGTGACTTTCCATTTCAGGATACAAATGGCCTGTGGTTTCTTACTACATTGCTTTTTTTGCACCTTAAAACTTTCTCATTGTCCCTAGACTTTCTTTGTTTTAACTCATTCTACTTCAGGTCTTATTTCCACATGTGTATGCTAAATATTAGTTTCAAACTAAAGTAATATTCCACATTTTAGTCAATGTGTGGACTCAAGTGGGCAAAAGTTTGTCATTTAATTGGGTGTTGCAACATTGACCAAATAATACATTTCTCATGGGTATTTATTTGGTCTTTGTCCACAGTTCCTGGCTCCCAAACCCTTGGAATTTCTTAAGTGTTGAGGGTAAGCTAGATGTCTTTTGTTATGTTAATGAGGCAACTTTTGGAAAGCTCCTAAGCAATGGGGCTGTTCGCTGGTACAGCCAATCTCGTGATTAGAGGGCTGGAACTTTTCAGTCACACCCAGTGACCTCCAGGAAGGGGAGAGGGGCTGGACGTTGAACCAGTTGCCAGTGGTCAGTGTTTTAATGTCACGTCTGTGGGATGAAGTCTCCATAAAACCCCAAAATAACGGAGTTTGCAGCACATCTGGGTTGGTGAATTTACGGAGGTGCTAGGACAGGGGTGAGCCTGGCAAGGGCATGGAAGCTCCTCAACCCTTTCTACTGCCTTGCCCAGTGCTTCTCTGTCTGGCTGTTCTTGAGTTATATCCTTTTATAATAAACCAGTAATCAAGTAACATGTTTCTCTGAGTTCTGTGAGCTGCTCTAGCAAATTAATTGAACCCATGGAAGGAGTTGTGGGAACCTCTGATTTGTAGCCAGTCAGAAGTACAGGTCAACAACCCGGTCTTGCAGTTGGCATCCTGAATTGGAGGGGGTAGTTGTAAATTTGTGGCTACTCTGAAGCACAGGTAACAAGCTGGACATGTGACTGGTGTTGCAAGTTGGGGAGGGAGAAGGGTAGTCTTGTAGGACTGAACCATCATCCTGTGGAATCTGATGCTAATTCTGGGTAGATGGTGTCAGAAGCGAGTTGAATTCTTGGATACCTGGCTGATGCTGAGAATTGCTAGTTGGTGTGGGGGACCCTATACCTGCCTACACACAAGTTGGAACTGGTTTCAGGAACCGATTAGATGTTAATCCACCTCAATTGTCAGACGTGAAATGTTCAGGGGTCCTATAGTGTTAAAAATTTGTGGGTCTTGGTAAAAAGAAAAATGTTTAGGGTAGGTTGGCCAGTTCTGACTCACTTTCTGTACTCTACTTGCTATATCACAGCAATGCTCTTACTTCCTTTTTAGTGGACGAGAAAGCCAATACCCACCTCCTCCTTGGCATGTGCTTAGATGCCTATGCTCGCTACCTTCTGTTGTCCAAGTATCCGTCACAGGCACAAAGGATGTATGAAAAAGCTTTGCATATTTCTGAAGAAATACTAGGAGAAACACACCCGCAGGTAAGTGAGGAAAACAGGTTTCAGAATTTATAGGTGTGCAATGCCACACTCGTTGAGAATAGTCAGCAGATGGTCCCCCATATACCCTCCTCCTTGTGCCCCTAGTCCATTTATTTTCCTACCACCATTCCTCACCACCCCTAATTACTTCTTTCAGAAAGGATTTGAAACTGCTGATCAATTACTGGATCTGTCCAGAATATTTTGAATGAGAATCAGTTCACACATCAGAGCAACCTTTCTAAAAGGCAGGTGTAGCCAGGCACATGTGTGCTTCTGGGGCTTCAGAGTACACCACGCTGTATTTCACAGTATTGAATCTTATTAGGAACAGCTAAACTCCTGAAGGTCCTTGCCTCCCTAGCCCCACAGGTAAAATGACAGGAAAGTGAGGAAAAGAAGAGACTGCATTAAAAAAACTAAAAACCACTGACAGAATTTAAGCACAGTGTACAGACTTTCTGTTAGAACACTAATTGAATTGAAATCATCTCTGTTTCTCCTTCCAAATTGTTTGTAGAGGTAATAGGTGGATCACTTTGTGAATGTTTGGTATTAGCAACAAAGGAGGCAAAAATTTTAACTGGACTGAACATTTCCCAAGGCTGGGGTAGATGGGTGGGGTAAGTTATGGGCTATGAATTATCTTCAGGAAAGGGATGTGTAGGACTTTTTCTAGAGTCCTGTTAATGGAATATCACTGAGGAATAAGACGACAAACGTGGAATTCAAATCACCAACTACTGTAACTCGGGGCTTAAAGCATGACTTCATGGAGGAGATAGGACCTACCTCTCTTAGTACCAACATTTAAAGACCTCTTAATGGGAATCATCCTAAAGTAGATGATGTATTTCTTCTTGATGTATCTCAGGGTCACCAATTGGAATGATACTACACTATAGTACGGCTCCAGGGGCCGGTTTTTTAAGATTGCTAAACCTTAAATGGAATATTCTAGATTTGTGCTGTTATTTTTCATGTTTTCTAATAGGATAATTAGTTATATTAATAAATAATGTATAACCTGTTCCCTAGTTTCTGGATTTGTATCATTTTTCCAGAGGGTCAAAACTAATGCTATCCATTATACACTGAATGCTAGAGGCACATATTTGTTACAGGCTGATATCCCTCCCCTTTTGTGGAATGTTAGGAAAGGTGAAATTTTAAGTGTATATTCAGTTTATAAGACTCCAAATGGGCATTAAATCTGTGTAGGTTTTTTTTTTTTAAGCTCCCTGTGTTTTCTTCCTTGTGTAGACCATTGTGCTGATGAGTGACCTGGCTACCAGCCTGGATGCACAAGGCCACTTGGATGAGGCCTGTTTTTACGTACAGAGGGCATCAGATCTGGCAAGACAAACAGAACATCCTGAGCTACACATGGTGCTCAGTAATCTGGCTGCAATTCTGATGCACAGAGGTAGGGAGCTGTGACATCTTGACTGACTTGCTTTAGGTAGGGAGGGGTGCTACTGGATTTATAAATTGTGAAATGGTATTTTGGGAGGGCAAGGCTGGGCAGTGAGGAAGCTATACAATTAAAACTTAGAGTCCGCTAATTAAAAGGCTGGCTGAATAATACAAAAAAGGATGTATGTTTGGCTGAAATGCCATTGTGCTCACTTTACATAACTTCTGTAGTCCTGCCTCAGCCTGTTGAACCACATCATTGTAGAGAAAGCTTTGTGATGACAGTGCTTCGTTTCTGTAATGCTCTACAGATTTCTAAAGTTTTCACATGTACAACTGAGTATGTTCTTAACAGTGTAATTACGAAGCTGCCAAGACAGAATATCAGTTTGACAGACATATTATGCCATACTACTCAGGGCCTCAACCTACAACTTCCAGAAACCAGGAGTGACAGGTCCTTTTTCAGCATTAGGGATTCTTGGCCAATGGGGTGAGGGCTCCAGGGGTGTGTTGGCACAGTTAGGAGTCCTAGAGCACCCACCAGGGTAAGTTCCCAGCACCTGCACTAGCTTACAACCTCTCGGTCAGCTTGTCACCTGGGGATGAAATGAGGCAGGACCAGCCTGTTGTTTAACTTAGGCCTGTATTAAACTAGTGCTTTCTCTTCAGAATCACTTTGAAACACTTTTTTTTTATTATGTTCTCCCTTCTCTCTGGGTTATTTTAGAACGATATGCACAAGCAAAAGAAATCTACCAGGAAGCACTGAAGCAAGCAGAGCTGAAAAGGGATGAGGTTTCTATACAGCACATTAGGGAAGAATTGGCTGAACTGTCTAGAAAAAGTAGACCTTTGACTTAAATTTATCAAGCTCTAAATCCCTTTTTGTTGTAGGGAATTTCCAGTAACAGCTTATAATTCCAGTCTCAGTAGCACCCAAATCAGTGGCTTAAATCAGCGATTCTCACCCAGTGTGCTGTGAGAATTTTTAAAACAGGCACTAGCTGCCTGTTTAGTCAGGGTCACTGACCTCTTTCCCTTAGACTGTGAAATAAAATGACAACAGCCCACACAACAATAGCTGACTGGTGTGAATAACTCAAAACTATACCTACATTTTTTGTCAGGTCGGTGAAAAATAAATTTTTGGTATGCTGCAGAATTGTAGTAGTTGGTTTGTGTGTGCCATGAGGGGAAAAAGGGTTGAAAATCACTGCCTTAAATCCTTTGTCCTTGATAGTTTCTCAGTTTAGACTCAGTGAAAGACGAGTTAATACACTGCCACTTTGGTTTTTAAAGGCAGATCAGCTTTCACCCCGCCTGAATCTGGCTTCTGAGGATGTCAGGTGGCGCCCTCAGCTGTAGCTGTGTGGTCAGGTGCTGGCTGTGCTGCCCTAACTGCAGGCCTCTCTGCCATAAGATTTCAGTCTATTGATTTGTTGCCCTCTTTTCTCTTATTTTATCAACATCTGACAGACCAGAGCTACCTGTCTCATGGGAAAAAGGGGATTATGGTGATTTATTTCTCTTATAATGTATTTCATGAAGCACAATATGGGACTGAATACATAAAGGAGGAGGGACAGTAACATCCTTGTCAGATCTGAGTGTTCCACTTCCTTTGCATCCCAGGTCATGGAACAGTCATCTGAGGAGCTCTTTTAAGAATACCTGCCTAGGCTGCACCCAAAACCCTTCTTCCTCAGGGTAGGGCCCTACAAGTATACGGTTTAAAACCTGCCTAGTAGTGCTGATTTGTACTGCAGGTACAGAAGAATCACTGACCTGGATCCTAGTCCTGGTGTTCTGAATTTGGGTCTCAGTATCCTCATTTGTAAAGTAGCAAACAAATGAGTTTCGCATGGTTGTGTTTGATCAAATTACCTTAAATGAATAGACTGCCATGCTGAAAGAGCTTTATCGTTTTTTCTTAGTGTCTAGAAAATGTGTACAGATACTCCTCAACTCACTATGGGGTTGTGTCCTGATAAACCCATCGTAAATTAAAAATACTGTAAGTCAACAATGCTTCGGTACACCTAACCTGCTGAATATCAGCTTAGCCCAGCTGGTTTCTATTGAGTGGATATTGCTTTTGCAATATCATAAGGTTGAAACATTATTAAGTCGAACCACTGTTAAGTCAGGGACTGTAAATACAAGACTCATAGATGAGTGTTTTTACCTTTGCAGTCTCGCAGAGAGACTTTTTTGCAAAGGAAAGGCAGTTTCTCTAAGTACCGTGAAGAAACACTTACTACTGGTGTTGTGAGTGGGAATGATAAACTGATATCTTTGGTTCCTGTGTACATACCAGAAGAATCCTTTCATAATAAACTAGAGATTCTACCACAATATTGTATGAATTCCATACTCTGAGTTTCTCATAAAAAGTAACTTACTGAAGACTACTTAATAAAAATAGAATACTAGAAACCCTGAGGTCCAAATCTTCAGGGATTAGACTAAAACTGCAATTTCATATTTTACAGATACAAATTTCTTCCCAGTGTTTAAGTTCATTTATTATATGCATTTACCACTCAGCTAATTCCTTTCATCATCTTAACTCAGAGAGACCAACTGTAATATAAATCAGACTAAAAAGTTTCAGTGCAGCCCATTCTTAATTTATTGGTGATTTAAAAAAATTATTGTCAACTACTCACCTTTTGCATTGAGAATGTTTTTACCTTTTCACAATTGCAGGGGTTACTGAAAGTTGGGTTTGTCACTTCAGGTTTTATTTAAGAATTTTTGATCCTCCACAATGATTCAACTTGTGGTCCTGGTGCTGGAAAAACTAGGAGTTTTCAGAAAGACAGTTTCTTCATGTGGGTGTTCTCATTCAAGTTAATTCGCAATGTTGTAAAACAAGATAGCAAAGCAGGAGAACTGACACATTTACTCATCATGTACTAGCTGTTCAGGGCATATTTTTAAAACGGAATCACTCAGCAAACTGAAATTAAAGCATTATGAAACTTTCAGTTATAAACATGCACTGGAAATTGGGCTGTCAAAATATTTCTATGAACAGTATTGGGAAGACTTTAAATTAGGTCTCGGTGCTAAGAAATCATGCATAAAGATGTAGCTTCAGAACACTAAAACCTGAGCCTGCAAAGAAGGCTACACCTTGATTTACAACTGACTTCAACAAGTCATCACTCACTCCCCACGCTATGCTTGCTGCTTTCAGTCGTGCTGAGGTGGCCCTTTGTCCCTCCTGGGTTTGTTCCATAGGTAAGGCATGTGTGAATTCTGTCCTTTCATTGTTCTGAACTAAGCAGTAGTACTGGATTTTACCTCCCAGTCTGAAACCTCTTCTCTAGGTGAGGTGATGGTAGATGAAGTAACACATGCATTGTGATAAGGTTTGGGTGAGGGATTAACAAGCTACCCACTTTGGGGCCTTCAAGTGGAACTGTAAAAGTATCAGGTTAGGCTCTGATTTGGAAGAGGTTAAGACCCCCAGGGTCGTAAGAAAAATACCATCATAATCTCTTCTAGGTCAGTTGACAATATAAATTATTAATGACGTCAGCACCTAAAAAAATTCAGAACACTTATGTAGAACATTGTTATTGTTGTTTCATTCTCATTAAAATGTATACAATATATATTTATAATAAAGTGATTCCAACTTTCCAAGTAGTAGGAATCTGATCACTAAAATCCGATGTAAAGTTTATTTTGAGGACCTCAAGTATACGAGTGGAATAGTAACAGGAACGAAGGCTTTAACTTCAGGCAAACATAAGTTTATGGCCTATCTTTGTCGCTTATTTAACTCCATGGGCAAAGTGCTGAACCTGTGCCCTTATTTGTAAAATGGGGACTGGACACCAGTACTACTGGGCTATGTGAAGGTTGCGATCACACACACAAGACACTTCATCACAGAGAAGGCAGTCAGTGGTCACCACAGATCTGTTTTCTTTAGAGGCTTGAGTACTATTGTTAAAAAGTTTAGGTCTATTTAAAAATCTGTAAAGTGCTGACTTTTACCATCCTGAGAGACCTCTATTTCTCCCCCTTCTAAATCAGTGGCATTCTCCCAAAACTGTTTAACATCTATATGCTACAGCAGGAAGCTTCAATGTTAAGTTATGTGGGGAAAAAATCTAAAAATTCAAAAAGCAATAATTAATGAAGGATAAAATTGACCCTCTAGTACCATAATCAGTTTAAAATTCAATCTTACATTATTTGCTCCTTGAGATTCAGTGAAATGAAAACATTCAACAATAAACTCTTGCCAACAAGGAATCAAAGTGAGAGGAAGTACTGGCACACACAGAAGGGGGACAGACCCGGAAGGTTCAGGATGTGCAGCACAAAGTGACTGTAAGTGACTGAGGCTCTATACAAATCATTATCTTCTAACTCAGCCAATAATATATAACAAAACTAAATAAAAGTATAAGTTTTTCCTTTGAGACCTGAGACAGCAAGAGCCTTAAATCACAATCTACTATACCCATGGACAGGGTAGTCAAATTCATTTCAAAGCAAAAGCTTCGTTGTGCTGCATCAAATGCAGGATAAAAAGAATACTTAGGGGCATGGTTAAGTTACCAGTGTGCGTAACAGTGAGGTATGCCTCAAAAAAGCCTTTAAAACTTAAAAAACTGAACTATATAACATACCCATGCAGTAATAGTTTTTAAGTGCTGCTAATTAAAAAAAAAATTTAGGCCTGCACTAGAAATTTACAATATGGTAGAATTTTGTTTCTTCTACCTTTTGACCATAACATGTCAATATACAGCTTTTATGACAGGGTCTGGTTAAAAATCTTAACATTTCCACAAGATTTGAAATATCACCTGGGAACCTGAATTTAGAGGAAACAAAAGAGAATAAAAGTACAATGCCCGTGACAGCCAACATTATGTAACTGGTCTGTTTGAGGTTGTTTAGAAGGCAAGAGTTAAAAAGACAAAAAGATTTTTAAAAATTACCCCCAAAGTTGATGCTGATTTGAACATAAGTACACCAGATACTACAGCAAGGGGAACCACTGCAAAAGATAATCTATTTACAGAAGAGTGATTTAAAGACATTATGGTTTTCTTTACAGATGTAAGAACAAGAATTGTCCACTTTTAAAAAATTCAGCCTTCTACTATTACAATCCACTGAACTGCCTGTATCAAAAGCAGTTTTTCTTCATTTCTCTCTGCATTTCCATCATTTCATCAATCCATGGTCCAGGCTCTCCTGAAAAGTCTCTGGGCATAAGTCATGGGAAGGCAGGTTTTTGACCTGCAATTAAAAATAAGACCAGGAGAAACTAGATCCCTCCCCCACACCATGGCCCCACCAAGACCCCCTTTCTGTGCAGTTCAGTCATCACTATCTGACAGCGTCTCATACTGTGCCGAGAGCAGTGGGGCTGGCTCTCGCTCCCAGATCCTGTTCTGTTGGTGAGGAGCTGCTGGGTTCACAGAAGAGGAGGCGCATGCAATTGGTGTCGGTGGTGTACTGCTGAGCATCCGCATGGTCAGAGGGTTATAAGGAAACTGAGTTGAGCCTGGCAAAATAAAAATTAGGTTCTAATTGTCATGAGCATAGTTGCTATTTCACCCAACTTTCACTGGAGGAAGGAGGACAGGGTTATACTGAAATGGTCTTGTGAAACTAAGCAAAATGAAACAATATAGAAGGGCCAAGGTTTCACCACTTAAACAGTAACCAGTGATAATGCAACAGGCAGTCTAGACGGGATAAATAACACAAATAAACACATGAGGTGAGGGTTGCTGAGCCCAGAAATGAAAGCTCAGGCCTGGATTTTGAGTTGATCAGTCTAGAACTAGGTGTTTCCATAGAGAATCCAAGTAGAATTACTGGCTATTACACTCTAACCAAAAGACTCTGGTTGTTCTAAGAACTTGTTGACTCTTAAAGATAAATTCAGGGTATAGTTCTCACAGGATGACAGGGGAAAATACCCAGGAATTTCAGCAGGTCAGGGGGCAGCAGGATGCATATCACCTGCTTGATCTCACTGGGCAGGTTTATAAATGTACAAGATTTAGAAGAAGGATACATAAACCTAAGGACAGCACTGCTATCGGTTGTCAATTTCTAGATTGTTTCACTGTCCCCAGGAAGCCTCCTACAGCTTAAGAAACTAACAAGAGACATACCATTTTATCAAGTGATTTCATGAATGGTTTAATCCTTTCCTAAAAGACATTTGAGAACAATCACTGATCTACGCTATAAGTTTTTAAACTAGTACATAACCACTTTACATGTGGTGTGAGAACTTTAGAAACCAAAAAGCCTTAAAGTATGCTGATATAATATCCACATGAAATTTGTATGTCTTAAGAAGGGGGGAAATTTCAGATTTTTCCATGGACATACATGTATATTTAACCCCTAAGAAAAGTATGGCTTATAATTCTCTGAAAATTTAAATCCACAGCAAACATCCTCGTTTTATTTTTATAAAAATGAGAGAAGTCTGTCCCTTTTTAAGACTACATTATGGTTATTATGTTTAAAAAGCTTACAATAGGTACAAAATGGAAAGCATTTACTAAATATCCTAGATATTTAGGAAATATCCTAGATACTTTCATCAGTCTGTATAGACGTAGTGAACCTAAAGAGAGATAGTGGCTTTTTAAACTATTCTTCCCATTTCTGACTTTGATGTTCTAGTGTTCCCTAAGAACCTATTGGGGATGTCTAACCTTTTGGTGTCTCTGGGCCACACAGTAAATACATTGTGGTAACATGTACATGAATTTATGGTTTTGTATTGGGCCGCACTCACAGCCATTCTGAGCCGCATGCAGCCTGTGGGCTGCAGGTTGGACCCCCTGTATGAAAGCGAAAAGGTGAAGTTCACAGAAGAACTGAAAGCTCAGACTTAGTTGTTTTGCAAACAGCAGATGATGGCTACCAGCATAATACAGAAAAGAGGGGGGTGGGTGAGATTTTTTCATAACTCTTCCTTTGTTCATGGTAAACAGACCTTGCATTCTTAAAATTTTTAAGGTTATATGTATTCAATTTCTATTATGCAAAGTAAACCTATTGATGATACAGTAATAGAAGTAATAGTTTTACAAGCAAACTTTCTGATTGGTTAGAAGTGCTAACCAAGGCATCAATGTAAACTACGTTAAGACTAATTTCCTAGCAGTGAGCTCCTCACCAGTTGAGGAGGGCCTGTCTTCCCAGGCCCATCCTGGCGTCTGCCTGTGGTAATCCCCTTCGGAATGCACAGAGGAGACGGAAGAGGGTCGCTCAGTTCCCAGGTAGCCTTGCCCAGGGATAGGAGATTTAGATTTCCTGCTGTTTGACTTGCTGATCAGCTTTGGTTTGCACACTCCTCCTAAAAGTGAAATAAGTTATTAATTGTTGATCTATAGTAATTATGTTCTCAATTTAAAAACCTACCAAAACACTGACAGTTACATAATGCTAAGTGAAAGAAGAACCTAGATCCTACTATCCAATGAAGAAAAATACTTAAAAGAAAGCCAGAATATACTTAGGGACTAAAGCAAAAAAAAAGGGGTAGGTCCTCATGCTAAAAATTTAAAAACATGTAACCAAGGAACTAAAATTTACAGAATATTTCTTTCCTGGCCTTGGGGCACAAAAACTGCTAAGGAAGTTAGAGCAGGCTGACAAAATCCTTAAGTCTGCACTACCTCCTCCCCCACCAACTTACAGAGAAGCATACAGAGGAGTTATTACTGCCTGGCGAAGACAGGTCAAAGGAAAAAACCTAGAGCAGAAAACCCTTCTTGGCACTATTGGGCCTCAGCAGAAAGAAAAGGTGCTTCCTATATGCACTGAAGAAAAACTTCAAAATATATGAATCCAGTTTATAAAAAAACTTGGTAAGCCAAGAATGAGGTAAAAAGGCTTGGGAAACAAAATACAGCAAGGATCAGACCAGATATAATAAAAGGGAATTATAAGTATAAAGGAAAAAACTGATATACAGGAAAAGCAACAGAAAGAGATCAAGATGACAAATAATTAGAAAATAACAGATAAGGAGGACAAAGACTATCCAGCAAAAAGATAACCATTTCTGAAAAAGAGAGAGCCTAACCAAAGAAACAAAATAACTAAGAGGAACACTTACTCCCGAGTATAAAAATCCACCTGAAAATGCAGATGCCCTCCTGTGATCAGGAAAATCTGATACAGAATGACAAATACTACTAATACATAGTAGCTGATAGTTAATTTATTAAATTGAGGGGAAAAAGGATTCTTTAGACAGAAAAATTGTCATCCACCAAAAGTAGGAGGTGGGGTAGGGGAGGGGAGAAACATCTAGCCTTATTATATAACAGTGAGTGCCAGAAAAAAAAAGTAAATCTTGTTTTGAGAAAAGTATGTGTTAAGAAAATTATAACCTGCCAAGCAGTTTCAAATATAAAGGCAACAACAAAAAAATTTCTCAAGCGTTAGATTTCTTGGAATATAATATCCTTTATGAGAAAATGGAATGTGAAAACCTTACCAAAAAGAAATGCCATAATAAAAAGGTCATACAACCAGGATAATAATTGTGTAACAGTCACCAATGTTATAACCTTGAAATACACATGCACTTAAAAAAATTATTAAAAACTGGAATGTAAGAACAGAAAGGGAAAGATAAAGTCATCTTTCAGAGCAGGAAGTGAATCCATATTGTCCTAAAATTAATGTGTATAGGTAAAAACTATTTCTAATCATTATTTATCCTTTTATGTGTGTCTATCAGTGGACATGTCTGGAACAATGCTCATTCCTCAAACAATAGCACAAGCTTTCTGGATAATATGATCTCTGAAGGGTTTTTTCCCCTTACTCTTTCTTAATAGGATAAAATTCTTATATTCTGAACCTATCATTCTTATTACAATAGTCACTTTTATTCAAAAGCAGAATATGAAATTATACTTGTATTTCAATTATAATGTATACATACAGATAAGGACTAGATGCAAACAAAAGTAAAAACAAATATGTGGGAGGGTGACATTCTGGGGGAAAAATTTTTGTCCATATTTCTGTTCATGCTACTAAAATGAGCAGGTTAAAAAAACTTTTTTTGAAGCAAGTAAAACCCTCAGAGGTTATTCTGAACACAAAAGTGAGTAGTTGGCTTTTTCTTGGGAAAGCAAACAGAAGACCATGAGAAAGAAAACCTTACCTGAGTGAGATGACGGGTCCTCCTCTTCTCTCCGCGTTTCACCACTGGTCACGACAGAAGTGTTGGTACCACCAGGCACTACTCCCACAGGCTGGGATATGACAATGCCGTGGTCCTCCACCTTGTCATCAAAGCTTCCCATGAGAGCCTTCCTGATAATGTCTTCTAGACCAAGGTTACTGGCAGGATCAGCAAAAGAATGACCTCTAGCGCTAACTGAGCCTGAAGAGATAACCATAACATTTCTGCTGATTTCTGAGATCAATCGGGAAACAAATGAACAGACTACATATAGTCCTTTGGTTCACTGGATACACACAACACAGTGGTACCTCAGTACTTGTCATTAATTCATTCCAAAACTCGTGATGAGTGCCAAAACCAAGGAGTACCAAATGATGAAGTATTTTCTCTTGCGGGGTGGCATCATGACTCACACAACTTGTAGCAAGTGCGATGAGTTCTGAGCAAGCACCCAGTGCTGAAACTTTTTTTTCTTGCCAAAATATGACAATTACAAGGTTTGATGAGTACCAAGGTATGACTGTACCTGGCAAGCTACCTAAAACACCACTAAGAGCCCACATAAATACCATATAAATTCACCAATAACAAGGAAATTTGTTTTTCTTGGCTAATTGAATCAGTCACCCACTTGTGTTAAATTTACTAAAACAGTTTTCTATTTTCAGTTTCCTAGTTTCTGCACTGTAATAGTTTTGCTTCTCTTTGTTAACTTACCTAACATGTAATTATTGAATCTCAATTCACTATTTAAAAAATTCTCACCCAAGAACATGCTTATTGCTTTTAGACAGAGGGAAAGAAAGGAGGAGAGGGAGAGAAGCATCATTGTGAGAGAAAGACATCAATCTGTTGCCAGTCCTATGTGCACCCCACCAAGGACTGAACTGCAAATCCAGGCATGTGCCTTGACTGAGAATTGAACCCTTCAGTTGATGGGATGATGCTTCAATCAAGGGATCCACACAGGCCGGGGCTTATTCACTTTTTATTGATACTATCTCCCTGATTAAGTTATGAGCTTTTATTCAGTTTTCTGTACTGGAATAGTTCCCCCACTATGCAGCCAGTACTCAATACGTATCTGTTGGGTTGACTGCTACCCTACCGATCATATTGCAAATAATGTATTTTGAACCTTACCTGAGGTAGTGACTGCTGGCAGATTAAATATCTCAGTTCCTGGTTGAGCAGCTGCTGTATTTAAATAAATCGTCAAGTTAATTGAGATGTGATAATCATGGACATAAAGAGAGATCAAGTCTCAAAAAAATTCTATAATAAAATTAACCAATTTTTCTTCATGACCTCAACTTTATACTTCACCCACTAATATAAAGTGAAATAAATAATATTTTTTTTAAAGAAAGGAAATCAGGAAATAAAATATTGGGTGAGGCGGAAGATCAGAACAGTACTAATATAACCCAGAGGAAGAAAAGAAACTTTGTACTGCTGGAGAAACACAAATAGGAAGAAGTTGGTCTAAGAACAGGAATCCAGGCTATTTAGAAGAGAAAGCTTGTATTCGAGATGACCCCTACAAAAGTATAAACAGGTTCAAGGCAACCTAAGATTAGATCAAGGGCAAAGACAGCTTAATGAATAGTATGAAAATGACCTTGTGTTTCCCTATCATGGTTAACTGGAAACTATTCATAGGTTACCAAGTTAAGACAAAGATTCTGCATGTTGATTCTTTTCATTTTTGCCAACTGAACAATCTTAATCTGTACAGTTTGAATGACAACAGCTGGGACAACTGGGGACTACCTATAAAGCACTGTGCCAGAAACAGAAGGAATTTGGGGACATAAATGGTGTTTTTCATCATGTCTTTCAACTTTATGTAGACATTTTGAAAAAGGAAGACTATAAGAAGTGGGTGTCTAAACAAATGATGTTCCAAAGATTATATTTTAGATGAGACCACAGAAAGATGGATTCTTACCTAGGGATGAAACCTACTTGTGAAGATGGGGAGTACATGTGCCTAGAAATGTACTTCATTTGTACAAATGAATGTACAAATGTTTCTTCACTAGGGAAACTTTAAATTGGCAAGAGGAGAAAAATCTTCAGGAAGAACTATAAAACAGTAACTATGATGCCAATCTCCTTACTTATGTAACACTTAACCTGAAATAACAAGTTTGTGGGATAGGACTCATTCATTCATTTTACAGATAGTTATCGAGCTATTATTTTGTTGAATCATAATAAAATCACCTTACTGATCAAAAATGGTCAGGTGAAAACAACTTCATATCCTACAGCCAAATACTGTAAGATACTGGACTTAAAAGGCACTTCTTTTACCTATGGAGCTTACAGTTAAGTGGTTCAGTGTGGTGTTGGGGCCATCAAATCAGAATCACCTGGCTAGTTAAGTGAAAGGATTTTCCTAGATTCCCGAGACCTGTAATTCATATATTTAACATGCAATCCAGGTGGCTGTGATGGATATGATACTCAAGTTTGAGCACCTCTGGTTTAAAGCAGATGGGAAAACTTTTTTTTCCCCCTGCAAAAAGCTTTATTGTTTCCATTTGGTCCGATGCATGGGAAAAGGAGGGCTCCAGGGTAGTTACAAGGAGACCTAGTGGTTTCAGGGAGAGGCTTGGGCAGAAGCCAGACACCAGGGGGACACACAGGGGCCCCTCAAAGGCCTCTGGGCTCCAAGGCTTCTAGTTGTGTTTGAGGGGGAGCCTAAGAGACTCTCACCCATCCAGCCTGGGGGCTGGCCGGCCTGTGGAGGTTAAGTCAGGTGGTCACCCATATTCCTGGATGAGGAAGTGGTTCTCCAGAAAGTCACAGAAATGAGAGTCTGCAGAACCCAGGGCCTGCAGATCCACAAGTGCCTGGGTCAGGTTCTTCTCTAAAGCCAAGATGGCTTCCCTGGCATCCTGAGCATCACCCTACTCATCTTGGGAAGGCTTCAGCACATCCCAGAAGAGAATTTGGCCACTGTGCTGGTTCTGCACCTTTAAGAGACTTTCAGTGCCCTTGCACTTCTCAGCTGACTCATGGAAGTGGCCCACACTCTGCAGAGCCACAGCACATCAATGGGAATAGAAGCCAAGAGAGAGGTAGGTGTAGGAGGCCTGCACATGCAGGTTGACCAGGTGGTTGATGGCAGCCTCCACCTAGGTGGAGTAATTTTGATGAACTTGGGAGCTCATGGTTGTTCGGAAATGAGTTTAAGGTCAAAAAATGGTGTTGGCTGGTCTCGGAGGCTGAGGATGGCCTAGGTGGTTCTGGCAGTGACTAGAGAAGAGGTTGGAGGGTGATCAAAGGCTGGAAGAAGGGGTGTCCTAGGTCTGTTCTCTCCAAACAGGATCTGTTGAAGTGAGAGATAGATCCCTGGGACGCTGAGGACACTCCAGATGGGCAAACTTGTGAGAGAACGTAATTACTCAGAAAAGAGGGGAAAGAAAGATATTTGAGCTGTTTAGAGGGCAGACCTGGCAGGAGGAGGTGGTTACCATCAGCAGGTACAGAAAGCAGGAGAGGGAACTGCCAGGAAAGTGACTTAGTGGAGACACCGCAAAGGTGAACTTGGTAGGGAAGGAGGAAGAACAGATTTCTTCATGCAGAGAGGTACATTAATTCAGTGTCTAAACATTTAAGGAGACATTCATTCAAGAAGAAATGAAGTCTGCAAAGTAGAAAAAGTTGAACTCCAGACAGAAGTTGGGGAGTTTTCAACACAGTTAAAAACAACTAAACACTATTAGAACCATCATATGGAAAAAAATGTAACGGACTTTTTGGACAACCTAGTGTGAATGTGCTAAATAACAGAGTATGAAGAAGGTTCTGATTAAGGCATATTTACCAACCCAAAGGAAAGGCTGGGATGCCACAAAGCTTTATCCTAGTGGATATTTACCAAAGACCTGGGTAATGATGATGCTGTAAGTACAGAACTGTGGAGGCATGGACTCAGGAGTTGGAATGCCTGAGTTTGAACCACAGCCCCTTACTTACCAGTTACATAACCTGTACCAGTTATTAAATCGCTGAGTTTCAGTTTTCTCAACTATAATATGCAGATAATTATAATTTCTAATGTGTAGGGGTGTTGGGAGGATTAAATTACTATGCATGTGCACATGCTTAGAGTAGTGCTGACAGCATAGTGATTATACACACACACACACACACACATATATATAAACTGTTTTCTGCCAATACCAACTATTACTGATATTTTCAGATGGCGGGTTTATCAGATTTGCAGACAGATGCTGAACTGAGATGAAGAAGACACTAGTAGGGTAGAAAAAGAACGATGCAAGCACAGATTGTCATCCTATACTTGGAGCAAGTTAAGTACAAAAGTACAGCAGGGGGAAGGGTATGGATCAAGAGCAGCACAGATCTTGGTATTTATATTAGTGCTAAGCACACTATAACATAACAGGAGGTAGGTTGCTAAAAAACCCTAATATCATATCAGACTCCCTCAATAGTGATGAATCTCAGAACCTACTAAAAGGCTAAGCTACATAGAATGTTTTTAGTAGAGAGCAATTAAGATGTATGAATACTCAGAACCAGGCCAGTTGTGATGATAAACTGGGAATATTTACAGAGATAAGGCTCAAAGGATATGGCTTGTCTTCAAATGGCTGAAGAGATGTTATATAGAGATGGCCCAAATGGATAAAACCAAGACCAGTGCGGGGGGGAAATATAGAGAACTAATCCAGCCCCACATACGAAACAAGTTTCCTAGACCCAGCATTTATTCAAAGAGAAAATGGACAGCTTCAGAAATAGCAAGTTCCTGCTCCCTAACAGAGTCTTTGTATACTGGCAAACATGTGAGAAGAAACTTTAGGATTAGGTGTACTTAGATGCCTTTAAGAGCCTTTAAAAACAAGGATTACACAAGAGGCATCATTGGAGATATCATTATTAATGCATGCTTTATTTGGAGTTTATGAAAGAAATCCCACTTACCCATATCAGAGTCACCTCCACCAGAGGAGTTCAACTTACGAAAAATCTCCTGCTTCTTTGATTTAACCATGGGTGACGTGTTTTCAAGCTTGGTGAAGAACGAAGGCAAGTAGCTTATACTCCCTGGTGAGCGGGAATCACTCCTGTCAGGAACATAGTTATGTCTATTATCACCTGAACTCCTAACCTGAGAGACTTCCTATCAATGATAATAACAGTCATAGAGTATTTGAGAAAACTACTACCTACCCATCTTGTGTGTGGTTACAACCCTAAGGAGCAATGTGTGACCATAAGCCAATTAGTGCATTATATTTGAGGACACAAACACTTAAACACTCAAAGGTGAAATCATAAAATGAGGACTGGAACGGAGATGATCTAGAACAAAGATTCTTAGCAGAATGAATAAGCAGCAAACATATTAGCAGAAAAACTAAGAAACAGTTCATAATGCTGCATGCATAACCATCTGTTTATAGTTACCACACGAACTAGGAACTATTTTACTAGCAGAATTACTTTGAAGTACAGTACAATTATAATCAATAGCACTTTGGTTTATAAAACAGCAAGAGTTCACATGTAAGTAATCAACCATTGGACTTGAACAGAGTATAACAGAAATTGTTACAGTCATTTCAAAGCCTCCTACCAGATGAGCTAAGTTTCATGTAAAGGGTTTCATATTTCATTGGCAGCTTCCTATATAAACACATTAAAAAAAAAACAAGTTTCCTTTAACAGCTCAAGACTATGAAGCTCTAACTAGAGCCAGAGATGATAACGGAACAGATAGAAAACTGCGGGTAACATAATCCAGTCATGTGAATCCATTCATCATTCAAACATGAGAACATGTGTGAAGCTACCATTTACCAAGAAAGATGAATAAGGTGATAAAAATGTGTAATTACATTTAACATCATTCCTCTTCAAAAATTTTCTTCCTCATTTCATTGAAAGGTATCAACATCTATCTGATAACACATTGAAAGAAACACTAACAGTTTGGGGTGAAACAGACCTTGGTTTAAGGCTGGGCTTGCTCTCTTAATTTATTTGACCACGGGCAGATCATGTGTTCACCTCTCAGAGCATCGGGAGAGGGTGTTCCACACCAAGAAAACAGCATGAATATGGACTGAAAGGAATTCAGGGAACAACAGGCAACTTGACATGGATGAGAATAAAATATAAGGGAAAAGTGGTAGAAAATGAGATGAGCAGTATAAGCCTGTTCCTAACTCAAATGCCATGCTAACGACTTAGTGCTTGATTCTCAGAGTTTTAGACAAATCACTCTGGTGGAAGAGGACTGGAAAGGGGCCAAATCAAAAATGTCTATGTCTAATCCACGTGGGAATTCCAATAATTCATAGGGTTGGGCTAGGGATAGAAAGAGGTAAGAAAAATAATGTAATACGCAGGTAGTCATCATTAACTTCCCTTCCATACACAGTCCACAATGCTTGGTACATGGTAGGCACTCAAATGGTGGCTGAATTCAGAGGGGGATCACATGGCAAAAAATGGTTAAAAAAGATCTAAAAGAACTTAATTTCAAGGAGAATAACAATTCTTTTCTATAACCTGTAAGTATTACAATCTTTTCATTAAAATCCACTAGTATCAGATCACTAGGAAAACAAACGGAATGATCCTCCGAGACTTCTATCCTGACATACAACCCAAAAGGGAAAAGGCACCGACTTTAAGGAAAACGGAAAGGCACTACACACACACACTCCACCCCCACCCTCTCTCTCTCATAGACAGGAGCTGTCAGTGAGGGTGGGCACCTTGCTCCTCACCTCTGCTCTGCAGGCTCTGCTCCTCTCTGAGACAGTAGCAGCAGGCTGTCTTGTTTCTCATGCACAACTGGAACCTGGGGTGGGGAGATAGGTTCGTAGGGCTCTGAAGAGACATGGCTCCTCTCTGGGGATTTTCCAGGCCTAATAATATAACACACAAAATATTAGATTGTACTCCTAGGGCTCACCTGCAGTTTACTCTAAACCCATTAAGTTACCATGGTTAACTCCTTACTTCACTCAGGAGAAAATGAACAAAAGTTGCCAATTTATATCAGTAAAGAGTTTCCTCAAGTACTCATTAATATGTGGTTATCAAAAAAAAGTCTGTCACTCCTGGTTACCCACGCATGCCTGCCAGACAGGGAAGCTGCACCACACGCAGAGCCAGGGCAGAGCCAGCCTAGGCCCTCATCTGTCAGGAGGCTCCTCTGTGCTCCAGCATCAGACCCCACCCCCTGACCCTGGGCCAGCCACTCAAGTGAGCCCTCATGGGTTTTAAGGCTCATTTTGACTTACCAGGTCTTTCCCCATTAAGTTAAAAGATAAAGTACTTGAGAACTAAACTGAAACCTAAGGAATTTGTCCAGTGAGTCAAGATAAACTCTGATATATCATTGTAGGGCTAAGCAGTTCTTCACAATTTAATGTTCTTCCTTTGCATACCATGTTGGTAAGGAAAATGTGAGAGAAACACACTGTTTAGACCCAAAAAAAAAAGTTTTTGGCTTAGTGGTTATTCATGTTAAGAAATATTTATGACCTTTAACATCTGCTTTTATTACTGTTATACTTAAATATAATTTGTGATTTCCTTTCCCAGTCAACTCTACCCAATTCTCAGAGGTGGCTGTTTTTGACCATTTATTTTCTTTTAGTTCTTTGGTGGTTACCTCTTAAACTAAATAATCTTACACCTTTCTTGATTTATAAAACTTGAAACTATCAACTCACTTCCATGACAGATGAACTTGGCTACCTTCTCTATGTTGTTGCCCATTTTAACCTTTAGTCTGTCTATTTCAACTTTACATAGCATATTCAACTATCTTTTCTGTGATTTACAACATTTACATTTTGTCTAGAACTCCAGAAAAACTCCTGTGTGTTCTTTTGCTTATAGATTGAAAAGCCCGTCAATGGTGCCTTATATTATAAATTGTGTGAACATTTAAAACTGTAAAACCAAGAATTTGACTAAAATCCAATGAAAGAAATGTGACAATCTTAATTCAAATGCACAGTTGTAGTGATGTAGAAATTACAAGTGAAAAAATCAAATGGAATTTTCACAAACACCATCAACTGCTCAAAATCTGCTACATAAAACTCTGTATCAGGAGTGAACCATGACTCTGTTATACAAGTTTTGAACTTTCTTTGATAATGGAAAATGTTTTTGTTTAAAAAATGTGTTTTCATCTTATCTTTAACACCACCCAGTTTCTTGACATGATTATGTCTGAGATATGCTTCAAAATAATCTAGTTTGAAGATGGGCAAGTAGGAATAAAAATGAAACAAAATTGGCCTTATACTCATGAGTACTGAAGCTGGGCAAGAGATACATACAGGCATATTATACTATTCTCTCTACTTTTGTAAATATTTGAAAAATACCTCAACAAAGTATTTTTGTTTTTGAATGAAGATCATTCTGCTTCTTAAATTATTCTTACTTCTTCATGTTCTTGGCAAACTGGAGGGTTTGGCAGGCAGGCTGCAGAAGCACTGCTGCTACCAATTTCTCTTTTTTCATCCTCTGAATGAGGGCCTCCACTACTTAGGTTCACCAATCCACTGTGTATCTTCCAGATATTTGCCATTATCTTTGACCTGCTAATATCCCAGACTTGTTCGCAGCATTTCTATGAATTTTATGAATGTTCATGCTACTTTACTATAATTTCACATGTTCCAATGCTTAGTCTACCTACCACCTTGAACCAAAAACCTGCCTCCATTTAAAAAAAAAACAGTGTGGCCAGGCAGCTCGGACGGAGGAGGGCTTTTCCTGCCAGTGGATTGTATAGAATATACTGCCAGATGCTTTTCTTCAGTTCACCATGGCTTCTTTGGATAGCCAGGTGAAAGAACTGGAGAAACGTGCCTCAAGCCACGCTTTTGAGCTGATTCTCAGCCCTCAATCAAAAGAATCTGTCCCAGAATTACCCCTGTCTCCTCCAAAGAAGAAGGATCTTTCCTTGGAGGAAATTCAGAAGAAATTAGAAGCTGCAGAAGAAAGGTGCAAGTCCCACGAAGCTGAGGTTTTGAAGCAGCTTGCCGAGAAAGAGGTGCTTCAGAAAGCAATAGAAGAGAACAACTTCAGTAAAATGGCAGAAGAGAAACTGACCCACAAAATGGAAGCCAACAAAGAGAATCGGGAGGCACAGATGGCTGCCAAACTGGAGCGTTTGTGAAAGAAGGACAAGCACATTGAAGTGTGGAAGAACAACGAATCCAAAGATCCTGCTGAGGAGACTGAAGCTGACTAATTTGTTCTAAGAACTGACTTTATCCCCCTCCCCCTCCTAAATATCCAAAGATGTACTGGCCAGTGTCATTTTATTTTGCCCTCCTGACAAATATGCTAGAAGTTGATGTAGGACCATAGGTAGAACCAGACTGTATGGTGTTGTTTTAGGGGATAAAGGGGAGAAACTGAAAGTGTTTTACTCTTTTTCTAAAGTGTTGAAGTCTTTCTAATGTGGCTATTTTTCTTGTTGCATCTTTTGTACTTCAGTGCACGTGGTGTGCTGGGTCAATGGCTAGTACTGTACTGGCTCCGTGAAAACATGTATGTGAAAGCAGTATGTAGTTAGTGGCTTCTTTCAAATTGTTAGATGCTGAATATGTTTACTTTTAAATCCCGATTCTGTCCCTATCTTACCAGATGCTACTGTACTTGAATGGGTAATAAAACTGCACAGTGTGGGGGGAAAAAACAAAACAAAACACCCAAGCACAGAACATTATGGAGAAGACTGTTCCAAGATATGGCCACTGCCTGAGCTGAAAGAGATGCCAGGGCCAGAGCAGGGAGACTGCTTCCTGAAAAACCCCTTTAGAGACTGTCTGATCGTAATCTATATTCTCTTACATAAACCAGCACCCCTACTCTGCTTCCCACTACTATGCTGGTTTCTGGAACAGGCCATTGTCCTGACTAGGTCGAGCATGTAAAATAACTTCCTGTACCTGGAAATACTCATGTACTAGTACTCTGTGACTATCAGTTCCCCCGCCCCCCATTACCCTATATAATTCTTGGCAGGTGCCAAAGAATTACACAGATACAAGGATCCACTTCATCTTGCAGCTGCCTAAGTATGTAAGTATCCCTTAATAAACTGTGTTGATTACCAGACTGAAATGACCAGCCTCTTTCTTCAGTCTCCCTGCCCTTTGCTATGCAGGTAGATTTTCAGTCCGACCTTTCCCTGAGTCTGCTTGTACTAACAACTGGTGAGCCAGTCAAGAGACCAAAAAAAATGGGCCTTGGGAAAGAGGCATCTGCGGGGGAATTCCCAGACTGGCCATCCACTTCTATGTGGGCTACCATGTGAGTATGGGACAACCTGAAAATGCCAGCTGGTCTCCTGCATTTGTTTGAAGAACTACGCATCGCACACTGCAGCAAGGAAAGAAAGCGCATGGACATAGCTGCAGGCTGGCCCCTTGTCTGACCACTGACACCCAGCTAGAGGCAGAAATCAAGAGTTATGAAATGGGAGGCAGACTTAGGGAAAACTGACCAGTCATGAGAGAGCATCTGAAGTTTGGGAAAGACTCAGAACCTGGGCAGAAAGAAAGACAGGATAGGAATCAGGACAGCAGAGGAGAAAGGGCCTGTGAAGATAACCCAAAAGCCCATATAGGATGAAGGCCAAGACTGTCCTTGGGTGAGGGCCATAGGGGGCAATCAGAGGCCTCAAACTCACCATCCATTGGTCTAGAAATAAAGAGAGTAACTGCTTTGGCTGACACGCACTGAGTGTACCCAATACATGCTAATCCATAGAGAGCTATGGAGGTGACTGTAATAGTCAGAAAGTCCCCCTTGTTCTGAAAATTGGGCGTTCCCACCACCAGGAGTATGAAGTCTTCATCTCCCCAATCCCAAAAACATATCAGGCATTGACATCTTGCAAAGACAGACTTTACAAACCTCTATCAAGAAATTCTACCTTCAAGGACAATTAATCAAATCAGTACTAAGAGACAATGCCAACTGAGAGCCAATTAGTTTTCCACCACTGCAAAGAGTTACTGGGACGACTTAAGGATGGGAAAACTATCCAAGAGCTCCACCATAAGGGCATCATGTGCCTGACACACGGTGCCTTTAACGGACCAGTGCAGCCAGTAAGATAGCCAGATGTCTCTTAAAGAATGGACAGTAGATTATAGAGAGCTAAATGAGGTACCATCCCCTGTTCATGTAGCTGTGCCCAATACTGCCACTATATTAGATAATGTGGCGATGGTCCTAGAAACATATGCTATGCTGGAGCTGGTTAATGTCTTTTAGCATACTCCTGACTGTTGAGTCCCAAAATCAATTTGTCTTTACCTGGGAGGGTCAACAATGGACTTTCCAAAGTGCTTCCTCAAGGCTATCTACATAGACCCACTGTATGCCATGGCATGGTGACCACAATTTGTCACTGTTTTCTTTCCCAACTCCAGTGAAATGGGCCGTTACATTGATAACATAAATGTTAATCTGTGAAGATTTGCCTCTGCTACAGAAAACCCTGTGGGCTTTACTGGATCAACTACAACAGAGATGATGGGCAGTGAATCCACAGAAAATTAAAGGTCCAGGCACTGCTATAAATTTCTTGGGAATTGTTTGGTCCGGTAAGATCCATATTGTCCCTGAGGCCATCACAGATACAATATAAGCCTACCCCATACCAAAAAAACGTGAAAGGTACAGGCTTTTGCAGGGATTCTGGGGTATTGGTGAACACTCATACCCCATTTAGTGCAATGCCTCCACCCAGACTCCTACACTGAGTAAATGGCATGACTACCTACAGCAGAGTACAATGTCAAATAGCCCTCTGTTTAGAGACACAACAACTATTAGGCCCCCTTGGGTATACAGACCCTTCAAATACCCCTGCTCCTATTCCCATGTTGGCTCCTGCAACCTATAAAATAGGAATAGGGGAAACCTCAGCTTAAGCCTGATGTACCAACTGCTCTAGTCAGGGTGTCCACCTACTTGGACAGCAGTTGCCATCCAACCATCCACTGATACTATCTGGATGGAAAGAGGAATAAACCTCACTAACCAGTGGGCTAAGGTAACAGCTGCCTGGTTAGTAATCACACATGAACCCTGCCACTAATCCTATACAATGACAGTTGGGCTGTTTTAAAAGGATTGGATCTGTGGCTCAGACAATGGAAAAAGGAGGGGTGGACGATGATGAATAAACCTTTACAGGGCGAGAGATGTGGAAAGATATTTGGGCTCACCTACAAGAGCCTGAGGCAGATTTCACTGTCTTCCAGGTCCCTGCCCATAGGGTATACACACCCCAAGGTAATCAGGAAGCTGATGCCTTGGCAAAAATATATGCTTTAGCAACTGACCGGTCAGTGGACATGGCAAACTGGGGACACTGGAGGACTGGGCACTGTAGTGCCTCAATAGGATGGCACATATATAAGGAGGCAGGCTGCATTTACAATCCAGTGATCTGGTTAGTGCAGTTATATCCTATTCTATCTGCTCCAGTGATACCCTGGACAACCACCATGAGAATCTGGGGCTATCCACCAAAGTCCCCAATGGGTAAGTGACTGGCAAACTGACTACATGGCCTCTCCCCTTGAGTAAAGGTTCCAAATATGCTCTGGTATGTGTCCACACTGAATCTGGTTTAACTCAGGCCTCTCCATGTGAGCAAACTAATCATGTTGCCACTGTAAAGAAACCAGAAAAGTTAAGTGCTATGTATGGGAACCCTCAATGAATAGAGAGTGATCAGAGGTCACATTTCAAAGGATGTGATGTTCAGGAATGGGCACAAGAACACAATATTAAATGGAAATTCCACCTCCCATAAAACCCAAAGGCAACCAGCGGGACAGGTGAAATGAAAAAGATAGTGTCATTAAACAACAGATAAAGTTACTAAATAGAAAACCTACTTTGGCTAGGTGGACAAAGATAAGCACCTCCTCTGGCATTAATACATTTAAATGACCAACCCCTGGGACCTATTGCCCCATATGCCAGATTAGGAACTCAGACTAAGGCACCCAGTACAATAAAGATGTGGACAAAAAAGGACACAGTGATAGTCCCGATGCTTGCAGTGGATTGAGTGATGATACTGTGGACACTGAGCCCAATCATCCCTGAGAAGGTGACCGTTTATTGGAATCTGCAATAGGCCACACCACTCAGGTGGGGAGGAACTCATAAACCTCTGGTGGGATCTTGCTATTCCAGTGCAATCAGGACCTATGGGGAGACACTATACATGGACAGAGATGTGCACCATCAAAACAGGGGAAAACCTAGGGGTCCTAGTCTGGCATATTCCCCCTCCTATTCACCTCTTTACACCAGACAGCACTATCCTCCCCTTACTAGCATGTAGTTTACACAGCCTGGCCAGGTTCTCGAGAAGGGGGCTACATTAACATCTAAAGATCAGGTTACAAGGGTAATGCTCACAGAAGACTGTTGGGAACCGCCCTGCCTGGTTTCAGAAGCTGTAACCATCCCATGGCTAAGGCTGACTGAGTGACCTTCGGACCAAAAGCTACTAAGGAGACAAAGCTTATCTCCCAGGCAGGGGTGCAGCCTCTGCTCCTTTTCCTTCACCCTGCCTGGCCCCCAATGCTTGGTCAGTTAGCCAATAATGGGTAAGATTCCTCAAGGGAGGAATGACCCAAGACAGGCACAATCACAGGGAGCCCCCAGGGAAGGAATTGGGGGGCTATAGCAAAAAGTGGTGATGGACCCTCGCCCTTCGGTTTTGGAGTAGCCTGAGTCCTCATTAGGTCTGCGAGAAGTCTCCTAATCTCTTGGCTGCCTTACTTCCCCTGCCTGACTTAAGCCTGAAACAATGACAGAGGGTGGTGCAGCCCTGTGCTGGAAAGGGCAAATTCCCCGGGTGATCAGGCCTAAGAAAGAATTCATAAAATCCTGTAAAGCCTACTTTGCTAATACCCTCAATTTAAAAAAGGGACCAAGCAGGAAGTGAGTTTGTTTCCCCAAAATTTTATGGCCCTTTAGCTATCTGACCCTGATTCAAAATAGGCCCTCTGAGTTCTTTGAATGTTATCTATTGTTTAATCATTTCTGCCTGACAATGATTGATGAGCTTTATTCCTGTGCAAACTGAACCCAATAAAAGCTTGTCAAGGCAAGGGTCAAGGCGCTCTCCCCTTGAAAGAGTGGCCGAGTCATCCCTTTTCTTCCACAGGACTCAGTAGTCCGTGTGAATGTATCTTGTCTCATCCATAACGCCTCAGACACTGTGGGCTGGTGTCTGCATCACAACACAACCTCCCAATTCAAGTCCCTACTGAATATTGGTCTTTCTGACCTTACATTTCTATTGCTCCTGTGGCATCCAGTTACAGGGGGCAGGTACCAGTGCCATCATCCAAACTGAACGCTGTGCTTTTAATACCACATGAGTCTGACAGTATCTCCCATGAATGCTTTAAATGACCTACCCCCAAGCCTAGGAGATATACTAACACACTGGTTTAGATCTCAGGTGGCATGTTACTAATACTTAAAATGTTTCTTTTAATTTGTCTTTTTTCTTGTATGTGCCTATATTGTTGCTGTGGGCCGTGTCTCCAATGTGTCCATCCAATTGGCAACCAAGCAAGTTACCTCTGTACTAAATGAAGTGCCACACTGACCACTTAGGGTACATGGTGGAAAAGGGGCTTGTGTCAGATTATAGGAGCCAGCCACAAGAAGTGGAGTATGGAGGAGAGACTGTTCTAAGGCATGACCACTGCCTGACCTGTGAGCTAGACCTGAAAGAGAGGGGAAAATTGCTTCTCTCAAACCTCTAATGGAAACTGTGCGTCATCGATCTTTGTTGTGATGTAAACCAGGGCCTTCCTTTGCCTCCTACTACATGCTAGGTCCTGGAACAGGCTATTGTCCTGACCTGGTCAAGCATGTGAAGTAATTTCTAATCACACTCATGTATTAGTACCTGTGACTAACCCCCAACTTTTCACCATGTAATTCTCTGGCACTTTCCCAGCAGTATAAGAATCCATTTCATCTTGCAGATGGCCAATGTATGTTTTTTTATGTAAAATGTCTACTAATCACCAGACTCTTTCTTCCGTCTTTTCCTGCCCTCTGCTTACAGAGGTGGATTTTCCATCCCAGAACCTTTCTCTGGGTCTGCGTGCACTAACAGCATTGGGTAAGCAGATATGCCCTTTACCTGACAGCCCTGCCACATAAAAATGTGTTACCTCTCATGGTACCTCTATTGGCCTCATTTTCATTATTAAATGTCAACTGCCTAAACATCTACTGCTGCTAACCCAATAGAAACCATGGGGAGAGAAAAATGTTTTTATGATTCTGAAGGACCACTCAAAGTGTCCTTATACTACTACCAAACTACACAATCTTCATAATTGCCTTTGCAAACCTACAAACAGAATGTAGCAATTGTACACACTTTCCAAGGAATGAAGGTAAATAAACTTCGGAGTTAAGAAATGAATCCTCCATCTTGTAGATATATTAAAATTGTTTTACTGTTGGGAAATTTTCATATGGTCTGAAATAAATACCATACCTTCCCCTGGATTTGTCCGTAAGATTTTCTGGAGAGACCCTTGAACCTGGTCTTTGATGATGGACAGACTGAGACTGGGATTCTGGGCTGTAGTGATTTGATGTTTTAGTCCTCACAGGGGTAGACACCAGAGCAGATGGTGAATTTTGGAATGTTGAAGTGGGAGGCTGCTGGGGAGGCTGTGAGGAAACTTGATTCCTAGCAAAATCTTGTGTGATAATTTGCTGTGAATGAGAAAAGAATTAAACCCATTAAGTGCTTGCAAAGAAAGTGTAGCCCCAAAAAACTAGACAACTTTACTGTGATTCTATGTGAAATGTGCCTTTGGCATGACAAAAGAAATTAGTAAGAATAATGAAAAGCTCACACAGATGTGATCAGCAAGTGTGATCAGTCGATGCGTCCTGGGCACTTGCCCCACCCCCTCAGCCTGTGAAGAAGGGGGCAGCTGCTGTTGTGGAGACGGTGACTCTTGCTGTGGTCGATAATGATGTGATGGTCCTTCATACTGTCTGGTGGCTTCAGCTAACAGAGGAAAGATAGATGTCATACTCCAGAGATGCCCCACCTCTCACCCATTATCAACGATTAAACACAGCTCAGAGGAACACATGAAAGGGATACAGCACATCTCTTTAAATGGAACTCTTATCTTAATTTTGAATAAAAGTATTTATTTACAGAATAAAGAAACTAGAGGACTAATATAAAATAAAAGTTCAAATCATAAGTGAGCAAAAGAAAACTAATAACTACTTTATCATTAAATGAATGAATAAGCAAATGAATACTGAATGAGCAAATGAATAATCAAGTAAGAGCTTAAAATAGAATAGTTTTTCATTAATGCAGATTACTTTAAAACAGAACTAATAAAATAAGTTATTTCTTACCATGCTCTGGAGAGATAATTAGAAGCAAATGATAAATGCAAATATCAAAACATGTAAACTGGTGGCTAAAAAAGACATACTTTCTGCTTGATTTGCCTTAACAACCTCTGGTTGATAGGGCTGTAGTTTCTCCTGGGGCGGCGCAGGTGAACTGGCAGGGCTTATGACCTCAATAGCATCACTAGGAGTTTCATACCGGTGAGAAGATACTTTAAGAAAAGAGAAGAATCTTATTTTAAAACTAATCCTATGAAAAGTCTCAAAAGTCCAAATTCTTCAAACCTATTTGCATATTTTTATTTTTTATTCTCAGAAATGTCCAATGGCACCTAGATTAATGATAACAATATTGAGCTCAATAAACCATATATGCTTCCTTGGTATTTCTGAGTTTGGTAGGATACAAAGTTTTCTCGAATTTTGGGCTTTAAGACCTTTAGGTGAGGCAGAATAAAAAACAGATTTGTGACAGTCTCCTGGGAGCAGGAAAAGAAAATCACCAGGAAATAAACACTTATCAGAACAAATTTAACAAATAAGAGGGTAGAACTCCACAGTTTATTTTCAATATGTAATTTCAATTCTGTGGGACAGTTAGCTCATAGAAAAACTTCATTACCATGATGATCTTAAAGCTTCAGATTAAGTAACATGTAATTACTTTCTCAAATCACTATAGTATTGACAAAATTACTCCATACAATTTTTAGCACCATGTCACATTGTGAAAGTGAGCCAAAGGGATAGGGACCATCAGAAGGGAAGCCCCCAACAGAGAAGGGCCCCTCCCTGTGAGATGTAGGTCCCAAGGACACGGAGGGTCTCTGCAGCAGGGGTGCAGGCAGCTTTTCAGAGCCCTGCCATGGCCTCAGAGCTGAGAATGGGGGAGAGGTAGATGCAGCCTCCTATTTAGGGACCTTCTGACTTAACAGAGCTCTTTGCATCTACATGCTGCACCAAGGAGCCTGAGAAAACTGTCAGAGGCCTAAAGGATACATGATCCTGGCTTGATCAGCAAGTGTGATCAGACAATGGATCCTGGACACAGGTACAGAAGATGGGAATGGACTCTCCTACCAGGCCACCACCTGTTCCGCCAGTGCTCAGCTGCACAGCCCTTTCCTCTGACCCTTCACCAGGCCATGGAAGATTATAGTTACCTAACTTCTAGTACACTCAAGAGAACAGAAACCTGATAAGTGGGATAAAAATTGTCTTTAGGGAACTAAAATAAATCACTATAATTAAAATAATTTATACTACTTTGCAACTTTTGTATCCACTGGTACATATCACTGTTTATGTACCCAACATCCTACTCTGCCTACCAAGTCAGATAGAGAGTCAATAGAAAGCCTAATGCTTATACCAGTACATTGCTTTCAAAGCTTTAAGAGTAAGGTGCTTCACTTTCAGAGGAAGGGAGGCTCTGAAGATAAAAACTGAAAACCACACTGAGTAACTGTAAATAGCTTATGGGCTTTATGAAAGTAATTTACCTAATGATTTAAAAAACAAACCCCAAAACAAAAACACCACACTCAGAAACATGAACTCTCAGAAAAGAAGCCAGACTTTTTATCCTTGGACCTTCTGAAAGTCAAGCTCCTGGAGCAAGGTTCAGTTTGTGATGCAAACTGAACAGCAGTGTCACCCAGTGTCTATAGTGCTCAATAAGCCACAGGCAGAAGGTCACCATGTGTGCTGGTGACTCCTCTCCAAAGGGCCTATTCACATGGCCACAGATCTCCCTTGGCTAGCAATTTTTGCATATCTAATATCTGTCCTGCAGACTGTCATAATCCCGGGCTAAAAGAAAGTCTTTTGTCTACACAACTACTAAGCTGCCCCCTATCCAAAATCCTCAGGAATGAGGGTGATATTTACCCAAATTATAATTAGGTATGAAGGTAAAAAAAAACTGCACATTGCATGCTGGTGCACCAGAAATCATTTTTTTTCATTATCTCCAACTCTACTCAATTTCATTAATGGAAACAACAGAGAGATGGCTATATATGGTTAAATTATTTCACATATTAGAGATGCTTGTATGAATACCTGCTTGTTCCTTCAGAAATTCTATAGAGAATTTAGGCAATACATAAAAATAATTTAAAATAACTTTTCTAGCATTTTACTGTAGATTTATGAATTCTTACAGACCTACAAGGTGGCAAGAAGGATGTAACGTAAATACTAATTACCAATAACAAGGTGGTCTCCCTTTTAAAAACTCTGTAACTTACACAAAAGATATGAAGCTTTGGGGTATCAGCCTAAATACTGAACCAACTATATCCCAGAAAACACTGCTTGAAATTAGGCCTCAGTAACACAGAGCTTTATTGAGACATTTATTACCTTTCAGATGCCTGAAAACAGCAATAATCTCTGCACTCCATCTAACCACTTTCCAAGTTTAACTCTAATAAAGAGTGTACTTTTCTCATGAAAAATAACTTGAAAGGTATATGTAAGAAATGCTGATATTTAAATAATCATAAAAATTGCAGAAGAGACATTATTGCACTAACCCAAAAACCTTTCTTTACATTTACTATCAAGATTAGAATTTTCTTTATACCATATTGATCTGCTTTGCCTAAAAGAATATAGTCATTCTTTACTCAGATATCACATTGCGAAACTCAGATTGAGATACATACAGCTACTAGAAGAGTCTGAACTTTGAGAGCCACGTTCCCTTGCATCCTTGTCCGAGGCAATTTGCCGGGTGATGATCACGTCTATGAAGTTAGCTGCAGTAATGGTAGTCTTCCCTCGGGTTCTTAGCTCTTCCTCATATCTGGATTTTGGAGGAGGCCCTTTATCTTTCCCAGCCTCAGAATAAACTACTGAAGAATGAGGCTGGGGCTTGCCACTTGGAAAGGCTGAAGAAGTGTACAGACACTGAACAGATCTCTTCTCCACCTCCAGGGTTTTCTGCTCTAGCTGCTGTTGTTCACTAACTGCTGCTGACCTGCTTCTCAAATTTTCTTCTAACCTGGCAGCTTCATGCTTACTCTCTTTTGTTTTGGAAACATCCATCTGGGGGGCAGAAGCTGCAGCATCCACGAGAGCAGCCAGGGCATCTGCAGCAGTGTTGTAACGGGAGGCTGGCAGGCCTTGGCTTATTGAAGGACCCCCAGCAGGAAGTGGCCTGTAAACAAAACCAAACCACAACTGTAAAGGGAGACTCTGTACTGGGGGGTGTGGTGGGGAGATGAAAGGACAAACTGCAACAACAACAACAAAATGTTTAGTGGGTAGTAAATCATTACTAAGATTACTGCAATCACAAACTAAAAAGCGTGTACGCAAGAAACTGTTTTGTTTTGTTTTGTTTTTTGTCAAAACGTATACAACTGACTTACATGATTCGTAGCTGAGCACTAGGATCCAAAGGGGTAATGACACTGGTTCCATTGGGTCCCTGGAAGACGCTGGGTCTCTGCTGCAGCATGGTCTCCTGAGCTCTGATGGAAGGGGACGGGGAGCGAACATATCCATGACTGCCAGGCCGGCCAGGCTGTTCTGAGCCTGCAGGGGGCAAGAAAACAAAGCAAGACAAAACAAAATAAAAAACCACAGGTAATAAGGAAGAAGCCAGAGACAGCAACATTTAGGGACTGTTAATTTCATAATATTCCTAAATAGGTAAAAAGAAAATGAGATAAGGAAATTGATACCCTACTTTCTTGGCCTTTCTACAAATATGTTCTATAAGAATTTCTTAATAAAGATACAAGAAAATTACAACTACTAACTTGAAACAAAAACACCAGCTATCCTTTACTGTCATTGCCATTTGTGACAAGTTTCTATCTTGATTCCAGAGAGGGGAAAAAAAATAACACCAATAATGAAGTACTAATACAAATCAGATCAGTTCATCTTTCAGATTTTCCCTCAAACTCTGGTGTGTTTATCATTTCCAAAAATCAAATTTGGTACAAGTATTATAAACAAAAATAATATACTACTGCTACCCCAGGTTTTGAGGATGTTTCACCCACCCACAGTTCTTCCTGCTCACTCCATTTCTGCTCTCTACAAGTCACTGTTTTTCTCCACAGGCTCTCTTTTGACATGAAATCATTTACACTGCCCTTCCCAAAAGTGCGGCTCCACTAACTACACTTCTTCAATATTTGAGACATTTTTGTTCACTTAACCTTAGCTCTCCCATAATAAAGCTACAACTTGGACCTGGTCAGAACTACTTCACTCAGAAGATCTCAAATTTCTTCTCTAATCACTTTCTTTCTTGCCTCCTCTTGTTCTATGCTCTTACTCCGACTTTCTAACTTGTTCTTTGCCCTCATAAGAGTTAGCAGTTTTAGTATATAACCCTATTCTCATAGCACGTAGCACCTATGGGCCTTTTCAGCAATTTTATCCCTTCTGGCCACACATCAGCTTAGGTGATTTTTTCTATATGGTATATTCCTAGAAGTGGAATTGCTATTTAACTTTTTGTATCTCTGAAAAGGCTATCCTCACTTACACTGCCACTGACAATGTCTGAGAGTCAGTATTTCTTCAGACACGCCAACACCAAGTATTTATCAACCTTTTACATGTGATAAAGAAAAATGGTATTTTATTGGGTTAAATCTGCATGTTATTTATCAGTATTTTAAAATACCATAGAGACTTTAAAAATACAGTTCCTACTAATGTTATGTATCATCTGTACATACCTTTCTATAACTAAATCAAATTCCATGTTTTTATATAGTCAATAT
Source organism: Trachops cirrhosus (assembly GCA_028533065.1). Taxonomy (NCBI): domain Eukaryota; kingdom Metazoa; phylum Chordata; class Mammalia; order Chiroptera; family Phyllostomidae; genus Trachops; species Trachops cirrhosus. The sequence continues at coordinate 56,141,278 of CM052545.1, read as the reverse complement.
ATAATCAATATTATAGAGCTACCTATAATTCATTAAACATTTCTTATTGTCAGACACTTACTGATTTTTTTATTATATGTAGATAATAGGGTACATCTAAATTTAGGCTTTGCAGCCATTGAATTGTTTAAGATAAATACTCCGAAATAATAGTACCAGGTCAATATGATAGCTAACTTTTGGTCTCCTTCTCTACAGTGTCATCGCTTTGATTTCGAAGGCTTTATCTCCTGTGACCTTATAAATATGACAGCCTCTGTGCACTGAGACCTTCGGTTCTGCACCAACCTCTCTAACCACCTCTCTGGCTCCTTTGGTCTCGACCTGTAACATCCCTCCCAGTAACATCTAAGGGCTGACCTATTCCTTTCCATATGTGCTTGCCCTGGAAATCTCAGTTAAGCCATTTTTAACTCTTACAGATGACTCCTAAGTCACAATCTCCAAGTTCTGTGTCTTTCCTAAGTGCCAGATCTATATATCTGAGTGCCAGATTCTATATGCCAGAACTATATATCTGACATAGTGCCAGATCTATATATCTGACAATATGAACAGAGTGAGTGTGATTTGATGTCACCGAGGGAAAGAAGTATACCATGCATAAAACAAATACTCCAAAGACAGATTAAATACGTCCAAAATAAACCTCTGCCTTTGCTTTCATTAATCCTGTCTAGTCTGTCTTATGTGCAGACAATCTCGTTTCTCACCTCCTCCTCACTCCCCATTATCTAGTTATTAAGTCCTTTTGATTCACCTTAACCATATACTTCCTGGCAGTTCCTTTCTGGCCACTGCCAGTGTCAATGTCATGGTCTTACTGTCCTCCTGGCACCAGCCCATGTCCACCTTCAGGATTCTAACCCATCTCATGCCACTCTTGTGTAACTCTGATCATGTCACCTACCCACGGCACCAAATGGCAGCAACACTTCACTTATAATTCAAACTGTCACAAAACTTTCTAACCATATTTCCCATTCTTTAAATTATAGCTCAATAACACACACATTTTCCTATCTATGAGCTTTTTGCTTGGGCTACTTTCAGCTCCAATGAGATCCACAACCAGTATCTTCAGGCCCAATTGTGGCCAACTACAGGGGTCAAATCAAAATGATACCTTCATCATGAAAATCATTTTCCTGTTGAAAATTCATCTCCGCTCCATTTCAACTTCTGTAGCACTGTTAACCTGTACATGTCCCTTAAGACATTTAATTACTTTCTTATAATTCTTATTTGTAAGGTCACCTTGGCATCTCCCACAACATTCAACACAATACCCCATCATTCTAGATTACCAAGAAATGCCCACAGTGTGAACAAAAGCCATCTCACTCACCTGGCCGAAGGTAGAGGTCTGAGGAGGCTGCAGCAATCCGCTCCCGCTCCTTCTCCCGCTCTCTCTCCCGCTCCCGTTCTCTTTCAGCACTCGCAGCTGCTGCAAGGTGTGATGAGTGTCCTGTAAAACACAGAAATCTGACACTTAAAGACAAAAATATTGGCATATCAGGTATAGGTACATCAAACTGTTTAAAAATTCCTAAGTGACTGAAAATTTTTCAAGAAGTTTCATATTTGAGACACAGGAAGTTCATTTTATTAAGGGTCTTAGATGACAAATGGAGCATAACACAAGCTTTTAGGATATTTCTAGAGTATCTGGTGACAGATGGCATACAGGAACTATTACTAAATATTAAATGAAAATCTGCAGACCAAATGGGAAAAAAAAGTGCCCAAAATACCTTCAAAGGCTATGTTGTACACACTTGAGCATGTTGGTCATATCAGAGAGGGATGTAGGGACTCTTACCTGGAGACATGGAAGCAGAGTTGTATGGCCTGGGAGGGAAAGTAATCTGTGTGCCAGGGATGTAAGTGATTCTTTCCATGGGAGGAGTACTCGTTCCCCCTGGATGAGGCACTAAAATTGCTGGAGGCATATTGGTCAGATCAATGATTCCTGCTCAAAAGACAAATATAATAAAATTATGTTAACTTTAAGTGTTACTCTAAAGATACAGAACTATGCATGGCTTTTCTGGGGCAGGAGAAGAGTTATCTCTATGACCCAATGATACTTAGTATACAGTACAAATAAAAATGTTTAAGGTCATCATCACTTTATAAGACTTTTAAATCTACAAAAGGATATGAAATACTCTGCCCCATACCAGTAACGTAAGAGCATGGACTTAAGAGAGACAGAAAACTGGTAAAACAATGATTTCAAATACCTAGCACACTGACTTGGTTTAGTTATTTCAATGTTCACCAAAATACCCTGTTTCAATACATTACTTTGTTTGCTCTCAAGGGGTAAAGGCTATAGAAAGAAGTATGGGACTTCTTTTCTTTCTTTGCATCACTCATTCACCAAATATTTACTGAGTACCTAAAAAACCCTGGGTAAACACAGTAAGTTCTATGAAATCTGCACTGCAAAGACACAGACCCCTTGTTGCTGGGTACGGGAGACCCAGCTGCTGCTCTCGTGGGGAGAGTCCTCTGGCCACATCTGGGCGCAAGTTCACTTGCATCTGCTGTGAGGTAATGTAATCATTTAAGATTGTCTGTCTGGTATTCTCCATTGCATAAAGCTGATATTGACTTGGGTAACCTGGTGTTGGTGAGAGCTGTCTCTGAAACAGGTACGCAGCAGCTGCTGATTGAGAGAACGAGAGAAAGGCATTTCATTTATAGTCTAGTCAATTTACTTGCTAAATATCACCCACAAAATGAGTAAGGAAAAAACAATCTGTTAAGCTAATGTGCACATTCATCTTTCATTTAGTGTGGGGGTGGCACTTTAGAGATTAAGGTAGATTCTTTAGACCTTGATATATCATCAATATTAATATATACATTCTAATGTCAGATGTAATGGAAAAGGGGAAGGAGAAACTAGCCAAAATACAAGTCTTAACCTTTATACCAGTAGAACAGAAGCTAAAAAAATTCTTAAGTAGTTTCACTTTCGATCTTTGTCATGTAATTTTATTATATTTTCACCTCAAGTCTCCAAGAGCTGTTTGAAAATAAAATTATTTTTGAAGAACTGATTATCCAATACAACCAAGTAAAACTTTAATGAAAACACTTTGTGACAAATAGTAACATTACTTCCCTGGGGATGAAAATGATTATAAACATTTAATTAGCCCCTGTGTTTAGAGGAGAAACTGGCAAACTTTTTGTATAAAGGGCCAAATTGCAAAAAATTTAGGTTTACTGGACCACATGGTCTTAGTCATTGGAGCCACAACATAAACAAGCCCGCATGGCTGTGTGCTAATGGAACTATTTGTGCAAATAGGCAGTAGCAGAGCTTTGCTCCCAGGCCACCGTTTGACAACCGCAGGTTACAACACAAGGCTAGACATTAGGAAGGGGTAAGCATGGTAAAAAGAAAAAGATAATGTCTCTATCCTCAAAACATTTGTAATCTAGCAAAAGCTCAAAATTGACAAGCAAATGGAACTGCTATAAAATAAAGGACTGTGATAAACACTAAACGAAAGTCTAAATATTCAATTTGGTCTGACAACTTGACTAAACTATCATATGTATGTGTGTGTGTGTCTGTGTTTGTGTGTGTTCTACACAGAACAGTGTATCACAAGTGTTCTGGAATGTTTGTTTCCCATTCATCTAGAACTCCAGACAGGTAAGTCTGTCAACTGACTCTCTGGGAATTTCTGCCTCATTCTGGACAGTCCCTAATGACCTAGGTGTGGACTTGTCTGAAACTTACTGTTCTCAACAAACAATTCAGATAAAGTATTTTTTTACACACACCATTAGAAATCTTGGCATACAGGGGACTTCCGGCCAAGATGGAGGCATAGATGGACGCACTGTGCCTCCTCCCACAACCAAGATAGGGACAACAAAAATATAGAAACAAAATAAAAACCAGAACTGACAGAAAATTTAAGTGTGTGGAAGTCGGACAACCAAGGATTTAAAAATAGACACTTTCATCCAGACCGGTAGGAGGGGCGGAGTCCGGCCGGGTGAGGGACGCGGGGCGGAGAGCTGAGCACCTGGAACGGCATGCAAGTCCGCAGCAGGCAGACCCTGGGCACACAAGCAGTGGTGGCTGGTGGGCCCCGGCCGGGGGGTGGCGACCAGCAGACCCAGCGAGGCGGCCAGTGTGAAGCAAGGCACTGCACACAACTCAGGGTCCCAGCACCGGGAAATGGAGCTTTCGGTCACTGACTGAAAAGGAAGGTCCCACAGGGTGCACGGGCCCACCCACACCGGAATTGGTGCCAGAGGGGCCCGGTCGGCTTGCGGAAAGTGGCAGAAGGGTCTGGGGTCCCGCAGAGGGCGGAGCGGGCGCCATTGTTCCTTCTTGGACCCCGCCCCCACATACAATGTCACAACCGTGCGACTGGGGTGCCCTGCCCAGGTGAACTCCTAAGGCCCCGCCCCTCACTACAGGAGCTCGACAAGACCAAAAAACAAAACAAAACAAAACAAAAAACAGCAAAAAGATGGCTCAAACAGAAGAAGAATTG
>CM052545.1:56111090-56136246 GCA_028533065.1 Trachops cirrhosus | reverse complement strand
TAATAGCATAATCAATAAAATATATTTAAAAAAAAAAAAAAGGAATCTTGGCATACAGGTAATGAAAATCATGTCCCTAAAGACCAAGGTGAAACATAACTGTTCTTTGTCCCAATTTCAACTTGAATGTTGTAACAAGCAAGCAGAAGAGGCATGAGCAGAAAAAACTTGAGGACATTGGAGCAGGCCAGAGGAGCAGGGCTGCGACCTGGGAGGACAGGGTGGAGCCCACACAGTAGGCGGGTCATGACAGACAGCCCATCGGAGACGCTCTGCCAGCCAGCCGCCTGTGTTGCCTGGTCCCTTTCCTGTCCTACAGCATGCCACCCCACCCCTGGTGGGAAACAGCACCATGTTCAGTGTGGATTGCTCTCTAGAAAACCTACACCCTTCTGCACCTACCAGAATTATATTTACCCACAGTCAGTGGTAGTGGGTCTGTTCACAAGTTCCTTCTAGCTATACTTGCTACTGTAATTATGTAACCTAATGAAATAATCTGTAAATCAATGAGAGAAAAATGAGAAGAGTGGTTTCTCTGGAAATTAAGTTGACTGTTTTGGAAAGACTCAATAAGAAGTTGAATCAAGTATGATTGACCATATGATCTCGCCATTAACAGGAACCTAAACTACAAAACAAAGAAACAAATGAAATATAACAAAAGACACTGAAATAGAGGACAGGTAGTTAGGGACCAGAGGGGAAAGGGGAGGGAATTCTAAGGGAGAAGGGAATGGTTTATAGGAACAAATATAGAGGACACATGGACTAAACTAGGGGGGTTAGAAAGGGGAGGGAGAAGGGGAGGAATGGGTGGGTGGGCTGGAATGGGAATAAAGGATAGAAACTGTAATGAATAAACTAAAATAAAAAAAAAGTATGATTGAGACTATTTTAAAAAATGAAAAAAAAATCTAGAAGGATTCTGTATTTAGATTAATTTGAAGTGCCTATATTCTAGTTTCATTCAAAAAACCAAACCTGGAAACGTAAATATTATTTATCTAAGACAGACGTAGTGAGGTTTAATCAGTGGACCTTTACCTTAGGTCAGAACATTGGTAAATAAATGCCTAAGCTATAAATTAAAATGTTTAAGCTATGCCTGTGCCATTTAAAATAATTCTTCACATACATTAAGCAACTTTTTCAATTACCTTAAACAAATGCCATTAGATAAGAGGGCTTTTCAAATACCTATTATTTGCAGTTCTTTAAGGGGTACTGGTAATATTTTGTTTCCTGAGTTAGATCCCGGTACTATGGGGTGGTACAGTGTATGAAAATTCACCGAACTAGACACTAATAATATATGCAATTGTCTGCATGCTGTACTTTAATAAACAGAAAGTTTAAAAAGTCATACAGGTATATTATTTCTTTGCCATAAGTTAGCACCACAAGCTGCTTACCGGGATCCAGAGCCCTGTGAAATGGCATGGCTGGGTCCAGGTGCGCGGGAAGGTGGCTCCGGTAAACCTCTCCTGTGGTACTGCCTCGGTGATGGGGGTCAAAAGGGCTGTGGCTCACTACAGGGTCTACCCCAGGGACTGGGGACTTGGCTGGTATGCTTTCCCTCTGGGTAGGAGTCAATGTCGATTTTCTTTCATGATTGATAGATTTGCTAGAAGAAATTGTAACTGGAAAAAAGAGCCAATACCACAATTTCTTAAGAAAACTTGGTATTATATTTAACTATTTCTCAACCAGTCAAACACAGACCTATAGTCATATAATATTTTGATCTTCCCTGTTCACTAACCATTTAACATTCATTCTTGCAAAGTATGCAAATATGAAGAACTAGCAAAAGATTCTGAGGTTTGCAGAAGATTACCACCTTTTAGAGCATAGCACCAGCATATTACGACCTAATGTTGATTAAAATGAAATTCAACACTCTTCTTTACATCCCATTATAAATGATTTTACTTTCTGTGTGACTTGAACATAATCAATTCTTTTGATCTCACATGTATCAAATCTCAACTCCCTCTGTGTTACCCAGCCTCCTTGCTGCCTATTAGTTGCTGAGTTATACAGCAGTTTCCACTTCCCTTTTTTTCTCTTTTGTATCCCAAGATTTCATTTGTCTGCCCATTCATCACTTAGTAGCTATCTTGGTCATCTGTCCAGGTACTGCAGTGCTTGTGTATTCAAGTAAGCCTTATTTTACTTGATAATGGCCCCAAAGCACAAGAGTAGTGATGCTGGCAATTCAGATATGCCACAGAGAAGATGAAGTCTGCTTCCTTTAAGTGAAAAGGTATGTATAGGGAAAAACATGACATTTAGGGTTTGGTACTATCCTGTTTCAGGGATCCACTGAGGGTTTTGGAATGTACCCCTGCAAATAAGTGGGAACTGCTGTACTATTTTTCCTTCCTCTGTACTTTCACAAAGACTCTTATTTCACCAACCTCCATCTCCTCCCTACTTAGCCTTTTCTTTACAAAAGACACAGAGGTGAGATGATCCCACCAATGCCTATCATACCCAAACATTTATTGGACATCACCCTAAACTGTTTTAATAACTGTGGCAAAACACTGCAATACGTGATTCATAACATGTGTGGCCCTGACCGCTGTGGCTTGGTTGGTTGGGCATCAACTCCAAAATTGACATGGGTCGCCGGTTCAATTCCTGGTCAGGGCACATGCCTAGGTTGCAGGTTCAGTCCCCGGTAGGGCCCCATGCCAGAGGCAACCTACTGATGCTTCTCTCCCTCCCTCATAAATATATATATAGTCTTCATCCACAGTTCCTAACTCACAGCTCCCAAAACCACTGGAATTTCCTAAGTGTTAGAGGGATGAAGTTGTCTTTTGGTACATTAATGAAGTGACTTTTTTAAGGCACCTCGGGAACAGGTATGATTGCGAGGAGAACCAACCACATGCTTAGAAGGTTGGAACTTTCAGCACCACTCACTGCCTGACCTCCACGGAGGCTGGAGGTTGAATTCAACTATCAATAGCCACTGATTTAATCAATCATGCCTACATAATAAAACCTTCATAAGAAACCAGAAGGACTGCATTCAGAAAGTTCCCAGGTTGGTAGGTACTGGAGGTGTGGGGAAAGGGACATGGAAACTCCACACTCCTTTCCCCATACCTTGCCCTGTGCATCTCTTTCATCTAGCTGCTTCTGTGTTACATTCTTTTAAAATACACTGGTGATCTAGTAACTAAAATGTTTCTCTGACTTCTATGAGTCATTCTAGAAAGTAACTGAACCCAAGAGGGGGCCATGGGAACCTCTGATTTATTGCCAGTAGGTCAAAAGCACAGGTAGCACTCTGGACTTGCAACTGGCACCTTGTGTTGGAGGGTGTCCTTGGAACTTCCAACCTGCAGCCAGTAGGTCAGAAGCAGAAGTAAGAGCCTGACTGGCATCTGATGTTGTCAGGAGGGTACAAAGTCTTATAGGATGGACATGTAACCTGTGAAATCTGATGCTATCTCTGGGTAGGTAATTTTGGAAATAAGTTGAATTCTGGGACACTCTACTTAAGTTTGAGAATTGTTTGTTTGTGTGGGGAATCTTCCCCGCCCCCACTCCTGCCACACCATGTTGGAAACTGGGTCTCAAAACACCCAAAATAAATATACAAAAATTAAATTTACTATTTTAGCCATTTTAAAGTATATGATTCAGTGGCAAAACACACTCACAATGTTATACAACTGTCACCACCATCTAATTATTACTATTTTGATACTATTAACTTTATCATGATCAAACAAATCTGCCTGTCACAAGCCAGCAACATACTCTGGTTTATTACATCCCTTTCCCAAGCTCACCCTGCTCACATAGAGAGTACATTTCCCTTATGCAGGGCAGTTCTTCTTCAAAATTACAGCCAAAAAATTTTGGATTCACCACCCTACCAATAGGCAGACACTTCCCTTATCTCTGCCTCCATGCTACTACACCTCTCCCTATGCCTAAAACACTTTTCACCTTTAAACTCTCACAGTGTCTAGCCAAGAGCCTCCCACAGGTACTTCAATAAAATTTAAAATGATAAGTGGGTACATTATTAAGGGTCTCATTGTTTCAGGAACCACCTGACAAAAATCTGTGTCCCTTACCTTACTGAGGTACACACCAGTAAAACAATTAATAGTGCACATTTACTGAGTCCTTTAAACATACCCAGCACTATTCTTTGAAAGTTCCTTAAACGTACTATCTCATTTTATTTTCTCACACATACACACTCTAGGACTATACTTATTCTAGAGCATTTCTGGACTCTATCCTACTCTGCACTTGATTAAAACATTGTGTATTTTACCTACAATTATGTCTACTTTTAATTTGGCAGTCCTCCATAACCTTAGCATCAAGCACAATCTGTGACAATGTATAGCTGACAATGTGACATTTACTACTTGCTAGACATGAAAAAGTACAATAAAAATGAACAGATGAGGCTACAAGAGTAACATACCATCAGAAGTCCTATTCATCATGGGCGAGCCTCTGGACATGGTGTTTTGATAACTCACAGGTGTCCGCCGTGCACTGGTGTCATCATAAATCCCGGGGCTCAGCTGTGCTTTGGGAGTTTCATGAAGAGTTGACCTAAGAACTGAGGGACCAGAGCTTACCACCGATGTATGGCGGGAACGCACTGGCTCACCTGCTTTCACATCTTCATATTTTCCCCGTTCTATCACTTTTATGTTCTCTGGTACAATTTCCAGTGGAGGCATTCCACGGGCTAGTTTGCTAGGTCCCGTGATTAAGGATTTGACGTTGTGTTTGATGGTAGATTGACCTGAGCTGCTGTCAAACTTTATTGGTGTACCCTAAAGGGAAAGAAACAAGTATTACAGGTAGCCCAAAGCACCTAAATATTTTTCTATCTAAGGTCTATGTTTGGCTCATGGAAATTATAGTTTGCTGTAGTAATCTTTTTTTTAAATTATAATTTACATTCAATATTACATTCAAAACTAATATTTTGTATTAGTTTCATGTGTACAGCATAGTGGATAGACCATCATATACTTTACAAAGTGTTCCCCTAATATTTCAAGTACTCATCTGGTACCATACATAATTATTAAAATATTATTAACTGTATTCCTTATGCTGTGATTTATATCCCTGTGACTATTTTATGACTACCAATTTGTACTTCCTAATCCCTTTACTTTTTTCACCCAGCCCCTCTACCCACTTCCCAGCTGGCAAACCTCAATTTGTTCTCTGTATCTATGTTTGTTTCTGTTTTGTTTGTTCATTTATTTTGTTTTTTAGATTCCACATATAAGAGAAATCATATGGTATTTGTTTATTTCACTTAGCATAATACCTTCTAGGTCCATCTAGGCTATTGCAAATTATAAGCTTTTTTTTTAATGGTCAAGTAATATTCAATTGTATATATATGCCATACTTCTTTAAATATATATATATTTTTAGGACAAGGAGAGAAAGAGAGAAACATCAATTTATTATTCCACTTATTATGCATTGATTGGTTTGCTTCTTGTATATGCCATGACCTGAGATCAAACCCACAGCCTTGGTGTACTGGAATGCTGCTATACCAAATGAGGTACCCAGCCAGGGCTAGTACCACAACTTTTTTATCCACTCATTTATTTATGGGTACTTGTGTGCTTCCATTTCTTGGCTACTGTAAATAATGCTTCAATGAACATAGGAGTGCACATATTCTTTTAAGTTAGTGTTTTGGGTATTGTAATCTTTATTGTCTATGTGCATGTCTCAATCACAAGCTCACCGATTCTGAGTTACATACTTTCCCACATTATACACTACACATTATGGACACAATAAAAACTAATGATACAGCATACATAACACTTTCACATTTACTTCCAAAAGATCTGACCTCATAAGAGCTACTTATCATTATTAAGCTGCACTTTTTAAAGTACTTTGTCTAAAGTAGAATGCCTATCAAAAAGAAACATGATCCAATTACCTGGGAGATAGAACCCTCAATTATGGGCCTTGTGCTCTGGACCACTTCTGGGGTTTTCCGGCTTTCCTGAGTTAAAATGTCTTGTCGTGGAATCTCATGAATGGAGCGCCCCATTTCCTTGATGGTGGTGATGCCATCATATGGTTTTCCTTTGGTAATGGCACCTTCAAATGCTCGTATGGGAGGACTCTCCCTCTTAATCTGTTTGGGATATTTAATGCCATCTTCAAAGCTTTCAGTTGTTGCTCTTGGTGTGCCTTTGAAAAAGAATTCAAGATACATACTTATTAAAACAACACCCATAGTTGCATAACAATGGCACTGAACTGTACAATTAAAAATTGTTAAAAAGAGCCCTAGCTGGTGTGGCTCAGTGGATTGAGTGCCAGCCTCAAAGGGTGAACCAAAGGATTGCCAGTTCAGTTCCCGGTCAGGGCACATGCCTGGGTCTCAGGCCAAGTCCCCAGTTGTGGGTGCACGAGAGGCAACCACACAACGATGGGTTTTTTCCTCTCTTTCTCCCTCCCGTCCCCTCTCTCTAAAAATAAATAAATAAATATATTTTTAATTGTTAAAATGATAAATTTGTTATATATTTTACCACAATTTAAGAAAACTAATGACTTTTCACCTTGCAGTTTCTAATCAATTTTCTGTTTACAACAGATCCTTCAATAAATATTCAGTCATTTTTTAGGGTTGTTCAAAATTTAAGACATCATTCATTATAGTCACACATTGGTTTTTATATAGTAAAGATGTCTCTAATTCAATTATTAGGCAACTATCATCTGCAAATAAAGTATACAGCTCAGAAACAGAAGATTTATAGTCAAGACTTAAATATCTAACATTTCAAAAGGGAAAATATCTTGAAAGGCAGGTTTCACACACTGCAAGTTAATGTCCAACTATTCTGCCAGTAAGGCAGTCATGACAGAAAGACAGACAGACAGACAAACAAACAAATGGTTACCCTGCATTATGGAACCAGACAGCACAGTCCTTTCTTTTAGGTCAGAATGAGGACTTCCCCTGGGTAATGCTCGGCATATCAGCCCTTTCAAAACAAGAAAGCAATTCAAGCATTAAACACAATGGATATGTCAATTCACATATACTTTATATTGTCCTTAGAATGTGTATTTTTGATAAAAGCTCTATGGAGAAAGGGGTATCTTTTAAAACTATGTACAGTGCCACGTGGGCACTAGATTTGTTGGAGGGATCACTTCTCAAATTATGTAAGGGTCTAAGCACTATGCTGTATACCTGAAACTAATATAATATTGAATGTCAACTGTAATTTTAAAAAGGGGAGGATTTTTAATCTGTGAACTACTCAGAAGAATGCCATGAAATAAAAGTTGGAAGTATCAAACATGACCACCTATTTCTTTCTAAATGTTTTTCTAAATAAAAAATTACCACAAAAGACATCTATTTTGGGTCAAAAAAGAAAGAGCAAGCCCTGACCAGGTGCCTCAGTTTATTGGAGTGTCATCCTGTACACCAAAAGGTTACGGGTTCAATTCCTGGTCAGGACACATGTCTAGGTTGTGGGTTCAACCCCTGGTTGCGGTGTGTACGGGAAGAAACCAGTGAGTATCTCTCTCTCTCTCCCTCCCTCTCTAAAACCAATAAACATATTCTTGGGTGAGGATTTTAAAAAAAGGAAAGAAAGACACTTTCAAAGCTAAATCTAAAACTCCAATGCTTCTCTACCAATGTGAGAGAAAATACAAAGGGACTGAAAATCACTGTTTAGCTTTGGAATATATCTGTGAGAAAAGGAAAACATGAAAAATGGATAACTTAAAAATAGATAAAGCAAACATGAAGATCAAAATTAAATAGTTATAAATAACCTCAAAAATTTCATGTTGTACAATATATGTACAGGGTGGGGCAAAAGTAGGTTTACAGTTGTTCAGATGGAAAATAAGTATAAAAATAAACCCTGTGTGTGAGCACACTCACAACTTTTGCCCCACCCTCTATTGCTGGTAATTTTGAATCAAGGATTGCAAATAACCACACCCATTTACCCTTAAATAAAGGGGAGTAAGATTATTTTTAAATACAAAGAAAAATCCAAAATTAGATAGGACTTCCAAGATTGATAAATCCTTATCCTGGTTTCATCTAGATTAAAATTAAACCATTGAGGCAGGTTAAGATTTAAAGAAAGTTAGTCATTAAAAAGAAAAAAGCCATACTATCATTTACTGAATGTATATCATATCATCAGCACAAATTCACCAAGAGAAAGTTCTAATTCAGATACATGTCTTTGCACTATCCATTACATCACCTTCTCTGTCTCACAATAAAAACAAAGTTCTCATAATGAATTTCACATTTTTAAACTCATTTAGCTAAAACAGGAAAACCTACAAATTATATGATAATTCTAGTAGTTACCTATGACGTGACCAATTATGTTTAACTTCTACTTCCTTCCACTGACATGTACTACCTGATTTATATATAAATATGAATATAAACTTAAACATATTAATATTTCATATTAATATATTGCCTATTTTATATTATACATATTAATAATATATTAGTATGTTTCATTTCTATATTAATATAAATTCCAGGTAGAAACAACAGTTTGAATATAACCTATCCCAACGATGTAAACTTACTATACAAAATTAAATGTATCTAAATTATGTTCTGGAAACAAGATTTTACCCTCTAATGGTGCTGATACAGGAGATTCCCTCATTGGCAATCCTTGTTTTATATTTCCTTCCACTGATTCATAGCTTCTTTTTAAGCTGATTTCATGAGCTGTTCTTGGACTCCTTGTCCCTTCTCGGACATTTTTAATATCTGCAGAATACAGAAACAAGAATTGCTCAGACAGAGGTCAAAGCTTATTGTACAGTAAGGAAGTTATTATAATTTTAGACTCTATCTTATAAAAACAAGAATATAAAAACTAGTCTTAACCTACTAGTCTTAACATACAATATAAATATGTGCAAATGATATTTATAAAAATGTCTTTGTTCATTCCAATATACTTACTAAGTTCCAGCCTTAAGTTAGGCTTACAGATAAGCTTACCTTCAAGTTCCTTTGCTCATTAAACTTATCCAATAGTGACAGATACAGATAAATTAATAGGTAATTACTACAGAGTGTAATAAGTACTATGAAAAGAGAAGTACAATGTGCTATGAGAATGCAGGAAGGGGAACCTAACACTTAAAGGTACTGATGGGGCTGCTAGAAGTAATATTTAAGCTTAGAACTGAATGACAAATAAGAGTTGCTTATGTCAAAAGTAAAGGGAGGAAGAGGTGACACAGACCAAGGGGACAATGAACACAAAGACCCCAAGGCAAGACAGAGTATGGCACATTAAAATGACTTAAACTTGGGAGTTAGGGGGTGGAAGGATCAAGCAAAAAGGAAAAAGGACTCATGGACATGGACAACAGTGTGGTGATTGTGGGGGGAGAAGGAATATAAGGGTGATAAATGGCAATGAAAAATATACAATTAAAAATATATTTTAAAAATCCTTAAACTCAGTTAATGGCCCATGTATACAGTGAATCTAGGAAAAAAGAATGTAGAGCTAGTAAATGCAAGGGGGCTAAGGGAAAAAGTAAAAAGGGACCTGGCTGGTGTGTGTGGCTCAGTGGAGTGAGTGCCGCGCCGATGAACCAGAGTCGCCAGTTTCACTGCCAGTCAGGGCACATGTCTGGGTTGCAGGCCAGGTCCCCAGTAGGGGGCACGTGAGAGACAACCACACATTGCTGTTTCTCTCCCTCTCTTTCTCCCTCCATTCCCATCTATAAATAAATAAAATCTTAAAAAAAAAAAAAAAAAACCTGGGAAGGGAACAATCTGAAGAGATAAGCAGGAAGCAGATCATAGAGGGGTGATTAAGCCAAGGTATGGAGCTTACAATAACCCTAAAGGCAACGGAGAGCCAAACAAGTGACGTGACATACAGTTCTGACTATGGGTTAATACTGAAGGCAGGGAGATCAGTTAGGCAGCTACTGAGCTTTCTAGATGAAAGATGGTGGTAACACTGGAGAATAAACAAAAATGGAAGGATTACCAGGACTTTAGGAAAGAACAGAAACAACTTAAGTGACTGACTGACTGACTGACTGGATGTGGAAAGCTTTAGGAGTCAAAGATGACATTGAGACTTCCGGCTTAGACAATGTACATTAAGTTCTTTCACCAGAAACAAAATGCAAACCAATATATGACAGGATGTTAAAACTATAAAGGAGGAAGGAAATAAGAAAGTTACCACATATTTTGCATCAGGCACTCTGTGCTCAGATATTTTATTTCTTTGTATTTGAGGAGAAAGATAAAACACAATTAATAACTACTCAGATCACAAAAACATTTGCAAATGAGAACTCAAATCCAGTTCATCACTTGGCTTTTACACCATAACTGAGTCATTCTTATAAAGTAATATTAATGGGAAAATATAACTTAAGAGTATACCTAAAGAAATTTTTTCATATAGACATTAAAAGTTATATTTATGAAGAATTTAAATTCAATACTTTTTCTAGGATTATCAGACTATTACCTACTCCCTAATGCTTAACTCATAAAATAAGAATCTTTCTAAAATAAAAGTGGTTCTGTTAGAGTTAACATTCTTTTCCTAGGCTAAATTGACAGACTATAGTTCACGTTAGATACCATTCACACTACACTATGAGGTTTGCACTGTCACTTTTTATTGACTGCCTCAGTTTTTCTCAAACATTTCAGGAGAAGGCACTATTATGAACCCTTTTTACAGAAAGGGAACTTGGGGTTAGAGAAGGGAAACTAACTTCCCTAAAGCAAGTATGTGGGGAACCAGACACAATGTTTTCAGTGTACAGACGTAATACTTACTATCATAAGATAAAATGTGTCCACTTTTGCCTTCATAAATAACATGGCCTTTGGATGCAGCCTCTTCTCTGCCTTTCTCAGGACTGCTCTCTTCAATAGGTATTCTAGAAATGGGTCCCTTTACCAAAGCCTCAGCTGGTATGCCAGCCTGGGACAGAGCCGGGGTACCCTGACATCAAATCAAACACAAGTACCAGAAAAGTCACTTGAGTTCCGTGGAAATGCAAGCCAGTTAGAAAATTTAACCTACCTCACTGAGAGTGAGATCAACCCGTATCTTCAAAGGAGAGAAAACAAGCACAGGGGAGGAAATCAGACATTAAGTTTTTTATGACATTAAATATAAAGAAATATTATATCTTCATCTTTCAACAATGATACACAAAACCTCTTTAAAATGCTGATAAATATATGAGTTGAATCAGCTTTCTTTCCCACTGGGAATTCAAACTTTTATGAAGGCATTTAACTGGTGAAAAAAATTGTTTTAAGGCCTAAAATCATGTAAATATAATAAAGTTTTTTCAAAATTTCTAATAAAAATAGGTCAATAAATTAAGCTGTAACTTTTAGAGTACCACAACTTTCTCTCATAATGTGATAAGAAGAAGAAAGAACAGTTCAATCACCAAACTGTCTGCCTGGTTAGATCTCTAGTCATCAATAAGAGAAGGGTAAGAAAACTCAGATGCCTCCATTTTGTAATGTGAATTCCATTTAGGACATATCATCTGAATCTTCACCAGCATTAAGTCCTTTCCTGGGTTGGTCTTTTTACCTTTCTTTTAAGCAGTAAACCCTTCCTTCAAGGAAAATCATTCATGAAACCTAATATGTAGAATACTTTGTACAAGTAAGCTGCCTGGGCTCCAATGAAAGGGGAAAGCCCAGACTTAACCCACTCACACATTTAAAGTCCCCAAAATTCTAGACAGGACAATGTGAAATGACATGCTTACAGCAGAAAAAATAAGGAGACCAACATATTTACTTAATCTACCTACTTTGAAAGTACCCATGTCAGGCTGATTTGAAATTAAACTGATAAAGACTAGCCTCAGCTGATCTAGTTCATTTTGTCTTCTTATGCAGTTTGGATAACCAGAGCAAAAATGAAAAAGAGAAAATGATGCACACAGACAATTTATTTTTCTTCTGTTTAAATTAAAGTGTTGGCTTATTCTACAAACTAATTTCAGGGGAACATATTTGGTCAAATGTGGAAGGAGAGACCTGAAGAGTTAGTATGTAACTTTCTAGATCACTATATGCTATATACTATAAACCATATCTTAAGGAGGGAACATCAGGGAATCTTGTTAAAATAGAGATTCTGGGTCAACAGGTCTAAAGTGGGGACTGAAATTTCTGCATTATTTTAACAAGCTCCCAGGTAATGCTGATACTCTGGGGCACAAAGTACGCTTGGTCAGCAAGGTCTTAGAGCATGGTTCTCAAATGGGCATGCAGCAGAATCCTAGAGGGCTGAATACCCACATAGCTGGGTCCCATCCCCATGGGTGAGATTTTAGTACATCTGTGGTGGGATCTCCTATGTCTAACAATTTCTCAGGGGACACTGATGCTACTGGTGTAGGGACCACACTTTAACAACCACTGTCCTAAGAAAGAGAAATGACAAGGAAGAGGAATAAAACAGAAAACCTGTGACAGGTACAGTGTGCAAAAGCACAGGACTCTGTTTATAATAATTTCCCAACACAGAATTTTCCTTTCCTAGATCTATATTAATAAAAAGGCTAAGGACTGTTTTACATGTCAAACTACAATTAACATCTGAGGAAAAGACCTGTTATTGTTCAAAATTGGCAATTTATTTAGTCCCAAAATTGGAAGATGATTCTGGACTTTTAGTGCATCTATCAATGCCATCCACTTCCTAGTTTAGCATTGATTCTAGCAAGACAACTCACATACTAAGATGGTGGTCCTTCCTTTTCACAAGAGACAAAAGCAAGGAAATAATCTATAATGATTTTCTTTTGATTTCTATTTAAACTACGCATGTGGTAAGAGCTTTGCCAGGAAGACAGTGAGAGCTGCATCAATTAGAACTTGTTTCTTCTGCCAATTTTCAAATAATTGATCTTTCAAATGAACCAAGTGTAGATAATACAGCTTGAGGTCAAAATAATCACATTCATGTCTTTATGCAGTTTATGGATCTGGGATTAACCACCACTAAAATCCAGTCCCATAACCCAGAACAATCAACAAATTAATCACAAAACTGTAATATATAGCTGGAACGGCCAAAGCTCAAGATTTGACCTCCACTGTTCATGGTATTTCAGAAATCATTACAACAAACCTGAGTGATTGAGCCCCGCAGGGATGGGATACTTTCCATGGAAATTTTGCTGGTTGGAGTTCCCCGAGTTATACTTCCTTCTTGAGTGGTTCCTGTGGTACCTGAATAAAAAGAAAATCATTTGCAATTTATATCCCCTGCCCCTGCACAGAAAACAAGCAAACAACAACAACAACAAAAATCAGCCCCTACTTGGGAGAGGGATAAGAAGAGAAGGAAACAGCAGCACAAAGAAATAGTTTTTGATTTACTGAGATGTACTTTTAAAATAAAACTGCAATTACTACAAAGGACTGCTGAAGTACAGAATTTCAAAGTTCTTAAATAAATTTTACATGGAAAGAAACCATAAATCTAGAATTTAAAAGCTCTAACTTAAAAAACCCACCATTAAAACATATCAATTACTTACTTTAATAAACTTATTGGGGACAAAAGTTTAATATTTCTGCCGAACAGCATATTTTTACCTCTGACCACTCCTTCATGTTGTGCCCTGACCAATAAACCCTCAGGTTGTGAATTTTGGCTTCGGGGAGAAAATTCTTCCTGCTTGATGTAGGGCACAGTAGCTATGAAGCAAAGCAAGAGGAAAATGAAGAGATCAAGCACCGAGTTACAATGATGCTACAAATGCAGAAACACTCTGAGTTTTACTCACTGACCTGACTTGGCAGACTCCTGTTGCCGTGGTAGTCCAAGAGAGATAGAGCCCACTGAGGGCTTAGCTGCTTCTTGATTGTAGGAAGCCTGATTATGAGAAGTCAAATAAGTGCCAGGTGTTCCCTAAAAATAATTTTAAAAGACTAAAATAACAGCCTTTTCACAAGGTCAACTATAAATTATAAATTTAATGTTCACATTTTTGTTTATAAAAATTTACATCTCCACTGCCCGAAATTTAAAGTAGGTATTTGTAAAGCAAGGAAATCCTTATACAGTCAGGTAATCTATGCTTATATGGTCAATTAATAAAGTGTCAAGTAATATACAATTAATAAAGTGGTCAATTTAAAAAATGTCAATCACTCTACACTTATATGGTCAATTAATCTATGTTTACATGATCAATTAATCTATGACAAAGGAGGTAGGAATATCCAATGGAGAAAAGACAGTCTCTTCATAAACTGGACAGATACATGCAAAAAAAAAAAAACCCCGCTGAACTGCCTTCTTATATTGCATTCAAAACTAAACTTGAGCCCTGGCTGGTGTAGCTTAGTGGATTAAGTGCGGGCCTGGGAACCAAGAGATCACGGTTCGATTCCCAGTCAGGGCACATGCCTGGGTTGCAGGCCGGTTCCCAGCAGGGAATGCACAGGAAGCAACCATACATTGATATTTCTCTCCCTCTCTCCTTCCCTTCCCCTCTGAAAATAAATAAATAAAACCTTAAAAAAAAAAAAACACCAAATGTGTTATTTAAAAAAAAAAAAACTAAACTTAAAATGAATTAAAGACTTAAATGTAAAACTGAAACCATAAAAGAAAGCAGAAAACCTAGGTAGTAAATTCTTTGATATCAGTCTTAGCAGTAATTTTTTGGATATGTCTCCTCAGGCAAGGGCAACAAAAGCAAAAATGAACAAATGGGACTATGTCAAACCAAAAAGCTTACACAGCATAGGAAACCATCAACAAAACATCAAAAAAGACAACCTGTTCAATGGGAGAAGATATGGCTTTTGTCTGTAATATGTAAAGAACTTCTACAATCTAGTTAACAAAAGATCCAATAAAAACAGGTAAGACTTAAACAGTCACTTCAAAATCAGATGTACAAATAGCCAGTAAGTATATGAAAAACTGCTCAACCTCTTTTGCTGCCAGGAAAATGCAAAATAAAACCACAAAAATATTACACACCCATCAGATTGACTAAAATAAAAAAAATAACTGATAAGAAATGAAGCAACCTGCCCTGGCTGGTGTAGCTTAGTGGATTAAGCGCAGGCCTGGGAACCAAGAGATCACGGTTCGATTCCCAGTCTGGGCACATGCCTGGGTTACAGGCCAGTTCCCAGCAGGGAATGCACAGGAAGCAACCATACATTGATATTTCTCTCCCTCTCTCCTTCCCTTCCCCACTGAAGATAAATAAATAAAATCTTTAAAAAAAAAAAAAAAAGAAATGAAGCAACCTGAAGTATCACATATTGCTGGTAGTAGTATAAAACTGTAGAACCACTCTGGGAAAATATAAAGTAAAACACACGTATACCCAGCAATTCCACTGTCAGAATTACATATGAGAAATGAAAGCATATGTCTATAAAGAGCCCAGTACAAAAATATTCCTATCAGTTTTAGTAGTCAAAAACTAGAAACAGTTCAGGTTTCCATCAACAAGGAAATGGATAAACAAACTGGTAAGTTCATATAATGGAGAAGTACTCAGCAATAAACAGAAAGAAACTACTGGTTACACAAAAACCTAGATATATTCCTAAAACCACTATACTAAGTTAAAGATAGACACAAAAGAGTATGCACTGTATAATTCAATTTATACAGAGTTATAGAAAAGGCAAAACTAATCTACAATATCAGAAAGCAGAACAGTGGTTGCTTCAGGCACTGGAAGAGGTCATGAAAAGAAAAGGACATGAAAAAACATCCTGATATGATGGAAATATTCTACTCAGTATAACCCGACAGGAGTGTGGTCATTGGCTATGCATGACAGTCAAAACAGATCAAACCATTAAGATCAGATGATATTAAAAAAAAGAAAAGATATATAATAGCCAAAGTCAGAATAAACTAGGGCCTGACAATCATCTATAATTTAATATGTAGAGTCTTCATAATAACAAATATTCTTAATATATCAAATATTCTAGTTACTTGAAAATATTCCATTTTCAATTACACTAAACTTCAGAGCACATAATTAAACCAGATGGTATGCCACGGTCACTCAATCTGGGCATGTAACTCGCACAAACTTTCTCTGTATGGCATGGAGTGCAGTGATTGCTGCATTTTCTGGGCATTGTCCCTTCATACCTGTTCAAAGATTTTTATTTATTAGGATTCTGACAAATTAGTATGAGAAGGAAGGATAATTTTTACCAAAGACATATTCAACAGGACAGCTACTGGGAAGAGAAGTCATTTTACCTGTGAGATGGAGCCTCCCAGTATAAAAGACGGTTTTTCTGAAGCTACTGTGGTTTTGGATGATGGGATGAGAGGAGGAGGTGGCCTAGTGGGTCGAGTTGTTGGAAGCCGAACCCCTTCAGGGAGATTAGTTATCACTTGATGTGGAGCAGGCTGGAGGGCTTTTAAAAGGAGAAAAAGAAAGATTCAAAATAGACAATTTCCTAGTCTGAAACATTTTACCTATCTTAGTCATCCCTAAATTTTTAAGTGCAAGATGAAGCCGAGGATGAACATTTCTATTTTAAATTTCCCTGACACTTGAATTAAACTTGTATACATATTCAGGTCACTAATGGTATTTGTGAAGTTAAAATATTTAACTCCCTGTCAAACCAGAGCTTTTGAAAAAGTTAATGTTCATTTCAAACTATTTCTGCTCAGCATACATAAACAGCAATTTTTAATAGCGGATTTTGCCACGTATAATGTGCTCCTGTGTATAATGTACACCCACATTTTGTGTGCATTATACACAGGATTGTTATACCCATTACTATACCCATGGCATGTAATAATCATACTCATATGTAATGCACATGCTTATTTTTCCCTCAAAAATTTAGGCAAAAAGTTTTTGCCACAGGCAAAATAAGGTCATTTTTTTCTCTCTTTCCACCACTCTTTGGACCTTACAATGGAGGTGAGATAAAAGGGCACTCCTTAGGAATACTTGATATCTACTGACATGATTCACAACCAATTATACGTCCTCTTTGTATCTCACATAATTTGAGAAACATTTACTGATTCTAGCTCTCTTGGACTCTTGAATTTCTGCAGTAAGTGGGGGACAATGGAGATCTCAAGATTTTTAAAAAGTACTTGTACTCTTAAGAGGAAAGCCAGTCAATGTCATAACATACATGTTGTCAACATAAACTTCCCAGTGGCCCAGTGAATCTCAGCTGAATATAACAAATGATGGAACGCAGAGAAATAAAGTTACTTAAAAAAAAAACAAGGACAAGTCTTGGAAGAGCCCTTAGTTCAGGAGATTAAACCACCCAAGTCTAATATCTGTAGGTAGATGACCAGCAGCCACTGCACAGAGGAATGATATTTACCTGGCGGGACACTAGAGCAGGCTGTGCTCCTATCACGCTGCAGCATGACTTTACTGACTTCTCTCGGGGAGAGCCTACACGGTGATGCTGACCTTGCTGCGGTCCTGCACCTCTGTGCTTCCTGCTCTAGAGCACATTTGACCTCAGCATGAGGCATAGAGGCGACTGATTTTCCTAACCAAGTTAAAGTTATCAAAATAAGGAAAAAGCCCCATATTAAAAGAGTTAAGTGTGAAAGGACCAAGCCCACACCATCCAGGGGCAGATCCAACTGTATACTGATATCAAGGCCTAAAATTCCTCCACAGAGAGGTTAAGAAACCCTATAAATCTAAATTTCCTGTGTATACACCATCACTATAGCCTAATAAAATCCTCAAAAATTCAATTATAACTTTTCCCTTCAAAAGGAAAAAGAACTTCTCTTTCCTCTCATTAGGAAAATCAAGTGTTTTCACATGCAACAAAGAAAGACCACAGCAGGCAAACACCAGATTATCCAGCCATTCTATAAATTCAAGCCTGGCTTGAATTTAGAATTCAGATCTCCGAGGATTCCAAATCTTATAATTAGCCTGCTGAAGCCCACTGCTTAATATGTAGAACAATAAATGTAATCAGAAATGGAAGAAGAAGCCTTTCAAAAGATGCAGATCGAACTAATCCAAAAAACCTACCAAAGCTTATAAAACTATGAATTTTACTGCAATAATACTAATAATAATTACTCCATGGAATTTATCTCCACACAAAGGTATAAAAAAACTTTAGACACTTAAAGGACATACATGTGAGTAATAATAAGACAGAAAATATATATATTACATATAATACATAATTTTCCTTTTTAAAATGAAATTGACACATAATTTTAGAAAATTAAAAAAACACAGAGAAGTGAAATCACCCATAACCCAAACCACTTAGATTGGTGGCATTTTAATGTCTGCCAGAACAAATTCCTGTTCATTTTATTATTCTTTGCTTACCTACTCTTATCTATTTATTCTTTCAGATAAATCTAAATTTAAAATCATTCTGAGTAAGTTTCTCCCCAAAGCATCACTGGAATTTTCACGGGACTTGCATTAAATTTATGAATACAGAAGACTTGACATTTTACAATAATGAGTTTTCTAATTAAGAAACCTATATATTTTCACATAACTCTTACACATTCTTTGTTAAAAATTATTTACATATATTTTATATTTTGTTGCTAGGAAAACTACCTTTTTCATATATGAGTTTATAGATATACAAGACAGAAAGATGTAGATATCTGTATATTAATTTTTTCTTAGAATCAACAAACATCCCCTTCAGCTCTGATAACTTTTCAGTTTACTCTTATTAGGCTTTCTAGATAGGTAACCTTATCCTGTGAATAAAAAGTCTTCTCCCTTCAAATAGCTAAACCTCTTTTTTTTTTACTGTACTATAGAAAAAATTATAGAAATATCAGCTAGCATTTAGTATGTACTATGTGCAGAGCACTGTGTATTACATGAATTATCTCATTTAGCCCTCATGACTAATTAGATTATTAACACCATTTTACAGATGAGGGAACTAAGGCTCAAAGAATCACACCTAACTGCCCAACTAGGTCACACTACCAGGGATTTTTCAAAAGCAATATAATTCCTGATGCTGACCTCTAAAGCACAGTGCACTAATGTCTCTCTGAAGGACTGGGTGTGGAATTTCAGATGCCTCTGGGACATCCATCAGGATAATGGCACTCTTCCTTCTTTAACATATTAAAATAATTAGTAAGTGTTCTACCACTGAAGATTTATGAAATAAACCAACTTCAAAATCACTTCCTCCTCTCTGGAGAATTTAACATGATACTGTATTATAAATTCAGTATCTGATTGTTTTGCCATTTCCAATAGGTTTATAATTATATGGAAAACTCCACTTTGCCATAGTAGTTGTTAAAGAAAAAGAAACAATTGAAATTTATATGGTTGTAAATACAACTACTTAAATCATTATGTATTCAGAGCTGAAAAAATAAACAACAAAAACAAAATAAACAAACTAGATTTGGTTGCCTAAAAGCATTAACTCTTATTTCAATTAGATTTGGTTAACCTGCTTTGGAAGTGCAATTCTAACTTTATCTCTACATTTGGAAATTTGAGTTCCTTCACTGTAGAAAAAAGGTTTCAAACTCAAGCAAGGTCAACTTGTGTAAATACTACGGGAAAGTGAAAAGGATTCATCCCTAAGATATTTTTTCAAACTTTCTATAGATAGAAAGGCTTTATGCCACTTAAAAAGGGCACATTTACAGTAATTATTTGTAGCACTGACATTAAGAGAAAATGAATACAATCAAACAGATGGACAACAGGTGGTGCCTGTTACTTTTTATATGAGACCATGAAGGAAAAATCAAAACCACGGTCCTAATTCAGGTGGACTATACCAGCCAGTTTATATAACCAGTGATGGTTTATACGTAAATCCACATATTCTTTCTTTCTCTCTCTCTCTCTGCTGCAAAAATCTTTATTGTTTCCATTTGGTCCAATGCATGGGTGACAGTTCCAGGGTGGTTAGAAGGGTGACTAGTGGTTTCAGGGAGAGGCTCAGGCAAAAGCCAGATACCAGGGAAATGCAGAGGACCCCTCAAAAGCCTCTGGGCTCCAAAGGCTTCCTTAGCTGTGCTTTGCTTGAGGGTGAACCTTTCGAAGAGATACTTGCCCATCTCAGCCTGAGGGCCAGCCAGCCTGTGGATGTTAGTAAGGTGGTCGCCCATCTTCTTGATGAGTTTCACCTCTTCATCCAAGAAATGGTTCTTTAGGAAGTCACGGAGCAGAGGGCCTGTGCAGGCAGAGCCCAGGACATGCAGATCCAAAAGAGCTTGGTTCAGGTTCTTCTCCAAGGCCAAGGTGGCTTCCATGGCACCCTGAGTTTTACCCCACTCATCTTGGGAAGGTTTCAGCACATACCGGAAGAGAACGTGGCCACCACGCTGGCTTTGCAGCTTTAAGAAATGTTCAACGCCCTCACGCTTCTCTTTGGCCCACTCTCAGAAGTGGCCCATGCCATGCAGAGCCACATTGTCACAGTTGAAATAGAAGCCCAGAAAGAGGTAGGCATAGGAGGCCTGTAGATGCACATTGGCCAGGTGATTGATAGCAGCCTCTACCTCAGGGGAATAATTCTGACAAATGTCGAAGATCATGCTTCTTTGGCAAGTTGGCTGGTCTCAGAGGCTGAGGATGGCTGAGGTGGTTCCAAAGGTGGTGACCAGAAAAGAGGTTGGAGGGTAGGTGGAAAGAAGGGGTGTCCCTAGGTCTGTCCCATCCAAACCCTGCTGAAGAGACAGATCCCAGGACTGCGGAGGGTACTGCCTCACATTTTCACTATTTTTAACATCATATAAACTACTCTGTGATGTTGTATTAACAATATTTGTGTCAAACATTCTACATAGATGCAATTTAACTGTTATATTATTTAGAAGATTATATTTTACAATGAACTATGGGATAGCTATAAACTCAAGAAAGACTTCAAGCACTTGTTAAATAAATTACTGGATGAACATACTAGGTAGATTATTTAAAACAAAACTTAACCTTGGAATAAAATGTAATCAACTGTCCCAGTTTGTAGAGCAACCTTGAACCAAATTGGTGTCATATTAATAAATACCTTGATGTCATATTAATAAAAATATAAATAGAGGTTGGTTTTAAGACCATCACATTATGATTAAATATTAGGATACCACCAGAATCTAAACAACATGGATTAATGTCACTGACCACAGAGAAATGCAGTTCACAGTTTGGAATCTCAGAATTTGGGGCTCTACTCTGTTTCAGTCTTTGCAGCTCCCAATAGAACCCATTTTGTAAAGTAGATCAAGAAAAAATATTGAGGCCCTAAAATAACTATATTACTAACTGAATAATGTTAAACTTTAGCATAAGTTCCACAAATACCATTTGAATATCATTTTTTTTATTCTTCCTCATAAAATTTATTCTGAATCATTCATGAAAGAAAAAGATCAAATCCCTGGCCGGGTGGCTAAGTTGGTTGGGGCGTTGTCCCATATACCTAAAGGTAGCAGGCTCAATCCCTGGTCAAGGTGCAGACAGGAGACAACCAATCAATGTTTGTTTCTAACATCAATGAGGATTTAAAAAGAAAGAAATTGATCAACAAATTTTTAATCATCCTACAATTTATCATTCTCATAATGATATTTTCTCATAACTGGAATGCTCTTAAGCACATCTGCTAAATCCATTTATATTCTGTGGTTCATTTAATTCGTTCCTTCAACATGTAATTACTGAGTACACATTATGTCAATTATTGAGTTAGGGATTAGGATTCTCTATATGTAATATACTAAAAACCTGAAAGTTATCAATATTTCTACCTTTACTCAAGAAATATTCATTTAGTATTTATTATACTCCCAGCTTTGGCAGGTATTATCACTCTGGTTCTCATTTTTACTAGCAAAAGTTTATGTTTAAAACACTAACAATCTTCTATTTAAAACTCTAACATAAAAGGTTCAGTGTATCATTTATCTACTAACTTATTATTCACATGCCTGGGGTGGGAGTCAGCAGGATCAGTTAAATACCACAGTTCCTTTGTCACCCTTGAAATGCATGGCATTCTACAGCTAATAGCTCTTATCTATAAAAGGTACAGCAAAGAGTCTTCTGAATCACTACAAAAAAACTAAGCCATAATCATAGAAGACTTTAATATCCTTATATTCTAAGCACACTGTAGCATATGGCCCATAAATTAATAATCAACCAGAACACATGCTCCATATTCTAACCACACCAGAACTTACTAAAATTTAGAAATCACTCCCTTTCTTCGTTTAAAAGAAAAAAGTATATCATGCATCAACTAAAAAAAGCATGCACAACTCAATTCTCTCACTTGAAATAACAAGTGATGTAAACAATGATAACAGTACCTTCATGGTATCTATTTATACTATTTATTCATGGTATCTATTTATAATATATATATATACACACACATACTAATATACTAATTAGTATGCACTATTATATATTATGCATAAAATAAGGCTGAGCCATATGTTCTAAAACAATACTGAATGTTCATTCTTTCTTATAGGTTGTAATCTCAGCAAGGTAGGTAGGTAGGTAAATTGCACTTTACAAAGGAGAAAGCTAAAGCTCAGAAAGGTTCAGGGACTTGGTCATGGCCACACACTGGTAAACAATGTGGGAGGGTTAAGTCAGGGTCTAATGGTTCCACACAGTACACAAAGTTGTCTCCCATCACATTAGAGAATTAGAATATCACCCTGTTCACAGTGATTTGTTTGGAGGACAAGATAGTTCATACTTTGAAAACTCAGACAAAGAGCATAAAGCATGGCTTTTATACAGTCTTCCAGCATAAAGATGAAATATCAGAATATTCAAAATACTAACCTTACTTAACAATTTAACTGCAATAAATTTATCTGTTTGGAAAAAGGATAATAAAGCAATTGATATGCTGATAAATTCAAAAGCACAAAGGACACTACCTTTGAGTACAGCTTTGTTTCCTTTCAGGTAAATTCTTTGTGGTAATAGCTCTACCTACCTTCCCACTCTCTGTTTGGACTTTTGGAGGTGCTACATGGACCTGGAGAACTTCTACATTCCAAATCTATCTGTTCTTGCCTCTGCCGCTGTTCTTCCAGGAGCGCTGATTCATGCATCGCTTTAATGTGCCGCTGGTAGAGGGCATAGCCGCTCACTGGGGTTCCAATTGGTATATTACATGGGGTGCAGGAAACCTACAGGAAGGAAAAAAATCTAAATATGCCATAACCAACATAATAATAATTACCATCTTTTGCAACTAATGCTTATTTCTGGAGTATTACTGGTTGAATTGATAATACCATTATTTAATAAAAGCAATCGTCAAGTATAATGTCTGCTTCTACCTTATGACAGACAACTCCCTGGTGGCTCAGCCCTGGTCCTTACCCCTCCCTGTGTCCTCTCACCAGGTAATCATATCTACTTCTGTGGA
This sequence comes from Trachops cirrhosus, assembly GCA_028533065.1. Taxonomy (NCBI): domain Eukaryota; kingdom Metazoa; phylum Chordata; class Mammalia; order Chiroptera; family Phyllostomidae; genus Trachops; species Trachops cirrhosus. The sequence continues at coordinate 56,112,737 of CM052545.1, read as the reverse complement.
TTTAAAGGTAATTTACATGTTAATGACATATAAATTTCTATTTCTAAGACATTTTTCTCCAAAGTCCACACTTAAAAAAATTACCTACCTAACGACTCCACTTTAGATACTTCAACACCTATATTCAAAACTGAGTTTTTCATTTTCTAAACTCAATGCTTCTCCTTCAGTGATCTCCATTTTAGAAAATAGAACCTCAGTAGCTTAAACCAACACTGGCAGTCATCCTTGACTAATCTATTTCTTCACCCCCCAAAACTAATTCATTTACATGTCAATTCTCCAGTTGGAAATTAAACGTTACTTCCTCAGACAGGCCATCCCTAATCATTCAATAAGATATAGGGTGGAGCAAAAGTAGGCTTACAGTTGTGAGTACAGTTGTGAAATAGCTTATTCTTGTATTATTACTTATTATTATATTATTTTCCATATGAAGAACTGCACACCCACCCTATTTATAACTTCCTCCCCATTTTCCTTCTTCCTGTAGCCAGTTCATTTCACTCACAGTACATAGCACTTATGAGAATCTAAAATTATGTTTGTTTTCTTTATTTTGTATCTCACACTTCATGAAAGACCCAAGCTGCTGTGTCTAATACTAATTAAACAGCCTCTTATACAGTCCATTATTTCATGGATACAAAACAATCCTGGGAAGAATAGAGAGCTGGTCTCTTGTAGAACTTGTTATCTAAAGACTTCCATATTTTTGAGAGACTTCCGGCCAAGATGGAGGCATAGGTAGACACACTGTGCCTCCTCGCACAACCAAGATAGGGACAACAACAATATAGAAACAAAATAACAACCAGAACTGACAGAAAATTGAAGCGTATGGAAGTCCAACAACCAAGGATTTAAAAACAGACGCTTTCATCCAGACCGGTAGGAGGGGCAGAGTCTGGCTGGGCTAGGGACGTGCAGCAGAGAGCTGAGCAAACGGGGCGGTGCGCAAGTCCGCAGCAGGCAGACCCTGGGCACACAAGCAGCAGTCGCTGGTGGGACCCGGCCAGGGGGTGGCGACCTGCAGAGCCAGTGAGGCGGCCATTGTGAAGCAAGGCACTGCACACATCTCAGGGTTCCAGCACCGGGAAATAGAACTTTGGGGCACTGACTGAAAAGGAAGGGCCCACGGGTGCGCAGCCCCACGCACACCAGAATTGGTGCCAGAGGGCCCAGTTGGCTTGCGGAAAGTGGCGGAAGGGTCTGGGGTCCTACAGAGAGCAGAGCGAGCGCCATTGTTCCTTCTTGGACCCCGCCCCCACATACAACGTCACAACCCAGCAACTGGGGTGCCCCGCCCTGGTGAACACCTAAGGACCCGCCCCTCACTACAGGAGCTCGACAAGATCAAAAAACAAAACAAAACAAAAAACAGCAAAAAGATGACTCAAACAGAAGAAGAATTGAAAGCCCCAGAACCCATCCTGTTAAGCGACCAAGAGATAGCCAACCTATCAGATGCACAGTTCAAAGCACTGGTTATAAAGATACAGAATTGGCTGATTTTGGTCACAAATTAGCTGAAAAATGCAGGCTACAGTAAGTTTAATGAAGAAAGATGCACAGGGAACCAATGGTGATAGAATGAAAGATGGGTCTCACATCAATGGAGTGGAGCAGAAGGAAGAAAAAAATATA
>CM052545.1:56093014-56110590 GCA_028533065.1 Trachops cirrhosus | reverse complement strand
CCCCCTTTAGTTCATGTCCATGGGTCATAACTTCTTTAGCTTCTACATTTCCCATACTATTCTTGCCTTCCCCCTATTTTCTATCTACTTTCATTGCTACTTATTCTTTGTACCTTTCCCCCCCTTTCCTCCTCCCACTCCCCTGTTCCTAACCCTCCATGTGATCTCCATTTCTGTGGTTCTGTTCCTGTTCTACTCGTTTGCTTAGTTTCTTCTTGTTTTTGTTTTAGGTGCAGTTGTTAATAATTGTGAGTTTGCTGTCATTTTACTACACACATTTTTTATCTTCTTTTTCTTAGATAAGTCCTTTTAACATTTCATACAATAAGAGCTTGGTGATGATAAACTCCTTTAATTTGACCTTATCTGAGAAGCACTTTATCTACCCTTCCATTCTAATTGAAAGCTTTGCTGGATAGAGCAATCTGGGATGTAGGTCCTTGTCTTTCATGACTTGGAATACTTCTTTCCAGCCCCTTCTTGCCTGGAAGGTCTCTTTTGAGAAATCAGCTGACAGCCTGATGGGAACTCTTTTGTAGGTGACTGTCCCCTTATGTCTTGCTGCTTCTAGGATTCTCTCCTTCATGTTTACCTTGGCTAATGTAATTATGATGTGCCTTGGTGTGTTCCTCCTTGGATCCAACTTCTTTGGGACTCTCTGAGCTTCCTGGACTTCCTGGAAGTCTATTTCCTTTGCCAGATTGGGGAAGTTCTCCTTTATTATTTGTTCAAATAAGTTTTCTACTTGTTGCTTTTCCTCTTCTCCTGGTACCCCTATAATTCGTTGTTGGAACATTTCAAGATGTCCCGGAGGTTCCTAAGCCTCTCCTCATTTTTTAAAATTCTTATTTCTTCGTTCTTTTCTGGTTGTATGTTTTTTTCTTCCTTCTGGTCCACTCCAATGATGTGAGACCCATCTCTCATTCCATCACTATTGGTTCCCTGTGTATTTTTCTTCATTAAACTTATTGTAGTCTACATTTTTTCATCTAATTTGCAACCAAAATCAACCAATTCTGTGAGTATCCTCATCAGTGCTTCGAACTGTGCATCTGATAGGTTGGCTATCTCTCAGTCTCTTAAAAGGATGGGTTCTGGGGCTTTCAATTCTTCTTCTGTTTGAGTCATCTTTTTGCTGTTTTTTTTTTTGTCTTGTCGAGCTCCTGTAGTGAGGGGCAGGTCCTTAGGTGTTCACCAGGGCGGGGCACCCCAGTTGCTGGGTTGTGACGTTGTATGTGGGGTGGGGTCGGAATTGGAACAATGGCGCTTGCTCCGCTCTCTGCAGAACCTCAGACCCTTCTGCCACTTTCTGCAAGCTAACTGGGCTCCTCTGGCACCAATTCTGGTGTGGGTGGGCCTGTGTACCCTGCGGGACCTTCCTTTTCAGTCAGTGCCCCAAAGCTCTATTTCCCAGTGTTGGGAGCCTGAGTTGCGTGCAGTGCCTTGCTTCACAATGGCCGTCTCACTGGCTCTGCAGGTCGCCACCCCTGGCCGGGGCCCACCAGCCACTGCTGCTTGTGTGCCCAGGGTCCACCCGCTGGGTACTTGTGCGCCGCCCCGTTTGCTCAGCTCTCTGCTGCACGTCCCTAGCCTGGCCAGACTCCACCCCTCCTACCATCTGGATGAACACATCCAATTTTACCTCCTTGGTTGTCGGACTCTCATACACTTCAATTTTCTGTCAGTTCTGGTTGTTATTTTGTTTCTTTATCGTTGTTGTCCCTATCTTGCTTGTGCGACGAGGCACAGTGCGTCTACCTATGCCTCCATCTTGGCCAGAAGTCTGCTCCTAAGTGAAATCTTAATTACATGTCTCATTGAGATGAAAGCTCTCATTTTAACATATATAATGATTTTTTCTATGTCTTATTATCAAGACCAATCTCTATGTTTTTTGAAGTCACAGACTGTGATATGTATATATCCCAAACAACATTAAAAATGTTGTCCTGAACTGGGCACACATTCAATAAATATCCACTAGAATAAATCAATGAATAAACAAATATTTACCTTTTTTGTGAGGCTATCATAAGCACAAACTTAACTTTTCCCAATTATCAAGGAAACAAATTTTTGTTCTCTGAAATAAAGCACGAGCTAAAATATAATTAAGTAAAAAAAAATACCCAAGATTGGAATTCATTATCAAAAGATACTCAAGCTTGTAGACATTACAGTGAAATGTAAATAAAATTAGGCTGGAAATTGTATACTGAAATTAGCCACAATCTATATACTTCATTCTAAATATTCAAAACCTGGTTACCTGTTTATTCTTCTACTGTCATGAGGTGAAAAAAAAAAGCAAAATGTTACTAATATTTATGGCTAGAGCATTGTATTTCTCTTGTTCCCCCCCTCCTTGGAAATAACCATGTCAATCAATCATCACAATGAATCTACTTACCCAGCAGATAAATAAACAAAATGGGATATTAACACTCTTAAAAAGATTCTGACATGTTACAACACAGATTACCCTTGAGCATGTTATACTGAGTGAAATAAACCAGTCATAAAAAGATATTGTATAGTATGTAAAGTAGCCAAATTCCTAAAATAGGAAGTACTGTAGAATGGTGGTTACAAGGGTCTGGGCAAGGTGGAAAAGGGTAGTTAATGGTTTAATGGGAATAGAATCTTAGTTTTACAAGATGAAAAAATTCTAGAGATCAGTTTCACAATAATAGGAATATACTTAACACTATTGAACTGTACACTTAAAAAGTTATGATGATAAATTTTTAAAAAACATTTTTTAAATTTATTTTTAGACAGAGAAGAAGGAAGGGAGAAAGAGAGGTAGAGAAACATCAATGCAAGAGAGAAACATGAATCAGCTGCTTCTCATAATGCACCCCCCATCTAGGAATGAAACCCACCACCTGGGCATGTGCCCTGACTAGGGACTCGACTTGGTGACCATTTGCTTTGTGTCCTCCCAACCAACTGAGCCACACTGGTCAGGTTTAAGATGATAAATTTTATGTCATGTGATTTTTACCAAAAAAATTTTCTTTTTAAATCAATACTACTTAGCTCTTGCTGGTGTGGCTCAGTTGGTTAGGGCAACATCCCCTAAAAAGAAAGGTTGCAGGTACAGTTCCCAGTCAGGGTACATGCCTAGGTTGCAGGTTCGGTCCCAATCGGGATGCATAGGAGAGGCAACTGATTCATGTTTCTCTTTCACATTGATGTTTCTCTACCCCTTTCTCTCCCTCCCTTTTCCTTTCTCTAAAATCAAAGAACATGTCCATGGGTGAGAATAAAAAAGTAAGAATTAAAAAGTACTCATTAAAGAACAGAAACAATGTCTCTAAAGGTCTTTGTTTTTCAACTTTACTGTTCTTACTCATACTGAAAACTTACCATGGGTGGGATAACAGCAGCTCGATGCTGAAGCTGTGGTAGATCCAGTGGATTTGGTTTCATTTGGGATGATACCAGTATAGATCCAGTGGGGTTTAGCATTGAAGGCTTTGAGTCCATAGGAAATATTCTATAATTGGCAATTATAAAAGGATAAGTTAACACAGTCTTATCTAAGACTTTAAATACAGGGTGGGGCAAAGGTAGGTTTAGAGTTTTGAGTTCCTGAAATACAGAGTTTATTCTTGCATTATTATTTATTATTGGATTATTTTCTATATAAACAACTGTAAACCTGCTTATGCCCCACCATGGATACAATCACCATAATTCCTTCTAACTCAATACGTACACATACACATCACATTAACCTTATAAGATATTTGAATCTATAATGTTAAATTTCCTGGTAAAGAAACCTAATGTTGATTTACAGGTTGAAATTTATCTGAATTTAATCATCTGCATCTAACCAACAAAACAGTCTGAACAAATTCCATCATAACATCTTAGGTACTATTTTACCACTAACAGAGGTTACAAACTAACTACACCTTTACAAAATGGTTTGCAAGGATCAGAATATTTTTAAAACATTGAGTAAACCACTGCCATTCTAAAACTGAGAATTTCACCCAGAATCCCATACACCTGGTTTCTTATGAAAAAATGGATCGAAATGGCAACATGAAACCAGCATTCCTGCATAGCAATAACAGGCTGGACTTGTAGCAGCTGCCCTTCCAGATGCACACGTGCTCCTCTGTGCACCAGTAGCTGCCATCTTATACTCCACTGCCATCATTCATTTTCAGTATGTATACTTGAGCTTGGAACATCCCATATATGGAGAGGGAAAATTATACAATAGTGTCATACATTAATGGACTTGATTATATTTACCAATGTCAATTATTGGGGGAAGGTACATTTTAAAAGGTATAAATTGATAAGAAAATCAAAATGTATGAAGAAAACAATTTACATTTTATATAAAAATAAAGATATTAAAGATTTAGAAAACGGAAAGTGTTATTTTGATCATTTGAAAATAACTGAGTTTAGAAATGGAGTTCAGAGACTACCATGTATTTCTAAGGAATTTCTGAATTTCAAGATGACTGTCATGTTCATCTCTTAGGATGTTCCCTCATATAGATGAACTTATACCCTAATTTTTCCTTCATTTATAAATATAGTTACCAAAACCACCAGTGTAAAACATAGATATCTTTATTTTAGATGAGATATTTCATTAAAGAATACCCAGGACTTCCAGTCAAGATAGTGGCATAGGTAAATGAGGTACCCAAATCCTCGTACAACCACATCAAAAGTATAACTAAACTACAAAACAACCATCATTCAGAATTGCATGAAATCTGGCTGAATGGAAGTCCTACAACTAGGGATTTAAAAAGGAAACCACAGGAGACAAGGAATAGGCTGGTCCCACACCCACACATGTGGCAGTTTAACATCGGGAGGGATATCTTAGCTATGGAGGTCCCAGTCCCCCCTGAGGAGTAAGAGGTCCCAGCTCCACACTGGACTCCCCAGCCTACAATTCCAGGGCTGGGAAGAGACGTCTCCATAACTTCTGGCTGTAAAAATCAGCAGGGATGGTGGCTGAGTGAGACAGAAGGATGCTCCGAGTTTCAGGCAGTTCCTCATAAAGGGCCCATGCGTGGACTTACACGGACTCATTCCCTCTGAGCTCCAGCACAGGAGCAGCAGTGAGAAAGAAACCGGAGACATACAGGGGGAACAAAATTTTCAGGTACCAGGCCGGAGGGTGGTGTGGGGAGGGGGGCAGGGTACAGCAGCTTTTTGCCAGACCAAAGTGCTGGCAGAAGCCACTGTTCTTTTTCTGAGAACCTCCCCTCATCCAGAGCTAAGAGGTGGGTACCATATCCCAGTCTCCATCGACCTGGTTCACACTGTTTGCCCCACCCTGGTGATTCTCTGAGACCCCACCCCACCCAACTTGCAGGCCCATCCAACCCATTTCCAGTGGTGTTTCCATACAACAGGCATCTCTCTCTTTTTCTAAAATCCTCACCCAAGGATATGTTTATTCACATTAGAAAAGAAGAGGGAGGGAGAGAGAGAGAAAGAGAGAGAAACATCGATCAATTACCTCCCAACTGCGGACTGATAACACAACCCAGGTATGCGCCCTGACTGGGGAGTGAACTGCAACCTTTTGGTGTAAAGGATGATGCTCCAACTGAGTCACCTAACTACAACACACTGGCCTTTCTTCCCTTGAGTTTCGAAACTTTCCTGAAATTCCTCACACAAGCAGCATCTGGCCTCTGCTTGCCGCCAACCTCTTGCTAACTGGCCCCCAGCCCAGCACTAGCAGCAGCCTACCTTGGTTCACAGCTTAGACTTTCCTGGGCACCTCCAAGCCCAACACAAGTAGCAGCCATCTTCGGACTGCTCTAGCTGGTGCCAGGTGGCCCCCAAAAGGGCACAGGCAGTAGCTGACTCCACACTTCCCAGGAGGCCCCACAGCTATCGCATGTGGTGAATAGCTTCACACCACACCAGGTTACAACCCAACTACCTCCAAAAGCAACACACTTAAGGGGCGAACTCAGTGAGCAGCAAAATTCCAGTGAAGCAAGTCCAGCTCTATGGGGTTGACTCCTGCACAGCAGCCCCTCCACCATAGTCGAACCCAGTCCTCACAACTGATTGGGCTGGGGGTCAATCCCTCCAACAGAAATCAAGGCTAAACTACAACAGGACAGTGCACACAGCCCACACAGTGGTGCACCAGGAGTACGTAGCATGTGAGACTGGGGAGACTATGTCACTGGGTCCTACAGGACACCTACTACACAAGGCCACTCTGGCAAGTCCAAGAGACATAGCGCTCTACCTAATACATAGAAAGAAGCTCAGGGAAGCAGCCAAAATGCTGCTAAAAAATAGTTAAAAGACAAAGAAACAGGTCCCAAATGAAAGAACAGGAGAAACTTCCAGAAAAAGAACTGCATGAAACGGAGGCAAGACAACTACGAGATACAGAGTTCAAAATAACGGTTATAAGGATGTTCAAGGAAGTTAGCGCTTCCAACAGCATAAAAAAAGACACAGAAACCAGCCCTGGCTGGTGTAGCTGAGCAGATTGAGTTCAGACTGTGAACCAAAGGGCCGCCAGTTCGATTCCCGGTCAGGGCATATGCCTGGGTTGTGGGACACGTCCGAAGTGGGGACCACGTGAAAGACAACCACACATTGATGTTTCTCTCCTTCTTTCTCCTTCCCTTCCCCCTCTCTAAAAATAAATAAATAAAATCTTAAAAAAAAAAAAAGAAAAGAAAAAGACACAGAAACCGTAAGAGTGATCTGTGGTTTAGTTTGCAACTTTGGCACCTAAGATCTCCCTTTCTGCTATCATATGGAATGCATGCAGCAACTAATGTAAACAAATATATAATATTCTTTTTCTTTTTAAATTTATTGATTTTATAGAGAAAGAGGAAGGGGGAAAGAGAGAGAAACATCAATTTGTTGTTCCACTTATTCATGCATTCATTGGTTAATTCTTGTATGTGTTCAAAACTGGGAATCAAACCTGCAACCTTGGTGTGTCGGGAGGATGCTCTAACCAACTGAGCTACCCAACCTGGGCCCATACTCTTTTTCATTAAAAAATAATGATTTGCCCTGGCTGGTGTGGCTCAGTGGATTGAGCTCTGGCCTGTGAACCAAAAGGTTGCCTGTTTGATTCCCAGTCAAGGCACAGGCCTGGGTTGCAGGCCAGGTCCCCTGTAGGAGGGGCATGAGAGGCAGCCACAGACTGATGTTTCTCTCCCTCTCTTTCTCCCTCCCTCCCCATCTAAAAATAAATATATCTTTTAAAAAAATGATTACATGCCCTGGCTGGTGTAGCTTAGTGGATTGAGCGTGGGCCTGTGAACCAAGAGATCACGGTTCGATTCCCAGTCAGGGCACATTCCTGGGTTGCAGGCCAGTTCCCAGCAGGGAATGCACAGGAAGCAACCATACATTGATATTTCTCTCCCTCTCTCCTTCCCTCCCCCTCTAAAGATAAATAAATAAAATTTAAAAAAAAATGATTACACAATTCTTCTTGGTTAAAAAAGATAAACAGCATCATAAACTAATATTAAAAGCACACACACTACCTTTAACTTGTTGATATTTATACAAGAGTACTTAGCCGGCACCATTCTGTGATACACTCAGTGGTCAACAGAGTGAAGACAGAATAACATTAAAGGAATGAGTCTCACCTCTGTCTCTCTGGCTCTCCATCCACATCTTCATCAGCACTGCAGGTGGCACTGGAATCATTGTCTGACTGGGGTTCAGGCCTCTGAACACTTATCTGCTGAGCAACTACCAAATCTTCATCTCGAGGCTCTGTCTTCTCACTGGCTCTCTCCATATCTCTTTCTTTGGTATCACCTTCACCTTGAGATGGACTGTTTTCTGGCACCCCCATTTCAACATCTACAGAGGCTGCTTTGGTAGTTGTGGGGAGATCAAGAACAGAAGTCACTTCAGAACTTGGTTCCTGATGTTCGATATCCATTGGCTCTGTTGCCTCAGCAGTGATGCTGCTATTCACCTGGGTCTCCAAACTTCTATTTTCAGCTGTTTTTGTACTTGGAACTGAAGAGGAGGGAGATGCACTGGGAACAGTTTCAGTGGTACTCTCATGCTCAGCCACAGGTTCAGTGTTTCCTCGAGAAGTCAAATTTTCAGTGCTATCTTCACTGGGCTTCACAGCTTCAACTGGTGAAGGAGAAGGAGCACTTTCTGTATCAGAACTATTTTCAGCACCTTAAAGATAATGATACAGCATAAAAATCTAATAATAAACACATTTCAGGTGGTGACAGAAACCATGCTTGAAAGTAGTTGTTTAGGATGAATAATACTCCTTCAATGAATTTACTGAAGTATAACAGCCATTGGGAAAGCCAGTTTTCTAGAGTATGAAAGGGAAAGATTAAATTGTCTTGACCTTCTGAAAGTGTAAAAAGCTTTTATTTATTTTTTAAAAAAATTTTTTTAAGATTTTATTTATTTATCTTTAGAGGGAAAGGGAAGGAGAGAGGGAGAGAAATATCAATGTATGGTTACTTCCTGTGCATTCCCTACTGGGAACTGGCCTGCAACCCAGGCATGTGCCCTGACTGGGATTCGAACCGTGATCTGTTGGTTCACAGGCCCGCGCTCAATCCACTAAGCTACACCAGCCAGGGCTGTAAAAAGCTTTTAATAACTGAAATTAATATATATGAAATTTAAAAAACAAAACTAAACAAAAACCATTCCCATAAATGGTATCACTCTTGTTTGTTTCTACTAGCCTGTTTCCGTGCTTTTCTTTTTACAAGGAAAGTTGACACCCTTGAACAGCAACTTTGGACAGAAACACAATGCAAGATATGTCTGTATTTCTAAGTTTTCTTGTGGCCTCATTAAAATGTGAAAAAGAGACTGATAAAATTAACTTTAACAATATGTTTTATTTATCATTTCAAAATATCATTTAAACATGTAATCAATACAGAAAACTAGTAATAAGATATTTTACCTTTTTTTGGTACTAAGCCTTCAAATTCAAACTCTGATTATAGTTTACATTTTTAACACATCTCATTGCACTAGTCAGCATTTCAAGACCTCAACAGCTACCACACTGGACAGCAAAGCTCTATAGCAATATTATAGAATTTTAATGTAAGGTCACAACACTGATCTTTCTCCACATCACTTGAATAATTTTATAAGTATACTTTTAATGCTTTGACATTTTTAACTAGATATCTCAAACAAATCACAAATTCAATGTTTGACACTGGACTGTATCTGCTCTGAAATCAGGTTCATTTCTAGTGTTTACTAGTCATTAACCAAACCAGAAACTTTTTATTTTTATTTATTTTTATTTTTTGAAATTGCTTTGGAGAGAGAGGAAGGGTTGGGGAGAGAGAGAGGGAGAGAAACATCAAAATGAGAGAGAAACACGAAAGCCTCAACTCAAGCATGCTCTCTGATCAGGAATCAAACCCACAACCTCTTTGTTGATGGGACAATGCTTCAACAAACTGAGCCACACCAGACTGGGCACAAACCATAATCCTTTTAAATGCTCCTATCACATGTTCCCATATCTTGCCTAGTCAAGTCTCACAGGTTTTCTCTCTAAAAATATTCCCTGAATCTATCCATTTCTATTCAACTTCACAACTGCCATTCTAGTTTAAATAGGACTTTTCTTCTCGCCTTCCACCTCAGATCATTCTCTAGAACAATGCTTTTTAAAAGCCAAATCTTACCCAAATTTACTCACACTCTCTTCTACCTTTTCCCACCTTTTTTTATTACCTCTTAAAACATTTCAAGGAAACCTCATTGCTCTTAGGATAGAGTTCCAAAATTCTGAGTATAGTCTTCTTACAAGGTCCAGGCTGGTGGGCCCCCGCCAACCTTTGCAACTTGATCTTGCACCCTGTATTCTCCCTGTATTCCATTATCACTGGCCTCCTTTCAGTTTCAGTGAATGCCCCTATGTCTTCTCAGACTTCATACATTGCCACTTACTGTTACTGAAAAGGCTCTTTCACCTACTTTTGCTTTGGATATTACCTCAAATATCATATGCTTTAACTTCTATAATTTCCTTAACCAAGTTAAATTTTGCTACTATGGCTCTTATAACACATAATACTGGTTACAGTTACAATTTTACATTTATTCACAATTAATTTCATTCCTGGCATAAATCATTTATTTTGCTTAAATCCTAGTGACAAGTACTGTGCCTGGCACACAACAGACTCAAATATTTGCTGAAGTATAAAGTGAATAAAGGGCCATGAATATGTGTTAAATTTACTTCACCTTTCCTCTGTTATTGTATTCAATTTGTCACTGTTATAAATAGTATATAGAGATGTTCACTGGAGCATTACATTTTAAGATTATTTTCTTAAACTACAAGACAACATAAAAATTTAAATCTCTCTAAAATTAATATATACCTCAAATGAGAATTCCAATGGTTTTAAGAAAACTTTCTTAAGCTAGATAAACAAACTTATGGCTTACATGAAAAAGTCCCTGAGAAAATCCAAAAAACGTATGAAAAGTACTAGATCAAAGAGATTCACTTATCCAGATGTTCAATCTTATAAAGCCAATGTATCACAACAAGTTTGAAACTGCCACAATATAGACAAAATAAATCAGTGGTGCAGAAACTAATGTCTAAGCTTAGATCCTAAAGTATATGGGAAATTAGTATACACCAAAAGTGATATTTCAAATCATTGGGTAAAGAATGACTTATTTAACAAACTAGCTCTCTCTTTGGAAGAAAAAAAATACAGATTTCTATCTTGCACTATACATAAAAATAATCCTAAATGGAATAGATTTTTTAAAACTTTTAGAAAATAATTTAGGGTAAGTGAGGATAATTTAGCTGTTTGAAGTATTGGGGACAGACAGCAGTGAAAAAATCAAACTACATTTTAATGGAGCTGACATTCTAGTATAAAAACAGACAATAATAAATAGAAAACACATTAGGAGGTAATAAGCACAGTGAATAAGTAAAAAAACAAACAAACTGGGGAACCAGTTGGTAAGGAGGTAAGGTGACATCTCAACAGAAGCCTGGAAGTAAATGAGAAAATGAGCCTATGGGCACATTTTGGGGAAGAGCACTCCAGGCAGACGATTAGCACATACAAAAGCCCCTGAAGTGAGTGTTGCTTTGCTCAGGAATAGCAAAGAGAACATAGAAAAGAGTAAGTAATCACCTCACACCTATTAAAATGGCTACTATCAAAAAGACAAGAAATACTGACATTGGCACTTAAGTGTTTGAAGTTTGACTGGCATTTTCAAGATGTTCCATTTGTAGCACTTGGGCCTAAGATGGTCCAAGTGCTATAAATATATGTTGGTTGAATAAATAACTCCATTCAAGTTTAAAGTCTCTGTGCCATGAAAACACTGATGTACTATTTTTTGTTAAAGATTTTATTTGTTTATTTTTAGAAAGAAGGGAAGGGAAGGAGAAAGAGAAGGAGAGAAATATCAATGTGTGGTTGCCTCTTGCACAACCCCTACTGGGGACCTGGCCCACAACCCAGGCCTGTGCCCTGACTGGGAATTGGACTGTCAACCCTTTGGTTTACAGCCCGCGCTCAATCCACTGAGCTACTACCAGCCAGGGCTAATGTACTATTTTTCTTAATGAAACAATTCCTAACTAGTCAAATCACTAAGCTAAAAATTACACATTTGGGCTAGCAGAAGTCACAATTAAATTTAAGATTTTAAGATACCTTCACTGTCTTCTGGATTTTCTTCTTCATTGGAGGCTTCAATATCTTCATCTTCCTGAGCAGAAACAGTGGAAGCTACACTTTCACATTGAGACACATCTCGCTCTTCACGAGGTTTTCGTGAAGTCTAGAGTAAAACATATTAAAGCAAGTTATTTATGATTTAAATGACAAAATGAAATTACATTTGAAATCACAGAGAACACTAATATACACATTCTAAAAGAGAAAGCTGCATGTTTGACAGCTGCTCTGATTAAAGTTCTCTAGGACAAGGGAAGCCCAACCTCCCAGCTTCAGACCAGTCTGTGGGCCTGTTAGGAACCAAGTCACACAGCAGGAGGTGGGCTTGAATGTAATGCACGTGAATCATCCTGAAACCACCCCCTTACCCCTAGTCTGTGGAAAAACTGTCTTCCTCATAACCCGTTCCTGGTACCAAAAAGGCTGGAGACTGCTGCTCTCTAGAGAAAGAACCACTAGACAAAGAACCTCTAGACAAAGAACCACTAACTGGTCCTTTGTGTAGATGAACTGCTTTCATCAAGTTGATCAAAAGTAACATCTGAACCATTTTTTAAACTACTCACCACTATATATGAGCAAATAGCCCCAAATCACAAAACTCCTGCTCTCCTCTCCCTCCTATGAATGTATGTTCCAATAAAAATAACAAGTTAAAGTGTGGAATCTTCACAAACAATAATCTATATCTCTAAGCATTTTCTTGTCTATATGATAGAATTTATTAATTTTAACATAATAATTCAAATACACATAAACATAATACATATACAAGGTCTGTCCAGAAAGTATCCAGACATGTACTATGAAAACTAGAGACATTTACTGAAGACATAAGATACATTGTACACAGGACAATGATGTCTCAGTCCCCTTTAAAGTAGACATCTTGGGACCTCACACAGTTCTCCCAATTGCCATCAGCTGTCCCATCATATTTTCCTGAATCTCACCAATAGTCTGAAATCTCTTCCCTTTCAAAGATGATTTTAGTTTGGGGAAAAGCCAGAAGTCGCAGGGCTCCAAATCTGGGCTGTAGTGGGGATGAGTCACCTGGGTGAGTTGATGTTTCACCAAAAAATCCTGCATAAGAAGTGATGCATAAGCGGGTACATTGTCTTGATGAAGCTGCCAATTACCAGCTGCTCATAGCTGTGGCCTTCTGAATCATCCAAATAGTTTCCGTGGAGGAACGTTCAAGTTTAATGCAAAGTCTGATGCAAATTCATTGCTCTACCGGCACAGTCATTTTGAATGCTACAGCCACACAGTACACATGCTCACTCAACAGCATCTACCACCCCCCTGACTAGCACATGAAGTCGTCATTGTTCACACATGTGCATTCCAGTCCACTCTCCTTGGCTGCCAGAATACATCGATGTTGTGCAAAACATTCTCATTATATTAACAATGGCTGGACTTTTTCTGGACAGACCTCATATATTTTCCACTGACTTTGAACAGATATTAGACATTTTGTTATGTTTTTCCAAGATCTTTTTTAAAAGATAAGAAACTCTAGACCAATAAATGAAGCCTACTGTCCTATTTCAGCTGTAATTAAAATGATCAGGCTCTGGTTGGTGTGGCTCAGTTGTTTGGAACATAGTCCCATAAACTGAAAGGTCGCAGGTTCCATTCCCCTTCAGGGTACATGTCTAGGCTGCAGATTTGGCCTCTGGTCCACGAGTGTATGAGAAGCAACCCATTGATGTTTCTCTCTCACATAGATGTTTCTCTCACCCCTCCCCCACTCTCTAAAATCAATAAGCATGTCCAGGTGAGGATTTAAAAAAAAAACAAACACTATAAAATGATTACAACAGCCCTGGCCTGGTAGCTCAGTTGGTTAGATCATCATTCCAATATGCCAAGGCTGTAGCTTCGATCTCCAGTCAGGGTACATACAAGTACCCTGCATAAATAAGTGGCTGCATAAATAAGTGGAACAACAAACTGATGTTTCTCCATTTCTCTAAAATCAATCAATCAATCAATCAATAAAAAGAACAAGAAATTTTAAAGACATTTGTGATGGTAATTTCATGTATCAGCTTGGTTGGGCCACAGTACCCAGACATGTGGTTGAACATTTGGATGTTTTTGTGCAGGTGTTTTTTGAATGAAATTAGTATGTAAATCAATATGTTAAGCAGATTACCTTCCATAATGTGGGTGAGCCTTTACTCTTAACAGAACTAAGACTGAGAGCTCCCTTCACCCTACTCTCTAGTACACACACCCTACAGCAAGAAGGAAATCTGCCAGCAGACTGCTTTTGCACTCCAACTGCAAGTCTTCTGAGTATTTATTCTATCGGCCTATCCCATTGGACTTTGTACACACCAAGCCTCCAAAATCATGAACCAATTTATTAAAACAAATCAGTCTCACTCCCACTTCCCTTCTCCTGCTCTGCAACACACCACGCCCCTCCCTGTTGGTTCTGCTTCTCTGAAGAGCCCTGGCTGATAATACAACGTATATCTTTTAAAAACATGTCTGATTCATTCTTTGTTTTTTTTCCCCCAAAACATTTCAACAGTTTTGAAGTCCAGTCTCTCCTCAGATTTTTTTTGTTAGTCTTTATTTTTTAGTTGCTACAGCACACTTTTTAACGCTTGCATTTGTTATTGTTAACCTAAAACCTCTTTTGTATGTAACTTTTTAAATCAATGTTATACTTTATGTACTTACTATAGCTCAAATCTTAATCAGTTTAAGCATATGCACTTTTATTATCTAAGATATTATTCTTATTTTTCTTCTTAGTTTTTATTATGGAAATATAAAAACACATCCAGAAGTTAGGGGCAAATCCTGTTTCATCTACACCCAACCCACTTTCCACCATCCCCATTCTGCACTGATTTACTGTTAAGCAAATCTCAGACATATTACATGAACATATCAATAATGTAAAATATAACTTGCAAGAATGGCTCATCTCTAGAAGTAGTTGTATTTCAAAAGTCACCCTGACAAAGTTATTGACAAACCAAATATATTGACAAACAGTATTCTTAGAAAATATTTCAGAATGTCAAATCATACAGACCAGATGAACATAGTTAAGCTATCTGTATTTCTCAAACATGTTTATGATTAAATTACAAAAGTAACAACTGGTAAGAATGCTATTAAACAAAGTGTATTTTATACCTCCATCTTACTCAGATTTTTTAATCTTGTGTCTCATTAAAAAATTCCAACAAGGAATATACCCATTTAGTATTTCTAATTCTAAAGGATGGCACTAAACAGAGAAATTATACCAGTAAAAGTTCTGTTCTTCTCTCATTGTATTCTGGTTAGTAGAATTTGTCCTCACTGTACTTTTTATATGAGTTTGTTTAGCAACTCTCTACTTGACATGCAAAAGCTTATGGTGTGTTGTCAATTATAGTTTTCAAAGATCTCTTCCAAGGATATTGAAGTCTTTTACATAGTTTTCTTGTACAGAAACACAATGTTCATGGAAAAACTGGTGCTCCATTCTCTGTGCCAGCCTTTTCTTTGCTGTCTCTTGAGTTGGTTCAGTGACCATTATCATGCTTTCTAGTACCCCCACTCTCTCTGGTGGGCCTGTGGCTTTTCTGATGAAGAACCTACCTGCCCTGAGGGCCAGACCCAATGCATTCTATCATTCTTAATGATTTTCATACTTTTTGGTCTAAGAACACCACACGCCTTGAGAGTATTCAAGACTCTTGCCCTGGCCGGTGTGGCTCAGATGGTTGTAGTGTTGTCCCGTAGACCAAAGGGTTGCGAGTTCCATTCCTAGTCAGGACACACATCCAGGATGTGGGTTTGATCCCTGGTTGGGGCATGTATGAGAAGGTAAGCAACTAATGTTTCTTTCTTTCTTGCTTGCTCCCTCTCTGAAAGCAATGAAAAATATCCCCACATGAGGATAAAAAAAATTTTTTTAAGTATTCAAGACCCTAAAGAGTTTTTCTTCAATATAAATAAATATATATTGATATTTACTACATTTGAAATTAAAAATGAGAAACATTTAAAATATTAATTTGTTTAAAAATAACAATAAACACATTGCATGTCACCATAGAGAATATATTTTAAATAAAAAAATTACTTTCCAGTTTGTCCTGTTACAACTGAGTGGTGGTATTCTCACATTACTGAGGCTACTGAGCTATTTTCCAGGGAATTAATAAAGCAAGAGAACTCCTTGCTGTATGTTTTATAATTTGGACACCATTACAGTATCTTATAACAATTCCTGATACTCAGCAAATATTTTTATATTTTTCCTTCCTTGTACATTATTCTTAGATATTTTTTACTTCAAAAGAATGACATCTTTAGACCTGTTCATTCAGAGCTACTGAATAACTGATTTAGATAATTATGATAGTATTCTAAATAGAACTATATTATTTTGAATTCAAATAAATTTCTATGCTGATAACACGTTAAAAAATTACTTTCCAAAACAAAACAATAACTTAGAGAAAAAGTAGCATTGTTTTATGTTTTTGGGACTCTCTAATGTCTGCCTTACTAGGAAACAGCACAACTCTCAAATGTGCTTCTACATGTAATCTAATCTGTGGAGATATTACTGCTTTGACTAAAGGAATTTTAAGCATTCTGACCTCACAGAGATATGTAGTTTGAAAATGAAAGCATATTTTAATAGTCTTTTCAAATGAGTGTGAATGCTATTCTTTGATACTGCACCAAAACTTGGCAAGCACCCATTTCTCAAAACGTAGCTACAATGTGAAATCCAAAAACATGTCCATACATTTTTGTACTCTGTTAAAAACCATTCATTCATCTTGCCCTTGGGTGCATTAAAAAAGATTTTATGAATCTGATATCCATTGTGACATCACAAACTGATCTCATTTGGAAAATACTGAGTTAGGCAGATTTTTATAATTAAAAATAACACCTTACTAATTATTACCACTGAGCTCATGAGAGGAATCTGAGTATTTGGAATATGTTAAGTTCATGGTGAGAGATACACAGTCCCCAAAATTCTAATTTTTGTTTGAAAGCTCAAAAGTTAAAAATGGCAACAAATAGTATTGGTTGTTTTTATGAAAGACAAACACTCATTTTTAAGACAACATCTTCAAAATATCCAGTCTGAAAAACCATAGTTTGTCTGACATTCTTTCAACTAAAAATGACATTCCATGAAAGATGAGAAGCTTGGAACTCAATTTTCAGAAGTGTTTTTCCTTGAGAAAGCCATCATACTTTGGTAGAGAGAAGAAGGGCTTTATGTACACTTTCCATTTCACCACACAGATATGTACGTACTCAATGGTCAAGATTTATTTAAAAAGCTAATTTTTAAAGTTATTTTTAATATATTTTATTGATTATGCTATTACAGTTGTCCCATTACCCCCTCTTCATTCCCCTGCACCCTGAACACTCTCTTCCACCCACAATACCCACTTTAGTTCATGTCCATGTGTCATAAGTTCTTTAGCTTCTACATTTCCTATACTATTCTTGCCCTCCCACTGTCTATTTTCGAATCTATGCTACTTATTCTCTGTACCTTTTCCCCCTCTCTCCTCCTCCCACTCCCCTGTTGCTAACCCTCCATGTGATCTCCATTTCTGTGGTTCTGTTCCTGTTCTAGTTGTTTGCTTAGTTGGTTTTTGGTTTTTTTTTTTTGTTTTTTTAAATATATTTTATTGATTGTGCTATTACAGTTGTCCTATTATCCCCCCTTCATTCCCCTCCACTCCTCCACCCTCTCCCACCCACATTCCCCCCGTTTATTTCAGTACATGTGTCATAAGTTCTTTAGCTTCTACATTTCCCATACTATTCTTG
>CM052545.1:56067147-56092514 GCA_028533065.1 Trachops cirrhosus | reverse complement strand
TGGTAGGTAGAAAATAGGGGGAGGGCAAGAATAGTATGGGAAATGTAGAAGCTAAAGAACTTATGACACATGGACTGAAGTAAAGGGGGAGAATGTGGGTGGGAGAGGGTGTTCAGGGTGGAGGAGAATGAAGGGGGGATAATAAGACAACTGCAATAGCATAATCAATAAAATATATTAAAAAAATAAAAAAGGTTTTCTCAAAAATCACCAATAACTTAAAAACTGCAAAATCAAATGACCTTTTCTTAATTCTCTTCACATTACTCTTTCTCATGGAACTGACACCGTGGACAATTCTTTTTATATCCTTCTCAACTTTGCTTTTAGTTTTTAGGACTTCACACTTTCCTAATATCTCTACTGCTATTTTGTCGCTCCTGGGGACTGCCTTTTCCCCCTCACCCTTTAATACTGGGATTTCCCAAGGCTCATGCTGGCCTTAAAGCTCTGTGAGGTTACCCATATGCATCTCTCCTAGGCTCATACTCCATGTCCTAAATCTCCTAAGATCCAGACTTGTATTCCCAATTATCTGCGAGAATAACCAACCACCTGAATTTCCCATCAATATCCAAAAACAAGCTCATACTTACTACCCCACTTCTTGCTCCACCTCACTAATTATTTGTTAACAGTACCACCATATTCATAATCACTGAGGTTCACAAAGTTGACATCATCTTTAGCTCTTTCCCTTTTTCTTTGTATCCTGTATGTAATCTAATGCCAGATTTTGGTTATTTCATCTCTGTAATATTTCTCCCACTAATTCACCATCTCTGTTTACTACCACTGTATTTATTCAGTACCTCAGTAACCCCAGCCACAGACTTTCATAATAGCCTCCTTGACTCTTTTATCTCTAGTCCATGTATTCTATATTGCTAATAGATCAATATTCTACCAGAATACCTTCGGTAATAAACCATTCCATCCATTCTAAACCCTGCCTATTCCTACACAGCCTCCTAAATGAAGTCTACATTTCAGCTTTCATTAAGTCTTTACATAATCTAACCCCAATCCATTTTCCACTGTTCTTTTTCAGGCACCCTATATTTCAGTCTAATGAAACCGATATGCACCATTGCTCAAAGCAGCATATCTGTATTTGCTGTTCCTTTTAATCACTACTTTAATCACTAGCTCCTATATAAAGTCCTTCAAACTATCCAGAGAGAAGTTAAATCTCAACCTTTTCTCAACCTTTCAACATAGTTTATTGGTTTTTCTCATTTCTTCCAGGTTCTTCTCTTTTTCCTAAGTAGTGTTAGTATCTTGCCTAATCTTCTCCTACTAGGTCATAAACTACCTGGAAATAGTGGATACCTTACGCATTTTTGCCTCCTCAAGACCTAGCTCACATCAGTGATAAATAAAAGTTTGTTAAATACATTAAAGATTCTAATAAAAGAGTAAAATCAAAACATAGGAGTTCCATGTGAGCAGAACCAATGACCACCTTGGAGTATATATGTGATACCAGGAAAATGAAAGAAAAAAAATTTTTAAATAGGTATCTTCTTAACGTAGAATACTAGAATGGCATTGAGTATTCAACCTTTAAAAACCATGTCAAGTGATGTAAGGTAATGAGGCCAACCTATGTTAGCTGGGCTGCTAGGTACACTGGTCATAAGGTCAACCTACATTGGAAAAGATGCCAAAGTCTGCTATTCATGAGGCCAATTTATGTCACTTGGAATACCAACATACGCTGGTCATAAGGCCAACTTACACTGCCTGGGTTGCCAATGTCCTCTGATCATTACACCAAACTATGTTGGCTAGGTGGCAAACATATGCTGGTCTTAAAGCCAACCTACATTAACCAGGCAGCCAACATATACTGTTTATGAGGCCTACCTACATTAATCATGCTACCAAGGTATGCTGATCATGATGCAAACATACACTGGCCTTGCTGCCAGTATATGTTGGTTGTGAGGCCAACCTATGTTGAACAAGATACTAAAGTCCACTATTCACAAGGCCAACTTACCTAGCCCGAGATGCTAATATCCGCTGGTCATGAGGCCAACCTACATTGGCCAGGCAGCAAACATAACTAGTCGTGAGGTCAAACTGTGTTGTTCACCCAGCTAACGTGCACTAGTGAAGAGGTTAACCTACAGTGGCCCAGCAGCCAACGTACACTGGTTGTGAGGCCCATCTATGTTGGCCTTACTACAAACAGATGCTGGTCAGGAGTCCAACCTACATAGGTCCCGCTGCCAAAGTACACTGGTAATGAAGCCAAACTATTCCAGCCATGCTGCCAATGTAGACTGCTAATAAGGCCAACCTACATTAGCTGGGCAAGCATTATATGCTGGTTGTGAGGCCAAACTATATCGGCTGGGCAAGCAACGTACACTGGTCATGAGATAACCTATGTTGGCCAGGCAGTCCCCCAATGCCGGGCTTTAGAACACCTATGTGGGCCAGGCTGCCAATGTACACTGGTTTTGAAGCCAAGCTACACTTTAGCAGTGTTGCCAACCTACTCTGGTTTTTAGCTAGCCTTCTTTGGCCAATCTGCCAACGTAGGGTGGGGATGAAGTTAAGCTACATTGTCCCAGAAGCCCATGTACACTGGTTTTGAGGCCCACCTACGTTAGCTGTGATGTCGAGGTACATGAGGTCATGAGGCCTACCAACGCTGGTGGTGCCGCCAATGTACACCAGACATAGGCCAACCTATGTTGGCCAGATGGACAACATATGCTGGTCATGAGGCCAACCTATGTTGGCCGAGAGGCCCCCTATGCTGGTACTGAGGACAACTTATGTTAGCAGGGCTGCCAACATACACTTGTCAGGAGGCCAACCTACACTGGCCTTGCTGCCAACATATGCTGACTGTGAGGCCAAACCACATTTGACAGGCAGAAAACATACACTGACTGGTTATGAGGCCAAACTACATTAGTCTGGTGGCCAACGTACACTGGTCTTGAGACTAACTTATGCTGCCCAGGACGCCAACATACTCTGATCATTAAGCCAACCTGCACTGTCCAGGCGGTAAATGTACGCTGCTCATGAGGCCAAATTACATTGGCCAGGCTGCCAACATATGCTGGTGATGAAGTTAACCTACTGTGGACCAGTAACCAACATACACTGGTCATGAGGCCTATCTACGATGGCCTTGCTGCCAACATATGCTGGTTATTTGTCCAACCTACATAGATCATGTTGCCAACGTATGTTGGTTGTTATGCCAAACTACGTTGGCCAGGCAACCATGGTGCACTGGTAGTGAGACCAGCCTATGTTTGCCAGGTGGCCATCTGACACTGGGCTTGATACTACCTACATTGGTTTGGCTGCCAATATACACTGGTCGGGCTGCTAACATACGCTGATTTTGAGGCCAAACTATTTTGGCCATGCTACCAATGTTGCTGGTCATAAGGCCAACGCACATGGTCAGGCAACCCAAGTACACTGGTCATGAGGCCAACCTACGTTGGACAGACTGCCAAAGTACAATAAATATTAAAAAGGAACAAACTACTAATATGTGCATTATGCATTATCTCAAAGGCATGTTAGGTAAACCAAACCACATACAGAGTATATACTGTATGATTCAGTTTCTATAAAATTCTAGAAAAAGCAAAATAAATTAGCAGCTGTCAGAGGCTGGAAAAGTGGGGAGAAAACTATTTAAAGGAGCATATCAGAACTTTTGGGGGGTGATGAAAATACTCTATATACATCACAATTGTGGCAGTGGTTACATTACACAAATGCACACATATTTGTCAAAATGCATCAACACATATACCTAAAATTGACAAATTTTATTTTATGTAAATAATGTTTCAATAAAGCTGATGCTTGGGGAGACACAAACAATCCAGCTGCTGAGACCCTGCCCTCACGACACTCTGCCTATTGTGTCAACAGTAGCTGTCTCAAAGAGACAGAATCATAGGTTAAATTTCTTTATATTTTGCTCTCTTTTCCTAATTTTCAGTAATGAGCAAGAATTATTTTTATAACCTGGAAAAAAGCAACCACAAATTAACCAGGAACTTTATTTTATATAATAAATAAAATCAATAATGCTGGAATACATATATTATATAAATAAACCACTTATCGGCATTTTAACATTAATGTACACTATCTGAGGTACTCAAAGATTAAATTATATTTGGCATATCTCACTAATAAGTGTATATTATTGTAGTCTATCCCTTCTGAAGTAATATATCATGTCTAGGAAATAAGTCCATTAAGTCAAAAGTTCTATTTACTGAAATACTCCATTCTTTAATTATGTCAAATAATTATGATTAAAGCATACATCCCAATGACTTTAAAATTTTATACCATCATTATTTAAAAATAACTATAATATTTAATTATTTAACTAATTATTTTACTTACTTAGAGTCCTCCTTTTCATCTTTTTCTTCTTCATCTTTTTTGTCCTCTTCTTTTTTTTCTGTTTTTTCTGCTTTATCTTCTTCTTTTTCTTCTACTTTTTCTTCTTGTGATGGTCGGGCAATCTGCTGCTAAAATAAACCATCATTTTATAAATTCAAAGATAAAAGAACCAGCTCCTCAAATTCTGATGAGGAATTTTAATGAATATGCAAAAAATTAACAAATAATTAAATGTGATTAACTTATTTATCAATTACAATGTAATTAGAGATGCTGTATTAAAAATTAGTCTAGCCTTGGCTGGTGTGGCCCAGTGGGTTGAGTACCAGCCTGTGAACCAAAAGGCTGCCAGTTCGATTTCCTGTCAGGGGACATGCCTGGGCTGCAGGCCAGGTCCCTGGTTGGGTACATATAAATGGCAACAGATCTATGTCTCTCTTGCAGGTCAATGTTTTTCTCTCCCTGTCTTTCTCCCTCCCCAGTCCCATCTATAAAAAATAAATAAAAATCATTAAAGAAATTAGTCTAATGCTCTTTAATATATTCTCAATGCATTGTTTAAAAGGTCACACATACACAAGCACAAATGCCCATAGTGTTTGAACTCATCACGGAAGTGAAAATGTTAAGATTTCACTTAGAAATCTGAGGTTGGGCCCTGGCTGGTGTGGCTCAGGAGGTTGGAGCATTGTCCCGTACACCAAAAGGTTGCGGGTTTGATTCCTGGTCAGGGCACATACCTATGTTGTGGGTTCAACCCCTGTTCAGGGAGCCTATGGGTTGCAGCCAATGTATGTTCTCTCTCACATCTGATGTTTCTTTCTCTCCCCCTTCCACTCTCTCTAAAAGTAATGAAAAAATGTCCTCAGGTATGGAGAAAAAGAAAAGATCTCAGGTCAGTTCTCTCTCTTTGTTACCTCTTACATTTAATCTGTCCTTCAAGCATTTCAGCTCTACCTTAAAAATATGATAACCTGTAATTTATCAAACTATCCCTCTAATACTCGATATTTACTATGTTCTCAATTTTTTCATCATATGGATAATACTGTAAGAAACATTTTTATGCTTTTACTCTTTGGGAGGAACATTGATTTAATGGAATAGCAGACAGCTATGGTCATCATAAAGACAAATAGTTAAGGATATAATAAAGTGAAAAGTACAGCACAAATATTTCTAAGCTGTAATTCCAACTATGTAATTGAAAATATGTATATGAACAAAGACTGAAAGAGAATAAGAGTATTAATGTCTTACTTCCTGAAACTGTGACTTTCAAAGAAAAAAGTAAAATTAAGTTTGTGTTGAGCATTATTATTTGTATTTAATTCAGAAATCAAGACCATCTAAATTAATCAGAATGGAAGTCCAACTCATCATCACAGCACACAGCCTATGCCCCATGGAGGAAAATTCCTTGGTAAGTAGAATAGGGAAACTGAGACAGAGCGCTGAACAAACTGGCCAAGCAATTTACAGACAGATACAGAAGGTCACCTCTCTAGAGATAACATGTAGGCCTCGGCTGTATTTCAGCTCCAGGACCAGAAAAACAGTAAAATCAGGTGGGCAATGCCAGGACCAGCTGCAATGACTACAGGATACCCTGTCACTGACGAATCAGTGGAGACCAGAACCCTGAAAGGGCACACCTGGAGAACTGATTCATGTTCTACTGAAACTTTCCCCTGAGACCTTCCCTAAAATCCCTGCCTAGAAGAAGAAACAGGAGAGCCTGGGCTTGGCTGACTTAGCTCACTGGGAAGCCAGAGAAAAGGGGACCTTGGGGACAGCTTCAGGAGATTAACCAGGGACAAGCTGCACCAGTCCATTGCCCCCACTGATTGCAAGTCTCAAGGTCCCTTCTGAGTTTAGGAGATGCATAAAAGCCTCAAGGCAAAGGAACCAGTGCACTTTCTCCCTCTGGTGAGTAGTCCATGCCATTCCCTTTTCCCCTCTTCTACCCTCACTTCTTCCCCCACAGGCACACATCTCCTAGGAAACTCCTTCCTTGCCTAGAAAACCCTTACACATCCAGTAAGATTTAGTTCAAAATGCTACATCTCCTGTGAGGCTTTTCTACATTACCACAGAAGCTGCAGGCCCTGTCTCCCTACCTTTCCCCTGCATGTCCACATCAGCTTGAAGCACTTATCACATGGTAGTATAGTATTGGGTTATTAGGGTCTACCAGGCTCACTGTGTTACAATCTCATAAAGAACTAGCAAGGTAGGATGGTAAAAAGCTAGGAAAATCCCTTGGCAAGTGGAATGAGGAACTGTGACAAGATGATTACACCAGACCAAACAATCTGAAGAATTTACAAGCAGCTAATGAAGCGAACACCTTATCTTCCCTAACCAAGGAGAGGTTTATACCTCTCCTCCCTAAGCACAGAATAAATACTTTAAATCATGCTAGTCAGGGAGATAGGTAACAGACACCAAATTAGTGCCATTTGTGTCAGCCAAAACCAAGGGCAGATGAAGTCAGGGAATAAACAACAAAACAAAACATGTATTAGAGCCAGACAATCCCAGATAAAAGTAAAGCAGTAAAGCTACTAGAGAATGATCCCAAACTCCTTTACACATTCATTTTGATGCATCAGCACATTAAAGAACACACTTGGAAAGCTGATGAGTATTCCGCTGAAACCCTGATCTCAGACCTCCCCTAAGATTCTCACCAAAAGAAAAGAGATAAAAATCCGCAAGACAAAGGAAGAGAGTATGCAAACCCCTTGGAACATTCCTGCTCAAATCTCAGTTTTGAGTATACTTTTGCTTTCTTTTCCTGTAAACTCTAAAGGTCCCCATGAGACTTGCAACTAGTGGAGCAGCAGGCAGTGGCAGCTCAACCCAGATGAACCCCCTGAACCTGTCTCTGAGGCCCCCTTTTCGCTGACTTTTTAGTGAGCTAACAGCAACCCCACCTTGGCTCACTTTTTTTCTATAAAGTTTCTAAGGCAGCCAAAGCAGAGCTCTCCTGGGCTCTCCTGTTGCTTCTTCTATCTTAAGTCCTTCATTTGTTTCCCTGTCCCCAACTTTAATAAATGCACTCTCAGAATCGCCTGGACTTGTCTTGTGAAATCTTTCCTGCACAAAGGCAAGAACCCATATGCTACAGGCCAGCCCTAGGTAGACTCACTCCAATCTGGTCCCTGTCTAGGAACATGAGGACTCAATACTAATCATCTAAGTATCTCCATTTCCTAGCAGAACATCGAGACCATGGAAGTATCTACATGTGTTAGGTATAGCAAAAATCAAATTCCTTTATTCTGGTTATTTGAAAAGTTGTTGCCCTCCCACCTAAATCTTTCATTCTGATCCAGGCTAATGTCAATCTTGCTTCAAAAAATAACTGTCTGTGTCCACTTACCTGTTCCTTTCACCAGATATGAAGTACCCACTTATTTGCAGTAAAATGTTCCTTAATTCTTAATACCATCTCAAAGTCTTTTACCTACTACCAAAAGTAAAATCTAGCTCTTTTCTTAAGATAACAAAGGCCTTCCTGACCACTCCACAACAGGTCCCACATTATGCCTTCTTCCAACCATGGTGGAAAGAAGAAGAACCTGTATTCTTGGTGTTCCCCACTGCCACTTTCAGGACACTGCTAAAATGTAGTAATTTAACAATACTTGCTTTTTCAGATTTTACAAAGCCTACCTATGATCCCTTTGTTCCTCTTTTTGTGTTACATATTGAGTTCTCAAATACTCCCAAGAAGAGAGATGGTTTTATCACATGGTTCATTATGCCTGGCCATTATTCTTCAGATTTCAACACGCATGTCAATGACTTCGATCCCTTTATTCCATGAAAATATCATGGTCCATCAGGAAAATCTGCCTCAACTTTCCACCCAGAGCCCTGGCTAAATTGTTTCAATACCATCATTCCCTCATTCGTTTTATGTGACCTTCCCAATTTTTCACGCTGGCTAACTGCCCGTTACCATTTTGTCTGAGTATTATTATGTAGATGAAAAGGGGCTGCATACTAACCCTGAAGAGCTCAGGGAGGCCTGCATGGTGGCCTTACAAACTCAAAGTAAGCACAAGGGATGGTCTGAAAATAAAACTTTTTACATGAAAGCAGGTCATGGGGAGTCATGTCCTAGGCTAGAATCTTCTCTGACAAAAGTCGATCTTTACCTTAATTGAGCCTGTCTACTGTCTTTCTGCATCTACACTAACATATACCTTTGGAATGTCAAATTTTCTTTCCTGAATCTCTCAAAGCACAAGCACGGCACCAGAGCTAAAACCACAAATCCCCTCAGTGCTATTATCCTGTTAAGTGTTGACTGTTAACTATCCATTACCTACCTCTGTAAAAGAAGTATGTATCTATCATTTTACTTTTTTATTCAATTCCAGAGGTTTCCCTGCTTTGCTTCCCCCCACCTCCCTAATCTATCACCAATGAATTTCATGTGACCTACGTAGGTCTTCTCTTTTGATTGTAACGTATAAAATAAGGTGTAAAACTGTTATTTTTCTGGAGCATTTTGTCAATCTCTTGAGGTTTTGCTTCCTGGCAACTGCTGATAGTTTTGCTCAAACTCATAAAATTTATTACAGGTTTGGATGTTCCTTATATTGACAATTAGAAAAAAACTTAAGAAATCAGATTTTTCAAATGTGTACTCTCCAACCATGACTAGGTCTGCTTTACAGACTGGGATGTTTTATTCATGTCTAACCTAGTCTCCATCACATCGCAGTGGTCACAAGACCTATTTCAAATATTGATAACTTCACCTGCACCACAAATGCAGCATCCATCATTCTGAACCAACAAAATAGCATCCCAATGGCAAACACTGCCCTTTGCCTAGCAAGTAAGATGTGTAACCCAGAAAATGGTTTGCAGCTCTGAGAAATAATGGGGAGGTATCAACTCAGCAGAAGGTAAGTAAAGAGGTTCACTGTTCCCTCACACTTGGACTATATAAGTTTGTCCACTAATGGTTTTCTCCTTCCAATGCAAACCATAGTTTTGAAGAAAGGAAACAATTCCACCAATTCCCTGCAGCATGACATCCAGAAAACAGCTGACTTTACTTCACCTGCCATAGTGCTGGGAATTGAGAAGCAACTGCAGCACCTGCTTCAACCAATCAACAGGAAAATTAAAAAGGAACCCTTCTGAAACACAGCTCACAGTTCTTCAGAGGGTATAGAAATGACCCAAAGAAACTCATGGAGTTGCTGGATAGAGCCTATAGAAATGTGTGACACCTCCAAAGCAGAAACTCTTACACTCCATCCTGCAGGACCACACTGACTAGGTGACAGTGAGGAGAAAGGGAATGCTAAGGAGGCCAGAGAGTGCAGTCAACTCTTATCTTTAGGTGATAAGCATTAAGACCCACTGAATGACTGCCACTGGCATTACAGTAAGGAATGACCTCTGCTTTTTTACAAAAATGAAATGTTTCCTCTCTCTGATGGCCTGCAGGCTAAGCAGGCCAACAGCTCCTGCTATAAGTTATGCTAATTAACTACAGGAATTCTGCTTGAGGCTTGAGCAGCTACTGGTCAGCAAAGAGGTGGCAAAATATGCACAAAGTAATGAGTGTTTTTCAAAGATATACAGGAGTCTCCATAATAGGACTAAGATCAGTGGGGATCAATGGACCAAACAGGAAGAAAGGGAATAAGAAATTTCGCAGTCTTCCTCAGATCCCTTTTGCTGCTTACATGACTATGGCCAGCACCCGCCTTTGCCTCACCCTTCCTCCCTCCTTCCCTTACCAATAAAGGGTGCCTGGATTCCAGACTCTCTTAAAATGGATTTGATCATTAGTTCTCCCATCTTGTCCAGCTAGACCTTGTCTATCAATAAACTTCCCTTGCCCCAAGCTCTGACCTATCGAATATTCACCTTTCTTTAGTAGTGTCTGGCACATGAACATTGGGCCTGTAACAGTTTAAACAAGAAGTGGCTGGAATTGCTTTTCTTTCAGGCAAATCTGTAAAGAGAAGTGACATTCCCCATGGTCTAAGATGGAAGTTACAGGTTACATCACCCAACCCTTTACTGGCTGGCATGCCCAGTGCTTCGAATCTAGGTTTCTTCCTCCTTTAAGTCCAACAACTGATAGTGAATAAAAAACTTTCATTCTGTTAGGGAGGTTCTTATAATATGAAATATTTCTGCCAAACAACAGGGTATTCACTATAGATGCAAGAACACATTATAAAACAAAATGAAAAACATGAAAGTTATATGTGTTTCATAACGATAAAAGAAGAACAAGGTCAATTTCGGGAGAGTCCTCTATGGTAACATTAATAATAGCTTATGTCGAGATTTATTACATTATATCTAATTGAATATCTAACACTCATATACATATTATATTTATATTTGTTAAAATGTTCACCTTTACAAAACAGATAAATTCCCACTCCTCAGACACTGAAGTTACCAAAAAAAGTGCTAAGACTAAATTTAAGAACAAGCAGCTACAGTTCTTATCAGTGGAAATGGAAGTGGGATTCTTGTGAGGAAAAGAACTTCTTGAGACCCACACAGGAGAATGGGGCTCCATGGTAAATTTTACTGATGATGTAAAATTAAGAAGGTTCCCCTCCTGACTTCACAGTGTCCCATCTCTGTCTGTCTCACCATGGAAAAGGTCCAACCTTGTCTTCAGTAGGGTCAGGATGAAGGCCACTGCCCAGAGTTTCTGCTCCATATTATATCACAGTCCAGTTGAACATCCTGCTAGCTTAGTGTGTGTTTCCAGCTGCAGCCCTTTGCTATGCTGCCATATTCAGGCTCCTTCCTAGAGCCTACCCAGAGAGCCCATAAAGCCATGGCTCACATGACTATGAAAGGAAGATGTGCAAGGGCACAGTGAGAGTGCGGGTCATGGGGGAGGGCCAGAGAGCATGTGCACACATGCTTCTTTGTTCCCCTGGCATTATAACCAAGAGCATTTTCAAAATCACCAAATTCCCAAGCTTTTGTAGGCTTTGGATGGGTTTATACCTCCTAGTTACACTGGCAGGCCTCTGGTCCAGCCCTTCCTCCTGCACACCCCCAACAATCCAGGGGGAAGGAAGGAGTGGTAATTCCCTTAATGGAGCAATGCTGTAATCCCCTGGGGTTTAAAGATGCAGCTTCCAAGCTAAGCAAGCATGCTTATGCTCCCCAGCTTATTAAGTTCAATGTCTAATTTTTTGCTCCCTTTTCCTGTTAATAATTAAATACCACTGGGGGGGATGCAGGAGGAGGTGTTGGATCATAGAGGACTGTCAGTCTAACTAGGGGCTATAAACCCATCCAAAGCCTTTAAAAGCTTGGGAATTTGATTGGTGATCTTGAAAAAAGCACTTGGTTGTTCCCAAGCCTAAGTTAATCTAATTCCGGAGGAACAAAGAAGCTCTCTCTCTCTCTCCTTTGCCCGATGACCTGTACTCACACAGTATACGCTACTGTTTTTCTCCATGGCCATGTGGCCCTAGCAGCCCTGTGGCCCATGGCCATGCAAACTGCACACACAAGATCCAGAGATGTGGCTGATCACCACAGCACAGCAATGGGCTGCATCTGGGAACACACACTAAGAGAGCCGGATGCTGGACTAGACTGGACTTTAATATGGAACAGAAACTCTGGGTGGTGGCCTTTACCCTGGACCTACTAAATACAAGGGTTGGACTTTTGCCATGGCCGGACTAACTGAGATAAAACATTGGGAAGTCAGGAAAGGAACCTCCTTAATTTTACATCATCAATAAAGTGAGCCTCCAACGTGAGTCTCAGGATATTCTTTTCCTTGTGATACTACCGCAAGCCATCATTTTCTACTGATAACATAGTTAACTAAAAGTGTACAGGAAGCAGAAAGAAAACAGTACTGCTTCAGCCACTAACTTTTTCCTTAAGAAGTACTTCAAGCAGTAAATAGAAAATATACTGATCTTATCAAAATATATTAATTACTGATGACTTTAAACCAAGAGCTTTCCTGATGAGTATAAGCTCTCAATCACCAAGAAACACCATCATGAAGGCAAGAAAGGTAACAGTAATTATCCCAGATAAACATAGATATAAAAACATCCTCCAAAAATATAACTAAACAATTCAGCAACACATTAAACAGATCATACACCATGATCAATCCCACTGGGGAAAAGTTTGGTTCAATATCCACAAATCAATTAATGTGATACACCACATAAATAAAATGAAGGATAAAAATCATATGATCATATCAATAGATGTGGAAAAGCATTTGAAAAAATCCAACACCCATTTATGATAAAAACTTTCTCAAAGTGAGAACAGAGGAGATATCTCAACATAAATAAAGGTCATATATGACAAATTCACAAATAACATCATACTCAACACAGAAAAAGCTACAAGTGTTTTCCTTAAGATCAGGAACAGCCATGGCTGGTGGGCTTAGTGGATTCATTGCCAGCCTGCAAACCAAAGGGCTGCCATTTCAATCCCCAGTCGGGGCACATGCCTGGGTTGTGGGCCAGGTTGCCAGTAGGGGGTGAGAGAGACACCCCCATGAGAGACAAGCACACATTGATGCTTCTCTTCCTCTCCTTCTCCCTCCCTTCCCCTCCGTCTAAAAAATAAATAAATAAAATCTTTTTTAAAAAAGATCGGGAATAAGACAAGTGAAGAGGACCTCACTTTAGAGATGCAATGTGGTTCCAGAAGCAAAGGAGTCTGAGCAATGTTGAACTCTCTGCAACTGCTGAACTCTCTGCAACCTCACACTTGGCTAACTACCCAGGAAGTCAGAACACTGCCCCAAAGACAAAGGCCATGACCCCAGGAAGGAAGTTAATGAATATATGTATAAAGTATAATAACTCCCTGATGTTATCTTTTAATTTTTATTTTAATTTAGTAATATATTGTTTTCTCAGGAGGTCTACACAACTACTGGCCATCTGGTTTTATTATTAACTCCTACCATGAATCCAATTTAAAAAGGACCCTACTGGAAGGGGTGTTGATTCTTCCCAGTCAGCCACCAGTGGGAGCAGCTGCTTTATCTGTGTATGCAAGTTCTTCCTATTTAAGCTCTTAAGAATTTAAATAAGGCTATATGTCAGTTTTTCAAAATCAATCCTGAATTTAGGCTTTGGGGGCTCTCCCTCAACAACGAGGTTGTCCACTTTCATTGCTTTTATTCAAAACAGTATTGAAAGCCTAACCACAGCAATCAGACAAGAAAAATAAATAAAAAGTACCCAAAATGGAAGAAGAAAAACTGTCATCTGTACATGACACGATACAGTATATAGAGAATCCTAAAGATTCTACCAAATAGCTATTAGAACTGATAAATGAATTCATTAACGTATCAGGATACAAAATTAATATTCAGGGATTGGTTGCATTATTATACAACAGTAACAAACTATCAGAAAGAGAAATTAAGAAAACTGAAGGAGACACAAATAAATGGAAGCATATATCATGCTCATGGACAGAAAGAATTAACATTGTTAAAATGCCCATACTACCAAAGCAATGAAATCCCTATCAAAATGCCACTGGCATGTTTAACAGAACTAGAACAAATAATCCTAAAATTTATATAGAACCACAAAAGTCCCCAAAATAGCCCAAGTAAAGTTAAGAAGGACCAAAGTTGGAGGTATTATGCTACCTGATATCAAACTATATTGCTAGTCTATAGTAATCAAAGCAGCATGGTATTAGCATAAAAATAGACACATAGATACAATGGAACAGAAGAGAGAACCCCAAAATAAACCCACACCTATATGATCTATTACTCTATGACAAAAAAACGGCAAGATTATACAATGGGTGGCAGGCTTATTAAATGAGAATTTATGGTGGAAAGTAAGAAGAAATTCTTACTTCTAACAAAATGTTACACACAGAATCAAATTACTCCTTGGCATGTTATTTATAATTCTAGATCCCGAATAACAGTACTGGGTAGTTTTTGGCTTCCAATCTTTGATATGTCTTCATGGCTTCAACTAAAATTTATAATGAACCACACTTCTTCTCATTATGGGATAAGCTAGTTACTTGAATGCAAAATTAGCTGGGTAGTATCCAACAGCATTTTGCGAAAAGAGTCAAAATGTTTGCCAAAAATGATCTCTGAACACAATTTTAACAAAAACATGATTATATGTCTCAATTTCCTATGATCTAAGATTAAAACTCATTTTTATAGTAAACAATATGCAAGGTACCCTATGGCAATAATAGGTTAAAAATCAAAGGTCACAAATTTGGAATCTCTCAGTCAATAGCATATTACAAATTCACTGACCAAGTAAAAATTACTTCCTATGGGTAACAGGATGGGAATGGGGGGTGAGAAAAACAATAAAAAACTGAAAGAATCAAGCAGAACTTCAACAGAATTCTACTGTCTGGAAATAAATGTTTTAATCACTCTGGGATTACCTGAGGTAATTCCCAGTGATTCAAACTTGATTGGATAATAAATCAGTAAAGTGATTTTCAAATTAGTTGGATCTCTATGATATATCCACTAGAGTAAAATAAAAAACATACAATAAAATCAAGAAACATGAATGTAGTTCTTAACTTATAACTACATGTTTAAAAAAGTATTTCTGAACTTTTTTTCTTTCTATATAGCAAATTCTATTATTTCTAAACCACATCTTTTCCCTAAACTCCAGACTTACATATCTAACTGTGTATTCTAGATCTCCACTTGGACATCTGATGGGTATTTGCAATTTAGTATGTCCCATTTCTCCCCAAAATCTGCTCATCCTTCAGTCAGGCCTACCACAGTAAATGGCACCTCCATACTCCAAAACCTGGATTATCTTTAGTAATTGTTTTTCTCACATTCTCAGAAAAGCCTACTGGCCTTACCTTTGAATATATATCCAGAAACAGATCAGTTCTCCTCACCTCCCCCACTGTAACCTACTCCAAGACACTAGGATTATTAAAATAATCTCCTACCTGTTCTCCCTGCTTCTTCCCTACCAGAGCTAGCCTCAATAGAGCAGCTGGAATAACCCTGTCACAACTAAATCTGATATTTCTCTCTGCTCAAAAGTCCAATGGCTTCTCTTCCCATTTAGTATCAGCGCTAATATCATTCAGGTCTATATTAAACTAACACCACGTAATTTCTGAAAAAACAGTCCATCTCTTTTGACACAAATGAAATGAAATACACAAGCAATTAAGAAACAGAAATAAGATGGAGGTGTAGGTACAGACCCTTCGCTTCTTAGCACAACCAAAAGGAGGATAACAACCAATCTGAAATCAATAAACCAAAAGTGCCAGAAAATCAAATTGCTGGGAACTCTGACAACCAAAAAATTAAAGAAAAAATCAACCAGAACAACCGGACCCGTAATGCGGCGTGGCAGACCATGCAGGCTGACTCAGAAAAACCACAGACATGCAGCAGACCTTGGGGGTGGGGCTGGCTGCCAAGCTGGGTGGGCTGCCCAGGAGGGGCTGACTTAAGGGGAGCCTCCCCTCTACCCTTAGAGGTGGCTGTGGGCTATGGTGGCTGCAGCAGTAGGAGAAACTCCCAGTCTCACACCAGAGTCCATTGAAAATGACAATAGAGAGGAGCAGGCAAGCAGCACTGTTCCCTCTCTGCCCCCCACCTCCACAGACAGAGCTGCAGCACAGCAAAGAGGGTTGCCCTGCCTGGGTGAATACCTAAGGCCCCGCCCCCTTACAACCTATCAACTCCACCAAGACAAAGAAATATGGTGCAAATGAAAGAACAGAGTAAAGCCTCAGAAAGAGAGCTAAACAAGGAGGAGATCACCAACCTATCTGGTGGGGAATTTAAAGCCCTGGTAATCAAAATGCTCACAGATCTGACTGAGCTTGGTTGAAAAATGAAAAAACAAATGAAGAATACCCAAAGTGAAATAAAGCAGAATGTTCAGGGAACCAACAGTGACAGGAAGGAAACCAGGAATAAAAGCAATGATTTGGAACAAAAGAAAAAAATAAGCATCCATCCACAACAAAATGAAGAAACAAGAATTCGAAAAAGTAAAGAGACTCTTACAAACCTCTGGGACAACCTGAAATGTTCCAATATCCAAATTATAGGGGTGCCAGAAGGAGAAGAACAACAGCAAGAAATTCAAAACTTATTTGGACAAATAATGAAGGAAAACTTCCCCAATCTGGCGAAGGAAATAGACTTTCAGGAAGTTCAGGAAGCCCAGAGAGTCCCAAAGAAGTTGGACCCAAAGAGGAACACACCAAGGCACATCATCATTAAGTTATCCAAGATAAAACATAAAGAGAAAATCCTAAAAGAAGCAAGAGGAAAGGAGAGAGTTACTTACAAAGGAATTCCCATAAGACTGTCAGCTGATTTTTCAAAACAAAGCTTGTAGGCAAGGAGGGGCTGAAAAGAAGTATTCCAACTCATGAAAATCTACATCCAAGATTACTCTATCCAGCAAAGCTTTCATTTAGAATGGAAGGGCAGATAAAGTGCTTTTCACATAAGGTCAAGTTAAAGGAATTCATCATCACCAAGCTCTTATTATATGAAATGTTAAAGGGACTTATCTAAGAAAAAGAAGATCAAAACTATGAACAGTAAAATGACAACAAACTCACAACTATCAACAAATGAACCTAAAAGAAAAGAAAAACAATGAAAACAAAAACTAAGCAAACCACCAGAACAGGAACAGAATCAGAGAGATGGACATCACACAGAGGGATTTCAGTGGGGAGGGGGAAGGGAAAAATAGGGGGGAAAGGTACAGGGAGGAAGAAGCATGGTCAGCAGGTATAAGGTAGGTGGAGAGAGATAAAAAATGGTTTAAGAAACAGAAGACTCAAAGAACTTATATGTACAACCCATGGACATGAACTGAAAGGGGGGAATGCTGGGGGCAGGGTGGAAGGGGGATAGAGGATGAAAAATTGGGAAAACTAACAGCATAATCAATAAAAATATTTTTTAAAAATCTGGGAGAGGAAAAAAAGAAACAGAAATAAGATTATTTTGGTCTGCAATGGTGGTATAAGTCTTTCACTTAACCCCCTCCTTTCACAAACTCCCAGTGAAACCACCAGAAAAATACAAAACTAAAGGTACAACCTTCAAGGTAATCTAAAAGTGAATGTGGGCAAGCCTAGACTATTGGCAAGGCCAAACAAACCAAAACTGAACCTACCTGGGAACAAACAACCTAAGGGTCAGGTCAAGGTGAGGATGCATCTGAAAAATCTCAGTTCTGCAAATGCACTGGAGATGTGCTAAGGGTGCTATCACACAGAACATGAATGAGCACAGGAAAACACTAATATGGCTGAAACATAACATGGGCAAGTGTTCCAGAGAAAAGAAATTTGGTTTATAACCCAAATAACTTTAGAAGACAAATGTTTCAGAGTTAACAGAGACACTCCCTGTCACACAAAACTTCCTACTAGAGCTTTCTCCTCTATCATCACAAGCATGAGACTGCTAATTCAGCAAAAGTAAGGCATAATAAATATGAAATTATCCCTTTACATTTTCTGGGATGGCAAAAATTAAACAGTACAATAGATAATTTCTAAAAATGAAATTAAAGTTACAAATACTAGTTTGTAATTAGGAATAAAGCTATTTTTAAAAATCTGCAGCAGAAGCTTGTTTAAAACATAATTGAGCTCAAGCATCTCAGCTAAAGGACTGTGGTTCCACTTAGCCTATGTGAAACAGGGGGAAAGCCCCGGCTCCATTAGTGGAACAGTATTTGCTGCCTCACTATCAACATTCAATTTGCTGTCCTAGAGTTTGTAAACCTTAACAGAGCTCTACAATCATCCATCTCTTTCTCTCCACAACCGGTCCCAACAATGTACATCATGCTCCTTTCCTCTCTTTTGATCCCCATCAGCCCTCCCACCCATGTGTCTTTTATAAGCAGATCTTGCAAACAAGGCCACACTTATACTATTGCCACTTTCACACCTTCTATATCCCCTTCAGCTCACTATAGTCTTTTTTTTTAAAGATTTTATTTATTTATTTTTAGAGAGGGGAAGATGGGAGAAGGAGAGAGGGAGAAACATCAATGTGTGGTTGCCTCTCATGTGGTCCCCACTGGGGACCTGGCCTGCAACCCAGGCATGTGCCCTGACTGGGAAGCTCACTATAATCTTATTTCTCACTCCCTCACCAACCCACTGAAAACACATGTCAAGATCATCTCAGTGACTCAACCTCCAGCAGCAATTTACACAGCTGACTCAGGAAATACTCCCTGTATTTTTCTGATCAATAAATACTGTTCTCAAAGAATATGTAATCACATCTCAAGAAGTGACAGTGTTCTGTAAGAAACAATGACCCAGAAAACACAAAAAGTTATACTATAAATAATTTTTAAAACTATGTCAAAAAACTTGCATCTCATGACCAAAGAGACCAAGGGAAGAAAGGGTAGCTGTGTACAGAAACCAAAAAAATTCAGAAATGCTAATAAACAGTCAGCAGCTGTCCAAGTTCACACATACAATTCCATGCTGCCACTTATATCTGGGTGTGGAAGGTAACAGGTGATTGTGTTATCCCAGCAGCCTCAATGGTAAAGCATACATGAGCTGTGACAGCTGCTGAGTAGCTAGTATGGAAGAAGTAACTGCGCTGCAACCGTAAAAACATATGCTACATTGTACTGAAAACTATCTTTTTAGGTCAAGTGTTTTTTAAGACTTAAGCTACCTAAATTCCCAAAATGAAGTTAATCTAAAACAAAATAAGGCCCCATGTATTTCAGCACACAATTACATAATGTCATTACCATGCTGTATTTCCTTATCTTATCTACCTGTCCCCTCCTCAGACAAAAGGACTGGTAAAGATGACATATTAAATAAGGTGGTTAAATGTCTGGTATTTAATTACATTATTATTAACATTGACATGCACAATTTAGATAACATGGAAGTATAAAACTTTGCTCATTAATAGAAACTTGAAAAACATGCCAAATAGAAAATATGACAAATTACATATATTAACTTCAGAATGATCATACCATGTTCACAGTATCCTAATTAATTTAACAGAAATACCAATCCCTGAGGTACATATGATTAAGTACAAAACTCCTGTTATATCAAGTGTATCTTCATTTTTACACCAACCCTGAAACATTTTCCACACAGTATTAAAACACACCTGGTTTCTTCCTCGGCGTTTTCCATAATTCCTTCTTACTAGGGCTTTATAATTCTCATTTTTCTTGGTTAAGTAGTAATATAAAACACAATCGGGAACACTCTATAAGTAAAAAATATATATTTTTTTGAGGATCCAATGAATCAAGTGTTTAAAAAATCAAGTAACACTTCAAGGAAAACCTCTGGTTATCAAAGTATAAATTTAGAAGAAACATACATGACTAGGATTTTAAAGCATAGCTAGTCTCTAAAACTCTACACATTATGTCTACTACTTTAATGGGCAATCCAAATTATGTAAAAAACTACCAGGAACAATATCAGAAAAATATTAGAAACATTCAAGCACTTTTTAATTAACTAATAACTAAATTCCCTTTCTTCCTGTATATATGTAAAGATTTGAAATGTCTCTTTAAATATGTTGCCCCAAAATACTAAATTCAACTGTGAAAAAAAAAAAATTCAGAGAAAATCAGAATCCTGATATTTTAATTAGAAATTTAATGAGGTTCAGAAAGCATTGTAATCTATATGTAGATTACACATAGATTAATATCAGGTCATTTTTCATTGACCATATTAGTCTGTGTTCTGTGCTTAGGAGTTGTGATCATAATTATAAATATCACTATACCCAAGCCCTTATTATATGAAATGTTAAAGGGACTTATCTAAGAAAAAGATCAACATTATGAACAGTAAAATGACAGCAAACTCACAACTATCAACAACTGAATCTAAAAAAACAAAAATGAACTATGCAAACAACTAGAATGGGAACAGAATCACAGAAATGGAGATTAGATGGAGGGTTATCAGCAGGGAGGGGGAGAGGGGAGAATGGGGAAAAAGGTACAGGGAATAAGAAGCATAACTGGTTGGTACAAAACAGACAGGAGATGTTAAGTCTGGTATAGGAAATGGAGAAGCCAAAGTACTCATATGTACGACCCATGGACATGAACTAAGGGGGACAGGATTCCTGGAGGGAACAGGGGTACTGGGTGGAGGGAGGCAAAGGGAAAAAAATGGGACAACTGTAATAGTATAATCAATAAAATATACTTAATAAAAATAATAATAACAAATATCACTATACCAATCACATGAAAATCTTTTCTGTAGCAAGCCCTTTGCAAAGATCAATTCTCATTAATTGCTTTTGGGCATTAGAGCATAACATTTCAAAGTAGTAATAATCACAAACTTATAAACATTCTCAATGCAAACCATTTCTTACCTTCCTTTCCAAGTAGGATGCAATTAGTCCAAAGTTTTTTGGATGCTGGATAAACCTGTGGGAGGGGACGGGGCATACACACATACAACAAACATTTTTACAACTCAAAAAGAGGGGTAAAGGAAGTCTTAAGAATAGAAATATGTACCAGCTAATTCCCAGTGATTCCTAGCTGTCAACCTGAGGAAGAACTGTAAAATCACTGGAGTCTTTTAAAGGGCACCAATTCCTGGGAACTATTTACCAGAACTGGCCGGACTGGTTGGTCTATGGTAGAGCACAGAAATCTGTACTTGTTTAAAAAGCATCCCTAGATGACTCAGACACCACCCAAGTTTGGATACACTCTTAATATGACTTCATAACCCCAGTTCTTATTTGTTACCTATATTTCCATCTATAAGCTTATAGGAAGATCATGTCAAAGTTATATTCTGTACTTTCCAGAGTATCCATTCAAATGCCAAAACAGGGCCAAGATTTTTTTACTAACTTATGTAAACTTCTATTGGATAATAATTTAAAATTTAAATTACTTGTCCTTAAAGATCTCCTTCTCATGGTCAGTCCAAACATTCATAAACTGCCTATCTTTATAAACCTTCATGGGATCCTCCATAAGCCCATTCATGTTAATGAACTTGACCCGTCTTTGTTCTGCATCAAACATCATAGGTGGGATCACAGAGAGCTGCCGCATTTGTTTCTCATTGTTCTGCAACAAAAAGAAGTGCAGTTTATACAAAATAAAATCTGAAGAGGGCCACAGACCAACTGTCTTAATATATACTAAAAACAAAGAAAAACCCACACAGGTAATTAACAGTAATGGTGCATACCATAACATCTAACATATAGTAATTACTCATATATCTAATAAATATCCATTCAATGAATATATAGCCAGAGAGTATACATATTTTTTTTAAAATAATCCATTACTTCAATTACTTAAACAAAGCTGATACTTCAGATAATGGAATTTTAGAATTAGAAGACACAGAGTTATGTCAAGTTCATTAATGTAATGACCCTTTGAAACACTTGAATTATATTTAGTTTCATTTTTAAAAGTCTTACCACCATTTTATAGAACAAATCTTAACATTATTTTAGAGAATAAACACAAAATTAAGCAAACAGGCACCAAAATCTTAAGATCATTGACTTTAAAGTAATTAAACTCACTTAAGTATTAAATACTTAGCAAGCTTTCCATTAAAAATTTAAGACTATTATCCTTAGAAATTCAACTAAAATTCCTTTACATCTATACAGTTTATTTTCCCAAGGTTTAAGTTTATAAACACAATCTTTCATGAAAAAACTTTTAACAAAATTACAGAATTGACTCCAATACTAGGCTAGGATTTTCCCTAACATTTTTCCTCAGAGAAGTAAATATTACAAGTTCTTACAAAGTCTATACTTTTATGAGGAATTCTCAATCAGTCTGGACATCAAAGTACTGTTTCGGGCAGACATTAGTTTGAAATCACCTTAACTGATAGTAGTTTTAGATGCTTACATGGAAGTGGTCAAAAAGCAAGCTAAGAAATTTAATGCAGATTTAGTCACCATTGCAGGAATTATGGCCACAGATTTTAAAATATGAAGCAACGTGATAATTGTCTTTGATCATTAATTAAAGGACTACCATGTTCAAATGAACAAGACCTTCAGAATTTGGAGATGAAGCTTTAAAAAGCCGTATTATAAAATCAAGACTAGCAAAACTCAATAGGTTGATGGCTTTGGAACAACTTTGAGAGATAGTTTGAACATTTAGCTACAAAGACTCAGTGTTCAGGACTGAAATTTATTCTTATTCAGCACTGATTTATTAATACCATATCCTATCTCTCTCCCAGACTCACCTGGCTAAAGAGCACCCTTTGAAGATCCAATCTCAACAAGTGAATACACAAACGTCTGCAAAATATATACTCTTATGCTGGTTTATGAAATGGCACTACCAGCTCTGTCCTTTAACCTAGAAACGGGAGAGTCACTTTCCATTTCTCTTCCTTCTTACCCCCACACTTAACCCACCAATCTTGTCCTGTCCATTGTACCTTCTACTAATCTTTCCTATCAGTCTCTTCCTATACATCCCTAACAGTGTTGTCCTGACTCAAGTTCTTATTTTTATAACAGCCTCCCTGTTGCCAAAACCATATCTGTAAAATACCAATATGATCATGTGATTGCCTTCTTTAAAATCTCCAATGGTTAGCCACAGTCTTTGGAACAGTCCAAACCCCATAAATGTTCTCTTACTTATATATAATTAAACCCTTAGTTCCTGGGGTGTGAAGCTAAAATTCCTAAATAATGAATTAAATTAAATCAATTGTCTTACCTCCTGCTCAGAGAGCCCATCAATAATCTCAGAAATCTCATGCTCACTTCTAGCAATAGTGGCTGAAAGACCAGCTCCCCTCTGCCCAACTCTAAATATGAGAAATTATAAATATATTTTAAAGGTCTTTTATAAAGAAGACATATAAACTAAATT
Organism: Trachops cirrhosus; assembly: GCA_028533065.1. Taxonomy (NCBI): domain Eukaryota; kingdom Metazoa; phylum Chordata; class Mammalia; order Chiroptera; family Phyllostomidae; genus Trachops; species Trachops cirrhosus. Next base: position 56,069,142 of record CM052545.1, on the reverse strand, counting down.
ACTTTTATATAGATTATTTTTCTGAGTAAGATTTTTTTCACAACTAGAAGTCAGAGATGAAACCTAAATTACTTTTAAGTAATTTGCTTCAATCATTTATAAAATTAATAATTTAAATGCTGAGATTAAGATTTAAAAGTTACACGTCCAAGTTTAAATGGCAGAACTATTTTATGGTAAACTTCTGGAAAACCACAATTATTGGTGCCATTACCATTTAACAGTCTTTTGCCTACCAGAGAACAGAACAGCAAGCTTAGAAAAATACATCAAACATTTTTTTAAAGAGAAGAAAATACACAACCATCACCCCACATGAAAACTTATTCATGTTTAAAAGGGCTTACATGACTCTTACATGAGACAGTGGGGATGAACACTAAAGTTTTTACCTTTGCAAAATACTTGTTTTCTAAAAGTAAAAACAAATAATAAAGTATCTTACCAGTATCAAAGAATTTTATAATTAGCAACCAATTTGATACTGTGTCACTATGTTGGTAGGTATGAAAAACTACAAAATATTCAAGTCTATTCTTATTAACTGTCGTTTCCAAAGAAATGAGTATTTTTAAGAACTGAGGAATTAATTTCAAAATATTCACTTAAATTTAGATACATCATGATTAAATATAAAAAATTAACATTAAATTCACCAATACATATTCAAAACAAAAATTCTTTATACACATTCTTAATGATCAGTCAGGTAACAATAAATATTGTAAAAGATCAAAAGTGTGATTCAAAGGACATAGTACAGCCATTAAATATCAAACTACTTACCGCTGAAATCTTTCTTGCTGTTCTCTTTGTTTTCGAATTTCTGGAAACTGCTTTTCATAGTACTCTCTTGTTTTGCTTTCTTTAGCTTTCCTCCGAGGATTATTTTCTATTCTGTCCACTTTTTTCTCCCATGCCTCCATTAGCTGATCATAACGTTGGCAGATTTTTTGTTCCTATTAAATACCCGTAGCAAATTAATAAGCAAACTGTGATTCTGACAAACCCAATACTTTAAAGTATATGCTACTTCTTAAGGCTAAGTTAAAAGTACGTCTGACCTATAACTCAACTGTAAATGAAAAGCTGTCCTTGATCTGAAAGAGGAAAGAGAAAGGGAGCTTCATTGCCTACAAATGGTCTGACATACAGAACATATTTTGGTGGAATTTCTTCAGTTAACATGAAGACTATACAAATTAATCAATGAACTGATGAGCTACTAATAGTAGCAAGTCAGCTACTTTTATTATTTTTCTGATAACATCTTCATTGTCAAAATATTTTTAAAAAACATATATATATAGTTCATAATCCCAATCACCCAAAGAAAACTATATTAACATTTTGTTGTTATCCTTCTAATGTGTCAGAACACACACTTTAATCATTCCTCTCTATTAATGGAGGTTTTGGTTACTTTTTTTTGCATATTTTGGTTACTTTTGGTTGCATATTTTTGTCATTATAAAAATGCTATAATAAACATTTTGAAAAAGACAATCTGAAAAAGACTTCCGGCCAAGATGGAGGCATAGGTAGACACACTGTGCCTCCTCGCACAACCAAGATAGGGACAACAACGATATAGAAACAAAATAACAACCAGAACTCACAGAAAATTGAAGTGTATGGAAGTCCGACAACCAAGGATTTAAAAATAGACACTTTCATCCAGACCGGTAGGAGGGGCGGAGTCCGGCTGGGTATGGAACGAGGAGCAGAGAGCTGAGCACCCGGGGCGGCGCGCACGTCTGCAGCAGGCAGACCCTAGGTGCACAAGCAGCAGTGGCTGGTGGGCCCCAGCCAGGGGGTGGCGACCAGCAGACCCAGCAAGGCGGCCATTGTGAAGCAAGGCACTGCACACAACTCAGGGTCCCAGCACCGGGAAATAGAGCTTTGGGTCGCTGACTGAAAAGGAAGGTCCCACAGGGTGCACAGGCCCACCCACACAGGAAATGGTGCCAGAGGGGCCCGATCGGCTTGCGGAAA
>CM052545.1:56049337-56066647 GCA_028533065.1 Trachops cirrhosus | reverse complement strand
ACAAGAATTCAAAAAAATGAGGAGAGGCTTTGGAACCTCCGGGACATCTTGAAACATTCCAACATCCGAATTATAGGGGTACCAGAAGGAGAAGAGGAAGAGCAACAAGTGGAAAACTTACTTGAACAAATAATAAAGGAGAACTTCCCCAATCTGGCAAAGGAAATAGACTTCCAGGAAGTCCAGAAAGCTCAGAGAGTCCCAAAGAAGTTGGACCCAAGAAGGAACACACCAAGGCATATCATAATTACATCAGCCAAGGTAAAAATAAAGGAGGGAATCCTAGAAGCAGCAAGACATAAGGAGACAGTAACCTACAAAGGAGTTCTCATCAGACTGTCAGCTGATTTCTCAAAAGAGACCTTGCAGGCAAGAAGGGGCTGGAAAGAAGTATTCCAAGTCATGAAAGTCAAGGACCTACATCCCAGATTGCTCTACCCAGCAAAGCTTTCATTTAGAATGGAAGGGCAGATAAAGTGCTTCTCACATAAGGTCAAGTTCAAGGAGTTCATCATCACCAAGTCCTTATTATATGAAAAGTTAAAGGGACTTATCTAAGAAAAAGAAGATAAAAAACCATGTATGGTAAAATGACAGCAAACTCAACATTGTTAACAACCACACCTAAAACAAAAAGAAACTAAGCAAACTACTAGAACAGGAACAGAACCACAGAAATGGAGCTCACAAGAAAGGTTAGCAACAGAGCAGTGGGAGGAGGAGAGAGGGGGTTAAAATACAGAGAATAAGTAGCATAGATGGTAGGTAGAAAATAGACAGGGAGGAAGGCAAGAATAGTATGGGAAATGTAGAAGTTAAAGAACTTACGACACATGGACATGAACTAAAGGGGAGGAACGTGGGTGGGAGAGGGTGTGCAGGGTGGAGGGGAAGATGAGGGGAAATGGGACAACTGTGATAGCATAATCAATAAAATATATTTTTAAAATAAAATAAAATAAAGCTGATCTCCTGAGTCTATCTCAGAGCTCAGCCCCCCAGAAGAGAGAGACTAGAAATCATTAAGTGAATTCTGTAATTTGTACAAGATCATAGTGGTGCTAAACTGGAATAAAATTTCTCCTGTGAAGCATTCTTCCCTTTTAAAAAAAAGAGCTCCTCTGGGGGAATGACATTAACAAGGTATTTTATCTGTAGCCTCTTTTTACATTATGACAACCCACTTAGAAGATAGGTAAATGGAAGCTAAGGAAAAGGCCTTTTAGGTTAAACTATCCTACATCAATAAAGTATCATAATTAAAAGAAGCACATTAGTAAGGGCATAATTATATAATTAATCAAAGAATACAGGCATTCAATAAATAATTCATGAATTTTTTAAAAAATGCTCTCTTATCCTGACATAAAATGAGAAAGAACAAGTTTCTCAAGACCGCAGTAGACAACACACAACTGAGAACTTGCAGGTATAGTTGCACTATATTGAAATAATTCTCTGAGTTGAGCAATATTCACCCCTTCAACTATAAGAATATATTCATTTTTTTTCCAATGGCAAAATGGACAACTAATAGCTAATTCTCTCCTCCATTAACACCAAAAATAACAGTGTATTGAAATCAGAAAAAATTGAACTTTAGATGCTTGGCCAGAATTAACAGACAGGGTATTACCTAAGGAGAATAATAATGTTACCATAATACTAACAGCTTGACCATGTATGAGCTCACCTAAACACTAGTTCCATTATTTTCCCTAATTAAGGCTTTAAAAAGGCTAAATAACTTCCCCTAGGTAATATTTTTAAAAATCATAAACAGTTATGTCAATGATCAGGTTCTGCTGCCTCCTCTTTGATCCACTAGCAGAGACAGAATGCTAAAAGTTATGAAGCAAAATAAAACAAAATTAATGAACAGCCTCTATTTCTAGGTACATACCAAAATAGAGAAAAGCAATTAAAATAAAATTTATTTAATTATATACAAAAAATATAACCACTAGACACCTGTCAGGTGCTCATACAGTCTCCCTAACACCTAACAGTGCTTAATTCAAATAATACCCATTCCAACTACTAGTCCTCGTCTTCCTTTCACATCCCACCCTACCCTCAAGCCTCCCATGCTCCTCCATCTCAACTATCCCTTCTACATCTCTTGATACAAGAAACTCCTAACTGGACTTCCCACTTCAACCCTTTCTCCATTCAAAAATCAAAATGTTCTTTTTAAACCATAAGTCAGAACATGTCACTCTCCTGCTTAAAACTCCCCAGGGTTTACCATGGAACTTCAAATAAAATCCCAACAGTCACTATGGCCCACAAGGCCCCACCTGATCTGGCCTGTTGTTCTCCCAATTGTTCAGTAGGTTCCAACAACAGAAGCTTCCTTATAGTTCCTTCACCTTGAAGGGTCAGAGGAAGAAGGCTTTCTAGCTTCAGGCCTTTGTCTTTCTTTACTCTAGGTATTCCCAGCTTATTCAAATGGCTGATTCCTCAAATTTAGGTCTCAGTTCAAATGTCATCTCAGAAAAGCCTTTCCCAACCACACTATAAGGTGGGTTCCCACCAGTTATTCTCAATCACATCACCTTTTTTGTTCCTTTACAGATTAATCATAATCTAATGAATCAGTTTGTTTTACTTGATTATATGTACTGTCTTCCCCCACAAAATATAAACTCCCTATTTGATTCCTACTATATTTGTTGAACAAAAAAAAAGTGAAGAACTAATTTAAAGATTTATTTAACATTTGAAAACCTACTGAGAAAAGAAGCCTATTTGAACAAAAGGATAGGAAGTCCATAAAGGTGTCAATTTTCCCAAAATTAACCTTTCTTTAAGTTCAATATTCCCAATTAATAGTCAGTATTCCCCATAAATATCTCAGCAAGATTTCCTTTCAAACTTCACAGAACGATTCTAAAATTTATCCAAAAGAATACATATACCAGAATTCTCAAAAGTTGAAAAAGAAAAACAAAACAAAACAGAGTCATGAACAGGTGACTAACCCTACCAGTATTATAATTGTAAAACAAAAATAATTTTTAAAATATGATAATATACAACAAAAGATCAAGAGAACATAACAGTTTCAAACACACTTGGAATAAATGATAAAAAGTTGCAAATCTAAAGGATGGATTATTCACTAAATGGTACTGACAACTTCTGGCTAACTATTTGATGGAAAAAACATGCACATATATCCCTCACAAAATATATCTTTACCTTATTTCTTACATCAGAAATAAATTCCGGCCCTGGCTGGTGTAGCTTAGTGGATTGAGCGCGGGCCTGTGAACCCAGAGATCACGGTTCGATTCCCAGTCAGGGCACATGCCTGGGTTGCAGGCCAGTTCCCAGCAGGGAATGCACAGGAAGCAACCATACATTGATATTTCTCTCCCTCTCTCCTTCCCTTCCCCTCTGAAGATAAATAAATTAAAAAAATAAAAAAATAAAATAAAATAATTAATAAATTCCGGCTAGATCAAAAATAGAAATTAAAGAAAGATGCTAACCAGTGTCACCCAATAAATTCAATAAAAGCTAGGAAAAGATGAAAAAGAAATCATAAAAATATTACACTGAAATCTTAGGACTTCATTTTAAAAATATGAAAAGGTGTATGTTCCAAAGTCTTTCTCTCACTCACGTGCCTCAGTCTCTCAGTTCTCCTTCCTACAACAACTAATGTTAAGTTTCTTGGGTTTCATTTTAAAAACATCCTATGATATACCAATGTATGTATACATTATTTTTCCTCTTTAAAACAAGCAGTAGCACTATCCACATAATATTCTTCACTTTGTATTTTCAACTTAACAGATTGGTAAATATTAAATTTTACAGTAAGGAAGGTCTTTATAAAGTAGAGCATGAAAACCAGAAGCCATATTATAGATGGAAAACAGCCAGCATTTCTCGATTATTTACTTATAATGTGACATCTACTGTGCTAAATGTTATTTACATCATCTCCATTCTACAAAAAAGGAAATTAAGGCTTAGAGAGGTTAACCGATGTGCCCAAAGTCACACAGACAGCACAGGGCTGGGTTGGATATCTCTGGCTATAATAATGCTATAAAAAATAGCTGTAAGGGGGAACATGCATACATATGAAAAAAGTAAATGTTCTAGTATGTAAAGAACTCTTCAAATCAATCTGAAAAGACCAATAACCTCATCAAAAATAACCAAACAAAAGCAGGCCATTTATAAAGGAAATACAACCCCCCCCATTTAAAAATGTTCAGTATCAAAAGTGATTGATTTTTTAAAAAGTGATTGATAAAAGGCCAATTAGAATCACTTTTTTTCTACTTCTTAAATTGTCAAAATGTTTTAATTTGTAATATCTGGTGTTGGCCAGGGTTTAGGGCATAGAAATATACTTGTATCAAAATCAAATTTACATCATGTATACAACAGAAACTCCACTTTAGGAATCTATCCTATAAAGATGCTTCTATAATTATACAAAATAAATACACACACACATATTCTTCACTACAGCTTTGTTTTTCTGACAAAACAAAACATTAGTGGCCATACACTGATTAAGCAAATTACGGTATTTTCATAAGTGGAATGCTATGTAGCTATTAATGATAGAAATAGTTCTAAATATAACAACAAGAACAGCAGAATACAAAAGAACAGTATAGTATGATCCCATAATACAGAAAATTACCTACATGCACAGAAAAAATCTGAAAGAATGTGTAACACTTAGCAGATTACACCCAGGAAGTGGAACATCCAAGAATTTCTTTATATGCTACTATACTGCACTGTACTTGTGTAAAAATGTACTACTGATAGTAAACAAGACAAGATTTTAAGATAACATATCCTCCTTCACTCATTAAAATGATTTTGTGTGAACAGAGTAACTTCTCCTTCCACTCCTTCCCTCCCTTCTGTTCCCCCCATACACACACATACAGATACACACACACACAGGCATGCATACATACCGAGACACACATGGGCACACACAGACAGACACAGCTGATGGACTATATACTACCTATATGTGGTATATTTATTCTTAATATATTTTAGGCTGTTAACTCCTAAAAAGCACAAGTTTTAGTTTCATTCCAAATACATAAAATTAATATAAATCAAAACTGAAGAACTTAAATCAAAAGCAATACCAAGTTAAATGTCTTTGAATAGAGACATGATGATTACTAGTTAAAACAAACATTTCAAAATTACACAAATCTATATGTTATTCCAAGGGCAATGAATGGCCCAAAACAAAAGGGAGACGAGGCGATCGATGACTCTCATATATCTAAGAGTCAAATTTTCTAGAAAAATGCAACCTCAGTTTATTTTGTTTTGATATCAACTTATACAAATATATAGAAAAACAAACAGCCCATGTTTTACTCCTCAAGTAGACACTGGGGAGAATAATAACCAAAATAATTTGGTAATTTTGACCATTCTCTTCCTTTGCACTTAACTAATCTACTTAAAAATTTTTTTAATCCCCACCCAAAGATATGTTTATTAATTAGAGAGAGAGAGAGAGAAGCAGTGGGGGGGAAGGGCAGAGACACTGATCCACTGCCTCCTGTAGTGCCCCAACAGGGAACTAAACCCACAGGTATGTGCGCAGATCAGGATGGAACCCACAACCTTCTGGTGTCCAGGACAATGCTCCAAACAACTGAGCCACCCAGTCAGGGCAAAGATTTAATTTTTGATGTAAAACTTATCAGTACTATTCTTTCAAAGGGATTCCCTAATAATCCTATAAACAAACTATTCCACATTCCTAATTCACAATTTTTTCCTAGTACTGAAACTACTCTCTAAATCCCTGCACAGGTATATAAATTAACCCATTCTTGCTCTCATATTACCTTGAAAAACAAAAATACAAATAATCTGGGATGAACCAATCCCATATTTACTTTCTCTTTCTCTCAAAAATCCCAGTAAACTGACAAACATTTTTTTAAAGCAACACTCTGAGGCCTGGCTGGTGTGGCTCAGTACACTGAGTACCAGCCTGCAAACTGAAGGGTTGCTGCATCGATTCCCAGTCAGGGCACATGCCTGGGTTGTGAGCCAGGTCCCCAACTGGGAGGATTCGAGAGGCAACCACATACTGATGTTTCTCTCCCTCTCTTTCTCCCTCCCTTCACCTTTCTCTAAAAATAAATAAAATTTTTAACAAAAAGAAATGCTTTGATACTTCACTGATTACAGACATTTTGCCTAACACTGGTGAATTCCTGTTTTTTAATTTTCAAAAACTACTCACCATCAAGTTCCCACATGTGTATCAATCAGCTTCTATAACAAACACACCAAATAACTCTAGCAGTTAGGCTCTTTTTCATGAATTCAACAGATTTCTATAACACACTTTCTGGGTGCAAAGTGTTATTCAAAGAGTGAGGGCAGGAAGGATTAGAAATTACTGAGATAGAGGCATGCCACAAAGGGCTTATGGTCTAGTGGGACTAAATGAACATGTACATAAATAACTATGATGTTATAGTATAGGCATAAATAAAGCATTAAGAATTTTCAGAATGAAAAATATACAACTTTGGAGAAGGAGTAAGAGGAAGACTTCCTGGATGAAGTGATATGTAATCAAACCCTAAAAAAAATAGGCAGGATTAAGATATGGTAGAGTTTGGAAGAGTCAAGTAGGGAAACAGCATTCCAGAAAAAGACATAATATGAGAAATAACAATACTTCTTAATGCAACATAAAATAGGCATATTATTTAACAGCCCAATGGAATAAAGAAAGAAGTGTGCCATACTTCAGTATTCATATGAGGATATCAGTTTTTCTTTAAAATAAATTCTATGGCCTGAGTACCTACAGAAAATTAATATTATATATGAGATTTTCAATATAGCAATATGCATACAGTTCATACTCATGCTATTTAGCTAAGCTTCTATATAACAATTAAGTCCCTCATAATTTAAAAATAACCCAGAGATTTTAGAGTTAGTGAAGCAAGCAATACCTAAGTTATAAAGTAATTTAATCTCTGTTTAGTTCTCAGAGGTAACCACTGGCACACTAAAATTTCTTGTAATACTTTAATTCCATGAAATAACATTAGGTCCAGATAACCTCAAAGACATTTTTGTTTAATCATAGCAGACTGACACTTAAATAAAGTAAATAATTCCCAGTGATCATACTACAGATGTGGACCAACACTAATTTTTTTCAAAATATATTTTCATTGAAGAAATTTTAAAGAAATACCTTAAATTCAATACATAAGCTGAATAAGTTATCTCTCATTCCATCCACCCCAATTTTTGTTTTAAGTAACTGTCAATCATCACAGTGAATAATCCCACAGATCAGCAATTTTCAACCTTTTTCATCTCATGGCCACATAAACTAATTACTAAAATTCTGCAGCACACCAAACAATAGTATTTTTTCCTGATCTGACAAAAAAAAAGCGGTGTAATTTTGATTCATTTACACCAGACTGCTATTGTTGCGTTAGCTGTTGTCATTTTTTTATTTGACAAGCCAAAGGAAAAGAGGTCAGTGCCCTGACTAAACAGTCAGGTATTATGTGTGTTAAAAGTTCTTGCAGCACACCGGTAGAGACAGCTGCCATAGATGACATGGTGTAATGAAAGGAGTACCACAGTGCATGTCAAAAGATTGGATTCTGCTAGTTCCCAAATACAATAGTTTAAGCAGATCACTTCATTTCTGTGACCCTCAGAAAACAGGAAAACAAGTTATGACTACAGACAGCCCCCAACTTACCTATGTTCTACTTAAAACTTTTTTCAACTTTACAATGTTGTGAAAGTGATAAGCATTTAGTAGAAACCATACTTTAAATTTCAATCTTTTCCTGGGCTAGCAATATGCAATATAATACTCTCTGGAGATGCTGGGCAGCAGCAGCGAGCAAGATTCCCAGTCAGGCACCAGATCAAAGAGGGTTGATCGGGTAAACAGAGGATACTCTACAGTATACTGTGTTGCCTTCGTTATTTGGATACTGTGTTTTGTTTTCCCATCACAGCACGTCTACAATAGGCCCATCTGTATCTCTTGTTTCTGGCAAGAAAAGGAAAGCAATTACTGGTGAGATGAAACTACACCAGCCCAACCGTAAGCTAATGCATGTGTTCTCAGCATATTTAACTAGGCTAGGCTATGATGGTCCTTCGGTAGGTTAGGTCTACCCAGTGCATTTTCAACTTACGATATTTTCAACTTCGGGTGGGTTTATCAGGATGTAGCCTCTGTAGATAATCTATATGACTCTACATTCTATAATTCTATACATAATTAGCATTTTGTTTTAACAATTTAATTTTTTTAGATCACCTTTAAGTAAAAATATTAGCAGCACACAAGGAAGAATTAAACTGAGGAATTCCACAGAAATTCTTACAGAGGTTTGTACAGTCTCACCCTCAAACGCAGAGGACTCGGTGTGTGTGTGTGTGGGGGGGACAAGTATGCTGTATCTGAAGACTATCCAAGCAATATAGTATTTTGACCGCACTAGCTCCTGGGGTAGAAAAAAATGGTAGTAAAACAGTAAAAATATTCAAGAAAAACCACTACCACAAGAATACCAAAATAAAAAACAGATGCTCTACATAGTTACTGCTACATACCAGAAGCTTTTCATAGCTTTTCAATACTCCTAATTAAGTCCTGATAGAAAAAGAAACAAACAAAATGTTTTCCTAACCATATATCTAAATGTACTTTTTTTGCATCCTCAAGCTTGAAAAGTACAAAACACCAGGCAATCTACAGTTATTTGTACACATATTAATCTGTTCAACTTTATACAACACCTTTATAGCATTTAGTAACATGCACTCAACATGAAAGGCACTTAACATTGGTTGCACAAGGCAGTGAACTATACATGAATCTCTAATCAACAAATAATAAATCATGATCAACATTTACTATCCTTTGTGCCATATTCTAGTAAAATCCAAATCTGAAGTAAAAGAACAGCTTTTAGTTACTTTAGGAAGTAACTAAATATGGAGACTTCTAGCATTTCCAGGCATCAGTAAGATTTTGAAACTGCAATTAAAACATCACAAAATACAATTAAAACTGAGTAACAAAACACACACACAAAAAAAAAACAAGTAACAAACAGCTTGAAATTTACCTACATCAGAGGTTTTTTAACCAGTGTGCTGCAAGAATTTTTAAAACACGCACTACCTGCCCTGACTGGTGTGGCTCAGTGGGTTCCCATCAGGGCACATACCTGGGTTATGGGCCAGGTCCCTGGTTGGGGACATGTGAGAGGCATGTGATCTATGTTTCTCTTGCACATCAATATTTCTCTCCCTCTCTTTCTCCCTCCCCCCTCTAAAAATAAATAAATAAAATTTTTCAAAAAAATTTTTAAAAAACAGGGACACTGACCTCTTTCCCCCTAGATTGTCAAATAAAAAAACAACAGCTAATAACAACAATAGCTGTCCGGTGTGACTGGATCAAAATTATATATAATTTTTGTCAGATTGGAGCAAAAAATATTCTTTGGTGTGCCGCCAAATTTTAGTAATTACTTTATATGTACCATAAGATGAAAAAGGTTGAAAATCGCTGACCTACATCAATCCCTGGCCTATTCAAAGGCCTTTGCTTTCAAATGCAGATAACAATGGCAAGAAAATCTCACCCTTTAAAAACCTTTAAATACTTTAATCTAAATTTACCTAGTCTTGGAACAAACTTTTAAACAATTAAACTTAAATTTAAAAGGACAATTAAATTAAAAAAATAAGGTAATTTCAAGCATTTTGTGCTTTTTTAAAAAAATTAAGTGGGCAGGCCAAATGCTTAAGTTTTAATATATAATTAAATTCTACAAGACATCCAGTTAAAAATACGTATTCCTCAGAGGCCATGGAGAGTATCACAGCTACACATCGACAGATATGTCACAGCAGAGATAAGTGTATTTGGATAAGTTGTAATGTGAAATACATTTTTCTACCTAGAATACAAGGTTTATTTGTTCAATAAATATTTGCAGTGTCAATATTCTACACAGAAATAAAATTCTACACAGTACCTTAAAGATAAAATTAGAGAAGGATGTATCCTGCCCTCAAGAGGACAAAAAACATGCACGTAAAAACCTAAACACAAAGTAGAAAGTGTAAATGTCATGAGATGTGCAAATAAAGCATTTTACAAGTGCAGAGGAAGCTGTTACTACCTCACAGGAGTACAAACCTTTTAATCTGTTTAAGTAATTTCATAACTATTAACTTTCTTAGGAACCCTAGGAAAGCAGATGTTTTCCTACTATCACAGGTGAGGAAACTGAAGCACAGAAAGATTGATCATATTCTAAAATGCCACAATGTTCATTAAAGAAAGAATCAGGACTCTGTTTTACATTTTCTCTGGGGTACTAGTTCAACATATGCCAAGCCTTTTGTAAAAAGAAAGAGTATTTTATTTTTATTTTGCAGATAATCACACCCTTATGTATGTATGTGCATATTATTTGCATATGCATGTATTAACCTTGATTTCCATTATCAGATGTGCTAAAAGCAAGGGAAAGCAACTGTAAATATTAAATGAACAAATAAACTTCCACTGGGTTTTAACAAAATAAGAAAATAAAGACAATATTTTTTTTCAACAATTTGTGGTTACTTCTTCTATAATCATTACCCATGTAAACTTAAGTTTCTAAAAGTGGTCTGCTCCTGAGCCCAGGCAAATTGGTTCATCCAATAAATATCTTTATGAAAAGGTACATGAAAACATTTTCAAAAAGCCACTAAAAATTAAATAATGTCACCAGCTCTTCCGTTATCCAAGGGATAAGCACATGTGACCCCTCAGCAACACCTATTGATCAAGATATGTGGAACGAACGAATGAATATTTGTTGGCATTTTAAAATCCCGGGCCTGTTCTTTGCACAATGTTCTGCATCCTATCATTATCTCACCAGCGTGCACAAAGGGAATGTAAATTTCAATATTATTAGGATATGATTAGTGACGCAAATCTGATGCAGGTGAATACACTAATCCCAAAGATTGGAATTACCCATACCACACTATCTCCAAGGTTAACCCTACTGAAGCAGCACTATGGCACACAACATCAGTAAAGAAAACTGACGCTGATGTTTCAGAAACATGACTTTTTCCCATCCACACTGTTAATACACAACTGCTCCTAATCCAGTTAATTCGAAGAATTCAAATTCAGTTTCCTCTCCATTAAGACTGATTTCTCTATTAGTTTCTCAAATCCCTCTTCCACCAAAAAAAGAGAATGCACGGACTTCGCATATTAAAACACCAACAACAAAAGGCAGAAGGTACAGTTTCGATCTTTGCAATCTCCACCCCTTCGCCATTACACTCTTGAGAGATATGGTTAGAAAGTCGAACTAGTTCAATCTTCACTCACTCGTCCACCGCTGTCACCCTCCCTAACCCTTTCGACACTCCCCAGACCACCATCAGCTCCGCCTCAGACTGAGCCCAGGGACAGTCTGTGCTGGCCCCGCCCGGGGTTCCCCCGGCCCACTCGGTCTCCCTCTGGGGGCCCTCCGCGCCACGCACGCCCCCTCCACCCAGCACACCTCTCCGCTGGCCCCGACCCGGCCGCAGCCCATTCTTCCGCCAAACTCCAGAAGCCTCCACTCGCCTCCCCGCCGCGCACGGTTCGCCCTGGGGGGCCGAGAAGAGACGAGACAGCTGCGGTGGGTCCCAACCTGACAGGCCCGTGACGCCCCACCTCCACGCAGTGAAGCGGTCCCCGCGGCCGGTGCCCAGAGAGCCCTCGGAAGCTCGCGACCGAGCGGGGGCCCGGAGGCCGGGGCCTACTCACCCGGAGCTGTGGGAGTGTGGTAACCGGCACGCCCCCGATTCTGAGGAGCGAGACGCGACCCCGACGCGGGTCCCTATCTCGGGACCTCCCTTGACGCGGAGAGCTAGGCGATCACTCCAATCACCGCCGCCGCCACCGCGGCTGCTGCTGCTGCTGCTGCTGCTTCGCCACCTTGGCCGCCATCTTGACTCAACCCTACTCCCTCCCCACGCAAGCCCCGGCGGCCGGCTCTGGCTGCTCTGGCGCCGGCCCCTCCTCCTTCCGGAAGGTTGGAGGACTAACTCCCTCCGCTGGCGTCGCACGTCTCCTACCTCGATCGAGCTTCCTGGGTTGCCCAGGGTCTGGTTCCTTATCTTGCGTCGGCCTGGGGGTGGCGGCGGCCCCCTCAACCGGAGACACGCCTGAGTAGCATCGTGTCCGACCCGGACCAGCGCACTGCCATAACTCACCGGCTGGGGCGCCCACCCCTAGCCGGCCGACTTCCCGCGCTAGGGTCCTTCGCCGGAGCGTGGGAAAGAGAGGGACGCAAGCCAGCCTCTAGCTCTGCGACCCCAGCGCGGCGCAGCGGGACGGCGGCGGCGGCCTCCTCCGGCCGCGGGCTGCGGGCAGGAAAGCCGGCCCTCACGTGCTGGGAGCCGAAGGGGTGCACGTCGACCTACCCAAGATATTTCCCAGAGCTCCGGCTGTAATTCGCACTAAAACGTCACTGAAAGGCGGCAGATGCCGATTTGTCTATGATGTCAGTCCTTAATCTAAAAGTCACTCCTCGGAGGAGCCTGTGGCCCTTGAGACAACCAAGTGCGCCCTCAAGTCTCACTTCCAGTGAAATGACTGGACTGTGTAAGGACAAGGGTAGAAAACGACAGGAAGGGGTTCGGTTCAGCTCTCAACCCGAGCAGGCACAGACCTTGTAAATGCTACATGAAGTAGAGGGAAATCGATAAAGAAGTGTTGGGAGGTGTCAGTGTAGAACCACACTGGAACCCGACATTTAAGGCCTCAAGCCGTAAGAGCTGGCTAGCTGGGCGAAACCTCAACTCGGAACGCAATTTCTGCACAGTGCAGTTTTCACGCCGGAGTCAGGGTGGACAGCACCTTTCCGTATCGCGCAGGCGCGGTGCCACTTACCTGGCATGGACGCGATAGGCGTTCTGTGCTTCGCTGTGGTGGCCCTAGCACGGATCATGTTCTGGGTTTGGGACTCCTCCGAACGAATGAAGAGTCAGGTGCAGGCTGGCCTGTTGGGAAACGGAAGTCGGACCCTCCTGGTGATCGCTCACCCAGACGATGAAGCCATGTTCTTTGCTCCCACTTTGCTAGGCTTGGCCCGCTTGAGGCACCGCGTGTTCCTGCTCTGCTTCTCCACAGGTAGGAGACTGCAGGCAGGGCGCTGGGACCCGAGGCTGTGAAGGATATTTAAGTGCCAACTTATCTCAGTATATTTTTTCCCAGAGAGTCTCTGTTGTAGAAAGCTAAGTGAATAATACTCCGAAGGTCCATTCTCTGGGCGCCACAGACAGTCGGTGGCTCCAGCCTATCTGTAGCGGCCAGCTTCCCAGGTTGGTTGGAGGACGTCCTCAGCTTTCTCACAATACTCTCTGCTAGCAGGATTAAACACAAGAAAACAGCTCACGTTTGCTTCCATTCAATACCTACATTTTCATTGGGAAATGGGACTGTACTCATTCTGTGCAACCTTTTTATTTGCAGAAGGACCAAGAATAGTGATCTTACCATAGCATGCCTGCTCAAGCCTGAAAGTTTTACTTCTAGCGGTAGCAAAGGATTTTCCTGCTGCTTTTTAAATTCATTTCGTCTTAAAAAGATGCATATGTCAAGTTAAAGAAATAGATTCAGATCATCAGGCTAAAAAATAATTTTATAGTTCAGTACCGCCCAACTTTCATGTTAGGGTGGTCAGCGATACGGGCTGTGAAAGAATTCACAAAGAAAAGAAAATGCAGATAAAAAAGCTTTATTTTTACTTTTCCAAGAAAAGGAAAGGGCTGGGTGCAAAGAAATGCACCAGCCCTAATGTGTAGGGGCTTTGAGCTTTTATTGGATCAGAAAAGGGGGAGGGGGCTGTAGCAGGTTAGTCGTGGCTATTAGTTGTAAATAGGGGGTTTCGGGCTGATATTGCAGACTTCAGTTTGTTTTGCTGTTATCTTTGAATTCAGGGTCTGGGCGCTAAGGTCTGGTAAGTCCTGTTTGTATCTGTTTTTTTTTTTTGTTTGTTTGTTTGTTTTGTTTGTATCTGTTTTAAAGCACCTGCACAGGGTATGCTTTCCAGCAACCTCTCCAGTCATGAGAACAGAGGTTCAGAGAAACAGTAGTTAATTATGCCTGACAGACTCAAGGGGAGAGAGGAAGAGCCAGCTCTGGTAAAGAGGGCCTGAAAGGCATTTTTGTCCTTGTATTTCAGTGAAGGGGACTTTCAAAAAATAAATCCTCTACCATACAGAAAAGATGGAATGAGAAAACAAAATCAGCCATGATACTGGATTATAGTGATAATTGCATAAGTGTATAAATGAAGTAATTGAACTCTACATATTAAATGGGTGGACTTTTATGGTATGTAAAATTTTACCTCGATAAAGCTGTTTTTAACAAATGTACATGGCCTCTTTTTCCCACTTTTTGGTGTGTCATTCCAGTTTTTTTCTATACAGATTTTCATAGAAGTTACATTACACAGTTTTTTATTTTTCACTGAACCTTATTTTTTCATTGGTTTAGCAAATATTTATTAAAGATTTATGTGCACTACTCTTAGAATGGCCAAAATCTGGGACACTAACAACAACAAATACTGGTGAGCATGTGGAGCAACAGCAACTCTCATTTATTAATGATAGGAGAACAAGATGGTTCAGGCACTTTGGAAGGCAGTTAGTTTGGCAGTGTTTTACAAAACCAAACACCAAACAATCCAACAATTACCCTGCTATGTATTTCTTTACCCAAAGGAGTTCAAAGCAGGTGCATGCAAAAACCTGCACACAGGTGTGTATAGCAGCTTACTCATCATTGCCAAAACTTGAAAGCAGTTAAGATGTTCTTCAGCAGGTGAACAGATGAATCAATTAGTACATCCAGGCAACGAAATATTAGTGCTAAAGAGAAAAATAAGCTGTCAAGCTATGAAAAGGCATGGAGGAACCCTTCTTTCATTACTAAATGAAAGAAGCCAAACTGAAAAGGCTACATACTGTATGATTCCAGCTATGTGGAAAATGCAAAACTATGGAGACAGTAAAAGGATCATTGTTTTCCAGGGATTTGGATGGGAGGAAGGATGAATAAATACGTGGAGCATGGAGGACATTTTATGGTAGTGAAAATATTGTATGATATTTTAATTATGGGTATATGTCATTATACTTTGTCCAAACCCATAAAATCAATGTACAAGACTAGGAGTAAACTCTAATGTAAACTATGAACTTTGGATGATAATGATTGTAGGTTCATCAGTTGTAACAAACGTACAACTCTGATGAGAAATGTTGATAATGGGGAAGGCTATGTATATGTGGGGATGGGGTAAATGGGAAAATCTCTACCTTCCCCTCAATTTTGCCACACACCTAAGATTGCTCTTAAAAAAATAAAGTTTTAATTTAAAAATATTTTTAATTTAAAAAATTTATGCTAGGCATTATGCCAGCGATATCAAACTCATTTTAACCGGGGGCCACATCAGCCTCATGGTTGCCTTCAAAGGGCCAAATGTAATTTTAGGACTATATAAATGTAACTACTCCTTAACAGTTAAGCGAGAGCTCAGCCAGGCTGGACGGGATAAAACAAGGTGGAGGTCTGGATTCAGCCTGCAGGCCCTGTGTTTACCACCTGTGTTCTATGCCCTAGAAATAAACAGTGAAGAAAGCAAGCTAGAGAAGGACTGTGTCCCTATGAAACTTACAACTTAAATAATTACCCATATTAATAATAACATGTAGCCCTTTCAGAAATGGAGATCAGACTTCCGGCTAAGATGGAGGCATAGGTAGATGCACTGTGCCTCCTCGCACAACCAAGATAGGGACAACAACAATATAGAAACAAAATAACAACCAGAACTGACAGAAAATAGAAGTGTATGGAAGTCGTACACCCAAGGATTTAAAAATAGACACTTTCATCCAGACCAGTAGGAGGGGCGGAGTCAGGCAGGCAGGCAAGGGACCAGGAGCGGAGAGCTGAGCACCCGGGGCGGCGCGCAGGTCCGCAGCAGGCAGACCCTGGGCGCACAAGCAGCAGTGGCTGGTGGGCCCTGGCCAGTGGGAGGCGACCGGCAGACCCAACGAGGCAGCCATTGTGAAGCAAGGCACTGCACACAACTCAGGGTCCCAGCACCGGGAAATAGAGCCTTGGGTCACTGACTGAGAAGGAAGGTCCCGTGGGGTGCACAGGCCCACCCACACCGGAATTGGTGCCAGAGGGGCCCAGTTGGCTCCCGGAAAGTAGTGAAAGGGTCTGGGGTCCTACAGAGAGCAGAACAAGCGCCATTGTTCCTTCTCGGACCCCGCCCCCACATACAGCATCACAACCCAGTGACTGGGGTGCCCTGCCCTGGTGAACTCCTAAGGCCCCGCCCCTCACTACAGGAGCTCTACAACACCAAAAAAAAAAACAAAACAAACAAAAAAAAAAACAGCAAAAAGATGGCTCAAACAGAAGAAGAATTGAAAGCCCCAGAACCCATCCTTTTAAGTGACCAAGAGATAGCCAACCTATCAGATGCACAGTTCAAAGCACTGGCTATCAAGATACTCACAGAATTGGCTGATTTTGGTCAAAAATTAGCTGAAGAAATGCAGGCTATAGTAAGTTTAATGAAGAAAGATGCACAGGGAACCAATGGTGATGGAATGAAAGATGGGTCTCACATCAATGGACTGAACAAGAAGGAAGAAAAAAACATACAACCAGAAAAGAATGAAGAAGTAAGAATTCAAAAGAATGAGGAGAGGCTTAGGAACCTCTGAGACATCTTTAAACGATCCAACATCCGAATTATAGGGGTACCAGAAGGAGAAGAGGAAGAGCAACAAGTGAAAAACTTATTTGAACAAATAATGAAGGAGAACTTCCTCGTTCTGGCAAAGGAAATAGACTTTCAGGAAGTCCAGAAGCTCAGAGAGTCCCAAAGAAGTTGGACCCAAGGAGGAACACACCAAGGCACATCATCATTACATTAGCCAAGGTAAAAATGAAGGAGAGAATCCTAGAAGCAGCAAGAGATAAGGGGATAGTCACCTACAAAGGAGTTCCCATCAGACTGTCAGCTGATTTCTCAAAAGAGACCTCACAGGCAAGAAGGGGCTGGAAAGAAGTATTCCGAGTCATGAAAGACAAGGACCTACATCCCAGATTGCTCTATCCAGCAAAGCTTTCATTTAGAATGGAAGGGCAGATCAAGTGGTCTCAGATAAGGTCAAGTT
>CM052545.1:56028484-56048837 GCA_028533065.1 Trachops cirrhosus | reverse complement strand
CCACTGGGGACCTGGCCTGCAACCCAGGCATGTGCCCTTACTGGGAATCAAACCTGCGATGCTTTCGTTCGCAGCCCGCGCTCAATCCACTGAGCTATGCCAGCCAGGCGGATGTTGGAACATTTAAAGATGTCCCGGAGGTTCCTAAGCCTCTCCTCATTTTTTTGAATTCTTATTTCTTCATTCTTTTCTGGTTGTATATTTTTTCCTTCCTTCTGGTCCACTCCAATGATGTGATACCCATCTTTCATTCCATCACTATTGGTTCCCTGTGCATTTTTCTTCATTTCACTTATTGTAGCCTTCATTTTTTCATCTAATTTGCAACCAAAATTAACCAATTCTGTGAGCATCCTGATCACCAGTGCTTTGAACTGTGTATCTGATAGGTTGGCTATCTCTTGGTCGCTTAAAAGGATGGGTTCTGGGGCTTTCAATTGTTCTTCTGTTTGAGCCATTGCTTTGGGGTTTTTTTTGTTTTTTGTTTTGTTTTGTTGTGTTTTTTTGGTCTTGTCATGCCTGTTACATATGAGGGGCAGAGCCTTAGGTGTTCACCAGGGTAGGGCACCCCAGTTGCTGGGTTGTTATGCTGTATGTAGGGGCGGGGTCCGAGAAGGAACAATGGCGCTTGCTCTGCTCTCCTTCGAACATCAGTCCCTTCCACTGCTTCCCTCGAGCAAACTGTACCCCTCTGGTGCTGATTCCCATGTGGATGGGCTTGTGCACCCTGTGGGTCTTTCCAGTGACTACTCCTGTGAGGCTGGGAGTCTCTCCCTGTGCCTCAACCCCCACAGGTGTTTTCAGTCAGTGCCCCAAGGCTCTATTTCCTGGCACTGGGATCCTGGGTTGTGTGCAGTGCCTTGCTTCACAATCGCTGCCTTGCTGGGTCTGCTGGTTGCCACCACTCGGCTGGGGTCTGCCCGCTGCATTCTTATGCACCACGGTTGCCTTGCACGCCCCGGTCCCAACGCTTTCTGCTCTCTGCTCCACGACCCGCACCCCACTGCCCGACTTTACCCATCCTACTGGTCTGGATGAATGTGTCTAATTTAACTCTTTGGGTGTCTGACTTCCAAACAGTTCAATTTTCTGTCAGTTATGGTTGTTATTCTGTTTCTGTATTGTTGTTGTCCGTATCTTGGCTGTGCGAGGAAGCACAGTGTGTCTACCTATGCCTCCATCTTGGCCGGAAGTCGACTTTCAACAATTTTTTTAAACAAGGAGCTTTAAAATATATTAAACAAGGCAATGACTTAATCTAATTTGCATTTTAGAAAGCTCTCTCTGACAACATTGTAGATAGCAGCTTGGAAGGAGGGGTCTAGACTTGATGCACTGGAACCAGTTAGCATAAGCAGGCAAGAAATACAGCTGACTCTTGAACAGTATGGGTTTGGAGTTCACAGGTCTACATGTATGCAGATTTTTTTCAATAAATATATAGTTGGCCCTCATATCCACCAAGTTTGCATCCATAGACTCAACCAAACACAGATGGAAGAGAGTATTTTCCATTTCACAGCTGGGAATCCACAGATGTGGAGGGCCAACCATATGCATTGTTCTGTACCTTCTACACCGTTTTATATGAGACTGGAGCATCCACAGATGTTGGTATCAGCAGGGGCCTGGAACCCATCTCCCACTGATACTGAGCGATGACTTAGTTTTGGAGCAGTCAAAACTTACACTTGGATTTTAGCTTGTGTGAGGAGTCAGCCCCCCTAACCCCTACTTTTTCAAGGATCAACTGTGTAAGAGTCAGAAATAAAGCAGTGGCAGAAGAGCAAGAGAAAAGAGATGGTTTCTAGTGCTGTCACAGAGGTAGTGTTTCTAGGACTTGATGACTAATTGGCTATTAAAGATCAGGGAGAGGGGAGGCCAAAGGGGACTCCCACTGTGTGGATTTAGTGACTGAGTATATACATCACCTCCACTGAGACTCATCTTCCCACCCTCCCTGTCAGACTAGATGCCAAAAATTGTACCCTACTAAAAGGGGAAAAGAACTAGTTTGGAAGGCCTGAATTTTCCCTTCTGCCCCACTGCAAAACTGAGCTATTGGACACCTGTTGGGACAGGGGTGTTAGAGCCATGACCAGAGCATCTGGGCAAAAGGAGGACCCCAGGTCTCGGCAGCTAATGACAGGCTCATACTCTCACTAGCGAAGTGGTGGCGCCCATTAGTGACCCAGTCACTCAAAGGGCATGGCTTAAAGTCCCAGCCACCAGGGCTGCTACACTGGGCTTAGTCAGGAAAGTGTTCATAAGTGTTGCAAAGAAGCCCATCATAAATGGAGGACCAAGGCTATTGTCAGAAAGCTAGTGTCAACTGTCAAGTCCAAAGTCCAGACAGGTTAGAAATAGGACATCAAGAGTGAGGCTAGATGTGACGAGCTTGGAACATGGGTCAAGACATGCAGTGAGGATATGAGGCCAAGAAAAGAAAAAAGCCAGAGTGCTCTTGCACAACTCTGTTGGAAAATCTTGCTGCAAAACAGTTCACTTTACCTTCATTAATACAAGCTAGATTTTGATATGTTTTCAATGCTGATTTTATCAGTGTTTAGAGCCTTTGTGTAAAGCATAAGATTAGGCTTGTTGGCATCAAAAGTACTGTGCCTTCTAGATGGATGCATATAATAAAAAGATCTTTTGCCTAAGAGACCACTGAAGCCCACATAGGATGGTTTCAGGCTCAGCATTATTTTTTAACACATTCATGTATATTTCTAACTTTTAAATTTTCATTTACATCTCTTTTATTTTGCTGTACTTCCCAAGAGAGGATTTTCTATAAGTTTTTAAAGTTATTGCTATCAAACCTAAATTTAGTTTCTGTTGTATCTCTCTGCCCTCCAGATAGTCATGTCAGACAGATATGTCCGCTGGCAGTGCAGGGACTTCAGCAACACGGGCCAGCAAGTCAGACAGCAGATTAGAGCAGCCTGATGATGGGATGAATGCAGGTGTGAACTGGGCTTGTGTCTGTTTCCAAGGAGGCCCAATGTAGTGGGTAAGATACTGCAGCAAGAGTGTCTAGCTCCAGAGAAGGTCAGAGTCAGGCAAGTGGCCCTGAGGTGATTGTGAGTTGACCTTTTTTGGAGCTAGACCATAGCCAGCATCTAGCACAGGAAACTGGGACAAGTCACTAGGTTTTATCATGTGGTCTCACCAGACCCTCATGAGGTCCTGACCAAGTGTGCTTGCTCTACTCTCAGTAGATAAACAGCACATGGACCTGGAAAAACAGGAGCTGTTGAGGGAAAGACTGGAGCTTGATGCCCACGCAAATGTTTAAGATTCATCGCTGGCCCTTTGGATGCCAACTCTAAATTAAGCCTTCACATTGGTAATTCCTGTGAAGGGTCATAGGCTATTCCTAGGGAGGTTCCCTACACATGCTGCCTGCCTGGGTCCTTGTTAACTCCACACACAAAGGGGCCAGGGGTCTTACAAGGCTGGGGAAGGAGAGGGTTGGTAAAGATAGATTCACCTTTATTACCTAAAGAACATGGCTGGTTTTCAACCCACAATTTTATGGGCAGGGTTTGTTCACCTCAGGTAATGTATGGATCTTTTTTTCTTCCTAATTTAATTTTTTGTTCATATTTAACTTAAATATAGTATTGGGTCCTGTTTGAAAGAAAAAACTCAGGTACTTTGAGAAGACTGTGTTCAACAGACTGTTGTCGCTGTTTGTGTACTTTCATAAAGCCTCTGTTAATTCTCCCTGAAAAGGGGTGGTATTTTCATCCTTTTCTTGAGTAACCTCTTTTAGTTTGTCATAATTAACAGGCTTAATAGTATATATTTATTTATCCCTTCTATAAAACAAGTAACCATATGGGTCCAGCAGTCCCTTCCCTCTTGTCCTTCATCTGTCCCAGTTTGATGGACCCAATTAGGTTCCTGATCTGGGAATGCATCTCCCCCTGGTCCATATATATGCAGTGTTGTGCATGATGACCACCTAACTCATCAGCATAAGCCCTTGCAGCTCCTAATATGTGTTATTTTTTTTTATCTACAGTGCAGCAGTGGGAGACAACAATCTGTAAATTATTCTAAATTAGGTCATAAGTCAATATTCAATGATTAAACCTCTCTGTGAATTTGCTAAGGTCTTTGGAAAACTGACTGAGTTTTTATTTGAAAAGGGCCAAGTCAGACATAGAAAAGGGAGCACATACCTGAATAATCCCCTCAACAGGCTCCCAATTTGCCACTTTCCTCAGAGGTAACATGTTAGGGTTTGAGTGATGGTGAGTTCTGTTCCTGGGGGTGGTAGGACTGTAAGCAGGGGTGGGTGCCAGCAGTTCTGAGCAGAAGAGGGATTAAAGAGTAGCAGCTGCCCTTTGGGGGGTGGCAGGGGAGTGAGGTGGGAAGCAGGCTATTCCACCCTCAGATTGGTTTTCTTTGATCCTCTAGAGACAGAAGAGGCATCTTGCCAGGATTATGAGGTGTCCTCTAATTCATCTGACATTGTGGCTTCACACATCCTACAGGATTCCCTTAAATCTTTATCTTGGTGTCAAGGGCCATAAACATCTAAATGTAAAGTATTTTACTCCATTTGCCTTCATTTTTGCAAAACAAATCTAATTGGAAAATAGTGTTATAATTCAGAGATTCATTTACAGGCAGAGACTATGCCATTGTCAGCAGGAAGCAGTTACTGAAGACATAACCTCACCCTCATCACCCCAAAAACATTTCAGGGATGGAAGTCTCTAAGGAGGGAATGAGGCAGGATAGTAAAAAGCTAGGAAAATTCCTGGGAAAGTGGAGTGGAGAAGCTGAGACAAGATAATTAAAGAAGGCCAAACCATTTCAACAACCTACAGCCAACTAGTGAATCATAAGACCCTTCTTCCCTAACCAAGGACACTTGAAAGCAGATGGTTTACACCTCTTCTCCCTGACCAGAGAATACACAGTTTAAATCACCCTGGTTGAGGACATAGAGGACAGAGCCCTCAACAGCAGGTGCTGTTGTTAGCAAGACCTAGCCAGCCCACAGGAATTCAAGGCCCCATCACTGTGGCTTCCTGTCTTGTCTTGCTTCTTGGCTTATGGTGGCATTTCAGATGCTTGCCAAAATCAGGGATGAACCTCTTATCTGAATTAACCCTAATTTATTAAGGAAGGAAGGAAGGAAGGAAGGAAGGAAGGAAGGAAGGAAGGAAGGAAGGCCCGCCCATGTAGCAGAAATTTCAAGCACCTTTCTCCTGCCCCTTTCTCTGTGCTGCTCAGGAGGCTCCTTCTCAGTCTTCATGTATCCACAAATATTTGTGAACCTACTCCCACCACCATTCTCTGTCAAGAGTGGGGTAAGGAGGAGGGGTTTGAATACAGGCATCTGCCTCTTAATGAACCACCTCTTTTGAGGCTACTGGGGACAAGCAGAGCTGGATGACTTCTTGGAAGTGAGTTTAGTGAACTGATTCTTTTCTGTTTTTCAGCAGCCACAGAAGACGGCAAATTGGCAATTTTTGCAAAAAGATCTGTCACATAAACTTTGCAAACTCTATAGAATTTATTTTTGTAGTAATATGAAATGCATGTATCCGAGAAGAGTGGGCACAAGTAGTATAACTGATTTCAGTATAATACCAAACAGCCATGATTTGCAAGTTCCTTTTATGTCCTACGAGAAAGGAAAAATCCATTTTATGCTTAGGGGTGGAAGCTTTAAGCCTTATGGGGACGAGGGGCTCTGAAGACATTTGATATTTGTCTGGGCTCCTAAACTGCTTGAGGATGGGGCCCTTCTCAGAGTAGATGCTAAAAAAAAGGATTGCTTTTTATACATGCACTTCTTTTTTCAGCCCTCTTTTTTCTGTCTTTTCCTTTCTCCTTTACTTCTTTTCCCCAAATGTTTCTTTTCCTCACTGTTTATCTTAGGCTAGACATCGTGACCCTGAGGCAGACCCAGAAATGGCCCGCTCTACTTTAGAAGGACATAGCTTCATCATTCCTTGAGCATGTAACTCATCCTAGCTCTTGAGGCCCTGCTCCTCGGACCCAGAGTTACCTGCCCCAGGGCCACGGGGCGGGAGTGAACACCTGTAGCCCTCTGGGACTGCCAGGCTCCAGGCCATCGTCCTTTTCTCCCCGCCCCTCTGTTGAGTGAACTCAAACGATCTTTGCCCGCCTGGGAAAACAAAGGAAGTAATCAAGTTTAGAAATGTGCCTGAGGTGATGGGGGAGGGACTGGCCGCACCTTCCAGCTGGGCTGCGCCAACCACGAGACCAAATTAGGACGTGCGCGCAGCCTCCGCCTGTACGAAGGTTCAGAGGGCCGTGTGCAAGAGTGAAGCCCAGTTTCCAGAGAGTGGTGCTTACCCTAGCCTGGTGGCCTGGCGGTAGCGCCTCTTCCTGCCGGGCTGCGGATGGCTGGGCAGGCCGGACCCGGGGCGGGGGAGGCTTTCCCTCATGGGGATCATAGAGGAGGTCTTTCCTCGCCAGCAGGGCCTGTCGCCATGGGAACTGATCCCCGTAGACTTTCACCAAGCCTTTCCGTGACTGCACTGGCTCGATCCTAAACAGGCCCGCCAGGGCGAGTCTTCGAACATATGGACAAGGTCCGCACTTGAGCCGGTTAGAAAACAAACGTCGTGTTTATGAGCCCTGGACTGAGAGATATGGCCGGTTTACTGCACGCCAAGGTCTGGGGCTGACCAGGTTCCGAACGCTGCCCAGCGGTGTTCGCCAAATACACCCCAGGGGAGGGGCTGTGCCGACCGTAGTTATCGGACCACAAGCCTGGCGAGAGTCAGCGTCCTCTGGTATTTGATGGCTTCCAGAACATCTTGTTCTCCTCAGAGGTCTTCAGAGCCCAACACAGTGACGTTGTCTTCCTAAGGTGCTTCATGAGCTTCAGCAACGCCGGCCTGATGGCTGGGCGGTGAGCAAGGGATGCCACCACCGCCAGGCGCTCTTTCCCTCTGCCCTCGCCCCTCTCCTCCCCCAGTGAGCCCCTTCTCACTCTGCAGTGAAGCAAACCGCACCCTGCGGGCTGAAGCCTCCTGAGGCTGCGGGTCCAGATTCCCGGCCCTTAGCCCCAGGCCGGGAGCCAGTGTGTGCTAGGTCCAGTGGTTTAGAGGGGAGATGTCGTGTTCTCTCAGAGCCCGCTCCGGGGTGGGGTGTGTGCCACTCCGGATGCCTCCTCGGGCTGTTGTCAGGGCTATGCAGTGGGGCGGGTTGGTGCGCCACGGCGCACCCCTTGCTCTCTGCCCTAGGTGTTCCCTGCCATGGCTCTGAGGCTCAGGTGCCCAAGCCTGCTCTCCCTAAAGTATTAGAGAGTTAGCATCCCATGGAGGTAAACACTTCCCTCTTTCACCTCCTGATCAGACTAGCTTCCACACAGCTTTTCAGACAGTCTCAGATGGCACATCAGGTGGATAAATCATCCTGTGTGGGCCTCCCTCCCTCTGCCACTCACTCCTGCTTCCCAGGGCCACGCACCCCAATCCAGTGCGCGTGCGTCCTAGGCTCCGCCCTCGGGGAAACCTGGAGTAGGGTATCTGCAGACTTGGACTCATTCAGAGCCCTTTATTTAGAAGTTCTCTCACAACTTATTTTACTTTCAAAATTCAATTCCTCTAAGTACTTTTCTATTCCTTTTATGTTTCATTCTTTTAGACTGAGAAGTCAAAAGCAAAATTAGACTTTAGTAACTTGAAGGGGTTTTCTCTTTTGTTTTGCATTAACATTCCTTACCTTAGGTATATCTATACTTTCTTTACTTTTGCTTTGAATATGCCCCTAATACTGTTATCTTTAGCATTTTCATAAGCTGCAAAAGAGGAAGTTAGAGAGATTGCTCCCTGGAGGCAGAACCAAACTGCAGGCCGCCTTCCGCTTTTAGTCACAGTGAAAGTGATGTCTCTGCTGGAACTGACTGAGACTTGAAGGTTTCTCTAATTATTTCCTTACAGTAAATTTCTAGAAAGATAAAGTCAAAGGGCACAAATAATTGCATGTCACCAAATTGTCCTCTCACTGAGATGTAGCAATTTAAACTCACACCAACATCGCTGGCCTGTAGCTCAGTTAGTTAGAGCATTGTTGACATATGCCAAGGTTGTGCATTTGATTCTCTGGTCAGGGTACATACAAGAAAACCAATGAATCCATAAGTAACTGGGACAATAAATCAATGTCTCTCTCTCTCTCTGCTTTCCTCTCTCTCTTTCTCTCCAAAAAATCAATAAATACCCTGGCTGGTGTGGCTCAGTGGACTGAGTGCTGGCCTGTGAACCAAATGGTTGCTGGTTTGATTCCCAGTCAGGGCACATGCCTGGAATTCGGGCCAGTGGGGAGCATGTGAGAGGCAACCAGATCTTTCACATATTGATGTTTCTCTCCCTCTCTTTCTCCCTGCCTTCCCCTCGCTCTAAAAGTAAATAAATAAAATAAATCTTTTTAAAAATCAATAAATAAAAATTTCTTTAAAACTTGCACCAATAGTATAGAACAGCACCTTTCCCTGTGCCCTTCTCCACACAGACGTCCTGCTTTAATTTAGCATTTCTTTGATTCTTAGTAAAAATTGGAAGAATATATGCTAGCAGCTTACATTTCTTGCTTTGTAAAATACCTGTTTCTTTAAACAATCTTTAATAGACCTTTTTAATGTTTTAAACAATTCCTAGTTCTCTATTGCGGCTGGCTTCTGAACAGGGCACACCACCTGATTGATTGTAGACATAGAGTGAATGAAAGCTTTGTAGAGAGACCTCATGTCTGTAAATTAGAAAGTAGGTACAAGGTATGACTTTCCAGATATTGCAGAGATTTTATTTTATCATTTCCAAGCTGAGAGTGCTCTGTAGACTGGAATTGTCCTGAGACAAGACAGGCACATCAAGTAAGCACCATACCACTCACTGCCTGCTGCAATCCCTGGTTTTCCTGGTCCTCAGTGCTTCAGTTGTCATCTCTACTTCAGCTGGTCATGTCTTTCTGCTCACGATATCCGTCTGTTTCAGCCAGAAAGGGTTGCTCAGCTTTACATCTTAGGAAACTTACCCAGGCATGTCAGCATCTGAGAGATTGCCATACTCTTTCATTCCAGTTGCAGTAAAAACTGTGAAGGACCTTGCTAATAATTAAAGAAAGATTCTAGGAACTCTAAACTCCATAACTTTATTGCCATTCCCTGTAGGCCTGTGCAGATCTGGGGAAGTAACAAACTGCAAAGTAGCTACTTTAGAATACCTGTCCCTTGCTGAAGCAAGACCAGTTGCACAGTTTACATATCAAGTCCATGTGACTATTATTGGTATTTTCAGTTTCCAAAATGATGCCTTGATACATTTCTGTGGACTTCTGCACCAGGAGGATATATGTAGCTGTTTTCACACCAAGGTATTTTCCCTGATTCCTTTATCTGTTTTTCCTTCAGCAGTCAAGCTCAGCAGGTCATGTTCTAAATACCATATTTAGGTCTGTTTCCAGGGAACAAAACTGGACTGTACTGGACTGTACTCTCTCCCTACCTATTCCCCACCAACCGAACTGTCTGTCCTGCTTACTGCAGGAGCAGTATGAGAACCACAGAGTGGCTAACAGGATACTGCTTGGAAAAGTCTAAAGCTCCCCTCTGTTGAAGACACCCTAGGGGTTTGGTAGAGGTAGCAGTGAAGCGATAGAAATAACTATATTATTTAGTACTGAGGTTCATGTCATTTTCCTGCTGAAAAACCTTCAGTGACTCTCCTTTGACCAAAGTCCTAAGAGGGTCAGTTAATGGCCTTTGTCTGTAGAGAGGTGATAGCAGCCTGCCAGATTGGAAGCAGGGAGCCTGTGCCCTTGAGGCACATTGTGGGGGTGGCCACAGGACCTGAGCCAAAGAGGGATGGGTATCTATTTATAATACCTTCAAAAAGGGGTTCAAACTGAGGCCTTGGCCTCATATCAGGTGAGGTCATAGATTCATACACCAAAAAGCAACAGAGGAGGAGATAGGTCTGTGATGTATTAAAATGGAGATGCAGATACGGTACAGATTAACCTGCAGGTGCCTGGGTTCCTGGCACCTGAGACATGTGACTTGCTGTGGCCTCACTGGAGGTGGGATATTGCCAGCTCCCTAGTGATAAAACATCTTGGCTTTGCAGTCACAAACCCTGGGTTCAAATCCAACTTTAACAGGCTTTCAAACAAGCTACTTAACTTCCTCTGTCAAGGCTCCTTAAAGGTGTTCGTGAGGTTAAATGAAGTAACAGATTTTTGTACTTTTTCAATGAAAGCACTATTACTATTACTTTTATAAACATAAATGTCATTCTGCCTTTGTGTCAGGTTTGTGGTTAAATCCGTCTCCCCAACATGCAGACAAAGCCTGGTCTGATTGACATCTTTTTTCCCCCTCAACAATGACCCCAAAGCTCCCAAAGTGTGTTGTGTGGAATTGTCCATCAATATCTAGTGGTGTCATGTTTCTAAATTTTACCTCTTTTAATAGAAACCTGCATATTAAGGGTAGCCCCAGCCACCCCCTACATTCCTGTGAGGAGACTGGCACACACCCAGCAGAGCTTAGGGAGAAGCTGCCACCAATGAGAAATGGTGCTCAAGTTGTGCTTCTTCCCTCCAGGGACTTCCCAGATGACCCAGGTGTGCAGTGGGACACAGCGAGTGTGGCCGGCATCCTGCTCCAGCACATAGAAGTGAATGACATCAATCTGGTAAGGGGACATGCTTCCAGAATGCAAAGCTGGGCCCAGTCCCACCTTTCCTGTGGCTGCTCTCCCACGTGCAACCCTCCTCCAGGGCCACGCTGAAAAGAGGCCCGAGTCTCCTGATGACAGCACACCTTTTGTGAGGCTGAGTAACTGTGGTGGCAGCACTCAAAGGCACAGGTTTTTCCCATTGTGTCCTCTTTTCCTTCTCCCACCCCCACCTCTGTCCCACCACCTAAAAACTCCCAGACCCTGTGCTGTAACTCTGATTTGTCCAGAACTTCACCTTTCACCAAGCATTTTCACAGTTATTGTATCGTTTTAACTTTAGAGGTAAATCTTGTTGTAATTCTCATTTTATATCAAGGAAATTGAGGTATCCGGAGGTCAAGCAGCTAGCCCGAGTTCAGCAAGTGGCAAAACTAGGATTTTAAACCTCAGTTCCAAAAATCACAAGGATAAATTCATAGCCCCTACAGGGAAAACATCTGAGTCACAGTTAGGGCAATAGTGGAGATTCGAGTTACTTGCACAGGTGGACAAGTCCAGGAATGCCCCTCTCAGCTCTCCTAGGACCCACAGCAGTGGCCTTGCCAGTGGTCAATTTTAAGCCTGTTTAGGCTTCCTGTTCACTTCTAAAATAACAGTAATCTTTCATGAGATAATACCTAAAATTTGACGATTTAAACCCCAATCATATGAAAAAAAATGGGTATTGATAAATCCTCATTAAAAGATGAATCCTTCTAGCGGAGAAACATGTTAGGCTTTTACCAGTGATGAATTCGTGGAGTGAATTGATTTATTAGACTTTTCATAAGAACAGATTTTCATTGACTTATTAGACCATCTTTGTTTTCTAATGACAGAAGAGCACCTAACTGACTCACTCCAAATCACATTCAAGTGGTGATGCAGGTGGGCCCCTGACCTGTCAGGGCTCATCTCTTTCTTGCTCTGTGCATTGACTTTATTTTTTTTTTCCTGGCTGGAAAAATGGTCACCAGCAGCTTGCAGGTCCACACCTCCTACCTATACCTTACCAGGGAGTCTGAGTGTGAAAAATGGAGGGTTCTGTCCATCAGCGCAGGAGTCACACTCCCTGCCCATTGACTGCGCCAGCCCACACAATCAGAACTTCGAGGGGCTCCCAAACCCTGCTATGTAGACCAGCCCAAAGCAAAACAATGAAGTCTGCAAAGTGCGCTGCAGTATCCCCTGGGTTCCTGGGACCAGATACTCTCTCTCCTCCCCTACTTCAGTGCATAAGAACAGCTGATCGCCCCAGTAATTCCTGCTTGTAGGATAAACCAATCTTTCTAAACTTGACTTTCTTTGATCAGGTCCTTACTTAAGTACAGAACACTGGTGAACAGGATTGGTCCTTGCTGAGGGGCCATATGTCTTTTTTAGACCATGTTGCAGCCAGCCTTGGCTCTGAACATCCAGGAAGGATCTTCAGGGTGCAGACTGCTCTGCCATTCTTGCTCTCGAAAGAGTCTCTCAAGTGTGTGTCCCAGAAAAGTGATTTGTGGTCTAGGATCCCCTTAATACTGCCTTCTCCAAGGAGACTTCCCTGACTTCTTCAGCTGTCCTGGTACTCCCCTACAGTGGTGGCTGTGTGTCTTATGCTGGTGACACATGTTGCTGTTTGTCCTCTAAAGTGCAAACCATGTCTTATGAACCAGAGTGTGAGGTCCATGAAGGAGAGGCCTGCTCCACAGCCCAGACAGTGCTCATCCCAAAACAGCTGCTGCTCCTCACTGCCACCCAGCTGCTTGGAGACCCTCCTATCATCTGGGCTGTGCACATTCGTTCCGAGAAGTTGGGGCCCCTCAGTTGTCAGGATAGTCTTGAATTGACTTAATTTCTGTAAACAAGGAAATCCTCTTTTGAAAAAAGCCATTTAACATACACTGCTGTTATTAGGGAAACTCAAATTCTCACAGTGCACTGGGACTAACTTCTCTGGGCTGCATTTCATGCAGTGGTGGAAGCATAGGGCCCTTCTGACCAGGCAGCCAGTGTGGGCCTGAGTGGCCGCATACAGACCTATGGTCCCTGCACGAGGAGGGTTAATACTGGGCAGATGGAAAGTCACTCCATGGCAGTGTCTTGTACCAGGCTGAGTACACAAAGCTTGGAAGGGTCCGAGTGCCACATCCAGACTAGAAGTGTCAATTGCACAATCAGAGAAGATGAAGCACCAACAGGGAAGCATAGACAGACGTGTGAAACACGGAGACAAGTTATGGGAAGGTGGTTTCTCACCTGGGCTGTGCTGGGATAATGCCAAAAGCTCTCCTTTGTCCAAGGCCAAAGCTGGCTCTGCAGCCATTAGAAGAGTGTGATGGAAGAAACCTGGGTTTTTTTGGTCCCAGCTCTGTCAGGTGCTGAGCTATCTGTCCTCCCTGTGACAGCACTGAGAGAACCCCATAGAATAGCTGACAGGACAAAGCTTTGGAAAGCACACCTCTGCCCTCTACTGTAGGGTCCAACCCCTCCCTGTATCTTTCATCCAACAAATATTTATTGAGCACCTGCTATATGATATTCACTATCTGTTGTGAACAGGGGTTGCAGCAATGAGCCAGATAAAGCTAGTTCCTGCTCCCTTAGGACAGGATGTCTCAATAGTGGCATTATTGACCTTTGGGGCGGGATAATTTTTTGCTATAGGGGCTGTCCTGGGCATTGTAGGGTGTTTAGTACCATCTCTAGACTGGGTCCACTAAATATGTCCCCCTCTACTCAGTAGCAGTCCCCCGTCATTCATCACAATAAAAATGTCTCTAGACATTGCCAAATGTCCCTGGGAAAAAAACTGCCCCCAGGTGAGAACCACTGTCTTTTGAGAAACCAGAGCAGTCCCACTGTTGTCTCTTTTTTGTTGGGGACTGGGTCAGATTTTGTTTGAACAAAGATTTCTGCAACTCAGGGGGGTAGAGGATGGAGTCTATAAAGAACTACAGAAGCGATGCACAAGTCTGCAAATGTCCAGGGAGCTGGACACAACTCGGCCCTTCTTGCAACAGAAAGAAAAAGGGAATTTTGAGAAGATGTGGACAGCTTGCTTTATGAATCACAAAATGGTTAATTTTTAGAAAAAGACCTATGTCTTTTTGAAAGAAATTCTGCAGTTGTTGGATACAGCCCTTTATATTTGTTCATTGTCATTTGTTAATCATATTTTTAAATCTTTGTTTTCACTGATTTTCTTATCTATTTGTCCTGTCATTTATTGAAAGGGGAGACAAGAAAGTGACTTCAGAGAAAATATTTGAAGGTCTATAGCTGGTAATTTTCCAGAATGAGAAAGACCTTAACCTACCATTTCAAGAAGCCAAATGAGTCCCACACAGGATAAAAGGAAATCCATACATTGGTATATCATAATGAAACTGCAGCATTCCAAAGAGAAAGAAAATCTTAAAGGTAGCTAAAAGAAAAGTCAAATTACCTGCAAAGGAGGAACTTTTTCTTATTCTTGATGTTTTCTCTGGTTACTGAAATCTAGAGAAACATTTTTATTAGTTGAGGGTAAACTTGACAGTTTGGAAAGAACTAGGCTTTGTCTGAGCCTTTGAAAACAACTACAATTCATCCCCCCGCCCCCCAAAAAAGGTGTGAAGTGAAGAAGAAACAAAGACCTTGGAGACTTTGAAAATGCCTGAGTCAAAAGCCACTTGGCCCCAAATCCCTTAACCAAGGGCATGCCCTCGGGCATGCCTGTGATAATAACCTGGCCCCAACCATCTGCTTTATCTGATGGCAGAGACTTAGAGCTCAGATCCTCTAGCCTTTATTGCTGTTTGGCTCTAAACACTTCCACAGGGCTTTATTTGATCTTCATCTCAACTCTGGGCAAAGTAGGGCAGTAGGGGGCATGGAGCAGGGGGGCAGGGTGCATGGTGCTGCTCCAGCAGAGCTCTCTCAGCTGCTGCAGGTGGAAAGAAAGAAATTGTCCCAGACACAATCTGTTGTTCCAGCAGGAGAGGGGATGGTGATTCCCTCTAGTGGAGAATGCCCCAAGCCCTTCTCCAAAAACGGCTTTTATTAGGGTCGGAATGTGCAGGGGGATACAGCAAACATGCATAGCTTATCAATTAATGTCCAAAAGGCTATAGTCATAAAAAACTGACATTACCTATAGATAACAATTGAAGAAATGCAGAGACCCTATCAGGGGCTGCAAGACACACTGACACCAGGTGGTCAATAAGGCATGTTCATGAGATAAGGAGTGAACTCCTTATCCTTTGAACTCAAACATCTAACATCTGGCTTATACCAACAGGGCTATCACTAGGCAGTGCAGGCTTCAAATACAATGTATATATTTCAGGTCTGATTTCTCATGGGACCCCTCAGTGAACCCTCAGTGTTAGTATTGGGTCGTGTCTGTTACTTGCTTTCCTGGTTTTCCAGGGAGACTTATTGGCCACTTCCAAGGCTTTGCTTAGCGAGGCTACCGTCTCCAAAACCACAAGGGGTAGTCCCCAACAGGACAGGTATTATATTTCTGACCTCTCAGATGAGGAAACCAAGACATTGAAAGTTGAAATAACTGCCTTGGCTGGTGTGGTTCAGTTGGTTGCACTGTTCTGTACACCAATGGTTTAGGGGTTCAATTCCTAGTCAGGGCATATACCTAGGTTTCAGGTTCCATCACTGGGGTGCATGTGGGAGGCAACTGGTCAATGTTTCTCTCTCATATTGATCTTTCTTTCTCTCTCTCTTCCTCTGTCCCTAAAATTAATAAACATATGTTTATATTTTAATATATATTTTTTATTTTTAGAGGAGGGGTGTGAAGGGAAAAAGAGCAGGAGAGAAACATCAATCAGTTGCCTCTTTCATATGCCCTAACTGGGAACTGGTGTGCAACCCAGGCATGTGCCCTGGCCAGGAAT
Organism: Trachops cirrhosus; assembly: GCA_028533065.1. Taxonomy (NCBI): domain Eukaryota; kingdom Metazoa; phylum Chordata; class Mammalia; order Chiroptera; family Phyllostomidae; genus Trachops; species Trachops cirrhosus. The sequence goes on along the minus strand of CM052545.1, from coordinate 56,033,233 downwards.
TGAACCAGAGACTGTTTCTTTGCAAGACAACACTCAACCAACTGAGCCACGCTGGTGAAGGCAAACATATTTTTTTTTAAAAAAAAGAAAGTTGTAATAACTTCCAGTGGTAAAGTTCTGTGACTTGCCTAATGGGCTAGGGTTAACTAGTGTTGGAGAGAAGAGCAGCTGGAGTTTTGTTACAGAACACAAGGGGGCGCCAAAGGCCGATATACTATTACCAAAAGGAACCCCACCCCCCATTCGTTACGTCCACCACCTTATAGGAAAGACATCTCTCAATGCTAGAGATTTGTGAACAGGAAAGGAAATGTTTATTTAATGCTGTACAAACTTAAAGTAGTGACCTAGTCTTCATCAAAATCCCAAAGTCCCTTAAAACACCCACAAACACACATGGTCCTTCCTTCCCCCTTTGCCCAGTCTGGGGTACCGTATCTCAGGAAAAGAAATAGAAGTCCGTTGCTCCGGCAGCCCCCAGTACTTCTGAGCAATTTGTCTCGGCTGGTAGGCTTCCCTTGGTTCCCGGCACCATCAGCCATGTCGCTGGGATCTCTGCTAAAGCTGAGTGCTGGTTCCCCCTTCTAAAGCTGTGGGGGTTCCCACTCTGGCAAAGCCACGTGGTTCTCCCTTCAATGGCTGCCGCACCTTGGTTTAAATCCCCAAGCCAATCTTTCTCTGCAGCCGCATTTCCAACTCCTCCCACAATTGGCTACACTCGCCAGCAATCCCATATCCTTCCAGCTTTACTGGGCTTCCATCTTGAGCCTGAGCAGGCGTGGCCCCATGTCATGGAGCCAATCATCTCCAACCTCTCACTCAGGCGCAGTAACTCAGGGGGACCTGCCCCCCCCAGTTACATCTTGGTGGGGAAGTTACTTCCAGTCCTCTGACTCAGAGCAAGGCCACAGCTATTTAACATATCTATGTAACCAGTTAAAGGTTACAGATATGTTAAATGACCATGCCAGAGGTTAGCTGCAAAGCTGTTGATATGCAAAACAGCTCTCAATGACCCTGCTCCATTTGTCCCTTCCCCCAACCCACACCTGTGGGAATGGGGGTGAGGACATCCTAATATTTTCTGGACACCTTGAGTTCTGGGCCCCATTCCAAATCCCTATTTGGACCCCCCCCTTGGCTGCACCCTGTAACAGTTTCTCTCCACACCACCCCTCCCCACTGCGTTGCATGGAAGCATGGGATCAGTACTTGAGTTATATGGTTAACTGTTTTTTTATAGACTGTATTTTTAAAATTTCTAAAAAAATTTTAAATTACAATTGACATACAATATATTAGTTTCAGGTGTATGACATAATAGGCTGCTGTTTTAGGTTCACAGAAAATATTGAGCTGAAAGTACATCTCTAACCCCATCCTCCACAATTTGTTGCAATAAGTGAACATACATGACACATCATCATCATCCAAAGTCCACAGTTTAAGGGCTCAAATTTGGCGTTGTATAACATGGATTTTGACAAATGTGTAAAGACATATATCCACAATTATATGATTTGCTTTTTATAAACCTTTAACTCAGATTTTTTAAACTTTCTTATAAAGAATTTTAAGCATATTAGAGAGAATAGTTTAATGAACCTCTGTGTTCCTATCCCTCAGCCTCAATAATTAGCACACAGTCAATACTATTTTAATTTAAATACCTCCCCACCTGCTGTGTTATTTTAAAGCAAATTCTTGCCATGGTATTTCATATTTAAATACAAATTTAAGTATGCATTAGTATGTAATTCTATTTATTTTTAGACAGAGGGGAAGGGAAGGAGAAAAAGAGGGAGAGAAACATCAATGTGTGGTTGCCTCTCACACACTACCCTACTGGGGACCTGGTCTGCAACCCTGACTGGGAATCAAACTAGCAGCCCTTTGGTTTGCAAGCTGGTGCTCAATCTACTGGGCCATACCAATCAGGGAAAGTATGCAATTCTAAAAGACATTGAATCTTTTATTAACATAACTGTAATATTTTTATCATACCTAAAAATTAATATCAATGTTTTGCATTTCCAATACTCTGATGTCATAAATGTGTTTTTATTTTGTTTATTCTTGCAGCTTGTTTGAATCAGGATCAGTTGACAGGACTTAAAATTTTCTTTTAATCTATAGCCTCAGCCTCCAGCCCATGTTCAATAAAAGTTAGCTGTTCAGAATTTTCTATAAAGGAAGTCAACATGTTTTATGGTCTAGTATAGAAAGACCAACAGTGAGTCCCTTCCCAGCCTCCTCCAAGCCTGGTTCCAGGCCCCTTGATCCATGCTGTGTGGTTATCTTCATTCCTTGGGGACAGCTTGCCTCTTGCCATCACCCCTAGCCAACTACTACTATTCCTTTTACTGAGTCCTTGATTTCTTTAAAATATTTATTTTATTATTCAAACTATCCTTTTAATATTATTTTTTAAATTGTTCCTTGGGCTTTTTTTAAATCCACGTGTGTAGAAATGAAATGCTGGAACCTAGACTAAGCTTTTAGTTGATAAGCAGATATATATTTGTGAACATGGCAGCAGAGGCAGTCTATGAATAAATGCATTTCTTCTGTGAATTTAATCTCAGGATGTGGTGGAAATTGTCCCTTAAAGCTTTTACGTATGCCCTCGGTAAGGCACAAGGAAAAGAGACCCAGTTAATCAGGTAGCAACTGCGTGAACAAAGTTCACATGGCAGCCAGCCAGGAAAAGTAAATGTGCTCATCACTGGCTAGGAAGATAAGAAACAGAGATATTCTGAGCCCAGGGTTCTACCAGAGCCAAATTCCACTCTACTCCACCAGCCAGGAGCAAGAATAAACAGGAAAATCCCGCAATGGAAACGTCTCCCTATGATTGGCCAAACCAATAGTTGCACGCCATTGATCTGAGCCAAAGTCAGTTCATGTGAACTCAAAATGTGAAAGGTTTCATGGCTCTGCCCTCTTCTCTCCTTCCCCAAGGTATGGGGGGACAGCTGACCTGGAGCCAGGCCTCAGTGAAGCCCCATGTTTCCCTGCAGGTGGTGACCTTCGACGCAGGGGGCATCAGTGGGCACAGCAACCACGTGGCTCTGCATGCAGCTATGAGGTACACTTGGGGTGGTCGAGGTGGGAGGGTCTTGCTTATTTGCTCAGGGGCAGGCAGTTTCTAAAACGCTGCCCCCTCAGTATCTGAGCCCCAAGAAACTTTATTATCAGATAGCTAGTGTTGCCTGTGATGCTCATTGCACCTCACTACATCCTCCCCGTGAGAACTCTCTCTCCAGTCTCCTAAACAGCTGAGAATTTGTTTTTTTACCCCAGGGACACAGCAAAGGAGTAACTGATTTAATTCTTTCTTTGCTTTGGCCACAGAAAGCTATAGGGCCAAATTTGCTACCCTTCGTAGCAAGGGTAAGAGACTTTAGGGATTGAGCTTTGTGAACCAGTGTGTCCTGGCTCCATCTTCTTTTTCCTCCCCTGATTCTCATTTATTTTGTTATCGTCTGTTGTATACTTTATACACTATCACAAATCTTTCTTTGGAGAAGGATATATATACGTAATAGGAAATCTCATTTGTACTTCATAGTCACCCTATTTTACTGACTTGAACCTCGAAGACATTAGGGACTTAGGGTCCTACAAGCATATGTCAGTTCCCTACCCTCAGAAGTGCTTCCGCTGGACACCAGGAGCAGCAGCTGGTAGACTTGGCCCAGTGACTAAGGAAGGAGTAGGGCAACTTGAAGTGAAGGACTTACCTTATCACCTTCTTCTAATAAGCCCAACATTCTCAGACTGGAGCAGAGAAATATGTGAAGACAGAGATGTCCAACCTCCTCATTTCACCGAATCTGCCAGGCTGAACGATGGCAGAGGCAGTGCTGAATCCAGGAATCCTAGGTGTACATTCATTATCTTCTCTGCTCCCTGTGAAGATCGATCCAGTATTAGGGCCTTCCAGTTGAGTCCCTAAACTGTGTGCTACCTACTGGAAGACACTATAAACTGTTACCCACACAGTCTTTCCACACCGACCCTCCTGCTGTCTTGACTGTGGGACTAGAGAAGGCAGGAATGCTGCCTCCTATAAAGACTGTTCACATCCTGTCCCAGCCACTTTTACAGAAGATGGGAAATTGCATTATAGTCAGAGATGCTGTTCAAAAAAAATTTTATTGATTGATTTTGAGAGAGAGGAAGGGAGAGACAGAGAGAAACATTGATTTGTTGTTGCACTTATTTATACATTCATTAGTTGATTCTTGTACATTCCCTGCCCAGAGATCGAACCCACAACCTTGATGTATCTGGATGATGCTCCAGCCAACTGAGCTACCCAGCCAGGGCCAGAGATGCAATTTTCTGTGAAAATGCAAGGGAAAGTGAGGTAGTCCAGGAGTAGTCTTTTCAACCAAAGACTGTGTGATGACTCCTAGGCCTTGGGCTTCCAAGACTGGAATGGGCAGTCAGCCCCATGGAGAACTGAAGTAGTGGCTCCACCTCGTTCTGGACACACACTGAGCCTTATTGGTTTCCACAAAGCTGCCCCAGAGAAAAGATCAGATTGGGTCTGTTGCAAACAAACCACGAACACCTGGACAGGGTTGCAGGGCACTTAAGGCTAATTTGGGTGGGTCCCCTTTCTGCCCCCACCCCCCACCCCCCACCCCCCACCCCCCCCCCCGCTGAAGTGGGGGAAGTGGGAAAGGTGTCAGTCTGGGCCAAGAACTCCAGGGGACAGCTTTACAGCTTTATGCAGACAGG
>CM052545.1:56010572-56027984 GCA_028533065.1 Trachops cirrhosus | reverse complement strand
TCCATTCTAAATGAAAGCTTTGCTGGATAGAGCAATCTGGGATGGAGGTCCTTGTCTTTCATGATTTCGAATACTTCTTTCCAGCCCCTTCTTGCCTGTAAGGTCTCTTTTGAGAAGTCACCTGACAGTCTGATGGGAACTCCTTTGTAGGTGACTGTCCCCTTATCTCTTGCTGCTTCTAGGATTCTCTCCTTCATTTTTACCTTGGGTAATGTAATTATGATGTGCCTTGGTGTGTTCCTCCTTGGGTCCAACTTCTTTGGGACTCTCTGAGCTTCCTGGACTTCCTGGAAGTCTATTCCCTTTGCTAGATTGGGGAAGTTCTCCTTTATTATTTGTTCAAGTAAGTTTTCCACTTGTTGCTCTTCCTCTTCTCGTTCTGGTACCCCTATAATTCAGATGTTGGAACACTGAAAGATGTCCTGGAGGTTCCTAAGCCTCTCCTCATTTTTTTGAATTCTTATTTCTTCATTCTTTTCTGGTTGTATATTTTTTTCTTCTTCCTGGTCCATTCCATTGATGTGAGACCCATCTTTCATTCCATCACTATTGGTTCCCTGTGCATTTTTCTTCATTTCACTTATTGTAGCCTCCATTTTTTCATCTAGTTTGTGACCAAAATCAACCAGTTCTGTGAGAATCCTGATCACCAGTGCTTTGAACTGTGCATCTGATAGGTTGACTATCTCTTGGTCACTTAAAAGGATGGGTTCTGGGGCTTCCAATTCTTCTCCTGTTTGAGCTATCTCTTTGCTGGGTTTTTGTTTTTGTTTTTTTTTTTGGTCTTGTAGAGCACCTGTCGTGAGGGGCGGGGCCTTAGGAGTTCACCAGGGCGGGTCAACCCAGTTGCTGGGTTGTGACACTGTATGTGGGGGCGGGGTCTGAGAAAGAACAGCGGGGCTTGCTCTGCTCTCTGTAGGACCCCAGACCCCTCTGCAGCTTTCTGCAAGCCAACTGGGCCCCTCTGGCACCAATTCCCATGTGGGTGGGCCTGTGCACCCCGTGGGACCTTCCTTTTCAGTCAGTGACCCAAAGCTCTATTTCCCAGCACTGGGACCCTGAGTTGTGCACAGTGCCTTGCTTCACAATGGCCACCTCGCTGGGTCTGCTGGTCGCCAACCCCCAGCTGGGGCCCACCAGCCACCACCGCTTGTGCGCCCAGGGTCTGCCCGCTGCAGTCCTGCATGCCACCCAGGTTGCTCTGCTCTCTGCTCCGCGCCCCTCACCCAGCCGGACTCCACCCCTCCTACCGGTGTGGATGAAAGTGTCTAATTTTAAATCCTTGGGTGTCTGACTTCCATACACTTCAATTTTCTGTCACTTCTGGTTGTTATTTTGTTTCTGTATTGTTGTTGTCCCTATCTTGGTTGTGCTAGGAGGCACAGTGCATCTACCTATGCCTCCATCTTGGCCGGAAGTCTCTGCCCTTTCATTTTAAATGAAAGCTTTGCTGGATAGAGTATTCTTAGATGTAGGTCCTTGCCTTTCGTAACTTTAAATACTTTTTTCCAGTCCCTTCTTGTCTGCAATGTTTCTTTTGAGAAATCAGCCAAAAGCCTTATGGGAACTCCTTTGTAGGAGTCTCTCCTTTCCTCTTGCTCCTTTTATGATTCTCTCCTTATCTTTAATCTTGGGTAATTTAAATGATGATGTGTCTTGGTGTGTTCCTCTTTGAGTCCAACTTCTTTGGGACTCTCTGAGCTTCCTGGGCTTCCTGAAAGTCTGTTTCCTTCACCAGATGGGGAAGTTCTCCTTCATTATGTTCTCACATAAGTTTTCAATTTGTTGCTCTTCCTCTTCTCCTTCTGGCACTCCTATAATTTGGAATATTGGAATGTTTAAAGTTGTCCCAGAGGTTCCTAAGCCTCTCTCTCTTCATTTTTTTGAATTCTTGTTTCTTTTCTTCTGGATAGATGTTTCTTTCTTTCTTTTGTTCCAAATCATTGCTTTGAGTCCTGGTTTCCTTCCTGTCACTGTTGGTTCCCCGAATATTTTTCTTTATTTCATTTTGGGTATCTTTCATTTGTTTTTTCATTTTTCAACCAAGCTCAGTCAGATTTGTGAGCATTTTGATTACCAGAGCTTTAAATTCTCCATCAGATAGGTTGGCAATCTCCTCCTCGCTTAATTCTCTTTCTGAGGCTTTGCTGTGTTCTTTCATTTGGGCCATATTTCTTTGACTTGGTCAAGCTGATAGGTTATAAGGGGGTGGGGCCTTAGGTATTCACCCAGGCAGGGCAACCCTCTTTGCTTCACTGTGGTGTTGCCTGTGGGGGAGGGACCAGAGAAGGAACAGTGCAGCTCGCCTTTTGTCTCTGGCACACTTTTCAACGAACTCTCATGTGAGACTGGGAGTATCTCCCACTGAGGCAACCCTGGCTGTAGCCCACAGTCAGCTCTGAGTCTCAGTTTTCCCCGTAAGTCTGCCCCTCCCTTTCAGCCCACCCTGCCCCCAAGGCTCTGCCGCCTCACCGTGGTTTTTCTGAGTCAGCCCTCAAGGTCTGCCTTACAGGTCTGGTTGTTCTGGTTGATTTTTTCTTTAATTCCTTGGTTGTTAGAGTTCCATACAGTTTGATTTTCTGGCACCTTTAGTTGTTTCTTGATTTTAGATTGGTTGTTATCCTCCTTTTGGTTGTGCAAGGAAGCAAAAGGTTTCTACCTAGCCTCCATCTTGGCCAGAACTCCCTATAAAATTATTTTTATCTAGATATATTCATGCTCTGAGTGCTGATTTCATTAGCTTTCTTTCTTTGCAAAAATATCATTCCTGTCTTCAGGAATTCTGATTTGCCAACTAGGAGGAAGGTGTTTTTATCAATAAATTAGGGGCTCATGTCCCCCTCTTCCTATGTGCCTTCCTTCCCTGTCTAGAGTTAACAGGTGCTTGATGGCCAGAATCAGGTCCTCTAATGGCAGTTCCAGGTATAGAGCTAGCAGGTAACTTGATTCAGTGCTGATTTCTAGACACTCAACTTGCTGTGAGCTGCATAACTGGCAACATGTTTTTTGCCAGCCCCTTTTCACAGATGAGAGCCACCAGCCCTGGCTCCAAGCAGCATGCCTGAGCTCCCTGTCCCAGAGTCCATTCAGTAAGTGCCCCTTCAGGAGCAGAACTCTCAGTCACCATGGTGCTCCTGGGCTCTTAGCCAGCCAGCCCTCTGCTTTGGCCCCTGTGTGTGTTCTTTGTGTTCATGGTGCTGTTGGTCTTAGTTTTGACCCAGCTTTATCTTTTTTGTATTCTCTTTGCATTTTTCTCTTTTATTGCTGTGTGTTTCAAACAGGAATCATAAATTATTGCTTCATCACAATAGCTGTCAGGTGGACACCAACCAAATACCCACAATAGGTGCATGGATAAAGAAAATGTGGTAGATACCTACAATGGAATTTCAGCCTTAATAAAAAGAAGGAAATCTTGTCACGTGCTACAATATGTGTGAACCTTGAGGACATTATTCTAAGTGAACTAAGCCAGTCATAAAATGACAAATACTATGTGATTCTACTTCTACGAGATATCTTTACTAGCCAAAATCATGGAAAGACAAGGTAGAAGGGTGGTTGCTAGGGGATAGGGGAGGAAATGGGTAGTTGTTCAATGAGTATAGAGTTTTATTTTTGCAAGATGAAAAAGTTCTGAAGATCAGTCACACAACAATGTGACTGTGGTTAATGCAACCACGCTGTGCACTTAAACATGGCGAAGATGGTGAGTTTTATATTGTGTGCTTTCTACTTCAATTAAAAATAAAAGATGAATTTAAAATAATAACATTTTGCTAGCAAAATGGAAATGATCAAATTATAGAACCTGTTATTGGAGCATTAAATGAAATAGGTGTGTAAACTAGTATAACCTTTCTGGGAAGTAATAGTAAGAAATGTCAGAAATCTCAGAAATTGTTGATACTCTTGAGACACTAAGTGAAAACAAATAGGTTACAGAGCAACATATATATGTATATATACATATTTTGCACACATATACACGTGAAAAAAGCCAAAGAACATGCACAAATTATCAATGTTGATTACCTCTGGGTGGAAGGATTCTAGGTGAGTTTAATTTTTCCTTTAATTTTTCAAACTTTATAAAATAATCATTACTTGTATAATACAATAAACTTATACTTAGTCTGACCTAATAAATTTTATCTTTAGAATTTTATCCTAAAGAAATGAACAGAGGTGTGTCCAGAGATTTATGGGCAAGATGCTCACTACTGTTCTCTGTGATAGCCAAAAAAGGAGCTAATAATCAGCAGGGGAGTGATAAAGTATTGTATAACCAGTAAAAATCATAGTTTGAAAGACATGTAATACAAATGCTAAAGTAGAGAGGGGGAGTAGAAACATGGAAATTCTTATAGCTTGGAAACTATTATAGGTACAAAAAACCAGTACCTTTGAACCACAAAGGTCATCCCTTCACTCAAGTTTTTTCTAAAATGAACATTTTATTTTTACTATGGTCTTCAAAATTTTAACACTATCCTGTGAGTTTATCCATTTGTTTCTGCAAATAACTTTTATTTAAAAAATGTAGTTGAACTTCCTGTTGAAACAATGCTGTATAACATTTTGCCTGAATATACCCTGTGGTGATTGTTCCCTTTACCATTTACAGCTTATGGTTATTATGGTTGTACTTACTTACATCTTTAAAGCCATGTGTGTTCTGACAGTAGATATAAAATGAGTTCTCCAGACACAGGTTTGTAATGATATCAACTTAGAGAGGAAGATTCATTTTGGTACTTAGAGAAAAGCAGGCAGGAACCATTTATACTCGTATATGTGTACATGTAATTAAATCAGTTGCTGTGATCTATTCTGTTTAAAAACTGAACCACAGCACATCTGAATAACAAGATAATAAACATTTCTTCCACTAGGTGGTAAAGAGAGCCTATACCTACATGCACCATTGTTTTCTCTAATAGTGATTTGTACCTTCACAACCTACTGAATTCAGAGGATAGTATTTTAGCTTGCTTCCCATAAAATGTCCCTGAATGTGTTATATATGTGAAGTATTGGAGCAAAGTGATCAAGAAAGAAGGTGGCTCTGGGTTCAAATGGCAGCTCTACTGCCTATTAGCTATTTGAGATCGATGAGTTTCCTCATCTATTTTTTTAAGCAATAATAATGGTACTTAACTCACTGGGTTGTTAAATTGAAATAATGCTTGAGGAGACTGAGCACTCTAGCAGCCAGTAGCATCATCTGCTATTATCACAGGGGAGTAAGTAGAGGTAGGGGAGGGGAAGTAGGGGTTGGAGGCCAGTCCAGAGAATTTTGTGGGTCATAGGAAGAAGCCAGATAAGGCTGGCTACTGCATGAGGTGTGTTACTAAGAGGAAGACAAACTGCACACAGCAGAAACTGCTCCAGTGCAAGTGTTTCACAGCTGGTTCTCTCTCTCTTCCAGAGAGCCATGTCCTGCCACCACAGCCAGCTACTCTGGTTCCGCCGGCTCTACGTGCTCTTCTCCCGCTACATGAGAATCAACTCTCTGCACTTTCTCTGAAGTCTGGAAGCCTTTACAGACCCAAGGAATAAGGAGTAAGAAGACTAGGAAGCCTGGGCCCTGGTCTGGAGCTGGGCCCTGGTCTGGAGCTGGCTCCTTTCCCAGAACCAAATGAGACCCCAGGGTGGGGTGACCCCCAGAATTCTGCTCGTGAGAGCTGCAGCCCCTAATGAAAGGGAGGCCATGCAGGCCAATGGGTTGTCTAAACTTAACTTTTCCCTCTGGGGAGAAAAACAACACCGAAAACCAAATAAACCCAAGGATAATAATAGGTCCCCTGCTAGCTTCTCAAGTTCTTATGGAAAACACTATACATGAGAGCACAATGTACTTCAGACACCTAGAACAGAAGTATGCTAAAATCACTTACAGGTGTGATGCAGCCCATTGAAACGGTTTCCAAAGCAGGCTCACCAAATACATACACGCACACACAAGAAAAGTCTGTATTGAATTAGTTCAACTATATTTCCATTGATTTATCTTTGTGGCCTGTGTATTGGATTTGAATCTAGAGAAAACCTGCTCTATCTAACATCACTGACAGGGCACCCAAGCCCCGATCCCTGTGCTGGGCAGTTTCACACGGAGTTTCATGATGCAGGCCCTGCCCTCAGGGCACTTATAATCAAAGATTCAGCTCTCAACCTTCTGGAAAAAGCGAGAAATCTGGACATTTTAAAACACACACACACACACACACACACACACACACACACACACACACTCAAGAGCCTGATGCTTTAAAAAAATTGTATTACAAACAAAAGCATTCTGAGAGGTCAGGCTTGGAGGCTACTCACAGAATCCAGCTAATAGTCCAGCGAAGTGGCCCAAGGCAGGGCAGCTCCACAGACTGGTGACCCTGGGTGGGAGGCCAGAATTGCCAGCAAAGTAACCAGGGGCGAGGTGCTTAACCTCTCTCTCTGCCTCAATTCTCTCTGCAAAACGGGGACAATAATGTGCCAACCTCAGAGGAAATGGTGCCTGAAAGCACATAGCAAAGAGTCTGATGTACAGTAAATGCTCAGAAAGATGAGCCAAAGCTATTCTGAGAACTAAAGAGTAAGCAGGTGTTAAGCAGAGGGAGTAGCATAAATCAAAGGCCTGATACAGAAAAGACCTTGGTGTGCATTGTCCTTGCATATTCCCTCTGCCTGGCAGATGAGAATTTCTGCCTGAATTTCTGTCTCCATAGTAGCAGGTTAGAGAGCTGCTTCTTGGGGCTCTTCACCCACACTTGCTTCTTGGTTCTGGGGCTTGCCAATGTCTTGAATGCCTCCTAGGGGCTAAATGAGGCTGACAGAGCTATCAGGCCCCTAGGCTGGAATTGAAATGCAAAACTGGCTGTTATCTGTCTACTAAAGATGTGTCACTAGCTCCTAATGGCCTTCCTGTGAAAGGGACAAAAAATAAGCCACTAACCCTGGTTAGAGTTCGGGGACTCCTATCCTGCTATTAAGAAGACAGACACCCACCCAGCCTTTTGAGACAGCAATTCTCAATACATGTTAAGAGCTTTTAAAATACACATACTTTGACCTAAATAAATGTTTAAAACATCAAAATTGTATACATAAAGATCATCACAGTATTATTTAAAATAGCATAATGAGAAAAATCCAGCAATGCAATCATATTTGGTAACAAGGAGAAATGTTCATGATATATTAAATTTTGAAAACCAGGTTAGGAATGCTAAAATTCAACAATGGTACACATATACATAAAAGTATACAAATAAATATACATACATATATATACACATATATACATACATAATTATACATATATAATTATAAATGCTCATTGTAGAAAGATGGCCTTATGGATATATAGCCATATATATATAATATAGCCATATACATATATATATATATATGTATATGGCTATATATCCATAAGGCCATCTTTCTACAATGAGCATTTATAATTTTAAAGTATTTTTGTTCATGAATAGTTTTTTATCATTTATGCTTTTACATTTGTCCCCAGTTTCTCTCCTTTTGCCCACCTCCACCAAGCCTCACCTCACCCCTCCCTCAGGCAATCCCCATATCATTGTTTGTGTCCATGGGTCACGAATAAATATACTTTGGCTAATCCTTTCACCATCTTTCATTGTGTATGAATAGTTTTTATGTGAGAAAATAACTTTTGATAAAATGTGAAATTTTTTAAAATGTATAGTCAGTATAATTTTAATTATGTAAAGTGCTAGCCATTTATATACTGCTGGTAGACGTAGATGGTGTCCACATACTCATTAGTTCTCAGATTACCTGTGGCTCATCTTTCTTGAGCATTTACTGCATGTCAGACCCTTTGCTATGTGCTTTCAGGTATCATCTCAACTGCTGCAGAGGACAACTTGGCAATTTCTAGTGAAGTTATATATCCTCTGATCCAGCATTTCCACTTCCGGTAATTTACACTATAGATTTACTCAGGTGCCAAAAGAGGTGTATAAGGGATAGACATTGAAACATTTTATAATAGTAAAATACTGGTCCAGTCCAAATGTCCATCAATTAAGGACTGTCTAAGTATATTGTAGGTAAAACTGTAAAATACCACAAAACTATTTTTTAAATAAAAATTTGCCTTTATGTTCACTGGGTCATTTCAAGCTCCTAATCTATGTCTTGTGGGTTGGGTAGTGGGGGTTGGGCCATGGTCAACCTTGGCCTTTTCAAGTTACAGATCAGTAACAGTGGTCCAAAGGTGGCCATGTGTTGAGTTTATTGCATCACTGTAAACAGAAAATCTTGTCTCTTGATCAGATACCCAAAAGGTTGTAAAAGAAATGTAACTTAGGTCCAATTTGAGCATTTGTACTATAGAATGTAAGCTTCACCTTGGCATTTTTCTTTTTCTTTTTTATTTTCAAAGATTTTATTTATCTACTTTTAGAGAGAGAAGAAGGGAAGGGAGAAAGAAAGGGAGAGAAACATCAGTGTGTGAGAGATACATCGATCAGTTGCCTCTCTCACACCCACAGCCAGGGACCCAGCCCACAACCCAGGCATGTGTGCTGACCAGGAATGGAACTGGTGGCCTCAGTCCAGTGAGCCACACCAGCCATGGTTCACCTTGGCATTTTTAAAGGACTCATTGTGATCCTCTATAAGGCCTTCTATGTCATAAAAGTACTCATCCTACCACATCTACATAAAAAGGCTATACATTCTCATTGTATCGGTAGTGCCATCAAAACTATGAGATAACAAGTTACACTTGCTGGAATCCAATCTGACTTCCAGCGACCAGGGCAGTCTACCCTAGCACTGCCACAGAGGGTGTCATTATCAGATGACACCCGGGACCAGCCATAACTTCATACTGAGCTACTTTGTTCTACAATCATGACCATACACTACCATACAGTTGACAAATTTTACCCTTTATTTTCAGAGTTTCTGATAAAATAGGCAATTATTCCATTTGTGTCTTTTCCATGTTTGAAAATAAGAAAGTCCTATATTTGTATTCTCTAAGATTCATACTAAAAACATTATACAAATGTACACATCCTTGAAAACTCTAGCATTTCTAGTGTACAGTATTTCCACTTGTAATATAATTTTACCAGGCAGAACTCTGTAATACCTAAGCTGTCACACAATCCAGAAGACTCCTTAATTACCCCAGGACTACAATCCCAAACCAGAATGCGCAGTGATGCAATCACAAGTGAGGGCAACAGGGAATGCTGAGAATGGAGAAGAGTCCTCAAGTCCTACTTGGCAGCTGCTAGGGAGTCTCCAAATCCGTACCCCAGCCACGCCCCCATGCCAAGTACCGGCAGCCAAAAGGACTCTATGCCAAATACCCTGAATTACTGGAGAGTCCTGAAGGTGTCCCACTAGAGTCACCAGAAAATGAAACCGGAAAAGTGTTCCTGCTGCCTGTCACTACCAGAACCAATTAGTAGAGACAGGATTGAATATTTATGGGCACTTTAATAAGATGTCGGCAACCTGAGAAGATGGTGGGTTATATACCCTCAAAAACCATCTTAACATCTCACCTATGGCCGGCCTTTTAATTTTTTAAGATTTTATTTATTTATTTTTAGAGAAAGGGGAAGGGAGGTAGGAAGAGAGGGAGAGAAACATCAATTGGTTGCCTCTCTCATGCCCCAAACTGGAGACAGGGCCTGCAACCCAGGCACATGCTCTGACTGGGAACTGAATGGGTGACCTTTCGGTTCTCAGGCTAGTGCTCAATCCACTGAGCCACACCAGCCAGGGCAAGCCAACCTTTTTATCAGGAGAAGAAAGGGTAGGTGAGGGGTTTGGAAAAAAGGTTAACTATAGTACAGAGGCCATTTTCCTACTACTTCTTTATCTGTTAACCACTCAGTTACCATCTCTATCCCTTGCAGACTCTCTGGGGCACAAAGGTTGAATTGCTCTGGGTATGCATTCCAGTCTCTGGAATAACAGCTTTCCACATGCATCAATCACTGAAGCCTATCAACTGGCTAAAATCTTTAACTCTTGAGTTCCCCTATCAAAAGTGATTCTTAAAGGCAACAAGGCCTTAGCCTGCTGAGCTCCCAGATGCCTCTTACCCTGGTCAGATGAGCAGTCAGTAAAAATTCAGTGGTAACTGCACAAGCTTTCAGCCTTTTGTCTTCAGGCAAAAGACCTTCAGGCTTTTTGTCTTTAGGGTAATATGTCATTTCCTATGCCACTCTGGTGACAATGTCTTCATCTATGGCAGAACCGCGGGCCCTCATCTCTGCCCACACACACTGCGCATTCTTCCCATGTGTGTATTTCAGGGGCAGAAAGGAACTAAGGTAATCTTGAGGTTTCTATCAGTCTGCTGCACCACAGGCCACTGTGCTTATTATTGAAGACTCCGACAGACTGCGTGCATTCCAAGTTGTTCAGCTGAATGTCTTCCCACTTTCTTCCTGCCTGCCAAAACTCAAGGTCTGTCTTGGTTATGAGATCCCCACCTGCCATGCTGAGAAAGATGAAGATCGCCCCCTGGTAAGACACGCCTCCAACCTACTCATAGTAGTCTAGCAACGGCTGAATGGCCACCATGATCCCAGGGTTCAACTTACCCATCTTGTCAAATATGAACACGGAGCTTGCACAGGCATTCACGTTACCCTAGATCCACCTCTGTAACTGGTCATGGTACAGTTTTATCTGGTGCTCATGAGGGAAGTGCAGAGTCGATACAAACAGGTGAACAAAGTTACTCTTTAGGCCTTTTGAATGAAGATTTTCAGCCACAATTTGGCTCACAAAATTCTTGCCTGTGCCAGCCCAGCCACGTAAGGAAAGAGTCCATGGTTCTTTGGGGTCATTGTTGCTCTTGAAATCAGTCAGCGCCTTGAGAATCACCTCTTTGGCCAGATGTTGTCCTAACAGCTTCTCCTCCAATTGCAGCTTGAGGGCTAGACAAAAGGCACAGCTTCCAGGGCTGGCAGCCAAACAGGCCCCATCTGCCCTCTCTCCCTACCCCCACCTGGGGTGAGCTGTGTGCCAGATGTGAATGTCCACTGAGGCCTGTCCCTTGTGTCCCTCCTGCCCCTCCAGGCAATCCGCAGTACCAGACACATTGAGCAGCTTCTCCTTGCCACAGCACTCGGCAAAGAGACAGTACAGGGCTGGGTGTTGGTAGGCTAGGTAGAAGGATGGTGAGGGACATGCTGATGGGCTTGATTGCTGCCAGCACCTTTGTAAGAGGGTACAGCCAGGGGGCCCCCCAAAGAAGGATTTGTAATGGGGCCCAGAACTCAACGTGTTCAGGAAATATTAAAAATATGGGATGTCCTCACCCCCACAAGTCTGAACTGAGGGATGGGACACATGGTGCAGGGCCATTGAGAATTGTTTTGCATAGCAACAGTTTTGCAAATAACCTCTAGAATGGTCATTTAACGTATCTATAAGTTTTGACTGGTTTCATGGATATGTTAAATAGCTGTGGCCATGCTTTGAGCCAGGGGGATGGGAGTGACTTCAACCCATGATGTAACTGGGAGGCAACTCCCCCTGGTTACAGAGCCTACATAAGAGCTTGGAGATGACTGGCTCCACAGTACAGGGCCATGCCTGCCCAGACTTATAATGGCAGCCCAGAAAAACTGGAAAAATATGGGAATGCTAGCAGGTGTAGCCGATTGTGGGAGGAGACAGAAATGGGGCTGCAGAAGAAGATTGGTGCTGGGATTTAAACCCAGGTGCAGCAGCCATGACAAAAAGAATCGTGGGGGGCTTTGGGTCTCCCTTTGCCTCACAGCTTTCCAGAAGACAGAAAGCAAGATGTAGCAGCGATGCGGAGTTCTCTCTTATCAGTTTCGAAGAATGCAGGAGAGACGCAGAGGGAAGGAAGGGAGTGAAAGGACTTGCTGGTGGGCCATGAGAAGGTGCCATGTGGTTTTGGATTAAGAACTGGAGATTCCGGTGACACAGCTGATGGTGCTGGAACCGAGGGAGGCCTGCCAGCCAAGCACAGATTACTGGGAAGAACCGGGGGCTACCTGAGCCACAGACTTCTATTTCTTTTCCTGAAACATGGTACCTCAGGCCAGGCAAAGTGGGGAAGGAAGGACTGTGTGTGTTTGTGGGTGTTTTCAGGGACTTTGGGATTTTAGTGAAGACATTAAGTCATTACTCTTAAGTATGTATAATTTTTGAATAAATAATTCCTTTCCTTTTCACCAATCTCTTACATGAAGAGCTATAATTCCCTGGTAGCAGGCAAGGCAAATCTAGTACAGTGGGACCCCAGGAGAAGGGGGGGTCCATTTGGTAACATTGTGCAACCCCTTCTCTGGTGGCCAATCAGGGAAAACCATAGGAGACCACATGTGCAGTAGCTTTGAAGCAATACAACTACTTGTACATGCGCAGTAAAAGCCCGCCAAAACTAGCCAGGAAGGATCCGCCCTATAAGAGTAGAAACCCTCCAGCCCATGAGGTCAATCTCTGCTTGGAGTTGGCCTGCTCCCACATTCTCTGCTATAAACTCTGTGTTAGGTTCAATTCTTTGTCCCAGTCCCCAAGAACCTGGTTACTTGTGCCCACCTGTGACACCTTGGCTGCCAGCAGCAGCCACAGCACTGTGCCGGTGCCATGCTGCCCCAAGCTGCCTGGCTGCTGGCATCTCCATGTTGCAGCCTGCCTCTCCTCTGCACCCTGGGCCCCACCACAAAACTTTTTTTTAGAAAATAAGGCATTGCATTGATATCTAAGGCATATTACAGAATGGAAAAAGCCAGCTGCAGACAGAGTTAATGAATGCAGCCAGCTGTGAGCGAAAACACATCTAATCCCCAAACACAAGTGAGGAGATAGGTTGTCTCTGGTAATGGTGCTTTGTCTCTGGAAAGGGGGATTGGGTGGGAGGAGGGGAATGGATATCGTTCATCTTTTAGCATTTTATTCCAAGTGCATGTGATGGGGGACTCAAATACTAGAAAAATTTTAGATTCAGGTAATGGCTAATAAGCTTAGTAATCAATGTATATAAAAAGCTATTGTTTCAGGAACTGAAGGTATGAACCACCCTGACTCCAGGAAAACATAAGCAATTCCACCTTTGTGCCTCAGGAGGACTGCAGGCAATCAAGATAGTATCTGAGCCATTGTATTCTAGGGTGAGACACCCACTACCAAGGACACAGATAAAGATTGCTGCAGCTTTTATCTTATTAACTTTTCCCCTGAATCCTAATCCTTTTATCTACACTTTTCTTCTCTTCATAAAAAGGGTCAGTTTAAAATGGAACTTAGTGTGTTAGGGCCCAAACCCACCGTCTTCTCAGATCACCAACCATCTGAATAAAGCGCCCATAAAGATTCAATCCCTGTCTCTGCTTGTTGGGTCTGGTAGGTGACAGGCAGCATGCACACTGGGTTTTCCGGTTTCACAGACATTATTGATTCCAAAATAGTTTTAAATCTTAGAGGTTAAATGTGTAGGATTATCAATGGCAGTTGCTTCTGAGTAATGGGATTTGAGACTTTCTGATTCTTTTGTTTTTACTGTACATACTATTTTTAAAAATAAATTAAATAAAAGTTTGCATAGAAAGCGAAAATAAACTAACATTTTTATTTGCAGATTTGCCTGAAGCTGCAGTTCCCATTGGGAACAGAATTAGGCTGTCCTGGGCAGAGGGGAAGGGACAGCAGCACAGGCAGGAAGGGTGTGCTCAGGGTTCTGTAGTGTGATTGCACTCCAGGGTAGGAAAGGTCCCTTCCCGGTGAAATGCAGCTGTAGGGACACTTGTCTAGGCAAGAAGAAAGCCTCATGCAAATTATCCAAAGGAGCCCTGGCTGGGGCAGGCAAAGATGCCCAGAGCACAATGGCCTGGGGACAGTAGTACAGGTTATCCTCTCTAGCCCGCTTTAGCCACACCCTTGTGGAGTTAACAACCTGCAAAATTATGTAACAGCCCTGAAGCCTGGAGCAAAAGTTCCTGGTTTCCTCAAAGAGCACAGTAGGAAAAAAAAAGGAAGAAAAGAAATGAATGATCTCACACGAACAAGATCTCAATTAACTAAGAATTCCCTGGGGAAGAGCTATATCCATGTTCCAGAGTCCGGGGATGCCACCTGGTTGGGGATGAGGGTTGTGGTACAGCTCCAAATCCCTGAGGTTGGGAAAGTTATTCTTCTACATCAGAGAAGCCTGCCAACAGTCTCCCCCATGGCTTTGGAGCAGGCTGGTGTTTGCAACTTCTCACCCCTGGCCCAAAAGACCAGAAACTGGCTGGTCTCCTACCCCTCACTGTTTTGCCACTACCCTGGAACAAGCATGACCAGACACAGTACAAAAGGGGGAACCCTCCCTGAGGAGGCTCATAGGGAGGGGAAATTCCACTCTATGGAGTGGACAGCCCTCACTGAAGGAACCGTTAATATAAGAGACATCAATAAAAATAATAATGGGGCAGCATCACGACAGGCAGTGCTCACATTCTCCCAAAATCATGTCAAAATTACAACTAAATTACACAATAACCATCATTCAGAACTGCCTAAAATCTGAGTGGAAGTCCTATGACTAGGGATTTAAAGAAGCCACATGGAGACTGCAAGGAGGGGCAGAGTAGCAGAATGGGCTGGTTCCACACCAAAGTGTGATAGATAAAAATTGGTAAAAACCATCAGGGATTGAGACTAAGTGAGATGGGGGGCTTTGAGAGGCCAAAGGACCATCACTGGGGCAGCAACTCAAAAGGCACCAGAGACATACAAGGATGAACTGAACTGTCTGACATCAGAATGAGACCTGAAGGGGCAACTTTCTCTCTCCCAGACAAAAGTGCTGGCACAGGCCATTGTTCCTTTGCTAAGCCCGCCCCCCACAGAGCCAGCAGGTGGGTGTCACATCTGAGTCTCCATCGACCTGGCTCACACTGCCATTGGGTATTTTTTGCCATGCCCTGGTGATTCCCTGATACCCTGTGCCAACCAAATTTTAGGCCCACTAAAGCTGTTTCCAGTGGCTTATCCATACAAATAGCCTGTCTTGGCTATTGCTTCAGACTTTACTAAAATCTCTCAAACAGCAGCATCTGGCCTTGGCATACCCCATACCTCTGACAAACAGGCCCCAGGCCTGGCACTAGCAACAGACAACCTTGGATCACAGCTTGGCCTTTCCTGAGTACCTCCAAGCCTAGCACAAGTAGCAGCCATCTGCAGATTACTCTATCGCTCATACCGGGTGGCCCCAGGCAGACAGGTGGCAGCTGACCTTGGTCTGCATCTCCTGTGAGGCTCCAGAGCCAGTGCAATCAGTAGACAGCTTTATACCACGTCAAAGCATCATCCAACAACCTGCACAAGCAACACACTCAAGGGGCAGACTCAGAGCCTTACTGAAGTAAGTTTTGCTCTGTGGAGTGGGCCCTGGAACAGATGATACTCCATGGTGTTTGCAGCCACCCTTGCAGCTGATTGCCCTGGAGGTAAATCCCTCCTATTAACATGCCAACAGCAATCAAGCCACAGCTACAACAGGAGGGTATACAGAGCCCACAGGCAGGTGAGAGGCACACCAGGAGTACCAAACTTAGGTGAATGGGAAGACGGTGCCACTGGACCCTACAGGACACCTACTCCATTAGGCAACTCTAGCAAGCCATGGAGAGGTAGCAGCTTTACTTAATACATAGAAACAAACACATGGAAGCAACCAAAATGAGGAGACAAACAAACATGTCCCAAGGGAAAGAACAGAACAAAACTCCAGAAACAAAAAACTAAACAAAATGGAGGCA
This sequence comes from Trachops cirrhosus, assembly GCA_028533065.1. Classification (NCBI taxonomy): domain Eukaryota; kingdom Metazoa; phylum Chordata; class Mammalia; order Chiroptera; family Phyllostomidae; genus Trachops; species Trachops cirrhosus. The sequence continues at coordinate 56,012,193 of CM052545.1, read as the reverse complement.
AACAATCTACTAGATGCAGAGTTCAAAATACTGTTTATAAGGATGCTCAACTTAGGAAGACAGTAGATGAACTTAATAAGAATTTCAACACCATAAAAAAGGACATGGAAACCATTAAAAAGAACCAGTCAGAAATGACGGATACAGGGACTTCCGACCAAGATGGAGGCATAGGTAGACACACCGTGCCCCCTTGCACAACCAAAATAAGGACAACAACAATTTAGAAACAAAATAACAACCAGAACTGACAGAAAATTGAACTGTATGGAAGTCAAACAACCAAGGAGTTAAAATTAGACACATTCATCCAGACCTGTAGGAGGGGCGGAGTCGGGCCTCTAAGCAGAGAGGGGTCACAGCAAAAAAAAAACAGTGGCCCAGGCACGCAAGATGGCAGCAGGCGGACCCTGGGCGGGCAGGCGGCGCTGGTAGGCCCCGGGCATGGGCTAGCAATGGGCAGACCCAGCAAGGTGGCAATTGTGAAGCGGGGCAGGGCACTCAAGGTGGCTGGCTGACAGAGTGGTCCAACATTTGCAAGTAGACAAACCCGGCAAATGTGGGGAGTGAGACAGACTGAGCAACCCAGGGTCCCAGACAGGGAAATAAAGCCTCAAAACACTGATTGAAAACACCTGTGGGGGTTGAGGCACAGGGAGAGACTCCCAGCCTCACAGGACAGTTTGTTGGAGAGACCCACAGGGTCCTAGAATGTACACAAGCCCACCCACATTGGAATCAGCACCAGAAAGGCCTACTTTGCCTGGGGGAAGGGGTGGAAGGGACTGAAATCTGACAGAGAGCTGAGCAAGCGCCAATGTTCCCTCTCAGACCCAGCCCCCACGGACAGCGTCACAACCCAGCGACTGGGTTCCCCACCTTGGTGAACACCTGAGCCTCCGCCTCTCCTATGTAACAGGTGAGACAAGACCAAAAACAAAAAAAAAAAATGGCCCAAATGGAAGAACAGATCAAAGCACCAGAGCAAATACAACTAAGCGACGAAGAGATAGCCAACCTATCAGATGCACACTTCAAAGCACTGGTGATCAGGATGCTCACAGAATTGCTTGCTTTTGGTCGCAAACTAGATGAAAAACTGAAGGCTACCTTAAGTGAAATGAAGGAAATTGCACAGGAAACCAATAGTGATGGGAAGGAAACTCGGACTCAAATCAATGGAGTGGACCAGAAGGAAGAAAGACACATTCAATCAGAAAAGAATAAAGAAACAAGAATTCAAAAAAATGAGGAGAGGATTAGGAACCTCCAGGACATCTTTCAATGTTCCAACATCCAAATTATAGGGGTACCAGAAGGGGAAGAGGAAGAGCAACAAGTGGAAAACTTACTTGAACAAATAATAAAGGAGAACTTCCCCAATCTGGCAAAGGAAATAGAATTCCAGGAAGTCCAGGAACCTCAGAGAGTCCCAAAGAAGTTGGACCCAAGGAGGAACACACCAAGGCACATCATGATTACATTACCCAAGGTAAAAATGAAGGAGAGAATCCTAGAAGCAGCAAGAGATAAGGGGACAGTCACCTACAAAGGAGTTCCCATCAGACTGTCAGTTGACTTCTCAAAAGAGACCTTACAGGCAAGAAGGGGCTGGAAAGAA
>CM052545.1:55987395-56010072 GCA_028533065.1 Trachops cirrhosus | reverse complement strand
GGATAGAGCAATCTTGGATGTAGGTCCTTGTCTTTCATGACTTGGAATACTTCCTTCCAGCCCCTTCTTGCCTGGAAGGTCTCTTTTGAGAAATCAGCTGACAGTCTGATGGGAACTCCTTTGTAGGTTACTATCCCCTTATCTCTTGCTGCTTCTAGGATTCTCTCCTTCATTTTCACCTTGGCTAATGTAATTATGATGTGCCTTGGTGTGTTCCTCCTTGGGTCCAACTTCTTTGGGACTCTCTGAGCTTCCTGGACTTCCTGGACTTCTATTTCCTTTGCTAGATTGGGGAAGTTCTCCTTTATCATTTGTTCAAATAAGTTTTCCACTTGTTGTTTTTCCTCTTCTCCTTCTGCTACCCCTATAATTTGGATGTTGGAACATTTAAAGATGTCCTAGAGGTTCCTAAGCCTCTCATCATTTTTTTGAATTCTTTTGTCTTCATTCTTTTCTGGTTGTATATATTTTTCTTCATTCTGCTCCACTCCATTGATGTGAGACCCATCTTTCATTCCATCACTATTGGTTCCCTGTGCATTTTTCTTCATTTTACTTATTGTAGCCTTCATTTTTTCATCTAGTTGGTGACCAAAATCAACCAATTCTGTGAGCTTCCTGATCACCAGTGCTTTGAACTGTGCATCTGATAAGTTGGCTATCTCTTGGTCACTTAAAAGGATGGGTTCTGGGACTTTCAATTCTTCTCCTGTTTGAGCCATCTCTTTGCTGGGGTTTTTTTGTTTGTTTTTGTTTTTTTGTTTTTTCTTTGGTCTTGTAGAGCACCTGTAGTGAGGGTTGGGGCCTTAGGAGTTCACCAGGGCGCGACACCCCAGTGGCTGGGTTGTGACACTGTATGTGGGGGCGGGGTCTGAGAAGGAACAATGGCGCTTGCTCTGCTCTCTGCAGGACCCCAGACCCTTGTGCAGCTTTCTTCGAGTCAACTGGGCCCCTCTTGCGCCAATTCCCATGTAGGTGGGCCTGTGCACCCAGCAGAACCTTCCTCCTCGGTCAGTGCCCCAAAGCTCTATTTCCTGGTGCTGGGACCCTGAGTTGTGCGCAGTGCCTTGCTTCACCATGGCCACTGTGCTGGGTCTGCTGGTTGCCACCCCCTGGCCGAGGCCCACCAGCCACCGCCACTTGTGTGCACAGGGTCTGCCTGCTGCAGACTTGTGTGCTACCCCATTTGCTCAGCTCTCTGCTCCTCGTCCCTCGCCGGGCCCAACTTCCCCCCTCCTACCGGTCTGGATGAACGTGTCTATTTTTAAATCCTTGGGTGTCTGACTTCCATACACTTCAATTTTCTGTCAGTTTTGGTTGTTATTTTGTTTCTATATTGTTGTTGTCCCTATCTTGGTTGTGTGAGGAGGCACAGTGCATCTACCTATGCCTCCATCTTGGCCGGAAGCCCATCAAGATGTTTTTAAACAAAAATGCAAGTTGCAGAACAAAAGGTATAATATGTCATTTATGTTTTTAAGATACACAAAATTATGTTTTTTACATAGCATTGCAATTGGCCAGGTGGGCATATCAGAGGGGATATTTACTGTATTAGAATATACTCGTTTCACCTATATCATTATCAGCTCCTCCCACCTCAAAGTCTGAATCTAGCAGTCTGCCAACAGACTGTCAACAACACGGAAGAAGTGGTGACCACCAGGAACACCAGTCCATCTCCCCACTTTCTGCAGGGCCAATGTTCCAAAACTCCAGTGGCTGCCTGAAACCAAGACAGTACCGAACCCTGTATACACGGCTTTTTCCTACATATGCACACCTACAAAAAAGTTAAATTTACAAATTAGGCACAATAAGAGATTAACAATAACTAGTAACAGAAAAATAACAATATACTATAATCAAATTTATGTAAATGTGTTCTCTTTCTAAAATTATCTTATCACTGTACCTACCCTGCTTCTTGTGATGTGAAATGGCACAGTGCCCACTGATGAGATGAAGGGAGGTGGAACTTTCCATTTAATATTTTCAGACTGTAGTTGACCACAGTAACTGAAACCACAGAAAGCCAAACCACAGATAGGGGAACTACTGAATTTCTTCTCCCCTCTTTTTTCCCTTGTCTAGTCTACCTCAAAATCATTTCAATTGATTTTCTTAACGCAAAAAACAAATGTTCATGAAGCATATGCCATCATGTATACACTCAGGATTTGGTAATGAAAGGAATGGTTTAGGAAAGGTTCTTCCAATAGTAATAGGCAGGCAAAATGTCAAGCAAGGGGACAGGGGAGGTAGCTGAAAGATTGGGTACCAGGCCAGGCTTTGTCCTGTTCAAAGCTGTTCAGGTCTTTCCAGTATCTGTAAGATAGAGGCTTAATTCCTGAGCCTAATCTCCAAGGCAGTCCGCAGTCCAGCTTCAACGTATTTCTGATCTCTTTTATTACTTCTTCCCATCACAAGTATCCAGTTTACCCTGGCGTTAGCATGTGCCCCTACTTATTCACAGTTCCTTCTCCCTTCCTAAATCTGGCTTCCTTTAAAAATATACACTCAAAATGTGTTGTTTAATGGGCACAGGGGTTAATTTTACAAGATGATGAGTTCTGGAAATTGGTTGCACAACAGAGTGAATGTAGTTACTACTACTAAAAAACTGTACACTCAAAAATGGTAAAGATGGTACATTTTGTTACATGTATCTTACCACAACTTTAAAAAATTGGAAGCTGATTTACATTAAGACTTAAATCACACCGTTCCCACCCCCCACGTCTTCTGTAACCAGCCTGATCCCTCCTCTGAAGTCCTGGAGCTTGTGGTATCTTTATAGTTCATGGGCTTCATCGTCTCCCACATTCTCATACTCCCATAACTGTCCACCTGGCTTATCTTCCCCTCCCAATTTGGCAGAAGCACCTTACTCAGTAAACATCTGCTATTGATTGACTGGCCTCATAAGCAAAATCAAAGTGCAAAGAAAATGATAAATCATAGTAACTGCTTTAATATTAAAATATTTATTTTTCTAAAAGATCACACAAAAGTTGGTGAAGGAAAGAAAGATGTTAACTAGCCTGCATCAAGATCTGAGCTGACGAAGGACAGAGAGCTGCCTAAGGAAACTGGTAGCTGGAGCAAGAGGCGGAGCATGGCACAGCCGCAGCCGGGGTCAGCCAGGTTCACGGCACCACCGAGAGCAGAGGGGACAGCAAACTGCTGGCCCCAATCACCCTCCTTTTCAGGAAGGGAGGAAGCAGATCACTCTTTGGACATGTTCTTGATGTTCTTGTGCTCCTTCATGGCCTTCTCCCACTCACTGCCGTTGAACTCCTCAATGACCACACTCCGCACGGTGCCCTCATCCAGGCAGTGTGGGGCGATTCCTGGAGGGAAGTGGCACGGAGAAAGGGGTCCCCAGGATGCATGAGACCAGGTGCTGTACTGGCTCTGGGACAGCCCACACCTGCAAGCATCGTTGGACTGCACAGGAGGCTTTCTGAATGATACACTGGAGTTTAAATGTCAGCCTCGGGGCTTATCATCCTTATCTCCCGGCTGTGGAGTGGGCTTCCTGAGGCAAGGGGTGGCCAAGGCCAGACTTCAGTCAGCACCAAGCTGAGAGCACAGAAGAGTAGAAAGACTCAGCCTACAGTGATCTCAGACTGACAGGCCTTTTCCAGGGCTAAGACAGGTAACTCTCTAAGGCTTAAATACCTCACATCAGTATAGGACATGACACTTTCCAAAAGCTTTTCCTGTGCCTCAAGGGAGATGAAAAGGAGTCTCCGTGTGACACATGAGGAACACAAAGGGCTACTAAAGAAATGGGCCAGAAGGACAAGGCTGATGCAGGACCGCCTGCCACAGGAAAGTCATGGCCACAGCTGTCCCAGCATAGCTCTGAAGGGTGCTCATTACAGGGTTTGAGATGCCTCAGGAGCGTTCTCAACGCTGCTTTCCGCTCAATTTGCCCTGCAATTGGCATCATTCTGAATAAATGTTTAAAGATTGTTCTCTCCCTCCAGATCCAAGTCGGACTTGAAGAGGGACTTGTGGTGGGGAGTTCTCCTGTTTGTGTTGCGAACTAACCAAAAATTTTTAATGGCATTATCAATGCTCCTCATTCTTGCTTTCTTTATCCCTTTAGCCACTGTTGATAAAATTCCCTCCCCCTTTCCACCAGCCCATTCTCTCCCCGTTCTTCCCTACCTCTCAATGTCGGCCAGTTGGCATACAGTGCCAGCAGCACCAATAATGAGAATCAGGATCTGGCTGGTACCTGAATGACCAGAGCCAGTCTTACATCCCATTGTTTCAAAAAGGCTCCACCAAAGAGCCCTGTTCATCCAAAATATGCATGTGGAAAAGCCTCGCCAAGCGGGAGGTCAGCCAAGGGTGCCAGTGCCCACCTTTCTCAGCAGCATGCCCACCCAGGGCGGCCCCAGGTGACTCTGTGCCCCTGGACTGTGGCCGATGCCCACACTCACCGAAGCCACCAGGGTTAGAGCGGGGTGTGTAGAAGCTCTGCACACCGCACCTCTTACAGAAGGTGTGCTGCGCCTTGTGGGTGTTGAACGTGTACGTAGTTATGCTCTCAGCTCCCTGAGGGGAAACAGACAGACGGGTGTACTCTTTACAAAGAGATTTTTTTTTATTTTAGTTTATTCAGTACAGTTTCTATCCTTTATTCCCATTCCAGTCCACCCACCCATTCTTCCCCTCCTCCCTCCCCTTTCCAACCCCCCTAGTTTTGTCCATGTGTCCTCTATATTTGTTCCTGTAAACCCTTCCCTACTCCCCTGAAATTCCCTCCCCTCTCCCCTCTGGTCACTGACAAACTGTCTTCTATTTCAGTGTCTTTTTTGTTATATTTTACTTGTTTCTTTGTTTTGTTGTTTAGGTTCCTGTTAAAGGCGAGATCATATGGTATTTGTCTTTCACTGCCTGGCTTATTTTGCTTAGCATAATGCTTTCCAGCTCCATCCATGCTGTTGCAAAGGGTATGAGCTCCTTCTTTCTTTCAGCTGCATAGAATTCCATTGTGTAAATGTACCATAGTTTTTGGATCCATTCATTTACTGATGGGTATCTAGATCGTTTCCAGCAATTGGCTATTGTCAATTGTGCTGCTATGAACATTGGGGTGCATAGGTTCTTTTTGATTGGTGTTTCAGGGTTCTTAGGATATAGACCCAGCAGTGAAATTGCTGGATCGAGATTTTTTTTTTGTCATTTAAAAAAATGTATCTTTTAAAAGGCTCAGTGGGTTGGGAAGCCCTTCTGTAAGGCTCTCAGAATGACGAGGACATATCCAATCTCCCAGAGACTAGAGGCTTCTCTGGGGCAGGGAACCACCCACACGGCCTGGAGATGCATCAGTGCAGGTGGGTCCCGGACCAGAGAAGAAGCAGCTCACACCTTCTCTTGGGTCAGTTGCACACAGAGCAACTCAGCTTCGTGCCTTCTCTGGTCCATGGGAAGACAGCGTGCCCTGTTAGTGGCAGGCAGAGAAACGTCTGCTCCCCAGGGGCTGCGCTAGGGGCTGGCTCTCCTTGTCCACACACAGCACTGCTCAAGGTCTTAAGAAAACTGTTAACTGTATTTGAATTCATCTACAAAGGACAAACTAAGAAAAGAATATTTGCCAGACATCACAGACAGAGGGCTAATTTCCTAAATGGTAATAACAAATGGGAAATTGGGCAAAGGACATGACCAAATAGTGAAAAGAAAAAACAAACGGCCCTTTAACCTGTGAACTGATGTCTACCTTCATGAACTGCAATGAAATACTTTTCACTTTCATGGCCAGGGGGCAAAAATAAAAAAGTTGTTTAACCCAGCATTGAGGCATATGAAGAGAAACACACACCCTCGTGTATCAGCCACAGGAATATAAACAGGTGAAATCTGGCATCTGCCAATACTTTAAATGAACATATCCTTGAACACAGCAACTCCGCTTCTAGAAATGTATCCTATAATTAAAATTCCATATGTATCCAATGTCATATGTATATAGATATTACAGTACTGTTTGTAAAGGTTTAAGATTGGAAAAATTGAAAATGTCCACTCATAGAAGACTAGTTAAAGCAATTATGGGCACTCATAAAATGGAATATTCTGCAACTTTTGAAAAGAATGTGGTAGTTCTATTTACAAATACTAATATGGAACAATCTACAAGGTTACAAAGTTAAGTGAAAAAGCAAAGCATAAAACCATATGTTTAGTATAGCACCATTTCTATTTTTTTAAGATATACAAAAAAAGGAAAATAAATAAAACAAAATAAAATAAAAAAGGGCACACATGCTGGTACGTGTGTGTATGTGTGTGTGAGTGGTTGGGCTGGAGGCCTTTGCATCCCTCTTCCCCACCACCAGAACTCCCTCAGAGCCTTGTGCCTTCCAGAAACAGAGCTCCCCGAGGAGCCTGGTCTCACCCCACAGCCACTTCACCACAGAGAAGCAACAAAGAACAATTGCCAAGTGGTCTAGAACCATCCAGAGTTTTCTGAGTGTGCACTTTGCCCCAAGAAATTACTGAGAGGAACTGGGAGCTGCCTCACACCCTGATTTACCTCTTTCACTACTGGAGGTCACCCAGTTACGTTCAGATCCTCATTCCCTGGTTATTCTGTGCATCCACCAACCTGACCACAGCCTCCTGCTCCTCACTAAAATGCATGGCCTGTCATCATCCAATTGCTACATTCTCAACATATCCGATCATGTCTTCTGTCTTTGTGCCAAATCAGAAATCACCACTGTCTACCATGTTGACAAATGTAACAGTCACATCTCTTGACCATTGGATTCCTGTTCTTCTTAACCTGACCTCTCAATGCCACTCCATCCATTTTGGAACACCTCTCCAAGGACACCACACTCTCCTGTTTTTCCCTCCTTCTCAGGGCTCTCTGTGACTGCTGGCCCACCCCAGGGCTCTGTCCTCAGCCCCTGCCCTCTGGCTACATCTCTGCCCAGCTGACCAGTCTCCTGGCTCTATACTCCATCAACAAGGCAACAGCCGCCAAACCAAAGCTCCCGCTCTGATCTCTCTCCACAACTCCAGGCTTTAGTGCAGCTGCCCACTTCCTCTCTCTGTATGAATGTACAACAGGCCTCTTCAACTGAACTTTCTCAAAACAGAGCTCTTCATTCCAGCACCCCCACCTGTGTCTCCCACATGGTCTGGCATCTCTATTCACCTGGTCGCTTAGGCCCAACACTGTGGCTGTGATCGGCTCCTCTGTCCTCCTCATCTGCATGCCCAACCCTTCAGAGTTCTGGTCAGTGTTTCTCTAGAACAGTGGCTCTCAGAGTGGGGTCCTCTGGCTAGCAGCATCACCTGAACATGTAAGAAATGTAAACTCTTATCCCCCCACCCTGTCCCAAGACCCACAGGATCAGGAGTGGGGCTCAGCTGTCTGTTTTCACACAGGGACTGTGCACACATGAGGTTTGAAAACCACAGCTGTAACACATTTGTCTAGTTACCTATTCAAAGCATAGCTCCAATCCTCTATGTTCTTTCCATCTCCACAACTGCCATCCTAATCCAAGCTGCCATCACTTCTCAGCTCATCAGCCTCGACAAGCCCCAAGCTGTACCCATCTCTGCACTCATCTCCTTACAGCCCACTCTCCACATGGCAGCCAAAGAGAGCTTTAAAACCACTGATGTAGGTCTCCTCACAACCATGCTGAAGACCTCCACAAGCTTCACACTAAAGAAAAAAATAAAATCTACTTTCTTGTCTGCTCCTGCCTCTCTCCAACTCGCCCTAGTCTCCTCATCACCTCCACCGCACCAACCATGGGTCAGCTCCTCAGACACTCTGAGTCTGTGCTCCTCACACCCTCCGCACTCTGCGTTCCCCTTGCCTAGGGTACTCCTGCACATGGACTCCATCTTCACCATTCAGATGAGAACACCAGAGGACCTACCTGACCAGTCTACACCAGCCACCTGGCAATATTCTATCATGTTGCTGTCCTTTAACTCCCTATACAGCACTACTGGATTTTTTCTTATTCATTTTTTCTGCCTTCCTGCTATAGAATGTAAACTCTAAGAAGGGCCTTGTCTGTCCTGTTAATTGCTGAGCTTCAGTGGAACAGTGCCTGGCACACAGTAGGTATCCCATAAATACCTGTTGTATGAATCAATAAGTTTTGTACTTAGTTTAAAAAAACAAATATATATATATTTTTAAAAACTACAAAAAATATATATATTTGTACAAAATATATATATATAAAATATATATACAAAAATATAAGTACAAAATATATAAAAATATATTTGTTTTCTAAAATCTACAAAACATATATAAATATAAGTCTATAAATATATAAATATATATATCATGAATCATACTGTATATCTGAAACTAATATAAATGTTGTATGTCAACTATATCTCAATTAAAATAAATGAGTAAAAACAAACAAATAGCTGCAACTTGCTCCTTCAACAGGCTGGAGCCAAAAAAGAGAATATTGCTCTAGAGGACAAAAAAAATCCATTGATAAGCAGGCCCACAAAGAAAAAATAAGGGAAAAAAATCAATTTCAAGACCCTACAGTCCAAGGCTGCACCTGGTGGTATCCAGAAACCATTGTCTTGGGTGCTCGGGAGCAAAGGTGAACTGGGGCCATAGCCTCCAGCAGGCTTCTCAGGAGAGCACACTGGCAGTCCTCTGGGCTTATGGGAAAGATGAGACAGGCATGCTGCCCACCTGTCCCACCTCCCCTACCAGTCACATGAAGGATCAAGGAACTGATAAAGAATAGGACACAGGCCCTGGCTGGATAGCTCAGTTGGTTAGAGCATCATCCCAATGTGCCAATGTTGTGAGTTTGATCCCTGGTCAGGGCACATATAAGAATCACCAGGAGGGCATAAATAAGTGAAACAACAAATTAATCTCTCCTTCTCTCTCCATCTCCCTCTCTCCCTTCCTCTTTCTCTTTAAAAGCAATATTTTTTTCCATTTTTATTTAAAAGTTTTTTAAAGGAATAGAAGACAAATCAGCCCAAAGTATCTGGGATTAACTCTCTCACTACCTAAGAAAGACCATTACTCATGCATTCATTCACTTAGTCTTTCCTGAAGGACACTGAGTATCTTCTTAATGTCAAGCCTGTGAGGCCAGGAGCCGGGCAGACCTGACAAATGATGGTGTTTGGAGACCCTCACAGTCTAGTAAAGGAGACAAACGTGGAAGCAGATGATTACCCCAAAGCACAGATCTGTCAGACCACAACGGGGGCAACCAAGGGGAACCAAGGATGAATGAAAGTCCCGCCTCACATTAACAACGGTGGGCCAAAGCCCTTCTAAAAGAGTTCCTACTGCTTGACCACAGATTTCATTTCTAAGAGAACTGAGCCTAAAAAAATATTTTCTAAATTATCAAAGATTTATACACAGGAAGGTCCACCACAGTGTTGTTTATGATTGGGAAAAAATAGCACTCAACCTCTAAGTTCAAATACAGAGATTCATTTATGGTAGATCCATATAATGAAACATGGTGGGAACACAGGAACAGTGGGGTCGGTAAACTCGGAATGGTGGGGGAGGAACAGACTGAACAGTGGAGGGAAGACTTTTCACTGTATATATGGCCTTTTGTACCTTCCAAACATTGCACCGAGCACAAAAAATTTCCCACAATAATAAAGTTTAAAATATATTTTTCATTGGAAAATGCTAAAGCCAGTTATAAAACAGAAAGAAAGGTAAAATCCTACTTTGATAAAAAATATATGTAGATGTATTTATCTGTGTAGAAAATAATGCACAAAGATATACACCAATATTTTTAACGTTATTTCTCTTTTTTTTAAAGATTCTGTCTATTTCGTTTTAGAGAGAGAGGAAGGGAGGGAGAAAGAGAGGGAGAGAAACACTGATGTGTGAGAGATACATCAACCAGCTGCCTCTTGCAGATGCCCTGACCGGGGACCCAAGCCACAACCCAGGCATGAGCCACACCAGTCAGGGCTATCCATCAAAATATTAGCAGTGGTTACCTTTGATTGATAGGATTTGGGTGATCTTATTTATTTGAAAATGTTTCCTCAGTAATATCAAATAAGCATCCAAAATATAAAGGGAAAAATAATACAACCTTTTAAAAATAAACATGACACCTGGGGTCCAAGAAAATTAAAGCCCCAGAGCAGCCCTGCTGTGCTCCTTTCCCAGTGCACTCCAGGGGGTGTGCTGTCGGTGGGGGACTCACCCATGGGCTCTGCATCTTCAACCCTGCTCTTAGCACTAACCTTCAGGAGCTTGAAGCGAGAAGCGGGAACAATGAAGTGTCTATTTTGCTTCTTCTTGCAAACACTGCAGCTACAGAAAGACAGAGCAAGTCCCAGGTTGTGAACAGCCATCTGCACCCTCTGAGTATGCCCGAGGGGCCCAACCTGATTGACTTTGAGAGCCTGCTGACCCCAGAAGTGAAGTTCCTTTCAACACTATCCAGGGAAGGGGGAGCTCAGGCAGATGCATGGGCCACCTGGGGTCTCTGCCCACAGGTCTGAGACCATGCAACCATGGAAAACCAGGGCCAAGAGCGCCACCTTTCTGCCTCACCCACCCTGCCCCCGCCCTGCCTGCCCCTGGCTCATTACAGTGAAGGGACCCACTGCGTTCTAAAGACACCTATATCCGGCACAGCACAGTCTGACACCTCTGGGGCAGCCACACCACAGGTGGACAGGGAAGGCTCTGTCTCCCTCTCTCCTCATCCACACAGCACAAAGCCCAGCTCCAAAGAAAACAGATCCTCAGGATCACCATCTTTGGAATTCAATCTAAGCCACCTCTTTTCAGTCCACCTTCAAAAAAATTCTAATTTAGTACAGAATCCTCTATCTAGAGGATCCTCTAATCCTCTAATATAGAATCCATGGTGCTGTCCTGGCCAGTGTGACTTGGTTGGGCATCGTTCCACAAACTAAAAGGTTTCGAGTTCAATTCCCAGTCAGGGTACATGCCTGGGTTGCCAGTTTGGTCCCTGGTCAAGGCGCATACAAGAGGCAACTGAGCAATGTTTCTCTCTCACATTAATGTTTCTCTCCCTCCCCCTCTTACTAGAATTAAGAAAAAAAAATCCATGGTGCTTCTCCAATCTGGACTCCACTCTTAGCCTGGTCAATTTCCCATTTGAGTAATTCCATGATGTATTTTTCATATATAATTCAGGTACCAGCTAGGGGCAAGAGGTACAGAGGCCAGAGCCTATAGTCCTGGTTCTGTCACAATGCCAGGGAAGGTGCTAAAAAGCAGGTCTCCCTCCCCAGAGCCTGGAAGTGCTGTCTGCCTCACCTGAAGGATAGAGTGAGAAGGCCTGGAAAATGGTGAGCTTCAGGTGCACACACCCACTCATTTACCATCCTTATCCCCCCAACACTGAAGACTCTGCCCAAGGCATTTCGCTCAGTGCCCAGACTGATCGACCTCCAGCTAACCACCCCCTCACCCACCAGCAGAACTGTCTGAGGGGTGACTCTCCCTGGCACAAGCCACAGGACCCTGCTCTGTGTCACCTGGGGCTGTGCTATAGGAATGAGCTCTCTCCCCATCTCTTTCATGCATACACACAACAGACTCAGTTATTTTTAGCCTCCATCTTTTAAAAAAATGTTATTATTAAAACTTCCAGTATATGCTACAGGAGAAAGAATAGAACAGTGAGCCCTTATATACCCATCACCTGACCCCAACAATTACCAGCTGTATGTTGATTCATCTATACCCCAATTCCCCAGCTGATGTTGAAGTCCTGTGTTCTAACTCGGAAGTCCTTTTCTGCTAGCTTGGGAAGAGAAGACACTCACTTGCAGTCAAAGATGTGTAAGTCTGCCGAGGCCCAGACTTCAAAGCGAACTGCTCCACAGTGGCAGCCTCCCGTGTGTTTCACCAGGCCCTGGTACTCACTACATAAAACAGAACATCAGGAAGGTAAGAATTCCTGAAGACTCCAGCAGGTCCCCACTGCGTAGCGTGCTTCTTCTCTCTTCTGTTGTGGAAAGAAAGCAGCAAGTTGGACAAAACTCACCTCTACATGACAACAGATACCCCTGCTTTTGAGGAGGAACTGTGTGTGAATTCATAAAAGAAAGGTCTCAGTGCCCCTTTGTCCATGAGCTCTTGGCTTATAATGAGAACTCACATGAGTTCCATGTCTTATACGTTAAATGGCAAAAGAGAGCATTCCAAAAATTTGGGACAAGACAGGGTGGGAGCACTGGTGGGAATTCTAATCCCACCACCCAAACATTTTTATTCATATGTCAAATATTTACTAAAAATTTTTACGAACCAAGTGCACTGCTCTGAAAAGAGCAGTAACCGAGACACAGCAGGCATGGCTCCTGGCCTTGCGAGCCTGAGGTAGCCATCAGACAAATTACCCAAATAATATTCAAATGATTGTGATAAAGGTGGTCAGGCCACGTTGAAAAAGAAAGACATGAGGACCCAACCAAGTCTGAGGGTTCAGACAAAAGCCTTCTGAGAAAGTTACAATGGCCCTTATAATTTTGCTATATTCCCCTCCAGTATTTCACATATACATTACTATCTGCAGAGGTATACACACACATTACATACAACTTTAATCCTTTTTAAACTTACTATATTATAAGCAAGCCCTTAATTGAACATAATTAAGATTTGATAAATATCATCAAAATGCTTTCCAAAGCAGCTGGACACTCTTATCAGTCATCAATGAGAAAGCATTTCACTGTACCTTTCAAACAATAATTATAGAAAAAACAGCTTGCCGTGGTTTTAATCTGCATTTATTTGGTTATTAAGACTACATGGGGGGATGGGTAAAAAGGTGAAGGGGAATAAGAGGTACAAACTTCCAGTTATAAAATAAGCCACAGAGATTTACTAAGGTGCAGCACAGGAAATACAGTCCATAAGAACACACTAACCCTGTGTGGTGACAGTTACTAGACTTGTGGTGATTGTGTCATAAGGTGTACAAACGTCAAATCGCTATGTTGTACACCTGAAACTAAGATAAGGTTGTATATCAGCTATAATCTTTTTAAAAAATTTAAAGACTGAATGCTTTATCATGTTTCTTTACAAGCTGAATCAGTTGTTTGACATAAATTTTTTCTGTATATACAATTAATGCTTCCTGTAAAAACTTGAAACATTACAGCATTTGGTAACATTAAAAATTAAAGTCTCCTATAATCCTAACAGCCGCAGGAATCCAGTTAACTATTTGCTACATAGTCCTCCAGACTTTTTTTCATACACTATTTTAACAAAAACTGCAGAATTATACATTCCTTTTGCACATAAGTTAATATGGTGAGTTTCGGTTTCTTATAGGTAAAAAAATATTCAGTCTATAGTACAAAGTGATAAAAAGTGAGGTTCACAAAAATTCAAATAGTGTGTCTCTGAGGGGCAATTCTCATTAAGAGAATTTCTTCTGGAACAAAGACAAGGAACATTTTTATTGAATTGGTAATTTTCAAGTTGTTAGGCAATTGTTAGGTTGTTATTGTTTCCTCTAGGGTTTCGATTGTTCTTTCCAATTCATAAAATAATCGACACTGGGAGGTATTATTAGGGAGCTAAAATATTTCTCTGTAGCACAGCTGTTCTCCAGAGCAAGGATCTATATGCTATCACGTTTGGAGAAAACAAGGCCGACCTTGCCAAAGATAATATTAATAGCCCCTTCGCAACATCATGGACACTCTGTAACCCTCCTTTGGCCACCTAAGGAGCTGGGGGTGTTTTCCTGCAGTATAAAGCTGTGGGAGCGCAGGAAGAGTGCGCCGCCCAGGAGCATCTGCGGTGAACAGAGAGACTCCCCCATCTTAGAGACCCGCGCCGGGCTCCAGAATCCCAGCACCACTTTGTGCGCGCTCTAATCCGGGATGCAGCAACCCTCCTCACCGCCCCGCTCCCTCCCAGCGAGCGCTGGAACAAAAACGGGACTTCGCATCCCAGTTGATTCAAAACTTCTATTAAGCTTTTCTCATCCCCATACCTTTTTCCTCCCACCCCTTTCAAAAGCACCTGCGTAAATATAAAAAGGAACTCTGATATGAGGAAAGACGTGGAATTTATCTTATTTTCACTAGGAAAGACACGAGCACCCTTTGCCTGCCAAAGCAAGAGATGCGATGGTTGTCCCGGGAAACACCCTTCGTGTCCCAGGGCGCCGTAGAGTCCCTCTACAAGATCCAAGGCGGCGCCCCAACCCTTCCCGAAGAGAAGCCCCAACTCCAGTCAAGGCCGCTACAATTAGGAACCAGCCTGGTGCCACCCGGGGAAAGCGCAGCAGTCACATTACGGGTAAGACACAGAACCTAAAATCTGCCCCAAACACGCAAGTAGGCAGAGGCGCACGGCAGGCCCGCGACCCGATTCCCCGGCTGAGGGTGTCAGCGTGGCCCCGGCTCCCCCGCGCCCAGCCCAGCAGCACTCACAAGGTGTCCAGCAGAAGCTTGGCGGCACCCTCGAAGGTGAGCTTCTGCCGCTTCTGGAACGTCTCCCAGCGCTCCCTCTGGTCACCCAGGTCCAACGTGGCCACCGAGGACGTCGGAGTCACCGGGGTCGGGGGCGGTGGTGGCGGCAGCAGCGCGGGCTCCGGCTCCCCGGGGTCCGCCTCCTGGGCCAGAGGCGACGACTGCTTCGGCCGCTGCCTCGCCGACGGCTTCCAAGTCGCCGCCAGGCTCTTGCTCTCCGCTTGGCCCGTGGGACGCCGTGCGCGGGTGGCGCCGGGAGCCGAGGCGGCGGCGGCCGGAACCCTTGAGGTCCCAGGCCTCTTCTGCCCGCGTGGCTCGGAGGACGCGTTACTCCTTGTCTGCCGCATGGCTCCCGCAGCCCCGCGCGTAGGCCTCACCGCCCGCGCGTCCCCGCTGCCCCGCGCGCGCCCTTACCCGCAGACCAACCTGCACGCCCAGGGGGCGCTGCACCCGCCAGCCCCGGCCCTGGCCTCCGGCTTCGGCCCCGGTCCCCGGCTTGCCTCACCTGGCTCCTCCCCACCGGCTGCGCACTAAACGGAGTCTCAGCTCGCCTGCTTGCCTGCCTCCGGGCCTGCACCTGCCAGCTGCATCATGCAGGTCAAACACCGCGTTTCAGGCCTCGGCTCCCGACACCCAGAGCCCGTTTACACCAGCAGAGGTGCCTCCGTGTCCTCTGAATCCAGAAGGCTGCTTCTTTCCTTCCTGACCTAGGGGGTCGTGGGTCAGCCCTGAATTCATAGCCACATCCCAGCGGGGAACCTGCGGTAACTTCGACTCCAAAAAGAGGACAGTACTTATCTGGAGCCAGAGTGCGCCTGAAATGAGCTAATGTGTGTAAATGGCCTGGCACTGGCTACCTGCTGGACAAAGAGCAGCCGAAAAACCAGTTCTTAAACTTCGTCTTCCCACTTTACATAAAACTCTATGTGTGCGTGTGTTTTACAATTTATTAATTCTGAAAAACCTGTTTACCATGGACAACAGGTTTTTTAGAATTAATGAACGAATGAAACCCTGACTAAATTACGTGATTATGGTTTTATTGAACACAACACCAAAGTTTGAAGCCAAAAATCACAAGAACCAGTGATGAAACATAGATAGTTTACTCATATATTCAAAGAAATAACATTTTCTCTCATTCTCCTTTTTTGTTTTCTATTTCTTTAATTTCAACTTTTTTCCTTATTCTGTTTTTATCTTTAGCTTAATAGTGTATTGAACTAAATACATAATTCATTTATTTCAGTGCGTTTAGTAATGAAAATATTAATAACTATTAATTTTCCTCTAATTATAGCTTTAGCTGTATCCATCAGAGTTTTATATGTTGTTCTGTAAGAATTTTCTAGATAAGCTGTCTTAATTACTTTCTTAATTACTCAGTCATGAAATCAGAGTTGTCCAGATTTGTTCTTCAAGATTATCTTTGTCCTTCTAAGTCCTGTGCATTTCCATATAAAGTATGGAATCAGATATTAACTTCTACAAAGCAGCCTGCTTGATATCAACCATATTTCTCAGGCCCTCTAATTTAATATTCCTAACTTCATTCCTTTAATTTTTGTTTTTGTCATACCAATAGCTTTTTCTAAAGGAAATGTTTAAATTTAAAAAGATAGGTTTAAAGAAGAGCAAAGAGAAAAACAAAAATAAATAATAACTGTAAACAACAAAAAATAAAATGAAAAGAAAAAATATTAAAAGAGAAAAAAAGAGTTCCAAGAAATTTAATAGGATTTACAGCAATGATTATTTCTGAGATCTATGAGATTTAAAAGGCTAAAACTAAAGGATTCATTCGTACATTTTCCTTTTTAAAAAAAATCCAGATGATTTGTCACATCAAGAAAGTTCAGCCCTGACTGGTATGGCTTATTTGGTTGTGCCTAGTCTGGCAAAGAGAAAAGTCACAGGTTGGATTCCTGGTCAAGGCAATCCATGCCTGGGTTTTGAGTTAAAGTTCCCAGTCAGCTCTCCCTCTCTCCTTCCCTTACTTCCCCTCTCTCTAAAAATAAATAAATAAAATCTGGGAAGAGAGAGAGAGAGAAGGGAAGGAAGGAAGGGAGGGAGGGAGGGAGGGAGGGAAGGAAAGTTCAGGCTCTGGCCAGGTAGCTGAGTTCATTAGAGCATGGCCCCCATAATGCCAAGGTTGCAGATTCCAACCCCCAGAGCATGTACAAGCATTAACCAATCAATGCATAAATAAGTGGAACAACAACAAATTGATGTCTCTCTCTCTCCCCCTCTCTCTTCCCCTTCCTCTCACTCTCTAAAATCAATAAATAAAAAATAATAAATAAATCTTTAGAGGAAAAAAGTGTTACTGCGGCCACGGCCTTAGTTGTTCTCTGAATCACTGCCCTTCCTCATGGTATAAGCACCCCACCAAGGACAGAAACACGTCTTCAGTTGGTGTCTTAGGGTTTTCCTGAAAGTCTGTCTTGATTGCTCTATGCTCAGATAATTCCCATTCCAACCCATCTATTGTCAGATTCATACCAGCAAACACCCAAGGTCCAATAAATTGAGCCTGATATCACCTTCAAGGTAAACAAATATTGTGGGGAGATGTCTACTAGGATAATGGGTATGTTGGTTGTTGAAATGGCTTTGATAAATTTGACCTCAGGAAACTTCCTGGCAAGTCCACTGAAGTGCTGATTGATCAGCGCACAGACGGGAATCCCTTGTTTGTAAAGGTTCGAGATGACACTCAAGCCCTCTCCAGCTTTGGTAACTTCTTGAACATAATCCTTTCCTGAAATCTGCAAAACTTTTCCAGATTTGTTCACTTCAGTTGCTTTCCATTCAGCCAGTCTCTGCTGCCTGTACATTTCAATAGCTCCTTGGTCTTCCTCTTTAAATTCGTTTTTACTATCCTCCAGTTCTTCCAAAGTCGTGTCATCATTTTCACAACTGACTGCTGAAGGACTCGTTGCTCTCCTCTTCTATCTCCTTTTCCAGTCCGTTTAAACTTTCTTCGTGGGCAAGATGCCCTACTTTTTGCATAAGATGTCATACCACTCACTGTCTGCCCTGGGGTCCTGAATTTTGTCTCAAATAGCTCAAGCCAGCCTGGCCGAGGCAAGCCCCTCTCCACTCTCCCTAATCCGCCACCTGCACCAGCTCTCTTTTGCGCATGCGCCCATTCCTTTAAATTTTTTTTCATTCTTTCACTCCTCAGAGTTAGACCAACTAATGTTTTTCATATTACTCTAGTTACTATTTGATTGAATCAAGTCAACTTAATTCCTAGAATCATACTGTTCAGGCACATACCTTTTTAATTGCCTGCTTGGGTTTGGGGTGTGCAATAACTTGATTCAGCTGTTTTCTTCACTTTAAGCCAATTTAACAGTATAATATCTTTAAGATAAAATTCTAATTCATGTTTTTCATTTCTAAATCGGGCTGAACCTTACACAGACTGGAGTGTTTTTACATATATGCACAACTTCACAACCACCACCCAGATCAAAACAGAACATTTCTAGCATCATAAAAGGGTCCTTTGTCCTTCTCCCAGTCAGTCCTCTGCATGGGTGCCCACTCTTGCTTCACCATCATGATTTTGAACTTCATATAAATGCACCTATACAATATATACTCTTGCATATGACTTATTTTACTCAGTGTCAGGTCTGTGAGTTTCATCCACATTGTTCATGTCCTATGGTTCATTTATTTTCATTGATGTGTAGTATTTCAGTATATGAATATAGTACATTTTATTTATTCTTTATATTGTCAAAGGACATTTAGAGTGTTTTCAGTTTGGGGCTATTATAATAATGGTGCTATGATTTTTTTTAATCAACCATTTTATTTTCCTTAAGATCTTGTGTGACAGGAAACAAGGAAGAACTAGGCTGGACAGTTCTTGCTTGGGGTCTCTCATGCAATTTCACTGCGATGTCACTGGGGCCACAGTCATATGAAAGTGGCGAGGGGCTGGCCCTCTAAGATGGCTTTGTTTCCATGGCTATCAGTTTATGCTGGCTGACAGGTGGGAGATCCATTGGGCCCTCAACTGCATTACTACCCCGAGCCTCTCCATATGGCTTGACTTCCTTGGCTAGCTTCAGAGAATTCAGATTTTTTTTTTTAATAATTGGCAGCTCAGAGTGCCAAAAATGAGAAACCTACTCTACAAGATGGAAATTTTGTTTTGCCATTGTGGATTTTTGTTGTTGGGTATTTTTTCTTATAAAAATTTAAAAATCTGCTGGGATTGGGGCTTGAAGTTGCATTGAATCTGTAGATCAACACAGAGAGAACTGACTTCTTAACAGTATTACATCTTCCAATCTATAAATATATCTCTCCATTTATGAAATCCTATTTAATTTTTCTCGGCAATGTTTTGTAATAAATTTAATATATCTTTTGTTATCCCTAAATATTTGATATTTTGTTGCTAAAATGGTATTTTTAAATTTTATTTTTTCACTTGCTTGTTGCTAATACATAGAAAACAATTGTTTTTTGTTTATTGACCTTATATCCACTGACCTTGCTAAATTCACTTTTTTTGTCCTAATAATTTTGATTTCCTCTTAAATTGGCATGTTAGACTGTTTCCTATTTCCAAGCAAATTAAAAAAAAACTTTTGGTGGTTGATTTTTAATTTTATTGGGCCATGTTTGGTGCAAAACATCAATGACTCCTACGTTGTCTTCATAGATTACATATAATTATGAATCTTAACTACAAGTATGGAAAGTATATATTTTACATTATACATAAACATTAATATTATGTTTTTATATAGAATAGCCTCTTAGCACTTTTTAATGTATCTGGCCTTGATTTCAACTTTATCTGATGACAATATCCCCTTCCTGCTTTCTCTGTGTATTTATATAATCTATAGCTACCTCTATCTCTTTGTTCTCATTTCTTCTTTAACTTCCAAATACAAATGATTAACAGGTGAATTTTTAATACCTTAATATATCTTTTTGTTTTTAAACAGGGGACTTTAGCTCTTTTGCAATTATTAGGCTGGAATTTTCTGGTTTTGTCTGCCCATTAATTTATGTTTATTTTCTACTTTACGTTGATGTTGGTTCTTTTTCTTTGTATTGGCTTGGGAAAGTTTCTCTTCACTCCCTTGTTGCCCTCCTGTTAATTTGGAAGTTCTAATCTGTCTCCATAATGCTGGTGTCTCTCTTCCCATACCTAGTAGTTATGATGAAACCTGTATTCTTCTAGTAATATTTCAAAATTGACCAATAAACATGTTTCCCAAAACATTTCACCTGCTCACCCATCCCTTCACCTAGATGAAAATTTAGAAATTGTTATTTTACTTCCCTACTTTCCCATAGACCCCCATGCCCAACTACTCCGAAGCATATCTCTATATGAAGTCTCCTTCCTGAACATTTACACCATGTATTCCTCTCTCTCTCTCTTTTTTAAAGATTTTATTTATTTATTTTTCAAGAGAGAGGAAGGGAGGGAGGAAGAGAAGGAGAAAACATTGATGTGACAGAGAAATATTCATCAGTCGCCTCTTGCACGCCCCTAACTTGTGACTATGCCCACAACCTAGGCATATGCCCTGACTGGGAATTGAACCTGTGATCTTTCAATTTGCTATATGATGCTCAACCCACTGAGACACACCAGGCAGGACTATACCATGTATTTCTTATTTCATGAGTGTCATAACCATACTTGTCAGCTCCAAAAGTTGCTGCTGAGCCTGGCATTCAAAATGTTTATTGAAATAAGATAATTATATGTATTAGAAGGTAAATTATTCACAACAAGCACTTTACTCTTCATCTACCCAATATTGAGACCTTTTTTCTCTAATATAATTATCAATTGATTAAAGATGTCTGAATTTTTTCCTCAGCTAGGACCCATGGGCAATATATAAACCCTGGAGTGTCATAATTTTTTCTTTTGCCCTGGAAAATGAATGACATTTTGTCTGGTAATAGGATTCTTGGCTATTTGCTGCAGTTTCTCTCTTCAGTTTGTAGCTATTGTTCCACTGTCTTTCAGTTTCATTGTAGCAAATGGGAATTTTAATGCTAGTTTTATGTACTTTGCTCTTTAAATATAGTCTCCTCTTTGTCCTGGCCTAGTAACTCAGTTGGTTGGAGTGTTGTCTCATACACCAACCAGGTTCGATTCCCAGTCAAGGCACATACCCAGGTTGGGAGTTCAATCCCCAGTCAGGGCGTGTATGGGAAGCCAGCAATGAATGTTTCTCTTTCTCTCTCTTTCTCTCCCTCTCTCTCTCTCTCTCCCACCCCCCCACTCCCCCTCTCAAATCAATAAACATACCCTCTGGTGAAGGTGTAAAAAAAAAAAAGAGCCTCCCCTGGCTGGCGTGGCTCAGTGGATTGAGCTCTAGCCTGCAAACCAAAGGGTCACAGATTCGATTCCCAGTCAGGGCACATGCCTGGGTTGCGGGCCAGGTTCCAAATCAGGGACACATCAGAGGCAACCACACACTGATGTTTTTCTCCCTTTCTTTTCCCTCCTTTCCCCTCTCTAAAAAATAAAATCTTTTAAAAAAGGATTCCTTCCTTATCTTTAATGTTGGGTTATTTAATTATGATGTGTCTTGACACCAAGACAAATTTCTCCTTGGATCCAACTTCTTTGGGACTCTCTAAGCTTCCTGAACTTCCATGTCTATTTCCTTTGCCAGACTGGGGAAGTTTCCCTTCATTATTTTTTCAAGTAAGTTTTCAATTTCTTGTCCTTCCTCTTCTCCTTTTGGCACCCCTATGATTCAGATTTTGGAATGTTTAAAGTTGTTCCAGATGTTCCTAAGCCTCTCCTCAATTTTTTGAATTCTTGTTTGTTCCTTCTGTTCCAGCTGAATGTTTATTTCTCCCTTCTGTTCCAAATCATTGATTTGAATCCTGATTCCTTTCTCTTTACTGTTGGTTCCCTATGTATTTTTCTTTATTTCACTTTGTGTAGCCTTCACCTCTCCCTTTATTTTGTGACCATACTCAATCATTTCTTGAGCATCCTCATTACCAGTGTTTTGAACTGTGCATCTGATAGGTTAGCTATCTCCTAGTCGCTTAGTTCTTTTTCTGGAGTTTTGATTTGTTCTTTCATTTGGGCCATATTTCCTTGTCTCAGAGCACCAGCCTGGATGAGTGTTTCTTCTTTAACTCCTTGTTTGTCCTTGTATGGACTTCTATACAGTTCCATACAGTTCATTTTCTGGCAGTTTTGGTTGTTTTTTGTTTTTAAATTTGTTGTTGTCCTTCTTTTGGTTGTGCAAGGAAGTGAAGCATATCTACCTATGACTCCATCTAGGCTGGAACTATAAAGGGAACAATTCTTTATCATTTGAACAGTGTGTATATATAATATAGCAGCAAATTTACATTACAAAAGCCCTCCCATGAAAATCAAAAGTGGGCATTTTTGTAACTAGAGGAATCAAATTCATAGAGATGGAAGTAGATTGCCAGGGCCTGGGGGATGGGAAATGTGGAGTTAGTGTTTAATGGGTACTGAGTTTCAGTTTGAGAAGATGAGCAAGAGTTCTGGAGATGGATGTTGGTGATGGTGCACAGCAATGTCAATGTCCTTAATGCCACTGAACTGAACAATTAAAAATGACAACAGTGATAAATTTTATGTTATGTAAATTTTATCATGATTTTAAATTTTAAGTAGGTATTTGGTTCCAGTTAAGGCCCCTAAAACCAACATGATGAGGTCTCTGGTAACTCAGGATGTGGATAAATAGATCAGTATGCAATGTGCTCAGAGAAGGAGAAAAAATGCAATACTCAACTCTAAAAGGAAAACACAAAAACCCTGGCAAATCTGTACAGGATTTTAAGAAAATTGAATCTGAAAATTGTATAGTGTGTCCAATTTGCTTTTTGATTCATTTGAAATATGGTGTTGGAAAAGAGCTCTACAGATAATCTGGATCACCCAACAGGTAAAGAACTGGGTGGGTCTGTCACCAGACCAATTCTGCACCCTGCCCAGGCATGGTGAGGGTACGTCCACGCTTTTTTTAAAAAATATATTTAATTGATTATGCTATTACAGTTGTCCTATTATCCCCCTTCATTCCCCTCCACACTGAACACCCTCTCCCACCCACAATCCCCCCCTTTACTTCAGTCCATAAGTGTCCATGTGTCATAAGTTCTTTGCTTCTACAT
>CM052545.1:55962502-55986895 GCA_028533065.1 Trachops cirrhosus | reverse complement strand
GCTTGTGCGTCCAGGGTGTGCCTGCTGCGGGCTTGCGCGCCGCCCCGGGTGCTCAGCTCTCTGCTCCATGTCCCTCACCTGGCTGCCCGACTCCGCCCCTCCTACCGGTCTGGATGAAAAGTGTCTATTTTTAAATCCTTGGTTGTCCGACTTCCATACACTTCAATTTTCTGTCAGTTCTGGTTGTTATCTTGTTTCTGTATCATTGTTGTCTCTATCTTGGTTGTGTGAGGAGGCACAGCGCGTCCACCTATGCCTCCATCTGGGCCGGAAGTCTTGAATCTCCTTGTGTTGTTTCTCTTTTGCTTTCCTGTGCTTGGGATCATTTTTATTGCTATACATACTGGAGCAGATGGTGAGAATGAGAATTTCTTGAGAATTATAGGGATAACGTAAGTGATGACTACATAAGCACTCCAAATCCCCCTTGTACCCCAGACTTGATCAGGAGTTTCCTAGAAGGGGAGTTATTTCATGATAGTAAAATTGCCCACCAAATAGCCAATCCCAACTAGAACTTCTCTGAATAGATTAGTCAGGCCAAAATCCCCTAGAAAGGGCAGGAGAAAGAAGAGAGCTAAATATTCGGTTTTATATAGATTTCCTTGGACCACAAGAGCCCCTACACCACAACCAACTGACCCCCCACTGCCCTATACTAGAGCTTATGTAAATAGACATAGGATGGTTAATGTAAATGGTTATTGGAGAAATTGGTTAGAACTGTCCTTTCCAGAGAAGCTTAAGAGAACCGGACCTCCTTGGTGTTTTTATACACAGGTTCAAAAGGATAGATTGTTCAGACAATTACTTAGGGTCTGGGCACATTGGGGTTAGACTCCATTCCCAGGAAAGAGAAAAGAATGGAGGAGACAGTTCCTTTATAAGAAACAGGATCTCAATGCTTTTGGCATTTATAGCTAGCAAAATAGATTTAGAAGTGAGAGACAGATATTAACCACTATGACCACAGACCCTGTATTCTCACTTGGCAAGATGCCCAGACTCAAATGTACCCATATTCTAGTCAACTCATGGCTTTACATGTTAACTATAAAACTTACACCTAAGCCTGAAAAAATAAGGTGTCAAAATAGTAGAAAGAAGAGGCTCAGGTAGAGAGATGATGTCAATATAGATAAGGCTTGCAAACTGCAAAGTATCTAACTGCTCAATTGTATTTTATATAACATGTGTTGCTAATTATATCCAAATGTTATGTAATGCTTTCTACAGGACAATGACAAAGTAAATATACTCTGGAAAACAAAAAAAATTTTTTGCTTCTACATTGCCACATATGCTTACCCCAGAGTATAAAATAAAGCACTCACCGCAGCAAGGCATAGATGCCCGGCTGATGAGCTTAAAAGCACCAAGTTCCCTGTCATTCCTCGCTGATGCTGTTCCTTCCATAGGGATTCCTTGGACCTGCAGGAGCTGGTCTCCGGCAGAAATTTATACTGAAATAAGGAACCTGTGCCTAAAGACATACCGCAAAGTAAATAGAACATCTGTGCAGGCTCTCTTTGGTGACCCCAAACCAGAGAATGTAAGGAAGAAAAAGATGGAGACCCAAACTTTCTGTGGAGCATGGTTTGGGGATACCCAGAAACTGGCAATTATCACCCCTTCCATTCTGGAAAGGTAGGGCCAAACAGCTCTGTGTGAATCAAGGCCCAAAGAGGTAATGAGAGGGATGTGCTGGGTTTTTGATTTTGGGGTTTTTTTTCTCAGAGAGAGAGGAAGGGAGAAAGACAGAGATGGAGAGTGCCCTGACCCACCGGAACTGAACCTGCAACCGAGGCAAGTGCCCTAACTAGGAATCAAACCTGCAAACTTTTGGTTTACAGAAAGAAGCTCCAACCAACTGAGCCACATGGCCAGGGCTAGGGTGGCTAGGGTGTGCTCTTTGGAACGGGGAAGATAAAATGGAAGAGTGGAATTCTGCTCTTTCTTCCCCCACTCACTGCCAAGAGGCACACCGTGCCTGCCTCCCTCTCTGCAATGACTTAGGGCTCTGCTCCAGACACACTTGGAGTCAAATCAGGGCCACCCAGGCCTCCTGTGTTTGGGAGATGCTGAGAAAAACAGGTGGGGACTGATTGACTCCTGGCAGTTGCCTACTCATTCCCTCTCAAAACACCCAGGCCTAGGGCATGGTGGTTTAGGGGTGAGTCATCCTCATGCTGCTGCTCTCTGGAGAGCCAAGTGTGAAAACATAACTAGAGGGGGGTGAGGAGTAACTGGCTGTGTTTTTCTTTCCTAGTCATTTAGCAAAAACCCAAGCCTGGATGAGCCCATCTCCTGCTTCTCCCTACTTGCACTCAGCTGCTGGAGGGAAAGTCACAACTAAGGAGACTAGTTTCATTTTAAATTCATGATTGCAAAACTCAAAGGGATTCTGGACACTGCCAGGCAATTAATTACACTCCATTAGTCTAAGAGGTGATGTGCTTTATATCTTTCTTCAAACTCCCCACTGCCCCTTATTCTCAGCTCTGACATTAACCTCACTGTTTTTTGAGAAAACAGAAGTCATCAGATTTTCCCACACTTGGTCTGAAACATGTCCACACTTGCACTTGTTTTGCCGTTTGGTCTTCTGTTACAGGAACAAAGAATTCTCCTACTTGGGCCACCCTCTCACCCTGTCAAGGACTTTGTTCTTTCAGGTACCTTCCTTCCCGCATTATCAGCCTCTCCCTACTACTGGATAATGCCATCAGCATACAAATAGAATCTTTCATTTCATGTATCTTTGATCTTGAAACAATCTCCCCCCACCCAGATCTTTCAGTTAGGGCCCCACATCCCTGTTTCCCTGTATGATAAAACACCTCCAAAGGGTTGTCTCGACTTCAACTTCTTCACTTTTTCTTTTCTAGATCCAGATTGTCTTTAAAAATATAAATAATCATAGTTATGATTGGGCTTACAGTTAAAAAATGGCTTTGTCCTCAACCTCCTCTAAAAGATTGTAAAAGAATAAAAAAGGGGTAAACCCTCAAGGACAAAGAGAGTAGGAGAGGAGACCAAGCAGAGAGGCATGGCCAGCAGTGTTTGCACCACAGACAGGAGGGACCCACAGAGAGACGAGACCCAGCTAACCAGGGGAAATGAAGTGGGCGTCTGTGTTCTAAACTTTGGGAACCATGACATCACCCTGGGGGGAGGCTCAAGCAAACCCCATCCAGGTACTAGGCATTTGAGGAAAGTCTCTACCAAGAGAAAATGGAACTGAGGTAAAAAGAGACAACACAGAGAAACAAAGAAAACTGTGATGCACGCATTTCCTGTTCTCTCTGACTTTGGGCCTTACATGCTACTTTCAGGCAGTACGGGCCTGAGGCCATCCAAGTCTGGAGCAGCCCCCACCAACAACATTCCTCTTCAGAGAAAGCTTTAGTAGAAAGGAGTCAGGTTCCCACAACCCTGGGGCACTGAGGGAGGGTCTACACTCAAATCTAAATCATTCTTTGTTATTTACATGATAAAGTTGAAATGAGTGATATTTCCTAAACTCTTGTTCCAAATTCCTGTCCCTGGATCTTTATGCAATTTGTCATCTTTCAGCTACAGCCTGAATGTTTGTGCCCCCCCCCGCCCCCCCCCCCAGCTTCTAATGTGGAAATCCTAATGCCCAGATGTTATGGTGTTAAGAGATGGAATGCAAAGGGAGGTCAGAATGCCTGGGTTCAAATCCCACCGCCATCATTTGCAGTGTGCTGTAGTCCAAAGCAAGCTATTTAACTGAACGCGGGTCTGGCTGCCTGCCACTATGAAAGCCAATACTTGAGAGGCAGGTGCTGATGTAAAGGAAAGTGGTTTGTTTACAGATGCTGGCAATCTGGAAGACGAGGGACTCACGTCTCAAAGCCCATCTCCACCTCTCAGTGGAGGCACAGGTTTTTACAACGGAGAGGAACAGAACAAAGACATCAAGGGAGGGGCAGCAAAGTTATCTTCGTGCAGACGAGCACAGCCCATTCTGATAAGGCAAGTGACAGTCCGGTCCGGTTTGCATCATCCTGGTTTAGTCATCCTGGCTTCACAGTTGAAGGTCAGCAAATCTCCCAGAGCTGGGATGCCCAAAGGTGGGAGTCTTTATCGTTTGCAGCTAGTTCCTAGGATTCTTATACAAACATGCTGTTCAAGCTACACATTAGTCAGTCAGCACTTACAGACACAAGGTCAAAAGAATGGTGGGTTGGTACAATTTCATCTCTGACTCTTTCCCCTTTTCTGAAGTGGAGATTCCAACGGGGTCTACCTGCCAGGGTGGAGGTAAGGATTAAAAAAAAAAAAAAAAAAGCTTATAAAGCGCCTGACTGACGGCTCAAGCGCGGGCTTCTAGCTTTGCCCTAGCGCCCGGCAGGCCTAGGGAGGTGCGGCCTGTTCCCACCCCTTGGGTGCAGCCCTCTGAAGGGTACAACTGCTCCTTTGGAGGGAGGCAAAGGGCACAGGCTCTGACACTCTCACTGCCCTGTTCTGTGACGTGGGGAGAACAGTGGGGCATGAAGAGCGCGGTGACCAGTCGAAGGAGACAGAGGTCCTGCGGTCTTCCCACGGCCGGCCCTGCAGCCTCACGGAGGACTTCCGACACCCGCTGGCCCAGCCCCAGGAGGGCGTATCCCGCGCAGGGCGGCGGTTCCGCCTGAAAGCGGGCAGGGCTTCGTTTGGGCGGGGGCGGGGCGAAGGGGTGCGTGGGGCACGGGGGCGAGGTTGGGGGGCGGCTGGCGGAGTCCCGGGTGGGGGAAGGCGAGGAAGGGGCGTGTGTGGGGCTGGGGTGCGGAGAGTGTAGCTGGGGCGCGGCGAGGTGCAGTCTCCCACCCAGGGAGGTGGAGTTGGGCCCGCGGCATCAGCCTCCTGCCTCCTCAGCTTCCGCCCCTCGGTGCTGGGCCGCGTTGCAGCCGGGCCCAGGCTGGGGCTACCTGCGCCCGCCTTCCTCCGTGCCTCCGGCGCGGGCTTCGACCCGCCGGGTCTCCACGTCCGCAGGCCGCATTCTGGTCAGCCTTGACTGTGTCTCTGCGACCCGGGCTGCAGCTCTCTGCCCCATCTTTATCTCAGCTCAGCCTTCCGCCGCCTTTCTTCTGTTCTGGTTCCCAGACGGTAGAACGTCCCTTTGCTCCCGGTCTTTTCGGTAGTGAAGCCAGACATCCATTAACCAACAGCAGGGGCTGCTGCGAACAGGCCCGGTCCCCGCCCGGGCCGGGGATTCTCCAGGAGCTCCGGGCTGGAGGCCGGGCTCGCGGATTTGGCCTGGGGCCTGGTGGCCACTATTCTGGGTCCTGAGACAAAGTCGCCTCACATCCGGGCCTGGCCGGGCAGTGGCTTTGGGACTCTGAGCGCTCCCTGGGGCACTGTGGGAAGGGGCAGTGCACTTTCCCAGAGCACGAACTGTCTCAGGCCCGCAGGCGGAGCCCGCACCGGCAGCACTTCAATCCCCTTCTCCTCCAGGAGGCGGCCTCCGCTTCGGCCTCGGAAGTTCCCTAAGGCCCCGCCTCTCTGAGGACCAAGGCCACCCCAGCGCGTGTTTTTTTCTCCCCACTAGGAATGTGCCTGCTCATCTCTGGTCTCTGTCTCCCTTGTTCCAGGAAGCCCATCAAGTCTGCCGAGCTATTTCTAGCTGCTATCAGTCTCAGGGAGGCTAGCTCTAGCCTGGAAATACGGCCCAGTGCACTCTCTGCACCAAGTGTTGGGGTTGGTACAAGGAAAAGCAAAGACTTCAGCTTGGCCACCTCCAGCTCCCCAAGCCCCACCCTTCCTTCCCTCCAAGGCCAGAGCAATACCCACCTTCCAGACTCTGAATCCCTCTCTCCCATCTCTCTTTAGAATTTACTTTAATTATGCACAGGCTTTAGACACCTCCTGTAAATTTAAGTTAAATTGGGATAGTGGTTTCCCACGCTATTCTAATGTAGAGAGTTTCTATAAAAAATTTGGTAAGCTGAGATGTGTAAATCGAAGAAGCGTTTTCTATAAATTTATATGGAAAATCTTGTGAGGGTTCCCAGATCCAAAAAATAACCTGCCAAATCATAACCAAAATATGCTTAATTATGTCCAGGTTTATGCTAAGCTTGAACACCTTTATAAGCTCTCTTAGGCTTTTCTGATGCACAAAATGAATGAAATAGAGCACAGCCGCTCACAGACAAAGCTCAAGCTATGGCCCTTGATGCTGAGATGCTTTGCAAGTGGCGCGGCTCTGTGACTGCTGAAGGTGGGCTTGCTGCCTCTACAGTAGCTTGCTGCAAAACTGCTGAATGCTATTTTTGCTTTTGCCTTTTTTTTCATAAAGGCAAAAATCTCTGGATTTCTTATGGTTAGCAAAAACATGTACAAATGTAGGTCTTTTGTAAAAGCAAAGTGGTGTAATGAGAAATTTCAAAAAGCAGGGATACCTGTATTTGTTTGGTAAAAATAAAATTCAAATAGTACAAAGCTTACACACTAAAAAGAAAGTTGCCTTACCATCTTTGACCCATAGTTCCCATCTCCAAATTGCATCTCTGACAAATTTTTGTGACCTCTCTCTTGTTATTAAAATTGATTGTGCAAATAAATTCAAATTAAAAAGAACATGACTTTACAAAAAGTTACTAAGTGTGAAGTGAAGCACATAGGAAAGATACCACATAAAGGCTGTTTGGGAGATTTTCCTTGCAGGGAGAATGGACTGGGTGAAGCTTTTCAAAATATGGTTCTAATGGAAACAAAATATGGTTCCACTGGGATTGAAGAAGCCATACTTCTCTACCTGATTCGTTTCCCCCTAAAACACAGGAATTTTTCCCTGTACAGAGGCCTTTTAAAAAAAGATATAATTCACATAAAAGTCATCAATTTAAAGTGTATAATTCCATGGTCTTTTGTATTTGTTTAGGAACTAAAAAAGGGAATTTGTTTATTGAGGGCAAGAGGATGCAAGCAATATAAAAAATCAAAAGTTTTCTGACTTTAGTTGACTTTTTTTCTCTTGTCAAATGTAGGTGGAATTTCATTTGCACATTTTCTAAGGGTCCCAATCTGCTCATGAAATCCTCATATGCATGAAGCTGTGTGGCAGAGATTCCTTAAGTGACCACTGGGGAGCACTCTTACCGGGGCGGGGGTAACTGCTCAGTGCAGCCCCTTCTCCCCCTCTGCCCCACGTGCACTCCAAAATAGTCACCACCTGTGATGGGGAGCCCAGCAGCTAGTGAACGGAAGCTCTGGAAGCCCACTCTGCCGTCTCTGCGCTGGTCCAGGTAACTTCATTATTTTGTCCACAGACAGAGGGTCTTTTTGATATTCCAAAAATTCAGGAACCTCCTTTTCCATGAATATTTTTGGGTCTTCCTTTGTTAAGTAGCCTTTGTCCCCAGCAAATTTGTGAACAATGAAAACCATGGTTCCCATGGCATGCCCCATTTGAAATGACTTTTAGTGAAGTGTGTTAAAACCTTGGCCAGAGGCGTGGCCAGAAGACTCCGGCCTGGCCTGGCTGGGTGGGGGATGTGTGGCCAGTGGAGTCTTTAGTATATTTACAGAGTTGTGCAACCACAAACACAATCAAATTTAGAACATTTTCATCATCCCAAAAATAAGCCCTGTACCCATTAGCACCCCATTTCCCCCAAATTCCCTTGGCCTAGGCAGCCACTAATTGACTTTTTGTCTTCATATATTTCCCTATGATTTCTGGACATTTCATATAAATGAAATCATGCAATATGAGATCTTTTGTGATTGGCTTCTTTCACTTAGCCTAATTATTTATTTCTTATATTTTTAAAGATTTTATTTATTTATTTTTAGAGAGAGGGGAAGGGAAGGAGAAAGAGAGGGACAGAAATGTCAATGTGTGGTTGCTTCTCAAGGGCCTCCTACTGGGAACCTGGCCTGCAACCCAGTCATGTGCCCTGACTGGGAATCAAACTGTCAACTCTTTGATTCATAGTCAGCACTCAATCCACTGAGCCACATCAGCCAGGCACTTAGCCTAATTTTTTAAGGTTCATTCATGTTGTAGCATGTATCAGTACTTCATTCCTTTTTATGACTAAATAATATTCCATCATATGGAGAGACCACATTTTATTTATCCCCTTGTCAGTTGATGGACAGTAAAAAAAAGCAAGATCTCCCCCCCTGGAGAGCTTGGTGGGTAAGGGTGATTTGTTTCCACTCAGCTATTATAAATAATGCCTCTGTAAATATTTGTGTATGAGTGTTGTGTGGATATATGTTTCCATTTCTCTTGAGTGATTCCTTGAGTGATTGCTGGATCATGTTGTAACTCTGTTTAATCTTTTGAGGAATAGCCAGACTCTTCCAAAATGGCTTCACTATTTTACAGTCCACTAGCAGTCTATGAGAAATTCCAATTTCTCCACATCCTCACCAATACTTCTAATTATCTATTTTTTTATTCTGGCCATCCTAGTGAATGTAAAGTGGTATCTCATAGTGGTTTTGGATTTCCTTTATGGCTACTGATTGGAGGACTTTTTATAAGCTGCTTTTGCATGTGGGGTTGTCTGCCCAGTCATCATCATCACCTGATGTGGTGATGCCTCTGAAAGACTTGACAGTCTCCACTTAGTCTCCAGTTTCCTCCCAACAGTATGGTAATCTCCTCTGAATTATGATTAGCCACTCAGTCATTCAAAGCCTTGTGTACCAACTCGGCACTGTTCTGGGTGCTGGGACACATTTAAAAAAAAACATCTTATTCCTTGGAAAGCTTGGTGGGTAAGGGTATGGCTCTGGATGTGAATCCCAGCCACGTGGCCTCGGAAGTTACCTCACCTTGCCTAGCCACAGTTTCCTCACCTGTGAAATGAAGCTACTCTGAGAGTTCAATGTAAAGCACTCAATATAGTGTCTGGCACATAGTGAGTACTCAGTAGGCACTTGTTATTGTTAAAGGTGAAGCCAGACAATAAATGTTAACAATAATGGATAATAAGTTATGATCAGAGAAGTACAAAGTGTCACGAGAACACATAGTGTGGACTCCTGATCCAATCCAGGGTCTAGGACAGGCTACCCAGGGAAAATGATGTGTGTTTTTGTTTGTTTGTTTGTTTTGTTTTTTATAGAGGGGAAGGGAAGGAGGAAGGGAGGGAAAGAAACATTGACCCATTGCCTCCTGTACAAGTCTACAATCTAGGCCTGTGCCCTGATGGGGAATCGAGCTGGCTGGTGATCTTTCATTTTGCAGGACAATGCCCAACCAACTGAGCCACACCAGTCAGGGTGGGAAAGTGATGTTTTAAATGGAGAGGTGACAGATGAGTAAGAGTTGGCTGGAGCAAGGGTAGTATTTATATGCATGTGTGTGTGTGTGTGTGGGGGGGGTGTTCCTGGAAGATGGAACAGCTCGTGCAAAGGCTTGGAGGCAAAAAAAGAGACTAAAATGTGTTTAGAATATCTAGGACAGTGCTGTCCAACAGAGTTCTCTGTGATGAAGACTCCTGTATCTGTGCTGTGCAGTATGATAGGCACTGACCGACTACATGTCACTACTGAACATTTGAGGAGTGGCTAATGTGACTGTAGAATTGAGTATTTTATTTTATTCTAATTAAATTTAAATAGCCACTGTGGCTAGTGACTATATATTTTTTCCAAGCCAGGGACACAGTGGAGGATGTGCTTATTGATTTTAGGGGGTGGGGGAAGGGAGGGAAAGAAACATTGATTAGTTGACTCTCCTATGAATTGAACCCATGACCTTTCGGTTTATGGGACAATGTTCCAACCCACTGAGCCACATGGGCAGGGCTAGTGACTACCATATTGGCAGCAAAGGTCTAGAGTATAACAGGGTTGCAATGAGAGATGAAGGTAGAGTGATGGAGAAGGGCATCCAAATTGTACAGGGCGGTGGTGAGTTTGCATTTTATTCTAAGCATCCAGGGAAACCATTGGTTGGGCGTGGGGAAGTTAAGCTGGGGAGTGAGGTGATCTGGTTTTCAGTTTTGGAAGATCACTCCAGTTACTGTAAGGAGAATGGGTAATGAGGGTGAGGGTGGGGCAGGAGTGAAGCTGGGAAACCAGTTTGGAGGTGGCTGCGGTCTCCCAGGGGAGAGATGATAGCCCCAAGGTAGAGTCCAGACCAGGACAGTACATGCGGGCCTCTCTGTTCCCCCCTGCTGTCTGGTGCTGAAAGTGCCTTTAACTAAGGGAAGTCTGGAGTCGTCTGGACCCTGGCTAGTGTCCTTGGCGGAGACTCCAGGAGGTGGGAAATTCCCCTCAAACTGTTTGGTGGACCTGTGAGGTGCATTCCCAGGGGCATGTACTGGGCTGAGCCTCTCCTCTCCCGTTCCTGGGGGCCATCCACACCAGCTTTCTCTGCCCTGTGACAGGTCAACTCATTCCCAGAATGAGCCATAGAGCTGTTAGGAGGCATGTGGAGAGGAAGGAGAGGGGTAGATGTCAGTGCAGGAGGGCTAGACACCCCACCTATGATAGCCCTCCACAGAGGTAAGGCCGCAGCACCAAGGGTTGCCCCTGACTGTCCCCATCCCCACCTGGGACCTCAGTAGCTAGGCGATAGGGGTGGGGGTGGGGAGTCGGGGCGTGTCTCCCTGAGGACAGGGTGTGGCCAGTGGTCCAAACATCTGTCCCTGAGGGCCAGCCTACCCTGACAGGGGAGTTAACCTGGATCCCCACCAGCAGGCTGGCAGGAGCGCTTGGGTGCTGACCCCCAGCTGCGGCTCGAAGACCGCAGGGGAGGTGCTACGGCTCCCTGGCCGTCAGCGCTCGCGGCCCCTCCCGGTTGCACTTCCTCTCGCAGCCACCGCCGCCGAAGCTCCACAATCCCCTAGCTTGCAGCCTGCGGCGGGAACGCCCTAGCTCGGCAGGGCAAGGTAAGTCGGGGGCAATTCCGGGACGTCTGAGGCGCCGGGTCCCCAAGCCTGACTGATGAGGACGAGTTCCCCGAATGGGCTACTCGCTCCTTCCTTCCCGGCCAGGTGGGGCTCCAGTGGGGACAGGGTGAGGACCAGAGCTGGACAGACAGCTGTTGCTGCTGAGGTTTGGGAGTGGTGGTCTGTGTGGGGCAGCCAGGGAGGCAGAAGGGGGTTGGGTGGGGGCATAAGCCAGGCTAAATGGTGTCTGTCCCCGGAAGGACGCCGAGGGTGGGCAGAAAGATGGTGAATCAAAACTGCGTGTTGAAGCCTTCTGCCAGGTCCCAGCCTCCCCTGCTCCCATGGGGAAGTTCCCCAGGACTTCGGCTCCTGGCCTGGACCGAGTGGTCCCCCACCACCCACCATCCCACCATCCCACTCTCTCCACTCCCCTATCTTCTGTTTCCTTTCTGTGCTCTGTGTGCTCCCTGCCCCACTTTCCTACCCTGCTGTCTCCCCACTCATCTCTGAGTCTTTTTTTCCTTTCAACCCTCCCCACTGTGGCTTTCCCCTTGCCTTGCAGCAGAGGCTGTGGTTTAGTTCTCCTGGGAGCATGTGATGGTATTGTCAGCTGAGCTCCCAGAGCTGGCACAGGGCCTGAGGGGGGCCTGCCTGTCACAGGGAGGTTGGGCAGCCATCGAGGGGTCTCCCTCCCCACTCTGCAGCCCCTAGAGACTCTAAGGCATAGAAAGGTGGCATTCAATGCCTTCAGAGATGAGTCATACCAAAAATATAGGTGGGCCCCAAAAGATTTGAGAACTGAAGAGGAACCTCATGGTAGGGTGAGGTAGATTTAGACCAGGTTCTGCCAATACGTAGTGACCCTGGGGAAGTTCCTTCCCCTTTTTGAGCTTTGGTTGCCCTGGCAGCAAAATGCGGGGTTTGATAGACCAGTGGTTTTCCAACAGTTTTCCCCAGAGCGCCCCTTCCATGATAAGAGATTGAGTGACCTGCCCCCACCGCACAACTGCACTTAGATCTGCCACTGTGCAAAATGTCATGTGGAGAAAGGGTTGTGCTGTCAATGCAAACGTTTGTTGCCCCTGACAAGGGGCTGTGGCCTCTCAATATCAGGAAGTCCGTGTGGGAAAGTCAGGGACACTCAGGGCCCCTTCCTGTGGGACAATGTCAAAGAGGCAGGCTTATTGAGCCCCTTTTCCCACCCTGTTCCAGGACACTGTGCCATCTTCAGGCCAGACACTCCCTTCCTCTCCTCACCCTTGGCCTTCCTCCTTCTTTCACCCCCCACCCCACTGGGCAGAGCTCCACACAGTGGGTGGGCCTAATTGTACACAGCTTCTAAACCTCTCTTTCTTCAGCCCCAGTCAGACCTCCTACCCCTACCTGGGGCTGGGAGGAAGGAGTGGCCTCTGATGTCTCTGTCTCCTTGGAGGTTCCAGCTGGACAGAGCAGCCTCCACCCCTTAGGATGACTGCGTCTTCCAGCACTCCTGCCTTCAGGCTGGAGACATATGATGGAGATCAAGAAGATGGTGCTGATGTGGACAAGAGAAAGCCAGGCAGTGGACAT
Source organism: Trachops cirrhosus (assembly GCA_028533065.1). Classification (NCBI taxonomy): domain Eukaryota; kingdom Metazoa; phylum Chordata; class Mammalia; order Chiroptera; family Phyllostomidae; genus Trachops; species Trachops cirrhosus. The sequence continues at coordinate 55,974,464 of CM052545.1, read as the reverse complement.
GCGCCACCCCCCATGGAGTCACCATTCCAGGGAGAGGACCGGAACTTCCCCCCTCAGATCAAAGTGAACCTCAACTACCAAAGGGGAGCAGGTGCCAGGTAAGGCAGCAAGTGGGGGTGCAGCCAGAGGTGGTCCCTCACTTCCAGCACAGGTGCTGACTTAGTGTTCCTTCCCCTCAGCCTGCGTGGTCCTCAGTCTGGCTCTGCTAGCTCCTGGGCCCTACAGGCTGGACTCTCTTCTGCTCTCTGGGGTTGCTCCTTCCAGAACCTTCCTTATTCTTGGCCTTCTGCCTTCTGAGGTCCTGCTCTTCTTCATAGGAACATACTCTATAAGCTCCAAGTACTCGATTGACCCTTGTATCCCCCAGTTTATGCGCTGGCCTCCACCCTGTCATGGTTCCTGTGACAGATGGTAGCAGGATCCACGCTCCAGTTCAAGGAGAGAGGCAAGGACATGTGAAGATGTCCCAGGAACTCCTGGGTTCTGCTCCAAGACTGAACCTATCTTATAGTGGGTGTGGACTCTGGGGACTGTGAATGGTAGGCTTCTGCTGGGAGTCATCTTCACTTTGATTTTCCTGTGATCTCTACCACTTCAGACTGGGTGAGCCCGCTCTTGCCAGGAGTGACACTTCCAGTCTTGTGAGGGGGTATGAGGGGTACACTTAGCGCCACCCCTCTCCAGTGTGAGGTCTGACCAGGAAAATCCTCACAGTCCAGGTGGGACTGTGCCAGGCAAGCCACTTCCTTCCTCCTCATGACTAGGATGTGGCCACCAGCCATGGCCTCCCAGCCCAGCGCCCCCACTGTTTGTGCTGGAGGACAAACCAGCACAGGTTCATACTATGTGGTGGGTTCAGACCACAGCAGGAGAAGATGCGTGCAAGGCTTTGAGGAGCTGGGTAGCCTGCCCAACAGGCAGAATGGGCCCTTTGATGCCCTTCGGTGTCTTGATCTGTGCCCTTGTGGGACTTCCCTACCCCAAGACTGTGCTATCATCCTGAGAAAGGAAATACCTTGTCCAAATAGACACTTCCACTGGCTGGACTCCCCGCAGGGCTCCCTAGTCAGCCACAGAGCCCTCTTGGTCATGCTGTGGCCATGTGGTCTCCTGGGCAGATGATGGTGGATCTGGCCAGGCCAGGCAGATAGGCAGCTTCCTTGTGTGGAGGAGGCAGGGTGTGGCCTCTGGTCATGTGCATATGGCTTAAACCCAAGTGATCCCAGCACTCCCCTCACTCATCAGAGTTGCCAGCACTTACTGAACTGGCTCATTCTACAGGAGTTGTGAAGCTAGGATCTGAGGGACCCCAAAGTGTCAAATAGTCCCTGCTGTCTCTCTCTTTGTATCTGCTGGTCATGGTGTGAGGGACCCAGGGATGAGCTTGTCTCTGTGAATAGCGACATGCCCAGAAGGGGCACCCCTTCACCTTCCCCTTCCCCTTCCCTATTACCAGACACTGATAGATTCTAAAGAATTGTAAGGCCTGTTCTGGGCCTTTCCTGGAACTGTGGCTTCTCAGCAAAAGTCCATTGAACATCTGATAGGTTTCAGTGCTGGGCCCACATGTCTCTGAGAAACTCTGTCTGCCTGGCCTAGAGTCTCTCTGGGGTCAGAGTCAGGATCTGGAGTTAGTGAGATGCCCCAGGACTTTGGGGAAGTTGCTTTATTTCCTTGCTTGTCTAAAAGAGAAAGTAGTGATTCTTGACCCTGGGGCCAAAGTGAGGGTTAAAGGCGCACATACTCCATTATCAGTCCACAAATGGCTTCCAAGAGCACGAGGAGCTTTTCTTGATTCCTTGTGGAGACCAGTGGGGGAGGAGGGTGGCTCTGCCCACAGGGCCCCCCACCATCCACCATGGATGAGAATAAGTCTACCAAGACATGATCTGCTTGGGGAGGAAAGGTGGCCAATCTCTCAAAGGAGAAGGGCCAAGAGCCTTTTCCTCAATGGGCTTTTATTGGGTTCAATTTGCTCAGGAATACAGGTAAAGCTCATCAATCATTGTAAGGCAGTAAGGATCAAACAATAGGTAACAGTCAAAGAACTATGAGGGCTTATTCTGAGTCAGGGTCAGATAGTTAAGGGGCCATAAAACTTGGGGGAAACAAACTCATTTCAGGCTCAGACCCTTATCATTTAAATTGAGGGTATTAGCAAAGCAGGTTTCACAGGATTTTATATATTCTTTCATAGGCCTGATCACCCCGGGGAACCTGCCCTTTCCAGCACAGGGCTGCACTGCCCTCTGTCATTGTTTCAGGCTTAAGTCAGGCAGGGGAAGTAAGGCAGCCAAGAGATTAGGAGACTTCTTGCAGACAGAATGAGGACTCAGGCTATGTCAAAGCCGATGGACGAGGGTCCATCATCCCCTTTTGCTATAGCCCCCCAAGTCCTTCCCTGGGGCCTCCCTATGATCGTGCCTGTCTTAGGTTGTTTCCCCCTTGGGGAATCTTATCCATCATTGGCTAACTGATCAAGCACTGGGGGCCAGGCAGGGTGAAGAAAAAAGGAGCAGAAGCAGTGCTCCTGCCAGGCAGATAAGCCTTGTCTCCTTAGTGGCTTATGGCCTGAAGGTCACTCACTCAGCCTTAGCCATGGGGTGGGGGGGTTACAGCTTCTAAAACCAGGCAGGGAGGTTCCTAACAGACCAGCAGTGTGTACAGCCCCTAACAGTCTGTGGGCACCTCCTGTAGTCCTGTCTTGACCTGGTTCCCAGCTCAGGAGCCATGACAAGTTCCTGTGCTGAAACCCACCCTGTGTGGTAATGAGCCTGTTGTGAGTTCTTCAATGCATCTAACAAATAAATAATAAGCCTCCAATGCTGGGAAACATCTGTGATGTTGGAACCATGGAGATGCTGTGGACTAGTGCTCTGGACAGCTCCCCCAACCCTGCTTCTGGGGCTCTGAACACTTGGGGTCTCCTTGGTTTGCTCTGGAAGGGCAGAGGCCCTTACGAAGACTCCTGTGATCTTCAGGGTACACAGTGCTCACAGGGCTTCCAGAAAGGGCTCTGTGGGATGGGGAGCTTTCTGGGTGGCACGTGGCTCTTTTATAGCATCAGTCACAAACCACATTCCTACAGCCAGCTGGACCCAAACTGCTTTGACCGTGACCGGCTCTTCAGTGTGGTTGCCCGGGGTGTCCCTGAGGATCTGGTTGGGCTACCAGAGTACCTGCGCCGTACTACCAAGTACCTGACCGACACAAAGTACACAGGTAGGCCTGCCCTTCGGCCAAAGCCTCTGTTTCTGCCCACTGTGCTGAGACTGTACAGGCTGGGTGGGCCTTGACCATGGTTAGGAGACAAGGGGCAAGTGTTTTCTCTCCCTTATTTATTTATTTAAGAAGTTATTTATTTTTAGAGAGGGGGAAGGGAAGAAGAAAGAGAGTGAGAGAAGCATCAGTGTGGGGTTGCCCCTTGAACACCCCCCACTGGGGACCTGGCCCAAAACCCAGGCATGTGTCCTGACTGGGAATCGAACCAGTGACCATTTGGTCTTTTTTTAAAAGTGATGTGTTCTTAGCAGTGGACATTCCTGCTGAAATGGCTATGGGGGCCCTGCTGACAGAGCCAAGAGCTCCTGCTTACCTTACTGTCAGGGCTGTGCCTGCCACTTCCAACCAGCCCACCAGCTCCCAGCCTGCCTCTGCTCTCCCACACCAAGCGCATGCTTGTGGGCCTCCTTGATACATCCCCTTTCTTTATCCTTTCCTCCCTTTCTTTCTTTCTCTTTCTTTCTTTCTTTCTTTCTTTCTTTCTTTCTTTCTTTCTTCCTAATATTCATCTCATATATTTAATATTTTATCCATCTCAGAGCATTCTTTGCCCCAAATATAAATATTTATTATTTGGGCTGATTAGAAAAATAATGTGTGCATTTTAGAAGATTCAAATAGTAATGAAGTGTATAAAGCTGAGAATAAAAAGTCTGTCATCCTGGATCCCTGTGAATACATCTTTTCAAACTGTTTAAATATGTTAGGTATATATTTACATAAATGGGGTAGTGCCATGTATGCCAATTTGTAATGTGCTTTCCCCACACTAACTACATCTTGTAGCACTTTCCACTTCAGTATATTTACCTGTAACTTAGTCACTTTACAACTGCAGAGTTTTCCATTTCATAGATTTGCTGTAATTTCATTAATTAATTTCTTACTGATGGCCATTTAGGTTGTAGTTTCCAGCCTCAAAACACTGTGTGCCAGGCCCTCTGTGTGTTGAGCATTTTGTATATAATCCATTTGATCCTTACAATGACCCTGGAGCATTCCCATTTTACAGAGAGGAAAACTGAGCTGAAGGGAGGCCAAGTGACTTGACTGAGGAGACAGAGACATTAAGTGGTGAAGCCACTTAACAAACATCACTCCGAATGTTATTGTATGGATGGCTTTGCATGCACGGCAAGTTATGTCTTAGGAACAATTTCTAGGACAGAAATGGTAGTCACTGGAGCCTCAATCCCCTGCATCATGATTGTGCAATCTTTTTTTATCCTCCCAAGGAGCATTCTGGAGCCTGGGCTTATGTACAAGCTGGCAGGCAGCCCAGCTGCTCCAGGCCTGAGCACCCTCATGCCCCTTCCCTTCCCCCTCTCCCACAGAGGGCTCCACGGGGAAGACATGCCTGATGAAGGCTGTGCTGAACCTTCGGGATGGGACCAACGCCTGCATCCTGCCGCTGCTGCAGATTGACCAGGACTCTGGCAATCCCACGCCCCTGGTCAATGCCCAGTGCAAAGATGAGTACTACCGAGGCCACAGTGCCCTACACATTGCCATTGAGAAGAGGAGCCTGCAGTGTGTGAAGCTGCTGGTGGAGAATGGTGCCGATGTGCATGCCCGGGCCTGTGGACAATTCTTCCAGAAGAAAAGCCAAGGAGCTTGTTTCTATTTTGGTGAGGAGTCTTTCTTGATTAAATTGAGGCATAGAGGGTGGGGTGGGGGGTGGCACATGGTTAAGGGGTGGTAGAGCTGGCCCCTAAAACCAGTTCTGTCTGACCCTGAGGCCCATGCTTTTAACCACTAGGTTGTCTGCAGAAGAAGTTAGTCTTAAGAGATGTTTATCCTTGTTTGGCCAAGGAGCCCAGACCAGGGCTAGGGAGTGGTTGCTAAAACTGGCGTGTGACAAGAGTCTGCCAGACAGGGACTGGCTGAATGAAGGGCATCTGTGTCAGGCAGCAGTGGGACTGGGCTCTGTTGAAGAGGAGAAAGAGGGGAGATGGGGACCCTGGATGCTGGCCCCTGTTCTGCTCCCTTAGGAAAAGGCACAGCGACCCTAAATGGGGCTGGGGACCTCGAGGCAGGGTGCCATCCTTTCCCATGGGCACTTGACCTGCTTGGAGGAGGCCTGGCCTTCTGTCCAAGGAATGTGAGGAGTAGGCAGGTGAAAGCTCGGAGGCCTGAGGCCCAAGCTGCCCCCTTGGCCCCCAGGTGAGCTGCCTCTCTCTCTGGCGGCTTGCACCAAGCAATGGGATGTGGTCACCTACCTGCTGGAGAACCAGCACCAGCCCGCCAGCCTGCAGGCTGCTGACTCACTGGGCAACACGGTCCTGCACGCGCTGGTGATGATTGCAGACAACTCGGCTGAGAATAGCGCACTGGTGATCCACATGTACGACAGGCTCCTCCAAGCTGGAGTCCACCTCTGCCCCACCGTGCAGCTGGAGGACATCCCCAACCTGCAGGGCCTCACACCCCTGAAGCTGGCTGCCAAGGAAGGCAAGATGGAGGTGAGCGGCTGGCCCTCTTCCCCTCCCCACCTGTCCAGGAAGCAGCAGGGCTCACCCTGAGTTTTCTGCAGAAAGAGCCTGGGGTGTTGCTTTCGATCAGTGGGCTCCTCACTTTTCAATCAAATACTCCTATCAGTAAACAACATTTTCTAAAATGTGTGTTTATTTTTTTTTAAAGTTTTATTTACTTATTCATTTATTTAGAGAGAGGGGAAGGGAGGGAGAAAGAGAGGGAGAGAAACACAGATATGAGAAAGAAACATTGATTGGTTGCCTCTCACACACCCCAACCAGGGACCTGGCCCGCAACCCAGGCATGTGCCCTGACTGGGAATCAAACCAACTACCTTTTGGTTCACAGGCCAGCACTCAATCCACTGAGCCACACCAACCTGGGCTTAATATGTGTGTTTATTGATAAACTGTATCTGAACTACTGAACTAATATATCCTATTATAAAATACAGGGATCGTTTCCATTTTATTTTTATTTTTTATTGAACTTATTGAGGTGACATTGGTTAATAAAATATATAACTTTCAATAAAACACAAGGATTCTTTTTTAAAGTAATTTGTGTTTCTTGATTAAAAGACAATCTTTCTTTTTTAAGCTTTTAACATTTTTTTTCACTTATTGATTTGTTTTAGAGAGAGCGGAAGGGAGAAAGAGGGAGAGAGAGCGAGAGAAACATCAATTTGTTGTTCTACTTACTGATGCATTCATTAGTTGATTCTTGTATGTGTCCTGACCAGGGATTGAACCCGCAATCTTGGTGGGTCAGGACGACACTGGCCAGCAGAGATTCTGGCCAGGGCAGGAGACAATCTTTTCACATCCTTGTCTATTCTGCTATTAGACTTACTATTAGGTTATCTTCCTCTTGATTAGTAAGTGCCTTTTATACTGAACATATTAACATTTTGTTTATTCTAACAGTTCAAAATTTTCTCCCTGTTCAACATTTAAAAAAAATTTTATAGTATTTTTTGCCACACAGAATTGTTATATTTTTATCTATGCAAGTTGTAGTTATCCTTTTCCTTAGAGTTTTGCTATTATTTAATCCTTCCACAAGGTTATGTAGCTATAACCTTGTGTGTGTGTGTGTGTGTGTGTGTGTGTGTGTGTCCCATATTCATATTTTCTTCCAGACTTTTGCAGCTTCATTTTTAGTGCCTCAAACTTTGGAGTCATTTTGGTATAAAGAGTAAACACGATCCAGCTCTACCTTTTCCTCAATGGCTTACCAGCTTATTCTTATTGTCAGGGCTGTGCAGCTTACAACGCTCTGAGAGAAGCTTAGAACAGAAGCATTTTTAAAGTCTAAACATAAGTAGAAGTTCTGCTGTTTTATTCCTGCTTAGGTCCCTGGGATGTGGGAACTTTCCTGTGTTGTCTGGAGGCATCCTGTGTGGCACAGCAGTGTGCCCTCTAGCAGCTGCTCCCCAGTCTGGCCCTTCCTTTTCTCCGGTTTTCATTTGTGAATACAAATTACTTCTTACCCTGTTCAGGTTAGTGGCCCTTTCTGCTCTGTTGAAAGCCCTGGACTCCGACCACTGGAGGGCACACGTGTGTGTAGGTGAGAGTCTCTGATCTGTACTGCGGTCCCTCAGCCGTGTGAGGAGTTCAGGAAAGAGGCCAAGGGCAAGCAAGAGTGGGGAAGGAAGACCCAGGCTGGCTGGCAGGCCTGGGCATATGTGGGTGGGTGGGAGAGAATGTCTATCCTGGCTGAGCATGTGTGGATGTATGGAGGAGTTTATACACAGAAGGACCTGTGTGTACAGGGCATGTGCAAGTGTCTGCCACAGCTCTGCAGGGTGCTGAGTATTTCCCAGATGCCCAGTCAGTGCTGGGAGGTAGCCAGGCAGGCCAAGCTCACATGACCCACCCTGCAGATTTTCAGACACATCCTGCAGCGGGAGTTCTCAGGGCCATGCCAGCCCCTTTCCCGAAAGTTCACTGAGTGGTGCTACGGGCCCGTCCGGGTGTCGCTGTATGACCTGGCCTCTGTGGACAGCTGGGAGGAGAACTCAGTGCTGGAGATCATCGCCTTTCATTGCGGGAGCCCGGTGAGCCTGCAGGGGCATGCTGGTGCACAGGGGGCCTGGCAGAGAGCTTCCTGCAGGGCCCACAACTCAGGCTGTCTGCGGGACCTCACCTGCCCTATTCTTGTCCAGTGGGGGTGTGACTGCACATCCTGCCCCTGGCTGTTGGGACCACACTCATTCCACACTCCAGTCCCAACCAACTTAGGGATCATGCCAGGGTCCTGGTGGCTACCACTGAGGACCTTGCTGCCTAGCCATGAAGGTGGGAGGAGGCAGGTAGGGAGGCGTCATTTGGGGCTCCCCCTTCTCTCTCCTCCATTCCCTCAGTCCTTGCATTGAGCCTGACATGTGAGTGGGTCCCCTGTGTGTACCTGCTGAGTGTACCTGCTGAGTATACCCTGACTCTCACATTCACACCCCAGCACCGACACCGAATGGTGGTTTTGGAGCCGCTGAACAAGCTGCTGCAGGCGAAATGGGACCTGCTTCTCCCCAGGTTCTTCTTCAACTTCCTGTGTTACCTGACCTACATGCTCATCTTCACTGCTGTTGTCTACCACCAGCCTGCCCTGGAAAAGGCAAGGTTGGGGTGGGGGCAGGGTGGGGGGAATATCCTGGGAGGTTTCTACCCAGCTGGTGACGGGGTTGGGTGGGGGGGCAGCCAGCACTGCAGGCATGACAACAATAACGGTAACACTGAGTGCCAGGAAAAATAAAAAAGAACAAACAACAACAAAAATACTTAGTGAGCACTGCATGTAAGGAGGTATTCTGATTTATCGGGGTGTCTTACTGAATTCAGCCCCACAGCAACCCTCTGAGAGGATGAACTGTCATCCCAGCCCACAGCTGAGGGAGGGAGGCCCAGAGAGGCTCAGAAACGTGTCTGGGCTCACAGAGGCTGCACGTGGTGGAGATGGGACCTGTGCCCAGGCAGTCTGGCTCCTGCTCCCACGCTCACTACTGCTACACACCATAGGCTAGACTCCAGGGGTCCTGCTGGGGAGTGCAAGTTCCCTCTGCTGCTCTGCGCAGGCCCTCAGCTCTGGCTGTCAGAGGGTCAGGTGTTGGGAGGAAACACTAGGTCCTACCTGAGAGTCTCTTCACAGGCTGTCCTCCCCATGAAAGTGACAGCTGGAAACTCCATGCTGCTGCTGGGCCACATCCTGATCCTGCTTGGGGGTGTCTACCTCCTTCTGGGCCAGGTGAGGGCTCCTTCCCTTCCCCCACTCCACATGGCTCCCAGCCAACCCAGGAGCAAACCAGGAACTCTGCTAGGAGGAGCCATAGAACAACAGTACCTTCACCTGTGGGGAAACCAGTAGTGGATCCCACCCTGACCTGCCTCGGGGCAGCTGAAGGCCTTGCCTGCAGGGTTGGGTACCCTCCTTACTATGCTTCCTGGGTGCCTGTGGGGTGGCAAATTGCTCCTATGATTCCTTGGCAGTGCCTGCTCTGCTCCCAGGGAACCGAGCTGGAAGCCCTGCCCCAGGTCCTAGGGCTGGATATCCCTCATGTGGGGGACACAGAAAGGTGGAGGTCGGTGGGGCTCAGCCCAACTGCTCCAGCAGGGCCTCTTCAGTTCAAAATGCTGCAAGCTTGCAGGAGACAGGCTGGGACACAGCATGGAGACTCTCTCAGAGGGGGCAGAACCTGGGCACCAAATTCAGGTTGGCTGGAGCACAGGGTAGTCTCTGAGGGGCCAGGGAGAGGGAAGGAAAGGAGCTCTCCCCCTTACCACATGCAGTGTGTGAGTTTTTTTTTTTTTTTTAACATCAGTGTGTGGTTGCCTCTCATGTGGTCCCCACTGGGGACCTTGCCCACAACCCAGGCATGTGCCCTAATTGGGAATTGAACTTGTGATGCTTTGGTTCACAGGCCATGCTCAATCCACTGAGCTATGCCAGCCAGGGCACAGTGTGTGAGTTCTTCATCTGGATTCAGAGGGAGCCAGGAGGCCCCTGGCACTCTCTCTGTGTCTGTGGGAGGCTGTACTTTTCAGAAATAGGGTCTTAATCTTTCTTGGCTATCAGCAAAATTTATGAGCTCCTGTGACAAGTCGCAGCCGGCCCCCAAACGGCCAGAAGACAGGGATCAAGTGGGAGCCCTGGCCCAGGCACTGAGGAACAGCAGCTTGGGGCTGTGGCCTGGAGAACAAGTTTCACATGCCCTTCCTCCCCTGCTGTCCTTCTCCCTCCCCACAGCTGTGGTACTTCTGGAGGCGCCGGTTGTTCATCTGGATCTCCTTTGTGGACAGCTACTTTGAAATCCTCTTGTATGTGGGGCCTCACTCCCCCTTTACCTCAGGTCTGGAAGAGGTGGTTGTAGCAGAGGGCACCAAGCAGACGTTAGAGGGGAGGACCCAGGGCCAGAGAGCTCCAGGGTTTGGGACAAGAGGGTACTCCAGCTGTTCAGTTGGGGGTCTCTATGCTCCCATCCTTATAGATCCTTTACTGAGCCCTCCCTGTGCACCAGTGGGGCCTCACCCCTTTACATGTCTTGTCTCGCTGAATCCTCACAAATGCTCTATGAGTCAGGTGTGATTACTGCTACCCCCACTTCCCAGGAAAGGAAACTGAGGCCCACAGGAGTTAAATAACTTGCCTGGGGTGCAGGTCAGGACCTGACTGGGCCTAGCCCCAGACAGGTGGGAAACTTCTCCCCTTCAGTCTGCAGTGGGAGAGACAGTGGTGGTCAGCACTCGCCAGTGGGGGCTAAGGGGGCCTTGCCAGGTGGCCTGCAAACTGACCCATACCCTGCACCCACCCAGCCTGGTCCAGGCCCTGCTCACGGTGCTGTCTCAGGTGCTATGTTTCCTGGCCATTGAGTGGTACCTGCCTCTGCTTGTGTCCTCGCTGGTACTGAGCTGGCTGAACCTGCTTTACTATACACGTGGCTTCCAGCACACAGGCATCTACAGCGTCATGATCCAGAAGGTGAGAGGTCGGGGTGGCCCCGCTGCAACCAAACTGGGTGGGCTGGACATCATGCTCTAGTGGGACTCCTTTTGGCTTCAGCAGGCAGGTGAAGCCAACCTGGGCAGCTAACCTGGGCAGAGGAGAACATGAGTATGTGCATCATGCACCCAGATGCTCGAATATAAGCAGGAGTATGAGTGTGCACATACCTGCTCTCAGCAGCCTGCACTCTGGGTGTGCAAATACCTGCCCGTGTGTGTTTGCAAGTGTCCACATGGGAGCACACACATCCTTGCACACTGAAGAAACAGAGACTATGCATACAAGCTCACCTATGTGCCTGAGCCCTGGGACATCTGGGCATATGGATGTGTCTGCGTTTATTTATTTACTTGACAAATGTTTAGGAGGTACATACTATGGGCCAGGCTCTGTTCGAAGCGTTGGGAATATACTATTTTGTTTATTAACATAATAGAGCAGTCTATGCTCTTTCGAAGCTCACATTCTAGTAGGGAAAATGAAGACACTAAAAAAACAAATGAGGACATCATAGGCTGTATGAGGAAGAATGACCAGGGCAGTGGGTACTTTAGATAGTGGGGTCTGGAAGGCATCTCAGCAGAAGTGATGACTGAGACCTGAAAGAATGATTCAGCACAGACTCAAGGAAGAGGCATTTAAGACAAAGAGAACAGCAAAGATAAAGGCCAGAGGTCGAAGCACATTGTAGTGCTTCAGACAGATTGAGGAGGCTGGGGAGAGTGAGGGAGAGGAAGTTTGGTGGGGGTGGGGGGGTGGTGGTAGTGGTGGTTGGCCATAGGGATGGATCTGGAGGCCCAGGAGGTTTTAAAATATATATTTTTAAATTATGGTAAAATATACATAACAAAGGTATCATTTTAACCATTTTTAAAAAGATTTTATTTCTTTTTAGGCAGAGGGGAAGGGAGGGAGAAAGAGAGGGAAAGAAACATCAGTGTGGTTGCCTCTCATGTACCCACTGCTGGGTAACTGGCCTGCAACCCAGGTATGTGCCTGGCCTGGAAATTGAACCTGTGACCCTTTGGTTTGCAGGCCATCACTCAATCCACTAAGTCACACACCAGCCAGGGGCATTTTAACCATTTTTTTTATCTTTCAGATTTTTATTTATTTTTTTAAATATATTTTATTGATTATGGTATTACAGTTGTCCTATTATCCCCCCTTCATTCCCCTCCACCCTGAACACCCTCTCCCACCCACA
>CM052545.1:55901835-55955952 GCA_028533065.1 Trachops cirrhosus | reverse complement strand
CCCAGTAGGCACAGGACACACCAGATGGCATCCCCAGCCCTCTGCAGTTTTGCCCGAGCATTTCTAGACACTGCTTTTCCCATACCTCTGCTACCTGCCCCACTCCGGCCCCCTGCCCCGCCAGCTCTTTCAATAAATTCTTCACATAGGCCAATGGACCTCAAGCCTGTCTGATCCCTTCACTTGGCTCTCTGAAATTCCCTCTCTCCAATAAGATACCACAATTATTCTAAGACGAGCTCAAGAATTGTCTCACAATAGGCTTTCCAATTTACTTCAGTCAAAATGAGTTGCTCCCCCTTGGGGGTAATGTGTTCATATAATGTGTATGCACGATTGCATTTTTTTTTTTAAAGTGGGAAAGACATGAGCATGTTCATATGCTGAACAGAAGGCAGAGGTTTCCATTACTGTTGAGATGGGAGTAAGACAGGATAGTAAGAAGATAAGATAGTAAGAAGAAAATTCCTTGGCCAGTGGACTAGGGAAACAGAGACAGACAGCTGAACACAATGGCAAAGCAATTACAGCCAGGGGCAGACCCTGGGGGGAGGGGAAGGCCTGGCAGGAACAAAACTGGGAAACGAGGACCCCACACTTCCAGGGTAACCTTTCCTCCCCAGGCCTCTCCTCCCTGGAGATGACATCTAGGTCTCATTTGTGTTTCAGCTCCAGGCCCAGAAAAGCAGCAACACGAGGTGGGCAATGTCAGAACCTATGCAATAACTAACGACCCCCTGCCCCGGCACTGACCAATCAATGGAGACCAGGACCCTGAACGGTCCCACCTGGAAAACTGATGAATGTTCTGCTGAGACCTTCCTCTGAGACCTCCCTTAAGGTTCCCGCCTGCAAGAGATAAAAGCCTGAAGACAAAGGACCCAGCACGCCTGTGCTCTCCCTCTGGGGAGCAGCCCGGGCCATTCCCTTTTCCTTAGTCCCCCGTTTCTTTGCCCAGAGGCACGCATCTCCTAAACTCTAAGGCAGTGGACAGCTAGCAGCTTGTCACAGGCTGATCCCCTGAAGCTGTCCCCAAGGCCCCCTTTTCTCTGGCTTCTCAGAGAGCTCAGGCAGCCCAGTCTAGGCTCTCCTGTTGCTTCTTCTATGCTAAGCATTCCCTTGTTTCACTGTGCTCAGCTTTAATAAACATCCTTATAGTAACCTGGACTCATGTCGTGAAGTCTTTCCGACACTAAGTCAAGGCACACATGCTATAGTGGGCCCTCGGCAGACCCGCTCTGGGCCGATTCGTGTGGGGTCACAGGGGGATGGGGTAGAGAAGCCCTGGAGAACCAGCAAAGGGGGGGGGGCAGGATGGCTGCCCTGTCCTCAGAGGCCATTCTAGAGAGATGTGAGCAGTGAGTGCGCGTGGCTGTGAGGCTGTGTGTGTATTTTCAGTTGTGAGCTGGAAGCAGACTGGCTCGCTGCGTGCTCTGCCAAGGCTCTGAAGGGTTTCAAAGGTCTTATCTTGTGTGATCCTCACAACAACCTTCTAGGCCGCGGTTTCTCCACCTTCCTGAAGAGCAACGGGAACCTCACAAAAGCCAAGCGAAACATTCAAGAGCACGCACCAAGGTAACGGCGCACCGGCTGCGACACATCCGGCTGCAACGCGCTGCAGCCTGCGCAGGCGCCCTGGGCATCCTCGCGCCTGTGGCCCAGAATTCCCCAGGCCGACGAGGCGACCCTGACTGTACAGGAGGGGGAGGCCTTGCGGCGGCTGTCTGGTAAAATGAGGTGGAAGTTCCCGTGTCTTTGCCGGCATCACCCTCCCTTCTGTGAGGAGTGGAATGTCCCAACTCCTTAAGGGCCTCGGCCACTGCAGGCCCCACCTCTTTCACTGTAACCTGTTAGGGGGGTTCCTCTGCGTCTGGCGGTCGTAGCTGGTGGCAAGGGCGAATGGCCTAGTGCCTTTCTAACTTTGGGAGGATGTTTTCGGGAAGCCTAATCAGAGAGGGGCTGCTCGCCTGTGGACTTCGGGGTGGGCGTTGTGACTGCCGCAGCGCACCAGAGCCGCGCCACGCTGCCGGCGTGCGAGGAGAGGGGCGTGTGCTTGTCCCGCAGGGCCCCCGCCTCCAGTGAGCCTGAGGTACCCGAAAGCCGGGACCCCTTTCCATGGGCTCGCTGTTGCGAGTGATCAAGTCTGAGAGAACAGGGTAAGTGGGGGACTTCCTGCACTAGGGACCACGAGGAAGACTTGCTTGACTGTCCTGATGATGCTAACATTAGGAAGTGCCGTCAGATGCGATAACTGACGACTTTTATGCTTATCTGACTGCAGTCGCTGTAACCTCAATAGTTTAGTTCCTCGTAACTGCCGGAATCTACCCTAAATGCACGTCCGTCTTCATATTTCAGATGACGGACCCACTGACGAATACCGAAGATGGGAGCAGCATCCCACTTTGAGGTAAGACTTGGTCTAGGTAGGAATTAATATGGAACTTAGCTGTATTTCTACCTTAAATGCACTGAGATTGCCTGATGTTGCATAGTTGTATTTTTACATGTTTGTTATGCACTACAACACTGCATAATTTCAACGGCTAGGAGGTGGTTGCCCCCAACCTGAAAGTATTTAAATCCCACCTATATGCGTAAACAAACTGCATTCAAATGTCTCTTGGCTGTTCAGGCAACGTTAAATTCCGGGTAATGTGCAGGGCCCTGGAGCAGAACTGAGAGTTGTGGGGAACTTGGCTGCTCTGATGAGATCACTAACAGGAAGTGCCGTCAGAATCGATAAATGACGATAATTCCTGACTGACTGCAGTCTACAAGTCCTCAGGTTGTTGGTGCCCGGGAGAGAGTTGTTCTGAACTGTGACCCTTAATTTCTTTATTCACCCAGTTTGCAAATGAATGAAGGACTGGCAAGAGCTGAGTGTTGGAGTGAGAAGCATTGGCCTGGTGTGAGGTAAGCTTTGGTCTGTGACAGGTAGAGGTTAGTGGTTGAGCATGGACCCACGAGTTCCTTTTTACTTCATGGCTACATAGTCCTGAGCAAACTGACTGACTGCTCTAAGATGTGGTGGTTTCTCTCATTCTAAAAATTGGGTTTATGATGTTTAAAATACTAAATGGTCATTCAGCACCCAAGAAGCCAATTAGGACTAAGTTCTTAAGGACTCTTGTTAAAATGGACTGACTTTAATTCGTAGTTGAGGCTATTACGATCAGAACTACATCTGCTAACTAGGTTCTTTATTCATTCCCCTAGGTTTTGAGTGTGAAGAGTGGTGATCAGCAGTGCACTTTGAAAGCTGGTGATGATGATAGTGGCAGCTCCCCTGGGAAGAGGTAAGAATTCATCTGGACAGTGATGAATGAGCAGCTAGTTCTGTTGTAATTTAAAAAAGGATATCAAATGATGATATCACCCAAAATAGCTGGAATTACCGGCAGATTGTGTGGTGGTGAATCTACCGTTTTCTGAGGATGTCCTAGGCTGTGAATGGCTGTTGTTGGGAGCAGAGAGTATGACTGACACTTAAGTTTCTTTGCAGACCACATTTCTAGAGGATGGTCAGCCATGCTGCAGCAGGGGCAGCATTTGAAGTCGCTGGGACCAGTACCACCTGGACAACCTGGACTCGGAAACCCTAGGCTTTCAACATTTACTGTAGAAACATTCTCACCTTATGCTAAGCATCAGAGAGGACATTCTTACCAACAGTAGGGCCAAGAAATGGATTTTGCAACCTTTGCACAGGACAAGCACTTTGGCATCATTAAATTCATGAGTTTTCTAGTATTGCTCTGATCAAAAGGAGCTTCTGTGCATTTTAATGTTGTATTTATTATATTGGGCAAGGGTCTGAGCTGTTTAAGCTGGAAACTTCCTCCTGAAGTTAATATCCATGTGTAGTTACCGTAAACTAACATTGTAATAAAGGATGGCCTTTGGTATTGTTTCTTAAAATGTGTATTTGAAGGAAGAGTTAAGTTTGATCACTACTGTCAAATATCAGCAGTCCACTTGTCAGCTTCCCTGTGGTCTAAGTTCTCTTTAGACTTTGAGGGCAAAAATTCCAAAGCATTTAAAGCATCCATGTACTTCAGTCCAGTCCCTAGTTCCCCGGGGCTCTGTCCCTTTGCCTAGCCTTCCTCTAGTAACTCCTGAAGTTGTGTTGTCCAGCCTGCCTTTCCTACTAGCCCCCATCTTGCTGTTTTTTTTTTTTTAAATGATAGGCCATGGGTAACAGTGGGTGAAAACCTTTGCTTTGGGGGACCTAGTTTTCCTCCCCTCAGCCATCTTTGGAGGCAGGTCTTCAGTGAATTCATGGGAGTGCTTTTAGCACCATTCTGGTCCTTGGTGTTCAATAACAGCCTTCCATAGTAGGTTCTGGGAATGTGCTCAAAGTGTCAAGGATACTTGGAACTTTATGGGAAAAGCGTCCTTAGACCCTATTTAACAGGAGGCAGTGCTCTGGCCTGCACAGGGCAATACTGGGAATGACAGTCTGGTCATCTTTGTGGTGGTGTGTGGAGGGATTATGGCATAGGGTTTTGCAGTGGCCTTTGATGTGGCTGCCCCAGTCACCTTAGGATACTCTTGAAAGGTGGCTGGTTCCACAGGCAGACCTTGAGTCATGGGTATGAGGGTGGAGACTGACTGGGAAGTCAGTTACAAGGAGCCCATGGCTCCATGAGGAGGTGGATGGCCTTCAGTCCATAGTCTACAGGGAGTCTAGGCTCTTGGAACCTGGTAGCCAGTCCCCTACCCTAACCTCCTTCACTCAGGAGCGCTGCTAAGATTCCAACATGCCTGGAGCAGGGGCACAGTTAGCATCTATCTGTCTGGAGTTTGTTGCCCTGAGCAAGACAACTGTAATGTAGAATTGGGAAGTCCAGGGTTGGATGTAGGGTCCCAACTACACTCCTTTTCTGGGAGAGAGCTTTTAACAACCCAATCACATCTCAGGCTACCAGCGTCCCCACTCCCTAAATCCGGGAATGCTGAGGATTGATTCTTTTGGGCCAAGGATAGCTTCTCAGCAGCCAAACAAAGTTAACCAGGGGGAAGAGGGAAGACCAGTGAGAAGCATTACATAACCTGCCTTGTCCAGGTTCTGCAATCTGACTTGCCCATGGGTGGGGCTGCCCAGGCCTGTGTTAGGTGATGGCCTGAGTGCCCTGGTAGGAGCTGTTAGTCTGCTTTACCCATCCTACCCAACAAGACCCCACTTTGTGTCATGTCTGAGCTGCACCTGCAGTCTCCCTGCCCTCATTGTCCTTGGCAGGAGCCAGAAGGTCCCCTCCAGGGTCCTCCTGGCCCACTGTTCCGTCCCGGACTTCCTCTCCACAGCCTGGGCCCTCGCCCAACTCCAAGATGGTGGGTAGGTGGCCCTGCTTTGGGCAGCGCTTGCGTAGGCTGAGCAGGAAGGGCTGGGGCAATGAAAAGATGTCCACGTTGTTGCCCAGGTCAATCCACGTGACACTGGGGAACTTGCTGGGGTCTTTAAGGGTATCGGTGAGGTCACGCAGCAGGGCTCGGGTCAGCCGGTTGCCGTTGAGGGCCAGCGTGGTAAGGTGGGGCAGTGCGCTGAGTGCTGGCAGCAGCTGTAGGACCATGTCATCTGTGAGGCCCGTGAAGCCCAGCTCCACGCTGTCCACCTGCTCCCCACAGCGCTGCAGGTAGCTGCTCACCCGTTCCAGGTCACGGGAGGTCAGTGGGATGCCCGATAGGTCTACCATGTTGTCTAGCGGGCTTCCAGCTAGGACAGCCTTGAGACTGGAGGGGAAAAGGGACAAGCAGGTTCAGGTAAGTGGGGCAGGGCCTTTCTCACAGTGCAGCAGAGCTAGTACCGTGGTCTCCGCTCCAGGGATGGGTGGAAACAGCCCTGGTCCCCTGGCTCTACCCCACATCTCAGCCTGGCTGGGCCCAGCTGGCCTGAGCGTGAGGGGCCATAAGGCAAGCACCCAAGTGTTTCTGCAGTGATGAAGGGTACTTCTGGGGCCACAATGCCTGGGTTTGCATCTTAACTCCTTCCTACTTAGTGTGACCTTTAGTTAGGTCCTTAACCTCTCTGTGCCTCAGTTACTTTCCTGGAAAATGGAGCTATTTGAGTGCGACAGGATTGTTATGTGAAGTAAGTCAGTAAATGCAAAGCCTTTAAAACAGTGCCTGGTTTGGGTGAGTGATGGATAAATATCTGCTGCTGTCCTTATTAATCACCTGGGCTGAGCTTCCTGCTTCTGCGAGAGTGACAAGATTTCTGATGCATCCTTTTTCAAGGCCATGTTCCCCACCAGACGGGGATCCTTGGGCAGTTCCCCCCAGGATGGCAGGCAGGGGAGGGTGAGGGAGCTCCAAGCCCAGTGGGAGCTGCTGACTCCTGGAGGCGGAGTGCTCTTTGCTCCCTGCCTTGTGCCATCCCTTGCTCTTTTTTCCCCTGCTCTTTGTTCTGGGGCCACAACCCTCTCATTCCAGGTATCAGAGGCAAGCCCAGAGGGCCCAACCCTGGGAAGGAGAGGGAGCGGGGAGGGGCTGTTAACAGCCTGAGCTGGGCAAACCCCTACCCTCGGATCTCCTGAAGCTGGAAGGCCACCAACAGTTTGCTCATCTTGCCTTGCCCCAGAGAGTTTAAGGTAAAGCTCTCATGGCATGGCATCTAAGGGCTTGGAACACTGCCTGGTATTTGTCTAGTGTGATTTAAGTGCTGGCTGTAATTCTTTTCTATGTCATTAATAAAGCAGGCCTATCGCACCAGGGAAATAGGTAGTGTGGTGGTTAACAGCCTGAGCCTGGGGCTGGATTCTAGCCCTGCTACTTAGCAGCTGGCTGATTGTGGCCAGTCAGATGGCAACAGTAATAGCCCCGACCTTGGTCAATCCTTGAACAAGTTTGTTAAGCTCCTACTAGGTGCCAGGGGCTGCCCTAGGCACTGAGGCCACAGTGGTAAATCAGGTGGACAAGACTCCTGTTTTCATTCTGACAGAGAGGGCCTGGCCAACAAGCAAACCAATCTGAGAATAAAGCCAGAAAATAGCTTGGGGGCATGGCCACTCGGGAAGGCTTCTTTGAGGAGATAGCTTTTGAGGTGACAGGCAAAGAAAGAAAGTAGGCCTTCAGGGTTTGGTAAGAGCTCTAGTGAGGGAGTGCAGGTGCAAAGGCCCTGAAGTGGGAATGAGCTTGAGGTGTCTGAGGCCAGCAGGAAGGAAAGAGGGGCAGGGGGCATAGGAGAGTGGGAGCAGACAGAACAGAGGGGCTGAGGACCCACCACATAGGGCCCTGTTTGTGTTTCACTCAACGTGCCAGAAGCCACTGAGGGGAGCGAGGTTTCTGAGTGAAGAGTGGACTGAGCATGTGTGTGTGATGGGGAGACAGGAGAAGAGGCCCCTGGACCCCAATAGAGCTCCGATTCCCAGCTTTTCAATCCTGAAGAACTAGCTCCCGAAGTCTCCTTGTGGCCTTCCAGGTCCCATGGGTTCTCCTGTCCTGCTCTGTCCCATATATGGCCCTGCCCTCAGCTCAGCGGGAGCCTCGCTTCCTCCACCAGGCCTCCCCAGGACCCACCTCCTCTCTGGCTTGGGGGGCAGAGCTGTCCATAAGGAAAAGGGGGGTCAGTCTGGCCTCTCCCCAGCTGCAGGACGTGGGATGAGCCCACAGCAGCAGCAAGGCCAAGCCCATCTTTCAGAAGGGAAGGATCTATGCCCCATCGCCACTCACAAGAGAGGCAGGGGTGCTTCCTCCTCCAGAAAGTTCTCTTTCAGCTTCCTCTCCACCTGCTTCCTGTCACATCCCACAGGTTCTGTGTCCCAGATGCTGCCTCTCCCCCAATCTTCAGGGGGCCACAAATCCCCTGAGGGTTGTCACTGCTGCATGGACCAGGGATATGCCTGGGTCTGGGTACCCCTAGGGGAAAACCAAGTGAACTGGTGGCAATCAGTGAGCATGCCCACAATCAGTGCAGTACACCGGGAATCAGAAACTCACATCCCCCCTGCCCATTCTTCAGAATGGGCCCATATCCCCCAGCCCCCACCCCACAGAGCAGGGCCCTGACTCCAGGGCCTCACATGGCTCATGCCCACCTGGAGTGCTCTCCAGGCTGCTTTCCCCACCGTAGAATTGTCTTTCCCTCTCACCTGCTTCAGGCAGCATTCCAAGACAACCCCCTCTGGTCCAGCTCTTGCCTTTGCCCCACTGCCCTGGGAGGGGGTGCTGTGTATCAGACACCCAGCCTGACATAGGCTGTCTTTGGGCTGCAGAAGGAGACTGGCAGGGGGGCAGGGCAGACCCAATGCAGGTAACCGTGACTCACCAGGCCTGTGGCTTCCTCTTCACCAGCCCCCGGTGCCGCCGCCACTGTGAGTGGGGGCTGAGATGGTATGTCAGCTGCCGGCACAGCTTCTCCATGGCACCCAGAGCGTCACCTTCCTGCAGAGGCAACGGAGGTGGGGGGCAGGGTTAAGAGCCCAGTTCCCCACCTCCAGCCTCCTGTCCCTGCAGGAAGAGCATGGCACCCAGGCTGAGCTGGGGGAGGCCCACTCTGCTGGCTAAAGGTGGGCGCCCTCAGCAGAGAACAGTGGTTACAAACTGATCTGCATAATAGTTTTAGTTTTTGTGAATTAGTTGCTATGATAAAAAAACTGGAGATGTATATAAAAGTCTGGATTCCCGGTGATCTGACAACAATTGACTGGAGCTGAGTTGCTTCCTGATCCCTTAGCCAGGGTTCACTACGGTCCCTGCCACTCCCCAACATCCAGGGCCATTCTGCTCCTTCAGTGGTTCAACAAACATTTATGAGCGCCTAGTAGGTGCCAGACACTTGTTGTAGGAGCTGAGGACACAGCCATGGCCAAATGTCCTTGCTCTTGTATTTCTCATGGTAAAGAGGGAAGTAAAATACTTTTACCATGTCTTATACCTATGTCAAAAGTGGGGGAAAAAAGAATGAAGGAGCCACACCTCTCCCAGCCTGATTCATCTGTTACCTGTTTGGCCCACCAGCATTTGAATTTGAGACCTTGGGTCTGAATTGTGTCCCACCAAATTCTTAACACTTCAGAATGTGATTGTATTTGAAGACAGGGCCTCTGAAGAGTAATTAAGGTAAAATGAAGTCACTGGGGCAGGCCCTAGTGCAGTGACTGGTGTCCTCTTGAGAAGAGACTGGGAAACAGGCACGTACAGCGGGAGGCCCATGTGAGGACACCCTGAGAAAACAGCTGTCTACAAGTCAAGGAGAGAGGCCTCACAGGAAATGAACCTGAAGATACCTTGATCTTGGACTTCCGGCCTCCAGAACTCTGAGAAATAATTTCTGTTATTCAAGTGGAATTTTGTTATGGCAGCCTGAATGAACCGACACTCCAGGTTGAAGGGTGCAGCAGGGAGACACTAGACAGACTCCCACTCCATCCCAAGGGAAAGCAACCCAACAAACAGTCACTGCACAGCCCTGGGGGAGTGAGTGGCCGAGATTGTGTGCTCCCATCGGATGATCCAGTGCCAGGGTCAAGAGCCAGAGTGCCCGGGCTTAGATGGAAACGCACTTGTGACAGAGGTGTGGATGTGGTCAGGTTTAACTATTAACCCATGTCCAGCGCTCAGCAGAGCACCTGGCAGAGTGAGCACTCAGTAAAAGCCAGCTTGATTCTTATTACCATTATCATCATCATTCTGCTAATAGGGAAGCAGTACATTGGGTAATTAAGAGAATGAACTTGGCACCAAACTGTGGATTTCAATCCTTGCTTCGTCTCCTCCAGTGTATGCCTCTGATCCTCATCTGTGCCGGCCTCACAGGGGATTTTGTGAAGATTAAATGAGTTACTACTTGTAAAGTGCTCTGAATATAACTTGGCAAACAGCAAGCTCTCCAGGAATGCTCGCTGAATCAACACCGTGCTGTATTGTAAGAGCGCAAACACACAGAACTCTGGCAGGGTAATGAAGAAAGATTACTTCTGCCCAGGCTCAGATTTGAGCAGGGCTTTTAAGAGCAGGTGGATTAGTGACAACAACTTGTCCAAAGGCTTGGGGGTGTTACAGCTATTGGGGCAGGGGACAGTCTGGGGCCTGACTTCTTGCCACTTCCATGGTACCACCTTGGCCCAAGCCACTATTGTCTGTCACCTGGATTAGTGAACACAGACATTATGCTAGGGCCCCTTTATGGAATTCCCACAGCATCCTACTGTAGTAACTGCTTTCATCACCCCATTTTACAGAGGAGAAAACAGGCTCAGAGGGCCGAGGCTGTTGAAAAGGCAAGAGAATGAAACTCTGAAGGAGGGAGACAAGAGACAGTGGGAGTAGGCAGGAGAGAGCTGAGTGTTCAAAGAGGTGAACATATGCAGAAGGAGCCAGCAGAGAAAGGGAGGCCCAAGACTGAATGACAATGATTTAGAGGAAAACTTTGGTCTCTAGTTTTCCACAAATCTCACCACTTCCTGTTACCTAAGATTGCCCAAGAGAGAATGAATGTCACCTGTCACTCCTGGCAAATGCATTTACAACCCCTGGGGTTCACACCTTTCTTGCTGAGCCTGGGCTTAAGGGTGTGTGTGGTGAGAAACAGGAGGCGGTGAAGCAGGCCGGGGTATGGTGAAGGGGGAGCCGCAGAGTCACATTTGCATTTTAGGACTGTCCCTCAAACTGGGAGATGGAGAAAGGGGTGGACTGGAGGCAGAGAGGGTGACTCAGGGCCAGGTCCATCTGCTTACATGTGGTTTGGGGAATCCCTGCCAGGCCCATGGAAAGGGCTGCCAGTGACAGGCCACCACACTGGATGGGCCATGCACAGGAGGAGAGGGTATGGGCAGGGAGAGGTGAGGAGGAGTCTAGGTCTTTGGCTTGGGACAGGGGCAGAAGGATCTAAAAGGCTCTAGATGAGAAGCAAGTGAAAGCAGGACAAGGGAATGCCAGCTCATTTCCAGCTGGGAGACAGGAATGGATTTGTGGAGCTGGGACTCAAGACAGGTTTGGGCTGGACTGTCCATTGGCATTTGGCCAGGAAATGAGCTGAGGGGAAGGCAGGGAGAAGCAGCAACATCAAAGGGCAGACATACTGGACAGGCAGGGACTGAGAAGGCATAGTCAGAGACAGAATGTTTCCAGTCTTCCACAACACTTGCTCCAAAGCTGAGAACTGAGGCTCCTCAGCTTCAGCTCCTCCTCCAACCACTTCCCAAGGTTTCCAAACCAAGGGCCATGGGCTATCCTCCCATCCTGTAGGCCTGGGCAACAATGGGGAAAAGAGGCAAAGCAGCCGCCGCAGTGCGCGGGCACTGCCACCAGGGGACAGCCGTGCAGCCGGGTGAGGCACCGGGTTTGACTCCACGCTGCCACTCAGGACCTGGGAGACTGCGTGGGCCTGCTTCCGCGTTGACCAACCCAGAACAAACAACATAGCCACCTAAGGAGGTTGACCCAAGACCAAACGTAAGCTGCTGTCCTCACAGAAGTGAGGGCTCCCCTCCACTTGTTTGGACCAAATAAGCAACTGCTGACGTTTCTTGAGCATCCGCTACATACGTATGTTAGGCATTGCCTCTGTGTATCGCATGCCTGAACTGATCATAAAGCTGTAACAACAATTTTATGAAACGGGCTACTATTGTCTCCAGTTTACAAACGAGGAAACGGGGATAAAGATGTTGAATAGAGTGGCACACTACACAATGTGTAAGATGGCATCAGGATCCAAATCTCCAAACCTTGGCAGGCTCCCAACCAGCCACCGGGCCCCCCGCCCACGCTCTGCTCTGCTCTCGGAGATAATCTTGCGCTTAGGTTAGTTCAAGGTGGTTCTATCATTTGCACCCAGAAAAGACTTAAGCAGGCCCATCTAATTTTTCCTCAGCTCCATCACTTTTTGAAAGCCCCTTCCAAGCCTTCCTCCTGCAGAAAACAGGACAAAGCAGGGCAGGCCCAGAGGAGGAGGAGTAAGGAGAGCTCGAGAAGGTGGAGAAACAGCGGGTGGAAGGGGAGGGAGGAGGGCAAAGTGCCGTTTCTGCGAGGTTTCAGCAAGGAGAAACAGCCACCCCTCAGGCCCTTTGTGAGACCTGCAGTGGCGGGGGGTGTGGGGCGGGGGGCAGGGAGCTCCTGACAATAGGCCACACATTTTGCAGGGCTGTGCGCCCTGCCGGTCTCCACTGAAGATTTCTTCTTAAAAGTGCTGTTACCCAGCAGCCCTTTTGGGCAACCACATGCCACTCCCAAGCCACAGCTGATTGGTTCAGAACTGGTAGAGCGCAGCCAATCATCCCTTCCCCTGGAATCCTGACTCCTGTAAATCGAGAGGGAAAGAGAGAGAGAAGAGTGGGTATGCGGGAGGCAGGGGAGGGGAGGTCTGCACTGTTTGTAGTTCTAGTCCCTCTTTCAAGCGTGGCTGCCTTAGGCCCGACAAGACCCCTCAGTATCAGCATAAATTCTGTCCCTAGCCTGAGGCAGCCAGAGTGGGCTTCTGGGAGCAGAGTCCTAACCCACACAGGAGGCTTGAAGGCAGTTTGTGGAATCAATTCTGTTACCCATGGGAAAGGAGGGTGAAGCAGGAGAGGGGCTGGTGAAGCAGGGGTGACTGGGTACCGCAGGGCAGGGTGTGGGTCACATCGGGATAGCAGCCTCTTGGGCCTGTCCAGTGCTGGAGTCCCTGGATTAGAATCTACCTGAGGGGCTCTCGCGGGCCTGTCAGGAATGATGCTCAAGGCAGACCCGCACTCCACACCCCCCAGGAGGGGTACAAGCGCTAGGACCCTGCTCCATCTCTCAACTGTCCAATAGCCTCACTTGCCTGACACCCTCACTTCCCTAGGCACCTTTGCATGCTGCGCCCAGGCAAACAAGCATAGCCCTGCACTGCTGTATGCCCAAAGGCTCCCTCATTCCTTCATAAATTCGTTCATTCATCAAATACCATGCTGGAGACTTTGTGCTGGGTTTTCTCTTTACTCCCTCCCCCCCTGAGTTCCACAGATGGCATCACCCAGCCCTCTTGCCCATGGCTCCCAGCTGGGTTAAGCTAATGGGAGCAACTGGGAGAGGGGTCAGAGGGCAGGAGGAGAGAAAGGTCAAGGGATTTACTTTTTTCGTTCCCTCTCTGCTCCAGCATGTGTGGCAGCCAGCCTCCAAGACAGCCCTGGTGACCCTGGACTCCCCCTCTTTGTGCCCTTATGTAGCTTCCTTCCGTGCTGTCTCAGGGTGGGTCAACAGACTATGGCAGCAGTGGTGGTGTATCACTTCTGACACTAGGTCATAGAAGATATGTGGCTTCTGCCTTGCTTTCTCTTGGATCGCCTGTTCTGGGTGGAGCCAGCTGCTATGATGTGGGGACGCTCAAGCAGTCCTATAGAGAGGCCCCCGTGGCAAGGAACTGAGGCCTCCTGCCCACAACCGTGGGATGTGCCATCCAGGGGGCTGGGATTGCCAACTTCTGTCAAGCCTTCAGGTATTTAGCCTTGGCCATTGTCTCAAGAGATGCTAAGCTAGAACTACCTGGCTAAACTGCTGCAGAATTCCGGACCTACAGAGACTGTATAGCAATAGAAAACACAACACGATTCTGGAGGAGACATTCTCAACCTGGCTTCAGCCTCAACGCGGCGTCCACCGGCCACTCCTTCCATGGTAACGACTTCCTGATGTTAGTCTCTGGGGTCTCAGTGTCCCCTGTTCATTTCATTTATCCCGCCACAACCCTTAACAAATGCTCGTAAAAATTCACAATGGAAAGGGTCTCCTGCTTCCTACCAGGGTTCTGCTTGCTGTAGGATGTACTGTGAATGGGATAGATGCTGCCTCTTGCCCCCGTGCAGTTTATTTCTAGTGGGGAAAGCAGACAATATGTTAGTCAACAAATAAAGAAGCAAGGTAATTTGGGAGGCTGGTGAGTGAAATGAAGAAATAAACAGAGCGTGAGAGAAAGAGGCCAATCGGTAGACTGGTATGAGGTAGGCTGATCAAAGAAGGCCTCTGAGAGATGACTGTCAGGCTGAGTCTGGAGAAGAGGAACCTCAGAAAGAGGTGGCAGGTGTGGTCAGGGGTGGCAGCATCTGGATGCTCCAGGAACAGAGAAGAGACCCATGTGGCTGGAGCAGTCAGCAGGGTGGAGAGTGGGACAGATGAGATGGGAGATTCTGGCAGGGCCAGGTAAGGAGTGTGGGTTTTATTTGAATTACAACATAAGGCTGTGTGTAAGGTTTTTCAACAGGTATGTATGTGATCCATTTTACCTTTGCAGATGGCTCCCTGGCTGCTCCCAGAGCACACAGAGGCAGCTCAAGGTCCAGCTGGAGGCTACAGCAGTAGTCCTGGGGAGGAGGACGTGGCTGAGATTGGCCAGGCCCCTGGGCCTCCAGCAGAGCTCACTCCGCTCTGGCTGCTTTGGAACTCTGGCTCAGAGGTCAGCTTAGTCATTTCCAAGCCTCTGAGCCCACAGGGGCTGGGGCCCAGGGCTAT
The DNA here is from genome assembly GCA_028533065.1 of Trachops cirrhosus. Lineage (NCBI taxonomy): Eukaryota > Metazoa > Chordata > Mammalia > Chiroptera > Phyllostomidae > Trachops > Trachops cirrhosus. The sequence continues at coordinate 55,941,543 of CM052545.1, read as the reverse complement.
GTCTTACTTGCCACCACGTCCCACAACTGAACCTGCTTGGCACCTGGTCGGTGTTCACTGATTAGTTACACCTCAACTTCTGTGCATGGGGTGCTTAGCTGTGCCAGGCACAGGCCAATATTTCTCGAGAACCATCTCCCTGAACTCTCCAAAGAGCCCTGCAGGAATGAGTTTCATGCCCACCTTAGCTGAGGTTCGGCAAATTACATGATCTGAGAAAGGTTGCATCCATGCAATGGACTGAATATTTATGCCCCCCCATTCATATGTTGAACCCCAATTTCAATATGATGGTGTTTGGAGGTAGGTCTTTGGGAGTAATTAGGATAAACTGAGGTCATGAGGGTTATAAGAGACCAGAGTATTAGCTTCCTTTCTTCCCACCACGTAAAGACACAGTGGGGAGGCAGCTGTCTGCAAGCCAGGAAGAGGGTTTCCACTCAGAACCTGGCCATGTCGACACCTTGATCTTGGACTTCCAACTTCTAGAACTGAGAAATAAACTTCCATTTTTTAAAAGTCACCCAGTCAATGGTAATTTGTTACAGCAGCCTGAGCTAAGACAACCCAGGTACAGCCCCTCTTGTCCCCATCCAGATGAAGGAAGGGACAGATTGCAATGCAGGACCCTTGGCCTCCTGTCCTTGTCATTAGCCCAGTCCTGTCTCCTGGGGTCTGACTTGAGCAGTTAACCACCTGTAGCCCTTCCTGTATTGGAGGGAGGCATGAGTTCAGCTGCCCCCAGGGCCCCGCCCCACCAGGGCTGGCTGTAGCCCTGGGAGCCCCAGCTGAGCCCTGACAGCACAGAGACCCAGCCCCTGAACACTGGGACCTAACTCCCCACTGGGATTCTCACCTGCATGTGGCCTTTCTCAGATCACTTCATTCCCCAAACTCCATCTTCCTCGATTCTAAAATGGGCATAAAGGGAACTTCTCTCCTACTAGCTGCTCTGAGTGCCCCAATACAGCCTGCCCCCTTTCTTACCTCTGGGTAACTACACCCATGCTTTAGAAAAGGCAGGGTTCTGACACCTGCAAGGCCTCCTACAGGCCCAGTCTCCGCATCCCCAGGCTGAGCCAGGTATAACCCTCAGGAGCAGAGAGGGTAGTGCAGCCCTAGCTGGCTCCCTGTGGCTCCTGGCACCAGCTCCTCTTCCCTAGGCCTTGAGGTTCCCAGTCCACCAAACCTCACCACTGGCCTTTTCTTACCTGCGAATATTTGAGCTCAGGATTCCCACCTTCTGCTGAATCCTGCCACCAACCCACCCCCCACACTGGCCCCCAACCTGTTCCCAGTCCTCCACAGTTATCCCAGCCTCTGAGTCTTGGCATCAGACAGCCCCAGAGGCCAGAGAGGAGCCCTAAACAAAGCCCCAGATGGAGGGTCAGCCCAAGGCAAGGTTCCAGGCCTCTGGTGACCACATTCAAGTCCACACCCAGGCCACTATGATCACGGCTTTGGAACCACCACCTCACTCTTATCTCAGATCCTCCTCTGAAAGGGGAGGTGTCCCTCTGGCACTCAGACTTGTTCTGGCTTCCTGATCGCCACAACTTCTTGAGGAAGCACTTCTTTTGGAAGCTGCTGGAAATTGAGGGATGGAAGAGAAGGAACCAAAACAACATAGAGAAATGCCCAAGCATGGAGCTGCTTCAGCCTGGCCTTCCCCTTTCCTGCCAGTATCTAAGTGGCCAGGTCTGGGTGAGCCAGCCTGGCGCCTGGCAAGGCCAGTGGCCCAGCAGCCAGGCAGAGGGCAAACCCTCCCATCCAGAAGCAGTGCCTGCAGAGCCTGGAGAACCCTGGAGCTTCCCCTGCTCAACTCCCTAAGCCAGGCAGGAAGTGGATGTGGGTCAACTGCAGGGTGGGGGGAGGGGTGGGGGAAGGAGTGTGTAAAACGACAGCCTCAGAGACAAGACAACTGGGCGTGGTGGCAACTGAGGCAAATTGGAGAGCACCATGCAGGGCCACTGCTGGACTTACATGGCACCTTCGTGCAAACAAGAAATAGCTCATCTCTTGGTGGACAGTCTTGCACCAGTGCCCATGGCTTGCTGGGTAGAGAGAGGGCTGGATTAGAACTGTCTCCCATCTCCGCTAACCCCTGCCGCCTCTGTGTTTGCACATCTTTGTGCAGGGCACAACCTATACAACTGTACCCGATGGCCCTGGAGCTGCACAACAGGGGTGGCCACTCAGTTCCAGCCCGGTAGAAATGAGGGCTTCTGGTTGCTGGAGCTCCTCATTTTTCAAGGGCAACTGAATATAGGGATTGTGTGAAATATTTTTAAATGTTGGCAATAAATCTAGATTTAAAACACTCGTGGGCCAAACAAAACCTGTCCTGATGGTGCCAGTGTGCAGCCTCTGCCATAGATGCTGGGCCAGGGGACAGATGGGCACCTCAAGCTTACCCTTCTGGTGGGGCCCATCTCCTTGGGTCTGGACACTGAGCTTCTCTGCCCAGAAAGGTGCCCGCCTCACACCCCAGACCTGGCTAGCTTAGACCATGCCACCCTACCGGCTTGGGGCAGTGGATGTAGCGAGCCAGGCTGATGATGAGGTCATGTGTGATGGGGTCCACCAGGTTCCGGAAGCTGGCATAGCGGTACAGAACGTCGTCCAGTGAGGTAGACTCCATGCCCAGGTCCTGTAAGAATGAGGGGGCCCAGAGGTCAGGGTGGTCCTGCCCTACCCTCCAGTCCCACCCAAATGCCCAGAGCAGTCCCTGGAGGCAGCTCAGCCATCCCTAGAGCAGAGCCCTGGCAAGGGAGGAAGGGAGGAGCCCACCTCCAAGAGGGTTCCTAACCTTCAGGAAGCATCTGCAGAGCTCCTTCCCCCATCCTCTGCCCTGCCTGGAGCCAGCTGGCCTGCCTAGTTCATGTCCCTCTCCCAAGGCAGTCCCCGGCTACCACCTCTCAGGTTCCCCAGGACAAGTCAAGGGTTGCTGGCCAGGTGGTCAGGTGCAGGCATGCGGCTGCTTCTCCATCTAGGATGAACTTTGAAAATGGCACATGTAACAAATTCCCCAGCCTTGTGACAGAATCATGCATTGATACTTGTTTTTATCTTGCTCATGAAGTTATTTTTACTGCTTCTTGGGCAGGAGACCCAACCTCAGTGTTCCCTTACCTTGGGAGGGGGGCAGTTTCTGAGTTGTGGGTTTGAAGAAAGAAGCTGCCAGGCCCCAGGAAGAAAACCCCACCAGGGCTCCGAAAGAGAGGGTATCAAGTGGGTCCACCTAATCGGAGTGGTGGGAGCAGTGGCAGAAACCACATGGACAGAGGTTCCCCACGCCCGAGGAGAGACAAGGATCTGGGAGGTCCCACACACCAAGAGCCTCATCTGGGAGCCTCTGCAGAGACCCCTGGCCACCAACAGTGATCAGTGAGGGTTAGCACCCAATGGCCTTGCTCCAAATGCTCTGGATCACGGAAGACCCCTTCATTCTCACACAACCCCAGGTAAAAGGCAGACCCTCCAATACGACTAAGTTTGAATTTCCCACCAGCCAAGGCAGTGGGAGCTGGAAATGAAGTTGACCGCTTTAGAGAAGTAAAGAAACACGGTCTTCTACCCTAGAGTGTTGGAAACGCTTGATGCTCTCCCTGTGTGAAAGAGCATGGGTGTACCTTTTGCCTTTCCTCAAATGCCTCTCCCCAGTTTCTGTTATCCTTGGGAGGGAGCCCTGGTTTCTGCTCCTACCTTGCACAAACCAGGTTTCCACCCAGGGACTGCTGCCACCCCACCCTGAGGACCAGGGGTCACTGAGGGGGGGCAGAGAAAGCAGGACCACCCACTTTTACTGCCCTCACCCTAAGCCCCCTAGGCCCCCAAGCCACATGTGGAGCTGCCCCAGCACAGCCCAGAGGAGGCTCCCAGCCTGGGCTGCCAGGGTCCAGTGACCAGGGGACATGAAGTGTATGGGTGACGGGTGAGTTCCAGCAGGGGTTTGCTGTCATTTCAGTGGGATAGCCTGAACCTTTCTAAATGCCTTCCCTGTGTGATTCTTAGAAATCCCTGTAAGGCAAGTGGGCTGGGCATCATCATTCTGAACTTACAGATGAAGAAACTGAGGCCCAGAGGGGCTGACTTCTTCAGCTGTTTGAAAATTCTAGGAATGACTACAATTAATACTACTGTACAGTACATTTGAAAGTTAGTAAGGGAGTAGGTCCTTGTTTAAAAAAAAAAAAGGGAGAAACAACAGGCCAAAATGGAGTCACTTTCGCTAAGGTAAATAGCAAACAAAACCTTAATAACTAACCTAACTGCAGTTCCAGCTTCTCCCAGGAGTGGAATTTTACAATGCTCAATCTGGAATTTTCCGTCAGCACTAGTGAGGTGACTTGCTTGATAAGGCCCTCTGCCTTTCCCTAAGGAAAGGAAAACTTACTTGAAATAATTCACTGTTTAAATTTTTTCAATTATTATTTATTGACTTTAGAGGGGGGAGAGGGGGAAAGAGGGAGAGAGAGAGAGAGAGAGAGGGAGAGAGATTGATTTGTTGTTCCACTTATTGAGGCATTCATTGGTTGATTCTTGTATGTGCCTTGACTGGGGATTGAACCCATGACTTGGGCATATCAGGATGATACTCCAACTGACTGAGCTACCCAACCATGGCTAATTCATTCTTAAAAAAACAAAACAAAACAAAACCACCAGATTTTATTTATTTTGAGAGAGAGGGAAAGGGACAGAGAAAGAGAGGGAGAGAAACATCAGTTGGTTGCCTCTCATACATGCGCTGACTGGGGACCAAACCTGCAACCCAGGCATGTGCCCTGACCTGGAATAAAACCAGCAACTCTTTTAACTTCTTAAGGCCTCTCTTTCTTCCTATAAAAACCTTCCATTATGACTCACTGAAGCACCTTTCTATCTGCTAAATGGGATGCTGCCCCATTCCTGAATCACTTAATAAAATTTACTCAGTTGAAGTTCGTTCTTTAACATCTTAAAAAGTTCTCATTACAAGCAAAAAACACGTTTTTTCCCCCTTTTTCCCAGCCATATGAGGTGACGGATGCTAACTAAATTTATTGTGGTAATCACTTACAACACATGTAAGCCCAGTCATTATGCTGCATACCTGAAAATTTACAATGCTGTACTTCACATTTCAATAATACTGAAAAAAAATCACAGGTAATAATTTACTGGCAACCCTGATCCGCATGCACGGATGCAGGTGGAGGGAGGTTCAGCTTGCCTGCTGCCATGGTCTAAGAGCTGAGGGCCAAGTGCACCACTGCCTTGTACCTCTGCCTCTGTCCTGTTCAGTCTCTCAGTTGGGCTGCATCCTGGGCCAGCTCCCTAATGGCAGGGAGCCTCTGAGTTTTCTCATCGGTAAAATGGGGACAGTGATCTGGCATCACAAATATGTGAGGGAAATAAAACTGAGTAACACGTGTGCAGCCTCCCACAGGGAAGAGAATTACTAATGAAGCTCCCCCTTCCTTTCCCTCTCTCCTTTCCCTTGGGAAGCCCCTCCTCCCATATGCAGTGCTTCTGAACCTCTTTTGGACCACAGACCCATTTGAGAATGTCACAGGCCATGACCTGTCTCTCTAGAAAAACCTGAGAGGGCAGGACAGGGAGCTTGTGGCACACAACCCACCCAGGCCCCCTGGTCAGCCAGGGAGGTGGAGCCTCACAACCTCAGGACACAAACTATTTCCCAGAAACGTGCAGAACATCGGGCCCACCCTCTCTGGGGCAGGAGGAGGCTGGGAACATAGGGAGGGGAAGTCCAAGGGCTTGTGTTCTTGGGTGGAGGACAGGCCCATGTGTAAAAGGCTGGGCTGCCCTTCCCTGGGGCAGGCAAGTGGGGTGGAGGGCAGAGTCTGGGGTGGAAATAGAGGGATAGCTGTTCTCATGGTCAGAGGCTGGATTTGTGGCCCCAGGAGTTGGCCAGAAGATGGGTGTATCTTTCCTTTCCTGTCTGTCATGCAGGCTGGGCAACCTGCTCCAGGTGGGAGACTTGATGCCAGCCTCTGTGCTCCTGTGCTTTGCCCACGACTCCTCTCCTTGGCGTGTACCTCTGCCCAGGATGCACACCTGGAGGTCTCCTTTTACAGTCATCCCTGCTCTCTGTCTCTGAATGTCCCTGGGAGGGAGCACTGAGTTCTAGGCTCTACCCAACCCTCAAGTCCTCCTCTGTGAAATGGGCACAGTTATCAAACTGTGTCCCAAGGTATGGTGACGAGAGGTCAAAAGAATCTGCAAGGCTGCAGGCGGCAGGACTCTCAGCAGAGCAGCTCCACTGGCTGCCCCTCCCTGTACACACACACACACACACACACACACACACACAGCAGTCTGTAGCCAAGGGAAAGTTTGAAAACCCTGGACTGGAGCACTGTTGGGTCTACTGGGTTCCTACTGGCCCTGCCCCATCTTCATACTTGCCCTTCTTTCCAGGTCAGTGGAGGCTGTCTCACCCTGGAAGGACCAAGGAGACCCCAGCTGCTAACCCAGGAGGCAGAGGCAGTTCTGGGAAGGTGCAAAACGTCCTACTCCAGAGGCCCCAGATTCCCTGTCTTCCCACCACGCTGGGTGACCAGCTGCTGACAGTGGCTCTCCCTCTCCAGGCTGCTGCTGCCTAGGTTCACTTAGGCCTTGCTTGGGAAGGCATAGGGATTGGGAAGGTAGGAAGGAAGTGGGGAGGAGGGTCTCCCCAGGAAGGCAGAGGCGGCCCTGTTCACTGTGCGACTGTGAGTCATTGCCACTGCCCTCCCAGTGCACTCCAGCTGGGGTGGGCTCCTGGAGGCCCCAGGGCTCCGGATTACAAGAAGCTGCACCAGGGAAAACGGGATGGGACCAGACAAAGCCTGCTGCACATTTTATTGCTTTATTTCTTTACTTTGACCCTGACATAGGCTCACTGATGGCTCCTGCTGCTTTAGGATGCTCCGTGTGTTCTCAGGACCTTGGGCCACTCTGGACTTCTCCTTGTCCTTTCCATGCAGTGCCCCCACCCGATACCCCCAGACCAGTTCACAGGGATGACTGTGTCACAACTTTGCACTGATGGCCTCACCGATGCTGCCCAATAGGGGCTTCCAAAGCCCTGCTCCACTCCATCCAAGGGGTACTCACTGCCCCATACCCAGGCATGGGGCATGCAAGAATCAAATCCTCATATGGCCCCTCCATACCACCCTACAAACAGCCTTGGCCTTGGCGGGGCTGGTCTGCTTTGCAAATACCAGGCAGCAAGGAAAATGCTAGCTTCCTCATGATGGGTCTGAACGGTACTATCTCTAGGAACTGTGCATATGGATGGTTCCTCAGCAGAAAACCTGGGAATATAAGCAGGTGTGCCTGAGTCACTGCTTGGCTTGGACAGTGTCACTGGTGTGGGACCAAGGGGGCCAATGGCCAGCATGGCCAGCACATGTCCTCTCACAGGAGTGGAGCTTGAAGAACCAGGTTTGGGGACTCGTTCCAAGGACAAGTGGAGATTCACACAGGAAGGTTAGAACATCATTTCTTAAAGTGCAGAGGGGTCCCCCGAGACCCTTTCAGGGGCTCTGCGAAGTCCTCTTTCCAATGACATATCAGAGTCATGCTCTATTTATCACCTTTGTAGACTTCAATCAAAACAACTTGTTGCAAGAGACCAAAGCAGAAGCAGCAGGTGTGAGAAACTGCAGCTGTCTCCTTTCAGCCACACATTAGAGAGATTTGCAAAACCATGAAACAATGACACTCTTTTCACTAAGTTTTTATCTAGTTATTTTTGTAAAAAAATTCTTTCAGACAAGCTAATTAATTTTAAATGAATAAATAAATCTTTTAAAAAAGATTTTATTTATTTAATTTTAGAAAGGGAAAGGAGGGAGAAAGAGGAGAGAAACTTCAATGTGTGGTTGCCTCTCGAGTGCCCCCTACTGGGGACTTGGCCCACAACCCAGACATGTGCCCTGGCTGGGAATCGAACTGGCGACCCTTTGATCTGAAAGCCAGAGCTTAATCCACTGAGACACACCAGCCAGGGCTGAATAAATAAATCTTTAAAATATTTTTTGTGTTGATTTCTAATATAATAAATAGCATTCATTAGATATAGCCCACATACAGAAAAACTTTTTAGGTCCTCAATAACTTCAGAGTATAAAGTTTTCATGAAAAACTAAAACTAGAACTGCCATACAATCCAGCAATTCCACTTCTGGGTACCTATCCAGAGGAAGTGAAAAGGCTATCGAAGTGACATCTGTACTCCCATGTGTGCTGTAGCACTGTTCATAATAGCTAAGATACAGAAACCACCTAAGTGTCCATCGATGGATGAATGGAAAAAGGAGACGGTCCCACACCAGTGGCACTGTCCAAGCCAAGCAGTGACTCAGGCACACCTGTTTATATTCCCACGTTTTCTAATGAGGAAGCATCCATATGCACAGTTCCTAGAGATATTACCGTTCAGACCCATCATGAGGAAGCATTTTCCTTGCTACCTGGTGTTTGCAAAGCAGACCAGCCCCTCCAAGGCGTAGGCCATTGTGGAGGGTGGCCTATATACAGATCATGGAACACTATTCAGCCATGAGAAAGGACATCCTGCCACTGCAGCAACATGGTTGGACTGCGAGGACATTATGTTAAGAGAGAAGTCAGACAGAGAAAGACTGTATGTTTCTTACAGTATGTATAATCTGAGAAGAACCAAACTCAAAAAAAGAGTGTCTCCAGGGGCTGAGGGCATGGGTGAGGCATTGCTTCAGGGCACACACTTGGAATAAGAAGGTAAGCCCTGGAGACCTGCCACAGTACAGTGACTGTGGGCAACAAAACTGTATTCTATACATTCCACTTACTAAGACACTAGCTCTAAATTGTTCCTGCCTCTAGAAGACATGATGATGATGTGGCACAACGGGGCTGTTAGATAATGCTACGATGGTAACCATACTGCAGTATAAATGTATCAAATTAATATGTGGTACACCTTAAACTTACACAGTGTTAGATGTCAATTATATTTCAATTTAAAAATAGTATAAATACAGGTTTTATAAGTCAGTCTTTAAAAAAATTTTTTTGGTAAATTCCATGTTAATGCCCAGTGGTAACTGTATGTTATGCAATCAGGTGTTTCTTACATGTAAACATTAAATAATTGCTTTTTGTCCTTATAAATCCAAAACTGTGAACACCTACCCAGAATTCTGATGTAGCAGAACCTATGAGAACATTAACATTGCCTGATTTTTGTATCTTACTGTTGTTCCAAGCGTATCCTGTTTTATTATAATCACTGTACACTGTGTATAGTGAGAGTGGGAGGTCTTCCAGGACCACATTACCGTAATCTTTGTCTGATCGTAGAGTTTTCTTTTCATAATGACAAAGAAGTGCCTTCTTACTATGATATTATGGTGAGTGGGTAAGTCACCTGTGACAGTATAAAGAAAGGAACTGCTTTCTGAAAAGACTGTAGATTTCATCCTGAATTTTAAGTGGTAACTTTGGAACTCAGCTGCCAACCTATGGTCTCAAATATGTAATTCTTAATACAGACATTAAATTGTAATTACAAATGGATAAATGTTAATTGACTTTCCTAAAACAAACAATTAAGCAAAAAGAGTATAAAGAGGGATCCTGACACCAAATGAAGTTGGAAAACTGCCAGGTTAGAAGCACTGTTACAGAACAGGGCCAAGGGTGTACGTATAATATTACTGAAAGGATCCCTCACTAGGCTCGCATTGTCCACCACAAGAGGAAAGACGTCTCTCAATGCCAGAGATTTGTGAAAAGGAAAGGAAATGTTTATTTAAAGCTATACAGACTTAAAGTAGTACCTAATGTCTTCATTAAAATAGCAAAGTCTTTTAGGATACCCACAGATGTACACAGTCCTTCCTTCTCCCTCTGCTCTAATCTGGGGTACCGAATCTCAGGAAAAGAAGTAGAAGTCCATGATTCGGGCTCCTGGCACCATCAGCTGTGTTGTTCTCAGGATCTCCAGTTAATCCAAAGCCATGTGGCACCTTCTCATGGCCCACTGGCAAAAGTCCTTGCACCCCCTTTTTATCAGGCAAAGTCTCTCTTATTAAGTCATGTGGCCAAAGAGAGCACCCCAAAGCCACATGGTCCTCTCCCTGGCAAAGCTGCAGGGGTCCCCACTCTAGACAAAACTGCGTGGATCTCTCTTAAATGCCACAGCTGCGTGGTCCTCTCTTACAAAAGCTGCAGGGGTCCCCACTCTGGCAACACCACATGGTTCTCCCTCACATGGCTGTGGAGTCTGGGTTTAACTCCCCATACCAACCTTCCTCTGTACCCCAGTTCCGACTCCTCCTACAATCAGTTACACCTGCCAGCATTCCTGTATTATTCCAAGTTTACTGGGCTGCCATTGTTGAGTGTGGGCAAGGGTGGCCCCATGTCATGGAGCCAGTCTTGTCCAAGCTCTCATGCAGGCACTGTAACCAGGGGGACCTGCCCCCCAGTTACATCTTGGGGGGAAGTTCCTTCCATCCCCCTGGCTCAGAGCATGGCCACAGCTATTTAACATGTCTATGCAACCAGTTAAAGGTTATAGATGTGTTAAATGACCACATCAGAGGTTAGCTGCAAAGCTGTGGCTGTGCAAAACAGCTCTGCATGTTCCTGCTCCACGTGTCCCTTCCCCCAACTCACTCCTGTGGAGGGGGGGTAAGGACATCCTATATATCTTTCTAATATTTCCTGGACACCTTGAGTTCTGGACCCCATTCCAAATCCCTATTTGGTGCCCCCCTCTTGGCTGCATCCTGTTTCAGAACAGGGTACTTTGGGGCCTAGAAAAATTCCTACTTGATTCGCAGCCAGCTGCCTATGTTCCCCCTTCCAGCCCCAGGCCCTCAGTGAGACTCCCCACTGATGCAGGGACAGCTCTGTGTGGTGGTGCAGAGAGGCCCGGGAGGGGGCAGCTGGCTCTGCGCCCTCAGCTGGTCTCTGGGAGAAGGAGCAATGTGCAGTCCCAGGCACTGCCCTGGACTTGGAGAGGGCACCTCAGGAGCCCAGCACCGGGCAGTGTCTGAGAGGATAGCTCCACATCTAGATAGCAGCTCGGGTAGAGGGTCACCAGGTTATTTCGACACTTGTCTGCCTGCCAGCTCCTCTCTTCTTGGCATAACTGGAGATTTTAAATCCAAGATACCACTCTTTTTTAAAAAAATGTTGAAACAACTCTATTACTAATACAATTTGGCATTTTATGTTCAGATTTGGACAGATTTGCAAGCTGTCGGGACTGAGCTGGCGTGGTGGCTGCCGCTGCTCAGTCCTCTCCTGAGACTGGACGCATACCTGCACTTTGTGCTCTTGTGCTGCTAGGGAACATCCAGGACCAGTCCTCCCCTTGGGATGCACACAGGGCCCTCCTTCCTGAGCTCTCAACCACCTGAAAAGCCTGTACATTGAGTTGCTCCTGAAGACAACCTGGCTTGAAAGAAATCCCTTTCAAAGCGCTAAAAAGGCAGTTCTTTGTTCCTCAGCTGCCCTTGGTATTCAGCACCGCACACCACCCTAAGGCTGCCTGATTTTTGTGTCTTTTTACTTCTTTCTCTATCCAGACGCCCATAGGATTGTCTTTGCCACGAACCTCACACTGCCTCTCCTGGACAGTCCCAGCACACTGTTCCCTTCCCAGGAGCATCAGCTCAATATCCGGGTAAGGAATATATTTTTGGTCTCTGTCTCATTTGAAGAACAGAAACCCTAAGCTCCCTGGAATTTCCTAAGTGAGGAGAATGACAAAGGCATCTTTTATTACATCAAGGAGGTGACTTTTGGAAAGCCCTGATCATCTTAAGATGGGGCTGGTGGCCAGGGGCCCAACTACTGATGGAGTTCATGAAAATCCATAATAGTGGCAGCATTTCAGGACTTTGCTCATCCCTGGCCACAACCACCGGCCATGCTGGACATCAGGCACCATGCCTCAGGTGACCTTTCTCACACCTGCCTGGCCATGGTGGTTCCTGAGAAGTGCTTTCTCTGAGAGAAGAGAGAAGCCCCAGTGGGGTGTGATGCGGGGAAGGTGCGGGGGGGTGTTTCTACCCCCAAATGACTAGTCAAATGAAAAAGGGGCAGCTACCTGACTTTCCCATTGGTGAGGTCCTCAGACTGAGGAAGAAAGGGGCTCTTCCCATTAGTGTAGGTAGCTGGTCAGTAGCAATAAAAAGAGGGAACAAAGGGAATCAGACATTAAGCATAATAAACGAGGGAGCTCAGTTGGACAGTAAGCTGCCTCACCAGGAAGCTGCAGCATTCACAGGCTCCCATGGGATGGCTGCACACTCCTCCGCCCTCGGGACCTAGTCCTGGAAGTGGGCAGAAAGGATTGTTGCAGATGAAAGAATAAAAAAAGCAGGAGAAACTCCTCTGCTGGGCACATGCACAGCAGGAGCCGAGATGGTTCCCATAAAAGGAAGGGGTCGTATCTGGGAAAAAGACTGGATTGATTAGAGGCTGGGCCAAAGCATTTGAAAGTTGGGTTTGTTTGAAAGAGCACTTAGCCCAAAGGCCTCTGTCTCAGTAACACACGTTCATTCACCTGTTCATTTGTAGTCACCTGGGCCTCGCAGCAGCATGGGCTTCAGGGGGATCCAAGCACAGACTGGGTACTGGATGTGGCAACACAGCAGTGGCTGGGTGTAGCCAGGAACAGAGGCTGAACTGGAGTGAACCAATGGCACAGAATTTCTGTACCCTGGTCATTCTGGGCTCGATGAAGACAAGACTGGAGTTCTTCCAAAGTGGGATGGACAGAGATGAGACACTGGGAACCTGGGGGCAGTCTTTTATTTCTAGTCCAATAAATCTTACTACACCTCAACCTCCCATGCAGGAGTTCCTGGAACTGTTTTTCTTGCAACTCCGTGAAAGGACCCCATTTCCACTGGGAACATCTGATGACCATGGAGGAATGGGATGAGCCCCAGCTTGTGGTAAGAGCTGGGACCTCATTTCCCCAGCACTGGGAGGCTGGGAGGTCTTTTCTTCACTAGTCTGTCTGTCTCCCCTCTGCTGCTGCCTGTGTATGTTTTTTGGTTCTTCTCTATTTTCCCTCCCTGACCGTTCCAGCTCCAGATCCAAAATTCCCATTGGCCCCACCTTCATGAGCGTGGGCTGAGTGGCCTTGCCTAATCACCTAGCACCCCCTCAGCTGCTGCCACCCACCAACCAACAACATTCCCATGGTCTACCCGGTGTGCAGCGAGTACAAGGCCCACCTGCAGTTTTCCTACCCTGGGGACCCCATGTTCTCAGCGGTGTGAGGGGCTAGGTGCCTCCCTCCTGGCAGCATGCTCAAGTCCTAGGAGTGGCCACTGGCAACCCTGTGGCTCGGTGAAATGGGGGTCGCCACCTGCAGGCCGCCAGTGTGTTCCCAGCTCCTGTTGCAATCACAGCTGCTTGTCTGTGCCCTGGGAGTCGTGCCAGCCTAGGGTGGCCACATTCCCCTAGCTGTGCAGCGTACAGAGGAAATGGTGCCTCCAAGGCCGAAAATTCCCAGAGCCCAGTCCTCATTAGTGCTCCTACAGATACTCAGTAAGTACAGAGGCTCAGATACAAGTAGTCACGGAAATAGGAAAGTTCATGTTAAACTAATTATGAAGTAATGATTTTAAAAGAACCTCCACAAGGGGAAAATAACCTTAAGACTGATTGAATGTTAATTTTTCCTACAACTTTGGTGCCCTCTCATATCCAGGGCTACCCCGAATTTTATGACCTTCCTGGAGAAGGCTGACAGGATTTTCCCTGAGGGCCAGGCATGCTGTCTTAATCTGGCCAGTCCAACTAATCCTTAGGAAGGCTTAACAGGGAGCTGCCCAACCTTACTCGGCCTCTTGAAGGATGGGGCTGCTGGGAATAGGAAAGGCAGGGAAACAGTTACTAGCCCAAATACTAAAGGCCAGAGTTTTAGGGTGAGGTTTCCTACCGGAGACAGCAGAGGTACCGTCAAGATTGTCCATGTGGAGTTAAGGCCACCTGAATGAGCGGAGTGAGCCCAACTGGTAGTGCCTGATCACCACTGCGACTGTTGGTAAATGAAGTTGCCTGCAGGGGATGGGGTGACACTCCACACCTGGGCATGCTGTATTGCCATCTTTGGGAGGGCCTCTGCCCGTCAGGGGAGGGGCAAGGTTCAGGCTTTGGGACATCAGAGCTGTCACCAGGTGGCAAGTCCACACAACGAGGTTCTAGGAAACATTGAGGATGCCCATCTCTTCCCTTAGTAACCCAGCTTCCTCCCCTTCTGCAGGAAAGGAAGTCTCGCTCCCCAAAGACAATAATAGGCAATACCACCTCCATACACAGTGCCTCCAGAAACCCCTGTTTGGGGTGCATACTTGTCAACTGGAAAAAATTTAACCCTGGGTCTCTTAAGGAAAAGGCTGATAGATAATTGGCTTTATGAAACCAAAGTCTGTACTTCTGTAATGCAAATACCTGGTCTTTAAGAACTCTACCTAGGCCATCTTTTAAAATGCAAATTTATGGGAGGTAAATCTTATCAAGAAATCAAAAGAGAAAAACATTTGCCATTAGAACAAATCGATTTAACTAATTTCAGCTGTTCCTTTCTAAATCAGTGAGTTTTGCTTTATAAACCTGGTCTCATAGAAGTACATCTCTTGAAAGTATGAGTGTGGCACTGGCTGCTGTGGCTGGCAGGTTTGGTTCCTGGTCAGGGCAGGTGCCTAGGTGGCTGGTACAGATCACACGCTCCCCACCCACCTTGGGAGTAGTGCCAGAGGCAACCCACTGATCTGATGATTGATGGCTGTTTCTCTCCCTCTCTCTTTCCCTCCCTTCCCTCTCTCTGGGGTCAATGAGCATTTCCTTGGGTGAGGATAAAAAAAAAAGTGTGAGTGTGCTTCTAGAAGTACCAAAATGTGTTTGCAGATCTAAAGAATGCTAATTACTTAATTTTTTAGGTAACACAGAATTGGAGTTTGGCCCCTTTCACTCTGTTAGAGGGACAAGATTTTCCTTTTGCTTTATCTTATCCTCTCTACCTAATTCCTCTAGAATCTGGCAATTCCTTTTTTTAAAAATATATTTTATTGATTATGCTATTACAGTTTTCCCATTTTTTCTCCCATTTATTCCCCTCCATCCTCCCATCTACCCTCCCACCAGCATTCCCCTCCCCCCACCTTAGTTCATGTCCATGGGTCGTACATATAAGTTCTTTGGCTTCTACATTTCCTATACTATTCTTAACCTCCCCGTCTATTCTGTACCTACCATTTATGCTTCTTATTCCCTGTACCTTTTCCTCTATTCTCCCCCCTCCCGCTCCCCGCTGATAATCCTCCATGTGATCTCCATTTCTGTGATTCTATTCCTGTTCTAGTTGATTTTTTCTTTTAGGTTCAGTTGTTGATAATTGTGAGTTTGTTGTTATATTACTGTTCATATTTTTGATCTCCTTTTTCTTAGATAAGCTGCTTTAACATTTCATATAATAAGGGTGTGGTGATGATGAACTCCTTTAACTTGACCTTATCTGGGAAAACTTTATCTGCCCTTCCATTCTAAATGATAGCTTGGCTGGATAGAGTAATCTTGGATGTAGGTCCTTGCCTTTTATGACTTCAAATACTTCTTGCCAGCTCCTTCTTGCTTGCAAGGTTTATTTTGAGAAATCAGCTGACAGTCTTATGGGAACTCCTTTGTGAGTAACTCTCTCCTTTCCTTTTGCTGCTTTTAAGATTCTCTTATCTTTAATCTTGGGTAATGTAATTATAATGTGCCTTGGTGTGTGCTTCCTTGGGTCCAACTTCTTTGGGACTCTCTGAGCTTCTTGGACTTCCTGAAAGTCTGTTTCCTTATCTAGATTGGGCAAGTTCTCTTTCATTATTTTTTCAAGTTTTAAAATTCTTGCTCTTTCTCTTCTCCTTCTGGAACCCCTATAATTCAGATGTTGGAACATTTAAAGTTGTCCTGGAGGTTCCTAAACCTCTCCTCATTTTTTTGAATTCTTGTTTCTTCATTCTCTTCTAGTTGAATGTTTATTTTTTCTTCTGCTCCAAAATTGTTGATTTGAGTCCCAGTTTCCTTCCCTTCACTGTTAGTTTCCTGTATATTTTGCTTTATTTCACTTTTCATAGCCTTCACTTCTTCCTCTATTTTGCGAATGTACTCAACCATTTCTGTGAGCATCCTGATTACCAGTGTTTTGAACTGTGCATCTGATACGTTGGCTATCTCTTCATTGCTTACTTCTATTTTTGGAGCTTTGATCTGTTCTTTCATTTAGGCCATTTTTTTTTTTTTTTGTCTTGTGTGCCTGCTACATACTAAGGGGCAGAGCCTTAGGTATTTGCCAGGGTGGAGCAATCCACATAGCTGCAGTTGTGGTGCTGTATGTGGGGAAGGGGTCTGAGAGGGAACAATGCTGCTTGCTTGGCTTTCGGCAGGCTTTCAGTTACTTCCCTTGCTTCCCAAAAGCAAATTGGGTCCTTCTGGTGCTGATTCCTTGGTGGCTGGCTTTGTGTATGCTCTTGGATCCTGTGGGTCTCTCCAACAAACTCTCCTGTGTGGCTGGGAGTTTCTCCTGCTGCCACAACCCTCACAGATTTTTACAGCCAGAGGTTTTGAGGCTTTATTTCCCCGCACTGGAACCCTGGGTTGAGTGGTTTCACTCTTCAGTTGTTCCTCTGGTATCTGCAAGCATACGTGGGACCACCTGTTTTGCCAGCTATTGCCTCACCCACCAAGTCCTCCAGCCTCTGCCTTGACATATGTCCTCTCCATCCCTCCTATTAGTCTGAATGAATGTTTCTTCTTTAACCCCTTGGTTGTCAGACTTCCATACAGTTCGATTTTCTGGCAGTTCTGGTTGTTTTTTTGTTTTTAAATTTGTTGTTATCCTTCTTTTGGTTGTGCAAGGAGGCACAGTGTATCTACCTATGCCTCCTTCTTGGCTGGAAGTTAGAATCTGGCAGTTCTTAATGGCCTGAAGAATCTGTTCCAATGTGGTTTCATGCACCAAGAATTTCACTAGAATGTCATGTCTGAAAGAGTCATGCCGGGACTCTGGATGCCACTGGAAAGGCTTAAGGAATTAAAATGAACTTTTGAAGCTGATAAAAGTCCTTTAGAGAAATAGCCTGGTACCTTGCTTAGTCACATGGTTCACAGCAGTCTTTCCAGGTAAGGAACAAAGGTTGCTTTCCTGAGAGATGGCAAGAAAGTAACCTCATTACATTTTTGGAGACCTTAAGAACTTGAGTAATTTGCCAAAACCTACAGGTATTGCAGACAAAGCCTAATGGCAACTGTGTGGCTTGGCTTCTCACCCTGAGGGTGAGAAGCTCAATCTGAAGATTCCTTATGAGAACCTGTATGATCAATTGCTATTCTTATTGTGCTTATGAAAATAATCAGGCCAAATTAAGACTGAACTTAATGTAGTCTCTCTGATAAAAATGAGAGTGATTTTAGGGGGAAAACTGTGTTTTAATAGAAATCATAATGCCCAATTATAGATCCTAGTTCAGTTAATTGTCTTGAAAGTTTTATTTGTCACCTATAAACTTGAACTGGTTCCTGAATTCTTCTAGTTTTCTTCAACCCTCCAAACTGTTTCATTTTTTATCCTGTCCTTAGACTAGGAATCATTGAGAACTAAACTTTTTCCTCCTAGGGTTGTATATGTCACACAGAATTCACTTGAGCACCTGGTCACATCACCAGAGAAGTTCAAACCGCAAACAAGGAGGACCTGTCAGACCGTCACTGCTTGCCTTCACTCCAGCAAAGCCTTACATCTGGACGTCTTCTCAACTGACAGTCTCGCAGTCTCAAACACTGGTTT
Organism: Trachops cirrhosus; assembly: GCA_028533065.1. Lineage (NCBI taxonomy): Eukaryota > Metazoa > Chordata > Mammalia > Chiroptera > Phyllostomidae > Trachops > Trachops cirrhosus. The sequence goes on along the minus strand of CM052545.1, from coordinate 55,923,707 downwards.
ATGATTTGCTGTGTTCATTAACCTTTGGGTTTTTTGTTTTCATAGACATACACCTTATTTTCCTGATTACTTGTTCACACAGGATAGGCCTCACTTTCGAAGCCCATCTGCATCACCACCTCCTGAAATGAGACTCAACGGTTTGGCTGAACTGACTTGTTTTCAGGACTAGATGGCTGAGTCAGTAAAGAATGGAGTGGTCTATCAGCTTTGCTTCTAGAATGTAAAAGTTAATTAACTGATTTATAGAGAGGGGAGGGAGGGAAAAAGAGAGGGAGAGAAACATCGACAGGTTGCCTATTGTATGCCCCCAGCTGGGTACCTGGCTCACAACCCAGGCATGTGCCCTAACTGGGAATTGAACCATCAACCTTTTGCTTGGCAGGCTGATGCTCAATCCACTGAGCCACACCAGCCAGGGCATAAAACTTAATTATTTAAAGGTGGGGCTGAAGGGACCAAAGTCTCGCCACCTTGAGGCTGCTTTCTCTTTTCTGCCTAAGTGTTTCAAACAGAAAAGGCTTGTTTTAGGGGAAAATCTTGGAATGTTCCCCTTAGCCTAGTTTGAATTAAGTACGGTAAACAAGAGGGCTTCAGACAGGTGTAACACACCTCTGTCCAGGGAAGCCCCTCCTCCAACTTAATTTGACACACTGAAGTTAATCTCAACCTTCATCACCTGGTTCTTACCTCTCATCAGACCTTTAGTTGCTATAATTCTCCTCATTTTAGGACCATGCTTTTCAACCTTCTTGCCAAACTGTCACCTCTAGAAAAAAGGACACTTACTTGTCTAGCAGTGCCAACATCATATCTGTCACCTCCCAAGAACAGCAGGTTGACCCAAACTTTACAAAACCCCGTTCCTTCACATGAAGGCTCCCCTTCTCTTCTGCTCCCCTCTTCCTTTGGCAGATAGCAAGAATCTCTGGGCCTGGGGACAGGCAGGACTACAGCCCTTGACAACAGGAAGAAGCTACAGAAGATGAGAACTTCAACCATTTACCCTTCTAAGATTACCAGTCCCAGGGATCTTTGTGGGGGAAATGCTAGTTAATTATAACAAAAGGAAGGGAGCAAAGGGAATCAGACGTTAAGCATAATAAATGAGAGAGCTGAGTTGGACAATAAGCTGCCTCACTAAGAAGTTGCAGCATTCATCAGCTCCCTAGGGGGTTGCTGCACCCTCCACCCTCGGGATCTAATTTCTAAAGTGGGCAGGAAGGACCTTACCAGTCATTAGCTGGGATCACCAATGAAGGAATAAAACCAGCAGGAGAAATTCCTCAGCTGGGCAAACGCACTGCAGAAGCCAAGATGGCGCAGGGGTGTGTCCTTCTACTTTGAGGCATGTGCAGTGGGAACCAAGATGGTGATCAAAAAAAAGTTTCTAATCTGGGGGAAAGACCGGATTGGTTAGGGGGAGAGCCCAGCACAAGCCCATGAAGAACTGGGAAATTGACTGGTTGATTTGAAAGAGCACCTGGTCCTTCCCAAGCCCGAGATAATATAATCAGAGTTTAATAAAGGCTTGGCCCAGTAACACACCTTCATTCACCTGTTCATTCACATGCTCTCTCTCTGTAGCAACCATGTGGGTCTAGCAGCTGCGCAGGCCCTGAGCACAGGCCCCAAGTGTGAGCCCCGAAACCACACAGGCTCCATGTGTGTTCCAAGTACAAGCCTGGCTGGAGCATGGGCAGGAACAGAGGCTAACCGAGCTGGATGGGGACAGAGACTGAATTGGACTGAACCAATGGCACAGAATTTCTGGACCCTAGCCCTTCTCTGAGCTGGACAAAGACAAGACTGGAGTTCTTCAACAGTGGGATGGACAGAGATGAGACACTGGGAACGTGGGGGCAATCTTTTATTTCTTGTCCAATAAATCTTACCTCAACCTCCCATGCGGGAGTCCCTGGTAATGCCTTTTTTGCGACTCTGTGAAAAGATCCCATTTCTACCAGCAAGACTCCATTTCCACTGGCAACACTCCCTACTCTTGGGAGGTCTCAGATCCCTGGGGGGAACCCAGAACCAGCTCCAACTGTCTTAGAGCTGGTGGAGGTACCTCCCAGACTGTCTGCTTGTGCTTGTTTTCAGCATTTTCATCTTTTTTTGTGTGTGTCTTTGGTACTTTTGGGGAAGGCACATAGGAGGCTGCCATACTATTTTAAACCTCAACAACTCCCCTTCTCTTTTAAACTCAAGGTTTTAAACCCATCCCAGAAGTAAGGCCCTTCAGGAAATTAGCTTGCATTTGTTTCTCTCCCCCAGGCATAACTTCACAGTTTCTGCAACACAGCAAGGCAAGGAGGGAGGCAGCAAACTCTGAATATTAACCAGCAAAGGTGGATAGCTTCAATGTTGAAACCACCAGAGCCAGAATGCACAAAGCTGCTTATGAGGCTGTAATCAAACACAGCCCACCAGAAGGAAGTTAATTAGTCCAGAGGGCAAGAAGGAGGCGGAACAGGCTTCTTTTTCTCTTGGTGGTTCTAGAACATCACAGGCAGCTCCTCCTGAGGGAGGGGACAGTCTGTAGAATACTGGCCTTAGCTGAGTGACTCAACTCCGTGTCCACTTCCCCATGACATTTTGGCTCGCCTTGGGGTGGGTGGAGATGGGAGGGTTCCCAGGGGAGGGAATAAAACTGTCAGGTGCTGTTAGGGAGATGCAGCCCCAGGAAGTGACCAGGGAGAGAAGCCAGACATCTCAGAATGAAGGGGCCTGGTGCAGATTCTAAGCAGCTGCTTGCTGAATGAAGACAATGGCGTCTTAGGAATGAGGGCAGAGTCTTTTTTTTTTTTTAAGATTTTATGTATTTATTTTGAGAGAGGGGGGAAGGGAGGTAAAAAGGGAGGGAGAGAAACATTGAGTGGTTGCCTCTTGTATGTGCCCTGACCGGGGATGGAACCTGCAACCCAGGCATGTGTCCTGACATAAAATCAAACCAGCTACGTTTTGCTTTGTGGGATGGTGCCCAACCAACTAAGCCAAACTGGTCAGGGCAGGAGGGCAGAATCTTAAAAGTGCCACAGGGAACAGAGGGGACGTCTGCAGTCAGTGTACACAATGAATGCCAGAAACAGGTATGGGAGGCAGTGGGCTATGTGGTGGCCCCCAAAAGACATGTCCCAGTCCCAGTCCCCGGAACCTGTGCATGTTACCTTATTTGGGAAAGGGTCTTTGTAGATGTGATTAAGTTAAGGATCTTAAAATGAGATTGTCCTGGTGGGCCCTAAATCCAGGTGTCCTTATAAGAGGTACACAAAGAAGACACAGAGAAGAAGGCAATACAAAATCCCTCCAGAGATTGGAGGGATCCAGCAGCCATAACCACTAGGAGCTGAAAAGGCAAAGGAAGAAATCTCCCCTACAGCCTTTGGGGGGAGAGGGGGTGCTTCTGGCACCTTGATTTCAGACTTCTGGCTTCAGAACTGTGAGAGATTAAATTTCTGTTGTTCTATAGCACCAAGTCGGTGGTCATTTGTTATGGCCACCCTAGGAAACTAATACGCCAAATGGAAATAGAGGAGGCATTTCCCCAGGGAATACACCAGGGAGAAAAGGCCAGGGCAAGTGGGCTTGGAAGCCTGCACTCTGGCGGTGCCGACCTCAGCCAGGAGCACAGCTGTGGAAAACCAAGAACCGCTATTGTCAGAAATGTACGTGCTGTCTCATCGGCCCTGCTCCTCTGGGTGCATGTAGCCCCGTCACACTCTCCTTCGCTCTTTGCTCCCAGAGGCAGGTCTGGGCTAGTCAGAAAGGCTTCCTGTAGAACCATCTGCCTGAAGATGGTTCCTAGCTCACTACAAGAAAGAACATTTAAAAACACATGGTAAAGGTAATTCTGACACATGCAACAACAAGGATGAACCTTGAGGACATTATGCCAAGGGCAATAAGCCAGACACAAAAGGACTAAGTCTATATGATTCCACTTACATGAGGTACCTAGAGTAATCAAATTCATAGAGGCAGAAAGTAGAGTGGTGGCTGCCGGGTTGGGAGACTGAGAAAGGGGAGTTAGTGTTTAACAGGCACAGTTTCAGTTAGGGAAGATAAAAAGTTCTGGAGATGGATGGTGTTGGTGATGGTGCACAGTAATATGAATGCACTTAATGCCACTGAACTGCACACCTAGAAGTGGTTAAAATGGTAAATTTTATGTTATATATAGTTTATCACCATTAAAACAAGTGGTGAGCTCACAGTCATCAGAAGTATGTAAGCAGTGGAGAGATACCAGTGCTCAGCCCTGCTATGGCAGGGGATTTCTGTATGAAGAGGGAAGGTAACCACTAAGGCATCTTCCTTGGGCTCCCTGTGATTCTTGTCATTAGCATGACCTTGGGTGCACATCCCAGAGCCGAGGGTGTGGGGTGTACACCATGCAAGAGGATGCCTCTGAACAGATGCAGGAGGTAGGGCCCTGAGAACAGGAAGAACAGGGAAAGAACAGAGAATCAAGAAAGAAATAGAACCTAACCCAGTGATGAAGCTACCTGGATGAAGGAAGAGGAGGAGAAGTTTGGGGGTGGAGGGAAGTGAAGACTGGAGAAGAGGAAAGGTCACTTGTACCAGAGGATGTGGGCTGAGACCATCCGCTGGCAGCTGACACTTGGAGTTCAAAGGCCCAAACAAGCATCTTCCTGGGCTCAGTGGCTCTCAAGAGCAAAACTGCTTCCTTGGTTACAAAGTCTTCTTAATTCAGAAAGGGGTGAATTAAACTAGACCAGGAGATACTGAAGTAAATCAAGCTCAGATAAATTTAGGAATGTATAACTCTGGTATTTCATACATGTGTAACATTTAAGAGAATTAGGTATATCAGAGTTCCCACAGATTAGCCTTGCAATTCCAATTTAAAATGGGTAATTGAGTCATCCACTTCAGGCTTATGATTTTAAGCAGAACGTTGAAAGAGGATCTGGCTGAGTTTCTGACAGTTTTGAGATGTCTGAGAGAACTTAATATTTGCCCTACTTATACACTTAATTTGTTAGATTTTAAGAACTGTTTTAGGAACTTGGAATTTTAGGATGGCTACTTATAAGCTTAAGAAAACATCATACATTAAATTTGTAAAAATCACTAAGATATTTAAAGAAATTTAAAGTTATAAACACCCCCACCCTTAAATGTAATCATTGAAATCAACTATATTCGAAAACAGAATAATGAAATTTGTAGATTAAACTTAAAATCTTGGGGAAACATTAGGCTTCAAAATTCTACTCCACACCAATTACACTTAAATTTAAAAAAATCCACTTCAATATGCTGAACAGTAACAGAAAACCCAAGCAGCCCTAAGGCGTCTGTGTGAATGTGCGGTGCCTGTGCACAGAGACACTCCCCCCCCGCCCCCCGCCCCCCGCCCCCCGCCCACAGGAACACCACAGAAAATCTCCCAGGGACTCAGGGATGCAGAAGGGGCCCCAGGGGCAGCTCCAATTCTGTGGGTGGGGAGCATGCTGTGCCAGGGCAGGGAGGGCTGCTGACTGTAAGGGCCCGCAGCCTGCAGCTCACGACAACACCAGGCAGCAAAGCAAACTTGCAGAAGTCAGAAAGCAACCCCAGCCCTGCCCTGCAACACCAGAGCAGGGCCTGAGGTGTCCAGGGTGGGCACTGCTCTGCCCTGGGCCACAGCCTTGGATGCTGCTTTTTGAGGGCAGGCTGGCTCAGCAACCCCTGTCCCTAGGCCCACAGAGCTGATGGTACCCACGGGGATGCCCACGGCACACAGCTGGAGAGGGCTGAGTTGAGGAGGTCAGGTCAAGAAATGGCTGTTGGAGGTGACTGGCCAGCCACTGCCTGCTGCCTGACCTGCTCACTGGAGTAAGGGGCACTGGGGTTTGGTGGTCACATCTAAGGGTTGCTGTCCCCTCAGGGACTGCCTGTACTCTCAGGCTCCTCCAAGGTCACCGAGCCCCTGCAGCATTTTGAAGCCAGGCATCCTGGCAGGCTGGCCTGCCTTTATTTTGACAAGTGCTTGCACCAGACCTGCCCTCCCTGCCAGGACACGGCAGCTTTGCTCAGTGAGGGGCTTCATGGCTGTGTGTTGTTTGTGTTTCAACTTGGAAGTCTTTAAAAATGACATCCTCTGAAAGAAAAGGGCTTTTGGAAACAGATGCCTGGCTGTTGCCAAGTGTGATTTAATTAAAATCCCAAGAAACAGCACCAGCAACAAACAAATACCAAAAAGATACTTTCTCTTAAAAAGAAATAAAGTCAGCTGGGAGGCTGAGAAGCCTGAGGAGGGTTTGGTCTGCTCCCCTGGGACCACAGCTCCACCCCAACTCTGCTTAAGTCACTGTGTGGTCCCGGGCAGCCACCCCTACAGATGAGGATGTACAAGCTCACTGTTCCTGAAGATAGCAGAAAGAGGGAGAAGGGCATCTTGGACCGCAGAGGTTTGGACACTAGAAATTCAACCAATATCCATTTCCTTTTTCGTCTCAGACTTTTTAGCTACTGTGCTTTACGGCTCAATGAAAAGGTGGTGGCATTTGCAGCACTTCCCAAACTTACTTCTCAAGCCCACCCGGAGCCCCTCATCAGAGCATCCCATAAGGCTGGGACTCTACTGCAGGAAGTCCCTGAGGTCCCTCTGTTCCTACATTCCACAAATTCTTAGCACTTATGATCCATTCCAGAGCCCTCCTGATCGCTCTGCTTGGGAAAGAACCGGAATCTGTTGTTTATGCCCTCCAGTGAATGCACTTAAACCTGTTTGTCCCTCTCTGTGATAATTCTGTCCATTTCAGATGAGAGGTTTGGTTTCCCTGTCAGAGGAACTCTTGGGTCATGACTGAGGCAGAGCAATGACTTTGGGGCTCCTCCAGCTCTCCAGCAACCTGCTTCCCAAGAAGAAAAGCCATTTCTCAGAGTGAGAAGCTGAGGACTTGAGGGCCATCTTGTACAGTGAGCAAGTGGCAGGGACAGGAGGGCCCAGAGCTCCTAGAAGTTCCTAACTCCATCTCCCCCAGCTGCCAGGCCTTGGGGACAAGCATATTACTAGTCAGGGTTCTCCAAAGAAACAGAACCCATGGAGAGAGAGAGAGAGAGAGAGAGAGATTGAGAGAGAGAGAGAGAGAGGGAGTGTGTGTGTGGGGCGGGGGGAGGGAGAGGGAGAGAGAGAGAGGGAGAGATACTGATTTAAGGAATAGGCTCATGAATTTGGGATAGGGCAAATCTGAGCCTGAGGTCTGCAGGGTGGAAATGCAGGTAAGAGCGCACTGTGCAGTCTCAAATCTGGAGGCATCTGGAGGCAGAACTCCTTCCAGCCTCTTCTCTGAAGGCCTTCAGCTGATTCAGGGGTGAGGCCCCCAAAATTATGGAGGGTCATCTGCTTTACTCAAAATTCAATGATTTAAATGTTAATCTCATCTAAAACATGCCTTTGCAGTGGCACCTAGACTTGTATGTGAACAGAAACTGGGTACCACAGCCTGGCCAAGCTGACACATAAAATTAACCATCCCAACAAACAAAGGGTCTCTGCCACTTTAAATCTCTAGGTCAGAGGCAGGCCCAGGCAAAGCCTCCAAGAGTCTGGGTGAGCAGAGATGAGTCACCCTGGAGAAGGGATCCAGCTTGCTCCCTACTCTGGGCAGGAAGCTGTGAGGGAGGGGGGGCGTGGCAGGAGATCCCCAGGATCCCTGACTGTCCGCAAGGCCCTGCATGTGCCTCTGGGCCCAGTTAATTTCCCCAAGACCTTTCGAGCCAGAACCAGCGAGCACAATGGCCTGTCACTAAGGAGCTTCATGCCATTCTCCAGGCAGGGGGGCAGGCAGGAGCTGGCCCAGGAAGGGAGCCACAGCGACACAACCCAGGTAGGTGGCATCCTCCCCATCTTCAAGCCTTGTTCTTCAGGGCCTCATTCTCCTGCAGTTGGAAAAACAGGGGCCACACCAGCAGCAGCAAGAAGGAACTAGTGAGACTTAAAGAAGGAACAAGAGGTTGAAAGCTGTGTCCTTGGGCAAGGCAGGGACCTCTGCCTGGTTCCTGGAAGGTAACTGAGTTTGTCCACAGATTCCAGGGACCCTGGGAGGGTGGGGGTGGGGTGGAAGTGGGTGAGATGCAACGAGCAAAGCCATAGGCCCGGTGAAGGCCCAGGGCTTGCCGCCAGGGTCCTAGGCCTCTCCTTCTATCCCACCATCCCTGCATTCTGCCCACAGGGTCTCCCTCCGCAGACCTCTTCCCTCAAGAGGATGTGCAGGTGGAGCCCACCAGGAGCACTTTGCTCCACACCTGCTCTCATGTGCCCCACCAGCTGGCCTTACACCTTCGGGTTCCTGAGCATCTTTTGCCAGTTTCCCTTATTCCATCCACATTCCCCCTCTCCTTTTCAGGCCTGCCTCCCCTGACCTCCCCTGGGTCCCCCTCTTTAGAATATCTCAGCACCGACTACAGCATGCCTTCTCACCAAAGAAACCCGGGGAGCCCCTTTCCTTCCCTCCCATTCCACCAGGGAGCAGGACGGGCAGATCCAGGCCCCCCGGACCTCTGACGACATGAAGCCCCAGCGCCGCCCGTCTTCTGGTGGCTGGGACCCAGACTGACAGGCCTGAGCCAGTCAGACTGTCACGTACAAGGTGGTCAGGTAGCCCACTGAAGGGTGGGACGGCTGGCACAGCACCTGGTACAGGTGGGCTTAGCGCTCATGCTTACCCCTCTGTAGCTCTTGCTTTCTCCTGCTAGCTCCCACACCTGGTGGGAAGTGACATCCCTATAGGAAGGCCACTAGGTGCCTTAAGTAAGAGATTATAAACCATCTCAGCCAGCACCTCCCGGACACGCTGAGTGTGCTGTACGCCTTTCCCCCAGAACACAGGTCTTAAATCCTCAACAACTGTGTCCTGGCAGGTGCCACAGGGGAGGACAAGCCCAAGGCAGCCATCTCAGCAGGTGTCTGAGTATGGGTGGGGCCAGGGTCAGGCACCGCTCCTGGGTGGCCCCACTGACCAGACAGGCTGGGCTTGGCGAGGCAGCCTGGTGCTTAGCAGAGGAACCAGGAATGGCCACTCCAGCCCTGCAGGGAACTTGGGAAACAGGCCCCTGGGCAGTAGGGCAGGCAGTTCCATTTAACCCCCCACGGGAAGTGGAAATCAGGAAGACAGGTTTGGTTTCCAGCGAGGATTCCTCTGGGGCCACAAAGCCCTTCCTTCCTGGCAGCATCTGCAGGCTTTGCCTCCCTCCACCCCCCACCCCCCACCCCGCTCCCCCAAGGTCTATAACACAGCCTTTCCCAAGGCCTGCCCCACCCCCTGCATCCTCCCCCCTCGCCCCCTCAGGGTCTCAAATGAGGTAGAGGTGGAGGCTGAGGGGCCAGGCCAGGGGAGGGGTGCAGTGAGGGTGGGGCTGCCAGGTGAGCTGGGACCAGCTGGCTGTGGTGAGGCTTTGTGGGGCTGCACAGGTGTAGTGTGGGCTGTGTTGGCCCCTGTCTGCTCCCAGCACCATTCTTACTACTCTGTGGGGCCTGTGTCCTGTGTGCCAGGAGGCAGTGACTGTATTTACACAGCTCAGAGCAGCGGGCGCTGTGGAATCCCAGGCTGCCAGTCCCTGCTCCCTGCAGGTGGATGGTATACTAGAGTGAGGAGGGCCTTGGTCTCCTCTTGGGGTCCTGCCCCTAGCCTGGTGGCCCTAAGTTGGACATGGGTACCCTGCAAGCCTCCTTGGACAGGCTGTAGCTACAGGAGAAGGCTCCGTGGGGACAGCGGCTGAGGCAGGGGCAGGGGCGCCTGCTGGGGGAACAGAGAGAGCTGGGGCTTCCTGCAGGGCATGGGGGAGTCCTGGGCTGAGGGTATGGGGAGAAGAGAGACAGGTCTGAGCATCACAGCAGCTGAGAGGGGCCATGCAAGGCAGTTGAGACAAAGCCCCTATGGAGATGGGGGGGGTGACTCCCTGTAGCTCCCACGCCCAGTGCCTGTGCCTATTTAGGGGGGTGCATAGCAGCTAGCGGGTGCTGTGTGCCTACACCACCCCCCGACTGCTGTCCCCTACTGCCACTGTTCTGGCTGTCTGCCCAGCCTGGCCACTTGGCATCCATCAATGGCAGAGCTGGGAGCTGACTAGCCACAGCAGGCTCTACACTCCCGTCTACAGCACCAGCTGCCACTCTGATCCATCCTAGAAAGAGCACCATGATAGGCTCTTTCTCCATTTCTTCCTGGTGCCACCCATCCCTCGGGCACCCAGGAGTGCCAGCCAAGTGAGAGAACCAAGTACTCCTGCAGCCAGGCACCTGAAGCTCTGCCTGCACTGGGAGGTCTGGGTCCCTGTGGGCAGGAGAGGCTCAGAGCTGGGGTGACATCAACAATGAGTGAGCCCTCAGGGCAGGGGACCTGGAAGAGGGGGGAGAGCTGGCAGCCTCCGCAGGTGGGGGAGGGCCATGAGGTGGGCAGGCAGAAGGGCTGCGGACAGGTCTGTTTACCCCAGACACCCACGTGAAGGACCCACGGCTCCTGGGACGACAGACCTCTGTCAGTGCTGGCCTTCGCTCTCGTACTGTGGCTTGCAGCGCCACGCAGGCCTCCCAGGTCTTCTGCTCTGGCCTCTGCCCCCGTGTTGTGTGACAACACTCCTTTGCCAGACAAGGGGCAAGTCGCTAGGGCTGCTGTCAGCAGGACAGGCTGGTCTCTGTAGTGGCCAGTATGTGGGGTATGTGGTGGGGGTGGCCACAGAACCCCTGGGGGCTGCATCCCTATGAAGCCCCTCCCGTCATCCCAGCTCCTGCACTGGCAGGGGCCCAGGGAGTGACCTCACAGCATGAATGTGAATCCAGCTCAGAGCCTGGAAGAAATAACCAACTCATCCAACATGGGAATCAATGCCTCTTTCTGAAAACACAGCCAGCTGATGGGACCTGTGTGGTGGCAGGGAGCTCAGTGGTCATCCTGGCCACCCTCCCCTTCAATTTTTAGATGGGAAGCTAAGGCCAGAGAAGGGAAGGGCCTGGGCAAGTTCAGGGCTAAGCTGGTTCCCAGTGAAGGCAGCCACAGCCTCAAAGCCCTCACGGTGGGCCACGTGGAGCTTGGCCACTGGCTCTGGCCACTGGAGCCTCACAGTCCTCTCCGTGCAGTAAGGGACAGTGGCTACCAATGCTCTTCCTGTCTGGTTGCCGGCTGCCTCCCCGGAGCCTGGAATAGAGCCTGGAAGAGCAGGCACAAGACTGTAGATGCATTCACTGAAGTCCTACAGTCTTAGTCTCATTCATCTGTATTTTCTCATTTTCCTATAGTTGTGCAATGCTTTTATATTACAAAAACCTACTACTTTTTACTTTAAGAAATATCCTGCCAACCTCACAAGACTATTCAAGGAGCAAAATACAAACAAGAAAATGCTCTGTAGACTGGAAGGCAGCTTGCAGATGGGAAGGGCATCTCCAATGACTGCTCTTCCCCCAAGGCGCTGAGCCAACACCAAATAACCAGGATGGGTGGGGGCCTCTTCCCACCTCCTACTCCTTCCACTTCTCAAGGGCCCACTGCTCCTCCAGTCTTCCAACTTTGGAGGTTGGGGCTGGGGGAGTGGTGGGCAGAGTGTAGAGGGAAGCTGACCAAGGATAGGCAAACTAACACGAGATGAAAAGTTGATTCTCACCCAAGGGAAGGGAGAGACAGAGAGAAATACACAGATATCAACAGAAGCTGCAGGAAGTGGTGGGGAGACAGGCAGAACAATAGGCGTGGATGTTGAGGACCAAAAGGGGCAGGGTAGGGGCATCTCTCGAGGTGGGCACTGACCTCAGACCTCAGGCAGTGTGGCCTGCTCTGCAGGCAAACACACCCTGAGCTTCTCCAAATTGGCTGGCTCCTGTGCCTATCCTGTTGAAGATAAAGTTGGAAACATCAAAATGCCACATCCCTTAGAGCAGCAGCCATTGGCAGGGCTCCACATGGCTGCAGCAACCAGGAGTTTGAGCTAATGAAAGTTAAAAAAATAAAAATAAAAAGCTGGGAAATACTCCCGGAGAGGTACATAGCACCGCTCAGAGCCGGTGGGTGGGGTGGGGAGGACAGCAGGCACTGCGACAGGGAGAGGGGGGTGCCAAGGTCACCATTCTCACTAGAACAGCCGACTCTTCAGTGACAGTAAGCCCCAGATGCAGCAACTGAGTCTGCTGTTTTAAACAGGGGGCCCCTCCTACACTCCTGCTTCTCCCAGTGAGAGGGTGTGATCCAGACAGAAGGGAGGGGCAGAGAGGGCGTGTGTGTCGTTTTTCTCATAGGTCACCCATAGGGCTGCTTTGGCAGGGGCAGGTGGCTGCCCCAGAACCTCACTCTAGGGGGGAGATCTCCTCAAATGTTGACCTTACCCTTGGGCATCCTGATGGGGAAGCCAGAGAAAGGCCCTAATCATCTGCATAACCCTTCTGCCAGGTGGCTCCACGGGCGGGAGGTATGTGGGGTGCAGAGAGGAACCGCTAGAACACTGAGCATGGGGAGGAGTGATGACACCCACTCTGTGGACTTCCGGAAGGCTAACCTGGTCTGCGGCTGGGTGCAAAATGCAAGTCAGTCTGAGCCAGAGCCCACTGGCTCCTCAGGGGCAGAGGCAGCGGTTCCTGAGAAGTTTAAAACCATTCAGTAAGGATTTCCTAAAAACCAACTGTGCCCAGCATGGAATCTACAGCCTCTGCCCCAGAAAAGTGTGCAGAGAAATGACACAGCATTAGGTGAAGGGGGAGGGTGTGCAACTCTCCACCAAGGAGCATGCATGGTGGGGGTGTCCATGGAGAGACCCCAATTTATTTCAGGAGCTCTGAAGAAAGAGCAAAGCAGGTTCTGGTCATCCCTGAAGAGGTGGGCACTTGTTCCAAAAGAAAGCCCCACCCACCAGACCTAAAGCCAGGAGACCTGGCCCAGCACCAGGCCATGCGGTCACGCCTGGCCACACAGAGCCTGCTGTGTCCCTGGCCTTAGAAACCAGTGAAGCAGGTTCTCGCTCTGTATTCCTTCTGCATCTTTATCACTGGAAACGCCTGTGCCCAGCCCGGTCAGAGAGTGGTGGATTTTAAAAGAAGTTTCTCTCTGTGCATGGAATGAACATGATTCCACGCAAGCAGCAGATCAGGAACACTGAGGCCGGCCTCTTCCGACAGGCCCCAGCCCCTCCCACCGCCTCGGCAGAGGCCCCAGAACACACCTGCCAGATGGGATCCCCGAGGTGCTCACGGAGGCTGGGCACTGTGCCATCTCTCTATCTAAGAACACCACCACCTGACAGGCTGCCGGGAACGGCCAAGCCCCTTGGGCCTTGCTCCCAGAAATCCAACCACACTGAGGACAAACGTGTCAGGTCCCATGGCCACACTGACATGCCTGGTGAGGGCACCCCCCAGCACACAGTTGTAGCCTGGGAGCTGAATGCTTTCTGAGTGTCCACCCTGACTGCGGTGGCAGACACACATCTGCACAGCTCAGACTTACTAAAGACTGTTACAGGCCTGTGGGTGATCAATACGATGCCAGGGACAATGGTGGCCGTGGTGTCCCCACCCTCAGGAAATCTAGGACTTAGTCTGACAAACAAAAGGGGCATCAGGGGAGTCTGTCTATGGATAACAAAATGCCACCCAGTGTGATAAGGACCCAAGAGCCAACTGGACTCCGAGCTGGGGGCCAACATGGCCCAGGAAAGGTAAGGGGCATTCAGCAGAAAAAAGGAAATACATTCTGGGTGAAGGAAGACTAAGATCAAGGCCAAGGCTGGGGGCCTCCCTACTTGCTGTCTGGTGGCCTGTCAACCTGTTTGCCTAAAGAGCTTTTCATAGGTGAGGTGTCAGAGCAAAAAAGATGACCTCAAGGGCCATTCCACTCAGTTTTTGTCTCTGGGTAGAAAAGACCTGCCCCATCTCCAGGTCCCCAGAGAGCTTCCAAGTGCTTGTCTGTTATCCAGTCCCTTTTAGGAAGCAAGATACCCTAGATCCCGGGGGCAGGGAGAGGTTCTTGTTTGCATTAGCTGATGTGCCTCCTGCTCCCACATGCAGAGTAAAGCCAGTCCGCCCACTGGGGCTATAGCAGACTGAACCAGGAGTCCGTGTCCAAGCCACACCACTGGGAGGGGCAGGCAGGCTAACACTGGGTAGCTTTGCCCACTAGGGCTGTGCCATACTGAGTGGCAGTAAACCAACCCAATCACACCCTCTTTACAGGAAAGCGGGGAGACTAGTGAACAGGAGGAAGTGAGCCACTTCAGCTCATGTATCCTGGGGAAACTGACCACTTACTCTGGTGCTGCATGAAGCTGGCTGACGTCCCAGTCTGGAAATTTTGGGACTCAGAAAAACTGTTGGGCTGGCTCTCACCCCTCTTCAGGACTAAAGGTTACCTCTTCCCTAGGGCTCCTCAGAGATGGCAAGCCTGATCCCAAGACTCAGGGAGGGACATCTCGGGAAGCCTGAGGCCTGCAGTGTTAGGGCTGGGGAAGGGGAAAGGCGTGACCTCTTCCATCCTCAGCTGGCTTCTCTTATCCCCATGAGTGCCCACTCCGGACAGCTTCAAATCTGCAGTGAGCTTTGCATCCAGACTGGGCCCCAGCCAGACAGACAGAATCCCAAAGTTCTGTGAGCTTGGTTTGAGAAAGGATACCAAGACCTTGGTTGTAGCCTGGCCAAACCCAAAGAAGGGCTGATTCTTCTGTTTCTTATCATCTTTGCTGTAAAAACATGTCTTGATTTGCAAAGCCAACACAGTTTCATACACTCTGTACCGTTTGCTCCGCTCAGTATCCTGGATACCCTTTGTGGAATGAGGAAACAAAACTCAGATTATCGGCTGGGTCAAAGGTCAAAGCAGACTGAGGAACAGAAGGCAAGCCTCTGAGCTGACCCTTGGCCCAGGCTCTTCTCATGATTATATTGCTCCTAAAGGGATGGGGTCATGCTCTGCTCCTTCAAGGCAGCTTCCAGGCATCCTGTCTGCATCACTGGCCACAGCTTGGGATCGCTAACATTAAGCAAGTGACAAGCATGGACAGCTGGAGAGTCTGCAATCATGGACCCCCTGATCTTAGATTTGAATGAGGGGCATTCAGAAGCAGCAGCAGCAGTCACCATGAATTGCCACACACGATCCTCAGTTTCTGCTTCCATAGCGGGTGGAGGTGTGGTACCAGACCGGGGCATATGCTGAACTTGGGGTTTGTGAACAAACCCTCTGAAATTCTTGCAAGCATGTGTATGCTGGTATATTTGTCTGGGAAGAATGTCTTTTGAGACCTCAAAAAGCTCAAGGACTTGAGGTTAAGATTGCAGGGATTAAAGATCTCAGTCAACCTCCAACCTTGGGGCTCTGGGCACACACAAACCCTGCAGCCAAAGGGACATTGTTAAACACAGGAGCAAGTGCCCTGCAAATGCAGGAGACTGTTACTGTCCTGGCTGTCATTACTTCTGCCTGGTCCCCAATACCAACCCTGTAGGTTCGAGACAACACCACAGTGGGACTGACCACCCTGAGCTCTGCACACACCCCTGTCTTTGCCTATTGGGTTATGGAAGATGTTCTCCCTGGCCTGACCTCCAGTGAGGCCCTGGGTGTTTTCCTGTCTCCCAGTGACTGCTCATCCCCCTTCTGAACATCACCAGCTTCAGGCTAAAGAAGGAAACTAGATGGAAAACCACAATTTGGGAGAAAGACCACTTCAGCGCACAGCACAGACCCTGCTCAACATTCCCCTGAACAGCCTCAGGGTCCTAGAAAGCCGTCTGTCTCTCATGGACACATGGATACCAGGCTACAAAGCTGCAGACATGCCCGTAGCTGGCTCTGGAGAGGCCTACAGACGCTGCCCACAGCTGGGGGACAAAGAAGCCAACACGCAGGGGTGGGGGAGGGGGCAAGTTATACCTCTGTTTACACAAAAAAGGGGGAAATCTGATTACACCCAGCCTGCCCCCCAGTCCTGCCACTAAGAAGTCCCATCAGGACACCAACAAGACCAGTGTTTCTCAGGAAACACTCCCTGTCTCAAGGGCCCTGTGGGGCCACAGGAACTTATCTATGCTCCACAAACCAGGGAGAAGGTCAGCTTCAGCATGTGGAACCACACTCAGCCCAGATGAGCCGGAGGCACCCACAGCGTTGGTCTCCTGTGTCCTAAAGAATGCTTACTTCACTTCATTCTTTTCCCCTTCAAGAAGGGCTTGTCTTGTCCCCACCTGTCAGCCCCTCCCCCTTCTGTTTCCCCAGAAGCACCCACCCTGGTGCTGGGGGAACAGCATGTGATCAGTAGAATCTTCTTACTGTCTGGTGTGCAAATGAGATATGATGGTCTGGAAAATCCATTATTCTGTTTGAAAGCCAAAGAGTTTCCACAGAGGTCATGCACTGGTCTCCAATTTTTGAAAGACAAAAAGAAACACACCCAGCTAAAGTTATGTGGTGCATAATGCCATGTTTCTTTGATGATTCAATTCAGAGAAGGCACATGGGGATCTAGTGGCAGCTCAGGCCTCATTCTGTTTGGCATAGCTTGAGGCAAGAGCTGACCCCCACCCATCCCTGCCCCAGGTCTCTGCTTCCCTTTCTTTGTGCAGTGTGCACCTTGGGACCACATACTCCAGGGTCCCAGCAAACAAGATATGAGGAGGGTGAATGCCACAGAATCAGGAGGGACATGTATCTGAATAGGTTTTGGAAGCTCCTCCCAGGAGGGTACCTCTACATCCTCTACAACCAGTGATGGTTAAACTTCAGAAATGCCACCTTTGATCCCCTCTCCCATCCACATAAACCCCACCACTGATAGGGTCAGTCTAGCAAGAATATGGGCCCTAGACTCACCCCCCGCCAAAGCTGGGTAAAGACAATCTATTTGGTGATGCAGGGGGTACACCCTCCTGCCTCTCTCCCACTCAACAAAATCCATGGACCAGGCCACCCTTCCCTCAAACAAAATGAAGGAAGGAAAACAAGCCAAAGACAGGTGGCTGACAGGGCGGGCCCCAGGGCAGCCCTGAAGCAGAGGGGAGCGTCAGATCTGCAGGCAGTTGCTAACCAGTGGGACAGGGACAGGTAGAGGGCAGGGTGCTGGCAGCTTCCTGAAGTTTCTGCAGCCAGATAGTCCCACAGGAAACCAACCCAATTCCCCTCTCCCCTCCAATGTTCAGTAGGGGCTCATAGCTGAGCACCTGTCAAAGTTATTCAGGGGAGATAAAACACTGTCTCCCACCTTAAGTGCAATCTAGAATGCCTCCAGGTGGACAACGACCTAAGGACTGGCATCTCAGCAGCCCCAGGGTCGTGCCCTTGGATTCCCTGGGGAAGCTGACAACTACGAATTCCTTGAGGACCCTTGGCAGAGAGTGACTGCCAGTGGGTAGAGAAGAGGAAAGGCACCTTTGTACTAGGCCAGGCAACCCTCCCCACGTCCCCTCTCCCCATCCATTCCTGGGACCAGCCTCCTCTACCCGCGGAGGAGGGAAGCGGGAACATTATTTCAACAGGTCCCCGGCAGCCCAGCCTTGCCCGGCCATCCTTCCTCCGCCCAGTCCTGAGGCCTCAAATTCCGCGGGAGCACCGCGGCACCTGCTGCCAGACGGGGTTCCATCCCCGGGACAGGGGGCCCTGGGCGGTGTCCTTCGGCGTTTCCCTAGCCTCGCCGGCAAGGGGCGGGGCGCTCTTGAGGCCGGCGCGCCCCGTCGCCGCGCTCACCTGGCGTAGGTTCTGCAGCAGCGTCCCTGCCTCTTCCCGCCGCCCCTGGCGCACCATCCTCAGCAGCTCCTGGACCATGCTAACGCGCCTGTGGTAGGGGGGTAGTCCCCCGCTGGTGCCCGCGCGCCCCGCCTTGTCCCCGGCGCGCAGCAGCAGCGACGCCCAGAAGTCGGGCCGTTCGCGGCGGGGACCAGGCGCCGCGCCGGGGCTGCCCTTCTCCGCCAGGCTGCCCTTGGTCTGCCGGGTGCCCATACCGCGGCGTCCACGACCGGCGGCCCGCCTTCTGGGCTGCAACTTTGGGGGAACTGTTGCGCGCGGGCGGCGCAGGGCGGGGGCGGTGGCGTTGGTGGCCCGCGCGTCCCTCGCTCCGCCCTCCGCGTTCCCCGAGCTCGCTCCCCTAGCGCTCTCCGCCAGCCGCCGGCCCCGCCCCGCCCCCGGCTGGGCTCCGGCTCAGGCTCCAGCTCCAGCTCCAGCTCCAGCTCCAGCTCCCGCCCTTGCGCCTGGGCTCCCCGCCGCCGCGCGCCGCTCTCCTCCTTCCCTCTCATCTTCTTCCCTCCGTTCCTCTCCCCTCCCTTCCCTTCTGCTTCCCTCCCCTCCGCTCCGGGCTAGGGGCTGGCAGGAACCCCTCCGGTCTCGGCTCCAGCACCGCGCCCCCTGCGGGCCGACGTGCCACTGCACCTCCCGGGGAGCAATTGTGCGGTGGCTACCGGGGCGGGCAGGCCGTGGGAGCCATCGCTTGTCCCCACTAGGTTCCCCAGATGCTTCCACTACCTCACGTGAGGGTGAGGCCCGCGGGACGGGAAGGGAGACAGTTCGTGCATCCCCGATGGGGAAAGTTTAAAGCACGGGGCCATCTCTCCGCCACAGAGTCGGGTGTCTCAAAGTGGGCTCCGCAGAGCATCAGCGCCCAAGTCCTCTGAAGCGCTGGTTAAAAACGTAGACTCCCGGGCCTTGCCCCAGATCCACTAAATGAGAATCTCTGCGGTGGCATCTGGGCACCTGCGTTTTTAGCCAGCTCTTTGGCTGATTTTGATATACGCTCCTTTGACACTTGGCTGCTGGTGGTGGTGGTTGGCGAGTGGACCCAGAAACTGCGCAAGGTTGTGTTTTGTGTGTGTGCCCTTCTATGCAGAGTCCATCTTTTGCTTCTACAAGTCTCTCAAAGAGTCTAGACCAATGATTTTCAACCTTTTCCAACTCATGGCACACAACAAATTAATTGCTAAAATTCTGTGGCACACCAAAAATTACATTTTTTTGCTGACCTGACCCCCCAAAATAGGTATAATGTTGATGAACTCACACTGGGCAGCTATCGTTGTGTTGGCTGTTGTCATTTTTTAATTTGACAGTCTAAGGGAAAGGAGGTCCACGACCCTGACTAGATAGACAGATACTGCATGTTTTAAAAATTATTGTGGTGCACCTGTTGAAAATCACTGGTCTAGATCCTCAAGGTATAAAGAGCTGTTGTCTTCTGTTCTTACCCCTAGAGAGGGCTCCTGGGAGTAATCCCTTCCCGCTGCCCTGCCCTACAAAAAAGCAGAGTCATGTCCACAGGTAAGCCCAGCTGCAAACTCCTGCTGGCCCTCCCTCCCTGGTCACCTCTGCCAGGCCCAGGCCATAAGAGATCAGACCCCCTTGGGTCTGATGCTGCTTGGAAGGCCAACCAGGGCTCCTGAAGAGAGAACACTAAGTAAGTACCTGGAGGACCTGCCCTGTCACAGGCCACAGGCCACCCTAGCAGGCTGAGGTGGCTGTCCTGGGCTCAGCCAGAGGGCTGCAGGGGCAGCAGTTGTGTGTGCTTGACTCTGGCCCAGGCCCTGGGTGCTGTTTTGGGAGGAAAGGACAGTGTGGGCTGTAGGGGAAGGAGAGCCAGATCCCAAATCAGAAAGAGCTTGGACCTACCATGTGCTGACTGCTAAGCACCAGGCCAGTCCTAGTTACTTCCTCTATCATGTTGGGGTAAGAACACTGTCAAGAATCAGAAGAGTAAGGTGAGGGGCTGCAGAAACTCCAAGCAGAACACAAGTGTTCCACCAAGGAGAGTTCCTTTTCCTCCTCTGGGACTAATCATTGGGTCTTCCCACAGGGCTTTTCTCTGTCAGTCCTGAGTACCAGGGGGCTGAGGTTTGTGTCTCCCTCAGCAGGTTCTCTCTTTCCTCTGGATGCCCACTTCCAAGTGACCATCCATCCCTGCTGGCAGAAGGCACTCAGTCTCCCTGCCAGCTGGCCTCACAGGGCTTGGAGTGTCACCTTCTAAACTTGCCTGGTCAGGGAGAGCTGCTGGCGAAACCCCTCTCTAGGGACAGTGGGCTGAGCTAGCCTGAGCTAGCAGGTTGGCCTGCTCGAGGGTATGAGGCTGGGGCAAATGCCATCTCTGTGGAAGAGGGCTCAGGCCAGCCTCTCACCTGGAATCTGAATGTCACCCTTCTCCTCTTCACCTCATTTTATCTTCATTCCCCAACTTTCCCCACTTTTCTGGCTTGTTCTCCTCAGTCTCTTCCATCTATTTAGAAAGAAAACTTTCATTTATCTGATACCCTCCGGTTACCAATGGCCCGCCTCTCTATCCTTTTCAGCTGAACTTCTGGGAAGTGCCTTATATTTTGTGTCATACCTTCTTTGCCTCCATTCATTCCTTACCCACTCCAGTTTGGCTTCTGGCCCCACCACTTCACTGAAAGGACTCTTGCCAGTGACCTAGTTGCTAAATTCATCGGCTATTTTTCAGTCTTTATCTTATTTGCTTTTAAGCAGCAATTGACTCCATTGCCAACTATTTTTTTTAAATCTGTATAATCTTTGTTAAAAATTGATTTGAGAGAGAAACATTGATTTGTTGTTTCACTCATTTATGCATTCATTGACCATTCTTGTATCTGCCCTGACTGGGGATTGTACCTGAAACCTTGGTGTACCAGGACCATGATGCTCTAACCAACTAAGCTACCTGGCCAGGGTACCCGCTCTGTTTTAATTTAAACTCTACTTCCTTGGCTTGTAGGGGACTACTCTTCCCCAGGTTTCCTTCCTGGGGTCCCCTGGGAGCTTCCTTTCCTACCCTCATCCTTTGCTTTTTAGTATTACCCAGGGCGTGTCCTCAGACCTCCTCTTCCTAGGCAGTGTTGTTTATATGCAGGGCTTTATCAATTACCACACACTGATGACTCCAAGTCTCTCTTTCAAACTTAGAAGCTAATAAATTAACCTGTCACTGACTCACGGTTGCTGGCAGAGACATGAGACTCCTGGGTCAGAGACTCAGGACTTTGTTCACTGGGCACACAGCATGAGCGTCGGCATATTTGCATCAGTTCTCTTTGCCTTGGAGTCCCACAGGCGTAGCGTGATGAGCACCCAGATGGATGCTCCACATGCAGCAGGTTTGTGTTGCAGCTGTGGGATACTGAGCTTGGGAATCTGCCGCTTCTTAGGAAGCAGTGAGCAAGCCTGGAGGAAGACAGCATCTCATTGTGACACAGCCCTGAGGAGTGGCCCAGGTGACAGTAGGTCAGGGTCTTGTGTTCTTGGTTCACACACTGAGATGTGAAGCAGTGAGAGAGCCTTGTGGGGGACTGCGTCCTCCAACAGTGGGCACTGCACACCCAGCTAGTGAGCGCTGCCTTCCCAACCTGCCTTTGCTGTCCTTAGTAAGGGCAGGACAGAAATGCTGGAGCGCATCATTGCGCACTCTGGTCTCTCTTAGTATCTGCAGCTGGTCAACCAAGTCCAGTAAATGATACTAAGAATGGGAGCTCTCATCTGTGCTCGTTCACCATCTGCTCGGTCTTATGCTCTGTCTATTGTGTATATTACACTGTCTCATTCTTTCAACAACTGTGAGATCAGCTCTATGATTGTCTTGATTTCACAGGTGAGGAAATGGGATCTTAGAGAGGCCAAGTGATTTGCCTAAGATTGCACAGATAGTAAGGGGCAGAGCCATGACTCAGGTTTTCCAGTTTGTGTGTTGTTAATATTACTTTATGTCATTGATCCTACTGCTTAAATGTTACACCCTACAGCCACTGCCTTGTGGAGGAGCTGTCATTCTTTCATAAGTCCCTTTAACATTTCATACAGTAAGGGCTTGGTGATGATGAACTCCTTGAACTTGACCTTATCTGAGAAGCACTTGATCTGCCCTTCCATTCTAATTGAAAGCTTTGCTGGATAGAGCAATCTGGGATGTAGGTCCTT
>CM052545.1:55888865-55901335 GCA_028533065.1 Trachops cirrhosus | reverse complement strand
AGAGAGAGAGAGAGAGAGAGAGAGAGAGAGAGAGAGAGAGAGAGAGAGAGAGAAGGAGAAGGAGAAACATTGCTTTGAGAGAAAAATTGATCATTTGCCTCCCACACGCACCCTGACTGGGGATTGAAACAACAACCTTTTGGTGTATGGGACAATGCTCTAAGCAACTGAGGGCTCTGCTAGGGTTTCTTAAGGCAAATAGGTGGCAGTAGGTCCTGTAAGCTATGGCCTGTGGAATACTGTCAGGGAAGGTGGTGAAGCCATTCGAAGTCCAGGGATGGGGGAAATGGGCTTCAGTCAGTGGCTCTCAGACTGGAACAGGCATCAGGGCCCTAGGAAGGGCCAGCTAAAACTTATGTTCCAGGGCCACCTCCAGGGCTTAAGATTCAGTAAGTCAGGGGTATTGCATCTCTAATGAGTCTCCAGGGATCCTGGAGCTGCCAGTCAGGTTTGTCTGGGGACCACAATTTGAGCAGATCTGGAAGAGCTGGGGCAAGGAGAGGAGGGGAGCAACAGTTTTTCTCTCCTAAGGGCTCATCATGGCTGCCAAGGGGACAGAACCGTTTCTGGACTCAGTGGAACTCAGAGCAGCACAGCCAGACCCAGCCCTTAGGGAACACTGCAAACACACACACACCCACACACGCATGAAGTGTGGGAAAGGTCCCTGACTCTCAGTTCATTTCCTTATTGAAGGGAGACCCACCCCCTTTCTAGGAGGCCCATCAGCCCACCCTCTCAGCTTACCCGGAGTGTTCTTTCAGCTACCAGGTAAATGTGTGTCTCTGAATGTTGATGTGGGGAATGAGTGTCAACCCCCACATTTTAGTCCAAAAGTCCATCAGTAGGTACCAGTGTGACATTCCAAACATCCGACCAGCTTTTATCAGGAACCTCGAAGCCCTGGGATGCCTCGTCCAGGCCTTTGGTCACACACACAGATGAGAGATAAAGTGTCTCCTGGGGAGAAGGACCTAAGGAGGGTAGGGGACCTAGCATCCAGGTGTCCGCGACTTCCAAGGTCCCTCCTTGCACGCAGAGCACCAGAAGACTTCAGTGCCTTTTCTCCCTCTACTTCTTAATTATTTCTTCATTGCTCCATGCATGGCTTGCTTGAATTCAGTTGTTTATTTAGTTATGTAATAAGTGCCCATGAACTCAACATCCACAACCAAGTGAAGCTGAGCAATAACCGACATTTCATCACTAGGCTGCAGTATCTCTGCCTACTGAATCCTGTGTTCATCATTCCTTTTTACTTTATTTATTTATTTATTTATTTATTTATTTATTTATTTACAATGGAGAGACTGGTGTAGTGAATCCACATGTCCCTATGGTCCAGATTTTAACTTTTCAAGTCATGTCCAATCTAGTTTCATGCAAACCCCCACCCATTTCCTCTGTTTCCACATTCTTTACAGTTGTTTTGCCACTTACATGTGTTCCTAAAAGGTATCTGTTTTTCATTGTGGTCGTCTTTAACTTTATAAGAGGGTATCTTGCTCTATGGAATTTTTTTGGAGCTACTTTTTCCAAAAAGTAGCTAGTTCTTTTTAATGTTGTGTTGGAGTCGTCCTTGTTGCTGTATGTCATTGTAGTTCATTCATTTCCTTGTGTATAATAGTTCATTGTATGAGAGTAACTTGGTTTATTTCTCTGCTTTCCCACTGACATCCATTCAAGTTGTTTTGGACTTTTGCTGTTGGCAAGAGCACGCGCATGAATGCTCCTGCACATTTTTGCTGCACACCTGGTATGGCCCTAGGAATGGAATGGGTTAGCTTTATGATAAATGCTGACTTGTTTTCCAGCACATGGCTATCCACCCCCAGCTTTGTGTGAGAGATCCTCCCCCCACCTGTATCCTCTTCTTCTCTCCAATGCTTGCTCTTGATAGTCTTATTAATTTTTTCCAATTACTTTGCCAATTAAAATGGAATCTTATTGGAGGCCTTAATTTGCATTTCCTCAATAGCTGATGACTTAAGTCAGTTTAGACTGCCATAACAAAGACTAGGTTTTGGACTTGCTTGGGACCTGTCATCCCTTCCTTTTTTCCTACACTTCCTTTTTGGAATGGGAATGTCTGTTCTAAGCCACCTAGTGGCAGCTGGAAGCTGGCTAGGATGGCTGATGGTATTGACTATCTCAGTGTTTACTGACCAGTGTACTTCCTTTTCTGTTAAAGGCCTGCTCACTTATTTTGTACACTTTCTATTGGCTATTCATTTCTACTGTTGCTGTAACAAATTACCACAAACTTAGCAGCTTAAAAGAACATAGTTTTATTAACTTACAGTTCTGGAAGTCAGAAGTTCAAAATGGGTCTTACTGGGTAAAAGCAAGGTGTTGGGAAACCCGCGTTCAGTCTGAAGATTTCAGGGCAGTCTCTGCTCTCTTCACTTGTCCAGCTGCTAGAGGCTGCCTCCGTCCCTTGGCTCATGACCTCCTTTCCAGACAGCACATCACTCTGACCTCTGTGTCTGTGGTCACACCTCTTCTCTCTCTGACCCTCCTGTCTCCCTCTTAAAACCCTTGTGATTCCATTGGTCCCTCCCAGATTTTTCAGGATAATCTCCTAAATTAGTGTTCTGAGACACAATTTTCCATGGGGGAGGGGCTCCCCACACTAACAAACAATTCTCGGACCCTCTCAGGTTGTCTGAAAATTCAGCTTAGTTCTGACACCATCTACTCAGAGGTAGTATCAGATTCTACAGGTTAAGGGTTCAGTACTATAAGACTGCCCCCACACCACATGCATCCTTTATACGCCAGATGCAAGCCCAGGTTACCTTTGCTTCTGACTGGCCACAGATCAAAGGTTCCAACAACCCCCTTCCTTTTGGGATGTCAACTGCAAGTCTAGGTTGTCACCTGTCGTTCTGACTGTCTGTGAGTTGGACATCCCCACAAACCTCTCCTTGGGTTTGATCACACTGCTAGAATGGCTCACAGGGCTCAGAAACATGTTACTTACTAGATCACCAGTTTACTGTAAAAGGCTATAACTCAGGAACAGCCAGATGGGAGAGATGCACAGGGGGAGGTACGGGGAAAAGGCGAGAAGCTTCTGTGCCCACTCCAGGTGGCACTGTCCCCTCATCTCACAACTCTTGGGTTTTTTATGGAGGCTTTGTCACATAGGCATTATTGATTAGATCACTGGCCATTGGTGAATAATTCAACCTCCAGAGCCTCTCTCATTTGGGAGGCAGGGGTGGGGGGGGTGGGGGAGGGCGTGTGGGACTAATATTTCCAAACCTCTAATCACATGTTTGGTTCCTCTGGCAACTGGCCCCCATCCTTAGGTGGGATCCATGTGTCACCCTGTTCATGTAACAAAAGACACCTCTCCTCTTCTCAACACTTAGGAAATTCCAAGAGTTCCCAGAGCTATAAGCCAGAAACTGTGAACTAAGACCAAATATAAATCGAAATACTGCATCGCCTCACCTGAAGATTCTTAACTCAATCATACCATAATGTCCCCTTTGTCATGTGTGAATGGAGGGGCCACATGGCAGACCTGACAAGCTTAGTGACTGAAAGTAACCCCACAGGATGTTCTCACAAATTCCTAAATGGGCAGGTCATGGTGGGGAGTCATGTCCCAGACCTGTAGCTTCCTTAGTACAAGGTCCATCTGCACTTGAGAGAGCTCTATCCATTGTTTGTGCATTGAGGATAACACACCTTTGAAATGTCAGAGTCCTTTTCCAGACCCATATCTGCAGGCACCGGAGGGTAATGACTATAAAACTTTTCATTGTTACCTTGTTGCCAGCATTCCATCTCTGTTTACTGTAAATGTTAAATGTTAACTATCTTGAACTCACCAATGTAAGGAGACTCTCCCTTCTCCGTAATCTACCACCAATAGATCTCTTGTGACTCCTACGTTTTCTCCTTTGATTCTAAATGTATAAAAAGAACTGCCATTTTCCAGAGCATTTTCTCAATGGGTAGGTACAAGAACAGCCACATAGCAGAAAACAACTCTGCCTTCTGAACCACTCGGGGCAGTGGAGGCCGGTCCCCCCAAGAGGCTAGCACTGGCTACAACTGCCCCCACCTTCTCTGCTGGGTACCCATGGGTGTCAGAGGAAAGACACACAAGAAAGCAGGATTGCCACCACCGCAGACTCTCAGTGAGCTGTTGGCCAGGAGACAGTCCAGGCTCTGAGGTGCCGAGAGCACAGACCTGGCTCAGGCACCAGCCTTGTGAATCCTTCCTGCGCTTCACTTCTTTCGGGTGTCTTATGACTTTTCAAAGGGCTTTCCTTCCCATGACCTCCCTTGACTCTCAGTGCCAGCACAGCCAAGACAATGGGGTGGTTGTTCTGGAAGATTCCCAGCCAGTCGGAGCAGGGCTGTGACCAGCAGAGCCCAGGCTCCTAATCCCCAACCTGGGATTCTTCCTGGCATGCTGGTCTATGGGAGAAAGACCCCTGGGACTGATGGGGGGCCCTGGCCCAGCCTCCCTATCAACCTGCCACAGTGATGCGAGGGGTGAGGATTCTGGGGTTAGGAGCCATGGCTTGGAGTTATATAAGCCTGGACTGGCTGTGTGAACTTGGGTAGAAGGTTTAACCTCTCTGGGCCTTGATGCCTCTTCTGTGAAATGCAGGTATTGAATTTACCTGCCTTTCAAGGTTGTCGTGAGGATAAAGTGAGATTGTGTGTGTTATGGCTTTATACAACACCTAACATATGCTACTTTATAAATGGCAAAATCAAAAGCCAGATAGAAAGCTTAATAAACATACACAAAAGCAAACAACCTGATTTTTAAAAAATGGGCAAAGGATTTGAATAGACATTTCTCCAAAGAAGACATCTGAATGGCCAATGAAAAGTTGCTCAGCATAACTAATCGTTAAACCTCTTCATGTCCATTAGGATAGTGACTATCAAAAACAAAAACAAAAACAGTCCTGGCTGGTGTGGTTCAGTGGATTGAGTGCTGGCCTTTGAACCACAGGGTCACAAGTTCGATTCCCAGTCAGGGCAGAGTCCTGGGTTGTGGGCCAGGTCCCCAGTGGGGGGTGCATGAGAGGCAACCACATATTGATGTTTCTCTTCCTCTCTTTTTCTCTCCTTTCCCCTCTCTCTAAAAGTAAATAAAAAACAGAAAATAACAAATATTGGCGAGGATGTGGAAAAATTGAAACACTTGTGCACTGTTGATGGAAATCTAAAATGATGCAGCCACTATTGAAAACAGTATAGTGGTTCTGCCAAAAATTAAAAATAAAATTACAATATAATCCCGCTATTCCACTTCTAACTAGATGCCCCATTGAAAGCAGGGACTTGAACAGATATTTATATCAATATGCCCACTTTACTCTGTCAGGCCTGAGTGTTCACATTGTGTCTAGTGTCCCCCAGGCAATTTGCCTGGGGCCTTCCCTTCTTGGGCAGCCATTAGCCACCCCTTCCATGTAGGACATGCCATGTAAATGGGACACCAATAGGTCTCTACCTATTGCAAAACTTCCCTCCAAAAAAAAGGGCTGTCCCTTCAAAGGACTTGAAGAGACTTATCTCCAAAGAAGACATACAAATGACCACATACAAATGTCGCTAGTCATCATCAGAGAAATACAGACAAAAGTCATGAGCGTTATCCTGCACCTGTTAGGGTAGCCATCGTCATCGTCAAAACAAAACCACACCCCACCCCAGAAAAAAGAACAGACAATAACAAGTGTTAGTGAGGATGTGGAAAAACTGGAAAATTGTGCACTGTGTTGGTGGGACTGTAAAATGGTGCAGCTGCTCTGGAAAACAGTCTGGCAGTTCCTCAAAAAGTTACAAATAGATTTACCATATGACCCAGCAAGTCCGCTCTGGAATATTTATCAAAAAGAATTGAAATTAGGGTCTTGAAGAGATATTTGCATTCTTACGTTCTTAGAATCATTATTCACAAAAGCCAAGAGGTGGAAACAACCTAAATGTTCATCAGTGGGTAAAGCAAATGTGGTATGTACATATAATGGAGTGTTATTCAGCTTTAAAAAGAGAAAGAAATCCTGTAAACATGCTACAACATGAATGAACCTTGAGGACATTAAGCTAAGTGACATCATCCAGTCATAAAATGACAAATACTGTGTGACTGCTCTTATATTAGGTATCTAACACAGCCACACTTGTAGAGACAGAAAATAGAATAGTGGTTGCCAGAGGCTGGGGGTAGAGGGAAGTGGGGAGCTGTTGTTTAATGTAGGAGTCCCCAACCTCTGGGCCATGGAGCGGTACTGGTCCGTAACCTGTTAGGAACCGGGCTGCACAGCATGAAGTGAATGCAATGCGGTTGAATCATCCTGAAACTGTGTCCCCCACCCAGGTCCGTGGAAAAATTGTCTTCCGTGAAACTGGTCCCTGGTGCCAAAAAGGTTGGGGACTGCTGGTTTAGTGAGCATTAGAGTTTCAGTCTTGCAAGATTAAAAAGTTCTAGATATTTGCAGCACAGCCATGTGTGCGTACTACCAGCACTGTCCTACACACTTAAAATTTTGTGAAGAGGGCAGATTTCATGTTATTTTTTCCACTACAAATTAAAAAGAAAAAAAAAAGAGCTGTTCCCTTTCTAGTGTTAGGGAAGCCACACCTTTTCCTGGTCCCACCACTTCACCGTTTCCATCTAGTATCAGTTTTCCTCCCCTTCCCATCTGTGGCCACCGCAGCCTAATTCTTATGCTTATCCTGAGTCCTGTGTGGGAGCTTCCATCAGGTACTCCTGTTAGTCAAAAAAACTGTTACTTGCCTTTTTCTGCTCCCCCAAAGGAAAGCTGAGACTGGCTGTTCTTACAGGAGCCAGGAATAGGGGAAATTGCCTTTTCCTTCTTCTGAGTTGCTTCTAGTTTGTGGTTTATGTATTCAATAAATGTTTGCTGAGTTTCTACTATGTGTTAAGCACTGTGGTGGGCTCTGGAGACATAATAGTAGATAAGAAAGGACCCTGCTCTCAAGGAGTTTACTTTTTAGTAAACAAACAATGGGAATAAATAGATGGGTCTAACAGTCATGGAGGTGCCCTGAAAAAGTCTCACTGAAGAGAGAATGTTTGCCTTGAGACCTAATACGAGAAGAATCAAGCCAGGATGGATGGCATTCCAGGCAGTGGAAACAGTATGTACAAAGGTCCTGGGACAGAAAAGAGCTTGGCATGTCTAAGGAATAGATTAGGCCAGTGGGAGGGAGAGTGGAGTGGAGATGTAGCTGGAACTGGTCTGGGCAGGGCTTCATAGAAAAGTAGGAGCAGGAAACTGTTAGCTATTAACATTCAAGTAACTCAGTGAAGGATAGCACCTAAGGACATCCTTGGGTTCTCACCCAGGGACTGTAACTTGCTACAGTCCCTGGGTGAGATTCTAAGTCAGTGGTTCTCAAACTTGGGCATGCATTTGAGTCGCCTGGAGGGTCTGTTGCAACACATTGTCGGGCCTCAGCCCAGTTTTTGATTCACTACATCTGGCTGGGGCCCAGAATTTGCATGTCTATTAAGTTCCTGGGTGATGCTGATGCTGCTGGTCCTTGGACCACTTTGAGAATCGTGCTGTAAGCAAGTCACAGATTCTCTCTGAGTCTTTTTCTTTTTTTATTCTCTCTCTTTTTTTATATCAGTGTGTGGTTGCCTCTTGAGTGCCCCATACTGGGGACCTGGCCCACAATCCAGGATTGTGTCCTGACTGGGAATCAAACTGGTGACCATTTTTTTTAAGTTTGTTTATATTTAGGGAGAGGGGAAAGGGGAGAAAGCGAGGAAGAGAAACATCAATGCGTGGTTGCCTCTTATGCACCCTCTTCTGGGGACCTGGCCTGCAACCCAGGCTTGTGCCCTGACTGGGAGTTG
The DNA here is from genome assembly GCA_028533065.1 of Trachops cirrhosus. Classification (NCBI taxonomy): domain Eukaryota; kingdom Metazoa; phylum Chordata; class Mammalia; order Chiroptera; family Phyllostomidae; genus Trachops; species Trachops cirrhosus. The sequence goes on along the minus strand of CM052545.1, from coordinate 55,893,465 downwards.
AGCTGGCAACCTTTTGGTTCGCAGGTCGGCACTCCATCCACTGAGCCACACCAGCCAGGGCTCTTTTGAGTCTTTTTCATTAGTAAATTGCCCTTCTCTCTTAGTTGATATTATCATCAAATGAGATAAAGTATGGGAAATCCTTTTGTAAAAAGTAAAAAAGACACACAGGAATTATCAACGCAATAATGTTTAACAATCACTACTCCCATGTGTGTTTCCTTCACAGTCTACAAAGAGTATTCATACAGCACATGAATAACTGCTTAGGAGCCGTGGCTACTTCACTTGATTTACACTAAGCTTGTCTGACCCTCTGTGATTGTTTGATAACTACTGTTGCTGGAGGGATGGATACCTTGTCTTGTCCTGCCTGGGAGAAACCCTTGGATTCATCCCTGATATTCACCCATAGACAGAGACTTGATGATGCTTCAAGCGTCTGTGGTTATTTTTGTCAACCATCACTCCCACGCGTCCCTGAGGAAGCACTCCTGAGTCACTGGGAGGCCTGGGAGGAAGCTGACAGCTGCTCAGCTGGTATCTGGCTGCTGAGGGAAAGGAGGAGTAGTGCTATCCTCCTATGCCTGCTTTGCAGATCCCTGGAATGTTCATCTATAGAATACGTGTATAAGAAATACATTTGGTGTGTGTATTTTTATTTGTATTCACTCACAGATTCAATATTTTTTGAATATCTGATATCTGAATATCATTGTTTTAGTCTAAGGATATAGCAGTGTAGAAAACAACAAAGTCTCCCTATCATGGAGTTTATGTGTTATAATATACACTCATGGGACATGTATTGAAAGCCTACCATGTCATGAAATTTATAGTCTGGCAGAGAAGGTAGACTTGTAATCAAATAAATGAAGTGTTACAGGGCTGGTGGGAGAGAAACACAGGGTAGGGTACAGTGACTCACAAAGGAGGAAGAAGGTCCTGAGCGGCATCCGGTAAGCTGATAATGAAGACAGTGGCATTTTCCAGGCTGACTAAGGGGGAGGAATCCTGCAAAGAGGAAGCAGCATGCTGTAGCTTGGCACATTGGGTACCTGCAAATGGTTCCATAGAGTTGGTGCAAGCAATGGAGGGGAGGCTGAAAAGGTGTAAGGGACCTGGCCATAAAAGGTCTTAGGTGACAATTCTGCGTTCATGATATTGAAGTGTTGGAAAGGGGAAGTCAGAGTGATATGACAGTGCTATGTTGTGGGAATATTACTCCAGAGGGGCATGGAGGTAACTAATAGGAGTAAAGAACTGCAGGCAAGGAGACAGAGAGGTGACTAGTAGACATAAAAAATGATGCAGGCTGAAATCAAAATATGGGTGGTCAGGGTGGAGAGGTAGGGTTGGTGGCATAGGTAGCTAAGTTAATAACGGAAAGGAGCGAAGGGAATCAGACATTATTAAGCATAATCAACTAGGGACCACATGCCTAATATACTAGGAAGCTAGAGCTTCACACACTCCCCAGGGAATCACAGCATCTCCCCACCAAGGGGATTAACACCCTTCCCTCCCCCGTGTAGGGAGAAAGTACCAGCTTTCCAATCTCCTCAGGGTACAACTGTTCTGTTCCCAGCAGATACCAGGGGAGAGGTAAAACAATAAAGGGGGAATTCTTCTGTTGGGCACATGTCCAGTAGAAGCCAAGGTGGTGAAGGGGGGTGGTGGCTTCTGCTATGAGGCATCCACAGTAGGAACTAAGATGATGACCATAAAGGCCTGTCTGTCTAGTCTGGGAAAAGGATTGAGTTGGGTAAGGGACACAGAACCTGGGAAAATCTAGGAAAGGGATTGGTTAGGGGGTGATCCAATACTAGCCCATGAAAGATTGGGAAGTTGATTGGTTAGTTCGAAAAAGCACCTGGTCCTTCCCAAGTGTAATATAACCCAACCTTAACAGTAACACATGCTCTTTTATTCATTCACATGTTGTCTCTCCATAGCAACCATGTGGCCTGAGCAGTCACCTGGGGTCTGGCAGCCACGCAGACTCCAGTTGCAGGCCTGGGCACAGTGCTAGCTAGGGTGCAGCTGGGAACAGACAACACTGGCTGGATGGGGACGGACATGGACCAAACTGGACTAAGCTTTGACATGCCATGGAACTTTTGGACCTTGGCCTTTGTACTGGACTTGAAGATCAGTTTGGATTTTTTCACAGCAGGATGGATGGCGATGAGACACTGGCAACTCAGGGGCAGTCCTTTGATTTTGTAACTTTTACCACTCAGCCTTATCCTCCCAAATGTGGGTCCCTGGAATGCTTTCCTTGTGACTCTGTGAAAGGACATTATTTCTACTAGCAACAGGATCAAAGAGACATGTTGAGGATTTTGAATTGACAGGACTTGGTTACAAGTTTTCCTGAGGGCAGGAAAATGCTGAGGGAAAGAGAAAAAAAAGCTAGAGGAGCCAGAGTGTGGGGAGAAAAGGACTGCTGTGCTGCATATGCAGAGTTGGAAATGCCCATTGCAAAAGCACGGGGTGTGGCTGGCTCAGTGGATTGAGCACCGGCCTGTGCACCAAAGGGTCACTGGTTTGATTCCCAGTCAGGGTACATACCTGGGTTGTAGGCCAGGTCCCCAGTAGCGGGCACGTGAGAGGCAACCACACATTGATGTTTCTCTTTCTCCCTCTCTATCTAAAAATAAATAAAATATTTTTAAAAAAAGCACAGGAATGTGTTCCAACTAGGGACATGCAGTTGAGAACTGTCACATTTAGAAGTAACTGAACCCAAGTGAGTGGAAGAGGTCACCAGGGATGAGAAGATGAATGAGGACAGGTCAGTGGGGCACTGTGCTGTTTAACATGCTGGAGGAGGAAGGGGAAGCTATGAAGAGAACCTAGAGGTAATGTCAAAGAGGAAGAGGGCAAACTAAGAAGAAGCACCCTGGAAGCCAATGGTGGAGAAAGGCCCAGAAAGAAAAAAGTGCATTCAGACTTTGGCCAAGATGGAGGTGTAGGCAGACACACTGTGCCTCCTCACACAACCAAAAGAAGGACAACAACAATTTAAAAACAAAAAACAACCAGAACTGACAGAAAATCAAACTGTACGGAAGTCAGACAACCAGGGAGTTAAAGAAGAAATATTCATCCAGACGAGTAGGAGGGGTGGAGTTGGGCAGCCATGGTGGAGGCGTGGAGTTGGGCAGAGAGGATTTGTGGCAAGGTGGTGGCTGGTGGACACACCGAGGTGGCGGATTGTAGAATGGGGCACGCAAGGCTGCAACTGGCCAGCAAGGCAGTGGTTGGAGGACCAGGCGGTCCCACATTTGTGTGCAGATAAACCAGGTGAAACAAAGGGGGAGTGGGATGGACCGCACAAACCAGGGTCCCAGCATGGGGAAATAAAGCTTCAAACCACTGACTGAAAACACCTATGGGGAGACCTGCACAACCCTCTAGGACCCTGTACTGTGTGGGTCCTAGAACATACACAAACCCACCCACACAGGAATCAGCACCAGAAGGGCCCAATTTGCTTGGGGGAAGCAGCAGAAGGGACTGAAATCGGCAGAGAGTGGAGCAAGCGCCATTGTTCCCTCTCAGACCCCTGCCCCACATGCAGTGTCACAACCCAGCATCGTGGGTTACCCTGCCCTGGTGAACACTTAAGTCTCTACCCCTCACTATGTAACAGGTGTACTGAGACCCCCCGTCTCCCAAAAATGGCCCAAATGAAAGAACAGATCAAAGCTCCACAGCAAATACAATTAAGTGACCAAGAGATAGCCAACCTATCAGATGCACAGTTCAAAGCACTGGTGATCAGGATACTCACAGAATTGGTTGAATTTGTTCACAAATTAGATGAAAAAGTGAAGGTTATGCTAAGTGAAATAAAGGAAAATGCACAGGGAAACAATAGTGATAGGAAGGAAACTGGGACTCAAATCAAGAGAGAGGACCAGAGGGAAGAAAGAAACATCCAATCAGAAAAGAATGAAGAAACAAGAATTCAAAAAAATAAGGAGAGGCTTAGGAACCTCCAGGACATCTTGAAACATTCCAACATCTAAATTATAGGGGTACCAGGAGAAGAGGAAGAGCAACAAGTGGAAAGTTATTTGAACAAATAATAAAGGAGAACTTCCCCAATCTGCCAAAGGAAATAGACTTCCAGGAAGTCCAGGAAGCTCAGAGAGTCTCAAAGAAGTTGGACACACCAAGGCACATCATAATTGCATTAGCCAAGATGCATTAGCTAATTGCATTAGCAAAGATAAGGAGAGAATCTTAAAAGCAGCAAGAGAAAAGGAGTTACTTACAAAGGAGTTCCCATAAGACTGTCAGCTGATTTCTCAAAAGAGATCTTGCAGGCAAGAAGGGGCTGGAAAGAAGTATTCCAAGTCATGAAAGGCAAGGACCTACATCCCAGATTGCTCTATCCAGCAAAGCTTTCATTGAGAATGGAAGGGCAGATAAGGTGCTTCTCAGATAAGGCCAAGTTAAAGGAGTTCATCATCACCACACCCTTATTATATGAAATGTTAAAGGGACTTATCTAAGAAAAAGAAGATAAAAACCATGTATAGTAACATGACAGCAAACTCACAATTATTAACAACCACACCTAAAACAA
>CM052545.1:55878606-55888765 GCA_028533065.1 Trachops cirrhosus | reverse complement strand
GGGAAAAGGTACAGAGAATAAGTAGCATAAATGGTAGGTAGAAAATAGACAGGGGGAGGGTAAGAATAGTATGGGAAATGTAGAAGCTAAAGAACTTATGACCCATGGACATGAACTAAAGGGGGGAATGTGGGTGGGAAGGGGCGTGCAGGGTGGAGGGGAGTGAAGGGAAGAAAATGGGACAACTGTAACAGCATAATCAGTAAAATATATTAAAAAAAGAAAAGAAAAAGGAAAAGGTGCATTTAATCCTGGCTGGTGTGGCTCAGTGGATTGAGTGTGGGCCTGTGAACCAAAGAGTTGCTGGTTCGATTCCCAGTCAGGACCCAGGCCTGGTCCCCAGCAGGCAGTGCATGAGAGGCAGCCACACATTGATGTTTCCCTTTCCCCTCTCTAAAAATTAATAAATTAAATGACTAAAAGGATATCGCAAGGTAGTAGGAAATTACAGTAGAAAGCAGCTGTCTAGGTCTCAGGACTTCGAGGAACATCTGCAAGGGGCTATGCAAGCAGGAATAAATTCAGTTCCTGCAGACATTTAAATCAATACACACAGAGAAAAAGTGGAATGGACCCTCAGCAAAATCCCAGAACACTCTGCACTTCCAGTATCTTGCACACATCACAAGCAGTGGCACTCCAGGTGCTGTGCTGCGCCCAAGGTGCACTGGAGGGAAAAGGACAGGTATTATCCCAGTCCTCGTGGAGCTTACTTCCTAGTAGGACATATGGGCAACAAACAAGCAAATAAACCAAGTGACTGCAGAGTGTGATAAATTCTATAAATGAAATAAACTAGAATGAGCCAGTAGAAACTGAAGGATTACTTGAGATATATAGTATCAGTTTATCTTGCTGAAAAATTTCCAACTTTACACATAGATTTTATGTGCCATGATGGTGTATGATTTACCACATCTTGCCCAGTTAGAATTTTCTCCTGTTACATTTTGGACAATCTTGGCTGCCCAAGGTATGAGTGGTGGGGGAGGGGTTGTGGGGGCAAGAATCCTGTGATATGCTTCCTGAGGCTACACTCTGATTCCCTGGCTTGGAGCAGCAGGAACTGGTGGCAAAGATGGGTCACTAGGAAGCTGGAAGGGGAAGGAAGGTGAGTAGATCTCACTTTGTTCAAATGAATGTGTGGCTATTGTTTCTGTTGGAGAAGTACCCCTTCCTCACTTCTGATAATACCTCCTGCTCCAGCCACAGAAGGAATGCTCAATCCAAGGCCCTCCCAGTGTTTTTCAAATTGCGGGCATGGATACAAACTCAAGGATGAAGGTGCCTTTACTGTCCTGTGTGAAGAGGCTTAACTGCAGAAAGCAAAATGAAGCCAAAATACCCAGAAGGGTGGAATAGGATGTGGAGAAAGAGAGTCATGCAGTTCCAGCCGTCCCTGTAGCCAGGTTTGCCCTGCTGTGTCTTGCGATTTGGTTATCTGAGCCTCTTCTTTTGCCTAAGCTGATTCTGACTGAGGTTCTGCCATTTGCAACTGAAGTGTCTTCAACATTATGATGTAACTGAAGTCACACAGAGCTGGGATTGTATCACAGCTTAGTCCTGAAGTGGAGGTTATGCTGAGCAAAGCAAGGACCCCTCACAGTGGGCTTTGGCATGTACAGCTCTACCAGTTAGAGGAGAAGGAACCCCATACTAACCTGGGGCAAAGATCCCTGCCATGTGTGCCTCATTCAGAAGTCTCAGCTCCTCATGGCTCTCAGGGCCAAAATGGACTTTGGGGAATGGCTGCTTATTAGCTAGGATGAGCTAAGCTTCTGTGACAAAGAGACCCAAAAGATATATACTAGCTCAAACACAGACATTTATTTCTCATTCACATAATAGACTGCAGCATGTGCTCTCAGTAGGTAGGTGGCAGTCTCCCGTGTGATGGTTCAGAGATCCAGGATCTAACCTGTGGCTCTTCCATAGCCTAGTTCTCATCTATATCTTGCTAGCACAAAAGGAAAGATAATTCTCAGAAGCCTTGGCCAGTAGTGGCACAAGGCACAAGGCACTTCAGGTCACATTCTACTGGTGAGAACTATTCATATGACCATGTTAAATTGCAAAGGATGCTGGGAAATGTAGTCCAGGCTTGCACCTTGCTATAACTCCCATTGCTACAAAAGGGGAGGATAATTTTATCGGGCAGAAAAATTTGACTTTCTGAGAGGACTAAGTGGTAGGTACTCAGCTGCTTGGACTCTAGTTCTAGACCAGGGTTTCTTAATTTTGACACTACTGACATTTTAGAATGGATACTTTTTTGGGGAGTGAGAGGGAGCTGCCCTGTGCATTGTAGGATGTTCAGAGAGTTGGCTCATAGTCTATTCAGACAGGTGAGCAACACAGAGTAGCCACTAGACATAAAAACCCTGGCCTCTGTCTACTTGATACCAGATGCACCCCTTCACCTATTTTCCCAGTCCCAGTGAAGAAATGAAAAATGTCTCCAGACATTGCCAACTGTCCCTGGCACACAAAATCACCCCTGACTGAGAGTCATTGCTCTAGACAATGATGGCAATGGTTGAAATCTTCTGTCAGCTAGGGATGGAGTGCAGCATGTGCTCTTGGTCACCCAGTCACTTGGGAAGCTTATGGTGTTGCAGCTAGTTTTTGCACACAAGGTTGAGAGACAGCTTAACCAAGGTGCTGCAACTTGCAGTTTCAGAGACACCAGAATGACACAAACTCCAGCCCTCAACCTCCCAAGTTCATGATGAGAAGAACACTTAGGGGACGCTGCAGAGGCTTGTCCCAGCCAGAGTCTCGTGTAAAGAGATGCTCTGCCAAGTCTTTTCACTTTACTCAATGCAAAACTCAAACCCCTACTGGGTCATTTGCAAAGGACCAACCTTCTAAGGGATTTGGTGCTGATTCCCTGAGATTTGTGAGAAATCAGATTTTTTGATCCCTTACCTACCACAAGCAATGTTTGTGGGCACCTGGTGAGTTCTTGTTCTGCATGGACATGATGAACTAGAGGGAAATGGGCTGTCCTGGGACAAACAGTGAGAACTCCTTGCAGCCTGGAGAAAACCAGGAGGACTACCATCCAGCAAAACATTGGGATGCTAATGGTTTGCTTCATTTTGTGGAAACCCAACAGCTGTTCTGACTCTAGCCAGAAAAAAGGTTTTCTGGCTAGAGCCGATAGTGATTTCTTCATATTCCATGAACATTTTTGGGATAAGCTTCGGGTTTTGGGTGGTTGTCCCTGACAATGAACACTAAGTTTCTGTTAGCTGCCAGGTAAAAGTACAGTTGACTCTTGAACAATGCAGGTCTTAGGGCACTGACTCCCTGTGCAATCAAAAATCCAAATGTAACTTTGATTTTCCCAAAGCTTAACCACTAATAGCCTACCGTTGCTTGGAAGTCTGGCTGATAACAGTCAATTAACACATATTTTATATGCTTAAATATATTATGTATTGTATTCTTAACAGCAAAGTAAACTAGGGAAAATAAAATGTTAAGAAAATCATAAGGGCCCTGGTGTGATTCAGTGGATTGAATGCCATCCTATGAACCAAAGGGTAGCTGGTTTGATTCCCAGTCAAGGCACATGCCTGGGTTGGGGACTAGGTCCCCAGAAGGGGGTGTGCGAGAGGCAACCACACATTGATGTTTCCCGCCCTCTCTTTTTCCTTTCCCTCCCCTCTCTTTAAAAATAAATAAATAAAATCTTAAAAAAAAGAAAATCATAAGGAAGAAAAAATACATTTACAGTACTGCACACATTTATTGAAGAAAATCTGTGTATAAGTGGACCCACATAGTTCATACCTGTGCTGTTCAAGGGTCAACTGTATTAGTTTCCCGATTCCCTGGGAATATGCAAGTTTTTTTAACATTAAGTAAAATTGGTTACGTAAGTCTTTTATTTTTATTTGAAAGCTACTTGATTGAAATGAAATACAAGGTCAGAAACCATAAAACTCAATTTGAAATCCTGCTGAGAAAAAAGGATAGAGAAATTTTCTGTGCTGCTGGAGTTGCAGGAAATCACAGGCTCCTGTCAGACAGATTTGAATGCAACTAGGGAAGTACTCCTGATTATGAGCCATGTGGGTCTGGGTGAGCATTTGCTGTCTCACAGGCCCATGTATGCTGTTCTCTCCCAGCATCCCTAAAAACATTAGATTCTTCACCAGTTGCTGTTTAGTCTGGAGGCGACAGTGAAAAATAGGACAACTAACTTGTGTCACTGAGTGGTGGCTCTCGTGAGGCTCAGAAGCCCTCTGTGATCTGGCCTTTGCCTCCTTCTCAAGCCCCATCTGCTCCTGTGCCAGGTGGCTCTGTCATCCAGAGCCCAGTGCAAGGTCAGGAATGCAGCAGGGACGCATCAGGCCCCTGGCATTGTTCACATTTCTACCATCCCCAACTCCCAAAGCATGATGACTATTTTCCCAGGTTTCAGGATTCAGATCACATATTACAATTTCCAGAAAAGTTTCCTGACTTTCACTGTGGCCTTTCAAGAACTGGCCACTTGCTTCCCTATGCCCTCATGTCATCATTAGGCCTTTGTCACCCAGAACACTTTATAGCACTTTATTTCACAGGTTGTTTAGGTGTCTGCATCACTTCTCCTCTCAAGGCAGGGACAGGCACTCCTTCCTCTCAGGAGCAGCAGTGCCTAACACAGGATCTGGGGAATATTTTTCTTTTTACTTGTTCTTTTAAAGTACAATTTCCATTTTATGTTTTCGCAGAGAACTTTTCTTCAGTTCTCAAGGGCTCCTTATGTGGGCTTTGGTGGAGGTCTCCAGGCAGCACCTACAGGTCTGAATTCGGGGGGTAGTATTCGGTCCTTCAGGGCAGCACGATCCCTGACCACTTTGCTGTGAATGGCCCAACTCCCACAGTAATGCAGTTCCACATACAGTTTGGGAAACACATAAGCATCCAAGACGCTTGCTTCTGAAATGTCCTGGATGGCTGCAGCCTCTACTATGTTTCAAATGACGAACTCCTTAATGGCCTTGTTCTTGGGTGTGCATCCAGCACAGCTGGTGCAGCAAATAGGCTGCACGTGGCCCCAGCCTTTTTTGGCACAACCATTGTTCCTTCTTTTCTTTGTCATCTTGGAAGCAAGGATCTGAGAAAAACTGGTGAATATTTTTTTTCAATAAAAGTTTATTGAACAAAGAAATAAACAGTGATTTTACAGCAAATTCAGATGTTCTCATGTGGCTCTCCTTGTTTAAAATTGTGGTAAAATATACCTACCATAAAATTTACTGCCTCAGTCATCATTACATACACAATTCAGTAGTGCTGAGAACAATTGTATTGTTGTGCAGCCATCACTGTTGCTCATCTCCAGAGCTCTTTCATCTTGTAAACTCTGCACCCATTAAACACTAACTTTCCATTCCCTTCCTCCACCCTCCAGCTACAGGAGGTCACTATTCTATTTTACTTCTTATCTCTATTCCGTCAAGTTCAGGACAGATCCATACTCTGTGTCCCTCACATGAGTGGAATCACACAGTATTTGTTTCTTTGTGACCAGCTTATTTCACTCAGCACAATGTCCTCCAGGTTCGTCCACGTGGCAGCATGTGCCAGCATTTCCTTCCTCTTTAAGGCTGGATGATATTTCACGGTATATATAAATCGCATTTTGTTTATCTACTCATCTGTTGATGGACACCTGGATTGCTCCCACCTTTTGGTTATTATGAATAATGCTGCTGTAAACATGGGTATAAAACACCTGCTAGAGTCCCCACTGTCAGTTTTTGAGGTTTGTGCCCAGAAGTGAAATTGCTGGGCCATATGGTAACTCTGTGTTTATTAATTTTTTGAGGAATAGATGGACTAGTGCAGGCCAGCATTTTACACACATTATTTCATTTAATGCTCATGGTGGTTCTAGGAGGGAGGACAATTGTTATTCCTTTCTCCACAGATGAGGAAACAAAGGCAACAAGAGTCAACTTGCCCAGTTTCACAGAGCCAGCCAGTGGCAGAGCCAGGAGGAAACTCACAGCTAGCTTCCCAAATGCATGCTTTGGAGGCTTGCACCATATTTGCTCTCTTCCAGAAGGGAGGTGGGCTCCTTTGCTCTGATGGGTGAAGGCCCACCCTGGACTGGGGAAGAGGAACTTTCTGAATAGGAGGAATACTACCTGTGAGTGATCAGCAGGGTTAGCTGTGTCCAGCTGCACCCCAGTCCATCACTGGCAGGGATGCTCTGTAGTGAGGCTGTAACATGCTTCCCAGGGATACATATCCCAGGACGCAATGGGCTCATGAGCTCATAGTCAAGCTTGGTTACAAATTCACTGATTTAAACTCTTAAAAACAACATGGTTGCTGTGCATTCCTCTTAAGTAATATCTTAATGGAGGTCCTTTCAATCTGGAGAAGACCTCTGATTTTTGAAATTCAACATCTCTTTTAGTGCTTCCAAGCATTAAGGAGGGAGTTGGCTCATAATCTGTTCAGTCATTCAGAAACAGAGCCTTCACCATCTATTGCATTAAAGATTGAGCAGCTGATGAAACTGTCTGGCAAATGGTGGCTTGAAACCACAGAACTAGACACACCAGAGCATCAGTAGACAAAAAACTTCCTTTGTTTTGGGAACTGCCCTGCCTGGTTTCAGAAGCTTTAACCCTCCATGGCTAAGGCTGAGTAAGAGACCTTGGGACCATAAGCCACTAAAGAGACAAAGCTTATCTCCCTGGCAGGGGTGCTGCCTTGGACCCCTTTTACTTCACCCTGCTTGGCCCTGGGCAAATGACTGGTTAGCTAATGATGGGTAAGATTGCTCAAGGGAGGGATGACCTAAGACAGGCACAGTTGAGAAGGGGCCCTCAGGGAAGGACTTGGGGGACTATAGAAAAAGGGGTTGATAGACCTTTGCCCTCGACTTTAACATAGCCTGAGTCCTCATTCTGTCTGCAAGAAGTCTCCTAATCTCTTGGCTGCCTTACTTCCTCTGCCCAACTTAAGCCTGAGACAAGGAGGGTGGTGCAGCTGGTGCTGGAAAGGACGGGTTCCCTGGGGCGATCAGACCTAAGAAAGAATGCATAAAATCCTGTGAAAACTGCTTTGCTAAGAATGTCCTCAGTTTTCTGTTACAGGTCCAAGCATAAAATGAGTTTGTTCCCCAAAGCTTTATGGCCCTTTAACTAACTGACCCTGACTCAGAATAAGACCTCATAGTTCTTTGAATGTTACCTATTGTTTGATACTTACTGCCTTACAATGATTGATGAGCTTTACCTGTATTCCTGAGCAAATTGAACCCAATAAAAGCCCATTGAGGAAAAGGCTCTTGGCCCTTCTCCTTTGAGAGATTGGCCACCTTTTCTCCCCAAGCAGATCATGTCTTGGTAGACTTATTCTCATCTGTGGCAGACAGGGTGGGGGCCGCTCTGTGGGCCGAGCACCCCCAACACCCTTGCATACTAGTAGCCACCAGATATAAAAACCTGGGGCAGATGAAAAAGGCAAGTGGTCAGATGGAGAGTTTGTGCTTTGATGTGCCATCTCTGCTCCAAACATACATCAGTGACAGAAAAAGTATTGAAATAAAAAAATTGAAAATATTTAGATAGACTCAGAGGTAAGATGAATACTTGAAAGTAGAAAAGATCAAGCAGATATGTAAAGCAGGGGACTGCAGCCTTGGGTTTCCTGTGTGCTTGTCCAGAAGTTGGCAGAACTGGCTGGGTTTTGAATCCTATGGGATAAAGGACTAAAAATGTTCCACACAAGGCTCATTGCTGGAAGTGAGGGGAAGAATAGGTCATGATAGGAAGTTGGGAAAAATAAACAACTATTGTTGATCATCACCTGGGGAGATGACATTTCATAAGCTGCAAGACTAGGGAGGCAGAAAGACAGATGAGCACCACAGCCAAGTCACCAGTTGGCATAGTACTTGACTCTGTGAAACTCTAAAACCACCAAGGGGCAGGAGAGTCCCAAAATGTCATTGTAAGATTATGGCTGAGTCAGGGGTTAGACAGAATAGTGGCAAAACCACTACATAGAAAGGGGTGAGAGCAGTGTAAGAAAGAAAAAAATTAAAAATAAAAACTTTCCACCCTGGCTGGTGTGGCTCAGTGGATTGAGTGGTGGCCTATGAACCAAGTGTCGCCAGTTGGATTCCCAGTCAGGGCACAAGCCTGGGTTGGGGGCCAGGTCCCCAGTAGAGGGCGTGTGAGAGGCAACCACGCACAATTGATGTTTCTCTCCCTCTCCTTCTCCCTCCCCTCCTCTCTCTCTAAAAACAAATAAATGAAATCTTTAAAAAACTTTCAAAGAAAATAAAAATTGGAATGTGAATCCACTCCAAATTCACACTTCAAAACAGACTGATGAAAACTTCAAAATAAGTATGTGTGCCATGCACAGAGAGACTCAAAAAGTAATAACTTCAATTTTAAAGAGCAAAAAATTATTGAAAAAGTTGAATTATTGGAAAAGTCAGACACAAAACAGGAACAGGTGATCCTTAAAAGAAACAATTTAAAAATCTTCAAATTTTGAAAATAAGTAGTCACTGAAATTTTTAAAATTACGTATGGGCCAGCCAAGATGGAGGCATAGGTAGACACACTGTGCCTCCTCACATAACCAAAATAAGGTCAGCAACAATTTAAAAACAAGATAACAACCAGATCTGACAGAAAATTGAACTGTATGGAAGTTGGACAACCAAGGAGTTAAAATATATACATTCATCCAGACTGGTAGCAAGGGCAGAGTTGGACAACCAGGCAGAGACAGGTTGCCACACAAAACGTGGTGGTACCAGGCGTGTAAGGCATCCTGGGTGCAAGACTGCAGTGGGCGGACCCTGGGTTCACAGGCGACTGGCAGACCCAGGAAGGCAGTGACTGTGAAGCAAGGCACTATGCTCATGGTGCTTGACTGTCCTGGTGATCCCACATTCGCATGCAGATAAACCAGGAGAAACTGGGCAGTGAGACAGACCTTGCAACCCAGGGTCCCAGCGCCAGGAAATAGAACCTCGGGGCACTGATTAAAAACACCTGTGAGGGTTGAAGTGCAGGGAGAGACTCCCAGCCTCACAGGAGAGTGCGTTGGAGAGACCCACAGGGTCCTAAAACGTGCACAAACCCACCCACATGGGAATCAGCACCAGAAAGGCCCAGTTTGCTTGGGGGAAGCAGCAGAAGGGCCTGAAATCTGATGGAGAGAGGAGCAAGCGCCATTGTTCCCTCTCAGACCCCACCCCCACATACAGCATCACAACCCAGTGACTGGGCTGCCCCACCCTGGTGAACACCTAAGGCTCCACCCCTCATAGATCACAGGCTCAACCAGGCCAAAAAGAAAAAAGAAAAAAAAAATTGCCCGAATGGAAGATCAGATCAAAGCTCCACAGCAAATACAATTAAGTGACCAAGAGATAGCCAACCTATCAGATGCACAGTTCAAAGCACTGGTGAACAGGATACTCACAGAATTGGTTGATTTTGGTCGCAAATTAGATGAAAAAATGCAGGCTACAATAAGTGAAATGAAGAAAAATGCACAGGGAACCAATAGTGATGGGAAGGAAACTGGGACTCAAATCAATAGAGTGGACCAGAGGGAAGTAAGAAACAACCAAACAGAAAAGAATGGAAAATAAGAATTCAAAAAAAATGAGGAAAAGCTTGGGAACCTCCAGGACATCTTGAAACATTCCAACATCCGAATTATAGGGGTACCAGAAGGGGAAGAGGAAGAGCAACAAGTGGAAAACTTATTTGAACAAATAATAAAGGAGAACTTCCCCAATCTGCCAAAGGAAATAGACTTCCAGGAAGTCCAGGAAGCTCAGAGAATCCCAAAGAAGTTGGACCCAAGGAGGAACACACCAAGGCACATCATAATTACATTAGCCAAGGTAAAAATGAAGGAGAGAATCCTAGAAGCAGCAAGAGAAAAGGAGAGTTACCTTCAAAGGAGTGCCTATAAGGCTGTCAGCTGATTTCTCAAAGGAGACCTTGCAGGCAAGAAGGGGCTGGAAAGAAGTATTCCAAGTCATGAAAGACAAGGACCTACATCCCAGATTGCTCTATCCAGCAAAGCTTTCATTGAGAATGGAAGGGCAGATCAAGTGCTTCTCAGATAAGGTCAAGTTCAAGTAGTTCATCATCACCAAGCCCTTATT
>CM052545.1:55857119-55878106 GCA_028533065.1 Trachops cirrhosus | reverse complement strand
GTTCCAGAGATTAGGATATTTCTGGGGCCATTATTTAGTCTACTATACTGTGTATTGAGTTGGTGTTAAAATATCCACACAGGAATTTTTCCAAGTTACTTTAAAACATATCAAATTGGCTATAGGGTATACCCTATAGACAGAAATAATTTTTTAACAAACCTTAAACTTTTCAATAATATGTATAGTTTGTGGTAGAGTTATGGTTGTTCTGGGACTTGTTTATGTATTGCTTGATAAAGAAAATTAGTACTTATATTGGTAGGATTGACAATTTGGGTTTTCAACATGGGTCAACAGAAATACAGATCTAAGATTGATGCATTAAGTAAAAGTCTTGTTGTCCTGAATTTCATTTGGAAGCAGATCAATTCCAAACAGATCAGTTTGAACTGTAGCTCTGTTTGGAAAAGGCCTAGAAATACCACTATTCATGAGTGATGAACACTTGTAGCACCTAGACTGTGGTGCTACAGTTTCCATTAAAAAGGACCAAGGGCTTCTTGAAGAAATGGTTAAATCCAGGTCTGGAGAAGAAACTGTGCAAATGAGCCTGGTACACCTTATTTCAGAAACAAAGAAGTATCAGAGATAACCAGTTATGTAATGGGCTCAGGAACCAACTTAAAAAGACTTCCATAGGTCAAAGGTGGGACAATTTGAGCATTAGTAAGAATAACTGCAATAAATTGGAAACACATTTTTTTTTGGGAAACACATTAAATAGTTTAAATACATGAACCCACATGACACTTAAAAGGCTAATAAGCTTGAAGCATCCGATACACTCATTGCTGCCACTCATTGCTGTCATTCCTTCTCGAGTCCTTCGCAGACTCTGGTTTGGTGTTGAGATGAGCATATCTGCATTACCTGAGTCTGGCAGAACAGATGCCCAGTTGTATGGCCGTGCATTAGTAGTTGCTGCTCTGCCACTGCTCACGCTTTCAAATCTGTCATTAAAGAGAGATGTCAGACAGGAAAGGGGCTAATTCTTAGAACATTTAGTTGTAAATAGATCGTTGGCGAGAGGCCAGGGTTTGAGCCAAGGTTGTAAATGTGAATGATATCTATGCAAAGTCTCTTAACCTGACTTAAAGCTGATTTCCTAACTTTGTAAATTATTAAGCACTAAGTCACAGCCAAATAATCTTATTTCTAGTTTTAAGTTATTTACAAAATAGCTTCTTTTTGCAAAAACCTGTTAAACTCAGTTTATGCCATAGTAACTGCAGATTTATGTACCTGCTAAAGGTATCCTTTTGTCTGTTGTGGATTATAGCAATAAAAGGGTCATTTTGTTAGGGAAAAAAAGTAAGTAAGCTAAAGAAGCAAAAGTCTCAGTGGTTACTTTTAGAGTGCCCTAGGGAACAAACTTATTTTGAAAGTCATTAAGTAAAGGAATAAATCACACATTTATCACTTTCCTATATATACTGTACACCAGGGTAGCCCAATAGTTGATGACGGACAGTTTATAATTTTTTTTGTTTTAAAACATTTTACTCATTTAGCTTTAGAGAGAGGGGAAGGGAGGGAGAAGGAGAGGGAAAGAATCATCAACTAGCTGCCTCTTGCACGTCCTCAACTGGGGACCTGGCCCGCAACCCAGACATGTGCCCTGACCAGGAATTGAACCGGCGTCCCTTTGGTTCACAGGCTGGCACTCAATCCACTGAGCCACACCAGCCAGGGCAATAATTCTATTAATAAATGAAGAAGGAATTACAGATTTAGAATATTACTATTTTGTAACCCTTCAGAATGAATATATTTACATAATGATCATCAATTGCTAACATCACAAAAAGAAATCCAAACATCATGTGCCTCCTAATAGAACAGAAGTCTCCTATGAAGTATTTTTGCCAAAAAATTGAACTTCAGTTGGACCCAGTTTCTCGTGCTATCAGTGTGTAGGGAACACATGGGGTGGAAGAGCATGTAAAACATCACCCCAGTTACCCAGCAAAGTCTGGATTGTGAGAAACGCTACAGGGCAAAACAAGTAGTTTCTCCAAGAAACACATTGAAAGAAAAAGAGAAATGTTAAAGGAGTTATAGAATGCAAAAGAGATGTGACATGGCAATTAACTTCAAAGTGTTCAACCTTCCTGGATCTAACTCAAATAAAGACTGTAAAAAATGCAAAAATTTACACCAAGCAGGAAAATTTAAACATTCATTTTTTGCTATTAAAGAACTAGTTTTAAAAAATGCAAGAAAGATGTGTCACTATGTTTAAAAAGCATCTTTAGACATGTATACTGAAATGTTTACGGGTGGAATAACATTACGCTGAAATTTGCTTCACAATAACGGACATGTGTGGGTGGTGGAAGTGTGCTGGGCGGTACATTGGAAACGAGATGAGATGACTGTTGAAGCAGGTCGTCAGATACTTGATTCATTTGCAGAGCAATAAGAAGGCTGCTGCAACCTTCTTGGCAGGAGATGATGGTAGCTCCTATAATGGGGGCCAACGCGGCTACCCGAAGAAATCCCATCAACAGTTCCCTTCATCCCTGGAAGCCAATCTCCCTAAAGTAGCTCAGTTGCTGTTCCCGAGTGCACCACCTTCCGCTCAGCTCCCGATTGCAGCTATTCTTCCCTGCCTCGCAAGGACGCCAGCAGGGGCTAGGAGACGCGCTGGGCGGAGTCACAAAGACACGCCCGCGCGCCCAGGCTGCAGCTTGCAGTTCCGGAGAGCAGGGGGTAGTCTGGCTGGGCTCGTGGTCGCACGTCTAGGGCTGCAGAGATGTCGATTCTGAAGACTTCGGAGTCAGTTGCGTGAGGGGTAGCTCTTGCACCGAAGACCTTTTTGAACAAGGTTTAGGCCCGAATCCCTTCTGCCGGACGTGAGCTGGGTCCCTTGGCTGTTCTCACCCTTCCAGACAGCGCGCTGCCTCCCGGGCCACGTGGGGCGACTGGCAGCTCCTCGGAGGCAGAGGTAGTTGAGTATCGATGAGAAGTGGGGGCTACAAAGAGTTTCACAGTTAAAAGTGAAAGAGGACTCACTTTCGAGCAGCTACCTTGCGATCTTGTTGGAGTGAGTGACTAAAGTTAGGGAGCGGAGAGGGATGTCGGTGTGACACGCGAGTTAGGAACACAGTGCTAACTTTACCGTGTTACGGGGCTTGTTAGGAACATAGTGCTAACTTGAATCCACGTTGCCCTGGGCAAGACTGGAAAACGAGTACGTGAACACCGGCGACTCCACAAAGGGAAACCATCTTCTCTGAATCTGCTCAGAGAATGCTCTCAAAAGTAAGCCCGTTCTCTGCCTCCCCACCTGCTTCCACTCTGAAGGGAGGCGAGCGTGGTAGGCGCACAGGCGTGGGGTGGGCGACAGAGGGCGTCACTGATCGACAGAGGGCGTCACTGATCGTCCAGACTTCTTTCCGCAGCCTTGACCGCTTGCTTCCTGAACAAACTTCACCGCCCTTCCCTTCCGAAACCGGATTTCTGGTGATGTGCCCTTTCCTTTGATGCATCAAAGCCTCTGACTCTAAACCCCTACCCCGTTGTGTAGATGCAGAGCCGGCTAACTTGTTCTATAAAGGGGTAATACTAAACATTTTAGGTTTCTCGGTCTCTTTTATGGTCCACAACTTTGCCATTATAGCAGGAAAGCAGCCATAGACAATACTTAAACGAATGAGTGTGGTTGCGTTCCAATTAAACTTGGATACTGACATTCGAATTTCACGTGCCAGGAAAGAGTCTTTTAATTATTTTAATCATTGAAACCGAATGTATTATACTCCGGTGTAAAGTATAATGCTCAGAATGAATACAGTATTCCTGGTGTAGCTTTTGTACAGGAGTGAGATCATTACTTTTCAGCCTTTGGGTATACACCTCTGATTTGGGATGACGTGAGATTTTTCTTCAGGAAAACATCTACACTGTATGCTTGAAACAACTTTGTTTTGCTTCCTATCTTATCTATTTATAAGCCAGAACGTTCCCTGAATTCTCGGAGGGGAAAGTCTACACAAGAGGGAGCTCTGTGGAGAGAGGCAATATATCGTGGGCCCTGAGCATCCTACATGTTCATTCTGGGTATGCCAAGAATGCAAGGCTTTAACCATTCTTTACCTAGGCCATTTCTCAGGCTTGTTTACAGCAAGGAAACGTGGAAGGCAGTCTCCTTGGAACGTAGAATATGCTTGCTTACTATTCAGTACAAGAGTAGTGATTCCTTCAGGCTCAGGGTTGCCTTCCTGTAATGCAGCACTCTGTGCTGGAATCTATCTAGTCCCACCTGTCACCCTCTTGTTGGGGGTTGAGGGGTGGGGTGGGCTAGGGTAATCGGCTTATATGTGAAGCCTGGATACTGCTTTTGCCATGAGAAATAAAAGTTCTTTGGCTAACACCCAGGTCTCAGTCTCAGACCCAGTCTGAGGTCTTCTGTCAGCATCCATGAAATACTAATAGGACAGTTTATTTTTTGTCAGGTAAAATCCAAAACCCTTTACAATTTGATACACATATGTGAAATATTTTTTTCTGAGTACAATTTCGATTATTTTGCAAAAGTTCCTGAAGACATGCATTACTGTAACACTTATTGAGGGCACTGTGCTTGGTATAGGTGATACAGAAATGAATATGACATTGTAGGGGCACATTCTTCAGTAGGAAAGGCAGTCAGCCTTAATTCCTCTCTCACATTCCAGTCCAGTTCATTAGCAAGTCCTATGGACTCTACCTTCACAATATATCTAGCGTTGGGTCACTTTAACCACCACTGTTTCTGTAAATCCCTGAAATCACTTCCTAACTGGTTTCCCTGCTTCTGCCCTTGCACCATTTTGAGCACTAGACTCACTGGGGAGTTGAAATACTGATATCCAGGCCCCAACCCAAATGAAATACTGTATTTTGTTGTGTATAACATGCACCCACGTTTTTGGCCCAAACTTTCAGGAAAAAAATCTTTCAATTTGTAAATTCAATTATTTATTTATACTTAGAAACAAAACTGATTATCATATTCCAGGGTATTATTTTGCATACAGATATTACTATTGCTTCCTAGAGTTACACTTTTAATGCATAAGCATAGATAAAAGAATTAAAAACATTTATATAGATATGGAATTAGCACTACTCATATATAATACACATCCTTCTTTGTCAAAAATTTGGGCAAAGAAGTGCACATTACACATGGCAAAATATGGTAATTCAATATTCCTAGAGGCAGGCCCTAGGCATTGGTACTTTTAAAGGCTTCCCAGCTCATTCTAATGTGTACCTGAGAGTAATATCCACTGCTGTTGACAATGCCCAGATAGATATGACAGGTTTTAAGCACACTGTGACTTGTACAGCTACATGTAGTGGTCCTAGTTAGAAGTTTTCAGATTACTTCAGCAAAGATGTGCAAAATACATTGAAAAGGTAAGATCAGGGGCAGGGTGAACACTTACCTGCCTACAAAATAATCTAAACAAGAGCTGATTAAAAGCCAGAAGCAAAGTAGTGGCAGTGGGGACAGAGAAGAATGAACTGGAACACACAGGAGGTAAAATCAATAGGATGAAAATAACCACTGGTGAAGAGTGGCTTCTTGCCTCCCAAAGTTGTGGTGACTTAAAAAAGAGGTTTAGGGGGTGAGAATAATTCAGCTTTAATTTAAACCACTTAAAGTACCTGTGAGATATTTCCAGGTGATTACTGACTATATGTTCTGAAACTTGGGAAAGATGTGGGTGGAAGGCCAACACTGAAGGGAGTAGCACATCCTTTGCTGAGTTATTGTCATTTAAAGATTTGAATTTCAGAAACTACAGGAGAAACAAACTTTCAATGTTCTAAATCAAAATACATAGTTTTACAAATTATAGGCACACACTTTTCGTGCTCTGAATTTTCATTTAACATTCATGGGAAGAACTCAGCTAGCTAAGTGCTGGAGCAATGGGTTCCAGCCCTTATGCCGTCACCATACATGTATGTATACAACCTCAGGCAAGACAATTTGGCATCATGGCCATCACCTTCCCTGCCCAGAGGACTCTGTGCTTACAAGCTTACACGCATATTTATACATATCACCACAGGGCACAGGCTTGCCATTTTTAATAGCTATTGTGTTCTAGGGCAGGGGTGTCAAACTCATTTTCACTGGGGACCACATCATCCTCGTGGTTGCCTTCAAAGGGCCGAATGTAATTTTAGGACCGTATAAATGTAACTACTCCTTAACTAGGGGCAAGGAGCTCAGCGCTGCTGTTGGGTAGAAACAAGGTGCCGGTTCGGATAAAGCAAGGTGGAGGGCTGGATTTGGCCTGTGGGCCTTGTATTTGCCACTTGTGTTCTAGGGGATAATAAGCATAGTGGAATATAGAGCCATGAGGAAAGTAACAGAAATAAGAGGACTAAGCAGACTACATTTGCAGGCACATATGCAAGTGAATTCGTACCAGAAGGTACAAAGAATGAAATCTAATGACCTTTGAGTTTTAAAAACCAACTAGAAGTTTAGCAAAAAAACAAAACAAAACAAAACTTCCTAGTATTTCGATTTGCATAAAACAGATTTTCAAATTTAGATCAGAAATCTGCTTAAGGAGTGTGATGGTGATGCAGACATTGGCCTGCAGTGTCCGTGTCATTATGGATGAAATGAGACATTCACACAGACTACCAAGTCCAGAGGAGGAAAAGGGACAGCATGGCTTTTCTCTCAAGGGGAGCAAAAGCCGTGGCCTCCGCCATGACAGGCCTTTATTTCTATCTCTCGGCACGTTACATGATGGTCCTCATTTACTATGCACAGGTTGGCTTTAGGTGGTTACCTTTTACAGAAAACAAAGGAGCCAATGCTGCTAATTACGTCACAGAAGAGGGATATTTGCAAATGAAAAGGCAAAAGTGGTTGAACCAGTTATACTCATCCTTGGAAGGTTTAGCATGGATTTTAGGAAGTTGCTTTGCAGTAAATGTCCTCAATTCAAGGTGAGGGAGTTTTAGCAAAAAGCAAGACTCATAGCGGCCTAGGTACATTGCAGGCCTGATTCCCCATGGGAGAACCTATCCGTGGGCGTGGGTCCTGTGTGTCTCTGAGTGGGACCTGGGCCCACGCCACACAGAATGGTCTCCTACAGATGGGAAAGAAGTGTGATTAGCTTATAACAGTAAATTGTCAAGACACGTAACAGTTAAAGCACAGCATAGTAGGTATCATACATTTAGTACTACTCTTCGCTTAACCTGTTTGCCAGATCAACTGATGATCTTCCTCCTCTGTAAAATTTTGTAATGGCCTCAGCACAGACCTTTTGTAGTTAAGTTTGCTGCTTACTGGTACACTTAACACTTCTATTCTCTCCTATTTAGTTGAATATTTAACAAGACTTAGTTGTTGGCTCCTAAAAGTTTCTCCCAGTACGTAATTATCTCTCATATAATTAGGGATTAGACAAGTAGGGCTGTCTTCATGGAAACTAAAATGAATGCTTGGAAAGTCTTAAAGGTTACTTGCTAATCATGCCCCAGTAGCAATGAGCATGTTTAGTGCCCAGAGTTTGGTTTCTAAACAGATGCCTATTAAAAAGAGCCAGGAATGCCTGGAGAAATGGCTCATGTCTGAGGCATTGAAAGTGCAAGGTGGAACCTGAGGTATCTTCTGTCAGAAGGCAATTAAGTGCCCAAAGACTGCAGACGGAATGTCGAAGGACGTAACTACCTGAAGGTTTCCAGCTGCCAAAGTCGGGATGATCTGAGCATCAGAAACATGATCATAATTTACCGTCACACACTGAATCATTTGTCATCACTGACAATTCCTTACTCTGACAACTCATAACTTAAGGAATTGAGTCTGATCCTGCCAAGTGTATTGCAGTTGATGGAGAGAAGCTATTCCTTACAGAAGCATGCCAGTCAGTAAATGTAGAATGATAGAATTAGAAAATCACCATTTTGCAAATCTGGAGGAGATAATTGATTCAGACAAGAATGATTATCAGTGGATACCAAAACCACCAGGTGAATGTTGTGGGTAAACAGGCTCCCCATATGCTGCCAAGGTCTCAGTCATAGATTCTCTAATTGCAACAGAAAAGCACACCTTTGCATTGGGAAGATAGGATGGTGACCACCTCAATAGAGTGATCTAATTTTGCACTGACAGTGAGCCAACCAGGTAAAACTTTTCATATGATGCAATATGACATACATCCGTGAAGTGTTAATGCTAAAATGTGTAATCTGAATACATCAAGACTTTGGCTCTGTTAATTTACAGAAAGTATGGGAACAAGATAAACAAACCACTGATCTGAAAAACAAACTGCACACAATCAGTTAAATCCTGAATGTGAGATATTCTACTCTATTTAAAAAAAAAACAAACAAAAAAACTCTGGGGAAAAAATCAAAGTTGGGAGACTGTTTTACATAGATGAAACAGACATTAACAATCAAGTAAAGTGTAGAATTTGACTGGATTAACAGGAAACATTTAAACATGGGCTAAGCATTAGAAATTAGGGAATTACTATTCATTTTTTGAGGTATGTAAAGGTATTGTGGTTATGTAAAAAGACTGTCCTTATTTTTTATGAGATGCATGCTTAAGGTTGAAATAATCATGTCTTGCTTTCTGAAGTGTTCAGAAAAATATGGCAAAATGTGAATTTTCAAATCTAAGTGGCAAATATAGTTTATTATTCTTTAACTTTCTTTATATTTAAACATCTTCATAATAAAAAGTTGTGGAAAATAAAAAACTTGAATTATACTTGGGCCAGACATCTGAAAAAGTACACAAAGGTCTAGGATTCTTCACTATTATTACTGTATTATTTTATAAGAGCATCAACTGCTTCAGTGTATCAGTGGAAGACCTTATAAATGCATTATTTACATAAAACACATAAAAGCAGGAAATACAAATTAATGCAAAGAAAGATAATATGGACTATAATACTCCATACATTCATCCCAAGAGGAAAAAGTGTTGTGTAAGGTATGAAGTTCCATCTTAAGTACAATGGTTATTTTTTAACCTAATAACTATGGCATAAGCATAATTTGAGTATAACGCAACCTAGGACCATCTGTACTTTGTGAAGGGTGATTCCATGACATCAAAGTTAATGAAGGTGAGGACAAGGGAAAACAACAACTTCTTGATGAAAACACTCAACAAGAAAGCTTTCAAGATGTCTTTCCTTCAGCACCTCTTTGTAGAATGTTTATATAAAGTCCTGTCCAAATGAGGCCACATGGTCAAAACATGTTTAAATTGATATTTTTGGTGCCAGAATTTATATAGATTTTTCCTCTTTTAGCTCAGGAAAATTTTCTGTACAAAGATGTCCCATGATTTCTTAGGAATATCCCCAACTGTTAATATCTGGGGACTCTGGTTTTTCATTAAGTAGTTCCAATGAACTAATCAATGACCAATATTTGGTAAATATTTCTTTGCAGGTAGGTATGTACAAAATATTCTACCAATTTCACTCCATTTCAGTTAATTCTACCTTATTACTCAACTTATTTATTCATAAATTCAGCATATATTGACCACCTGCTATATATGCAAGGCACTGAAGAAACAAGAGCAATATGAAAACTCAGCTCTTGGAATATGGTCTTATATTCTGAAAGTGGGATGCTGTGGATATTAAATGCAATAGTATTTTTACCTATTTCTAGTTGCATTTCTGCCAGTTTTCCTTTTATGCTGTTTAGGACTATGGCAAACTCAGTTATTACTGTTTAATGATTACTGCACCAATGATAGTTTCTGCATTCATGCTTTTTCCAATGAAATTTTTTTCTGATATTTTAAGACTGTACCTGATCTTACTTATCTGTATGAAAGAAAACCGACTGCAATTATTCTTTTACAAATCATACATTTCATTTTTGGTTTCTTCTTACAGAAACAGGATGAATTTTGCTTTGTATCCCATCAGTTACTCTTATTTATTTTTAGGTAAACCAAGTCCAGTAACATTTCATGTTATAAGTTACCTATGTATTCTTTCCTCTCTTCACCTTGATTTTCTTCCCTAATCCACCTTCTGCACTGAAATCATATCTATTTTTCATTACTTTTTTCTCACACTATTTAAATATTTTTATTACTCCTTACCTTAGGATCTACAGGGTCAAATTTGGCAACTCATTTTAGGTTTTCTATACTCAATTCATTCACAACACACTTGTTATAGTTAAGCTCATGTCTTTACTTTCATTATGTCCTAAACTTTCATTAATGTAGAAAGTTTTTATAGCACTACAGGAAGCCCGGAAAGGATCAGTTAGGAAGTTTGGGCCCTGAGCACAGTAGGCACTCAAGAAATATGTGTTTCAATGGGAGAAATGGACTTTCTACAGTAAAACAGTATTGGGAACCTTAAATTATACATTTCAGTGTCAGGTGAAAAAAATGAAAACTGTATTCTTATTTTTTCCTACAGGATGACAGATGTCAAAACCTAGTGAAACTAATACAATAAGAAATAATAAAAAATACAATAAAAATAAATAAATAAATAATAGGAAAAAACCTAGTGAAACTAAGACTGTTCTAAACATTAATTTAAGCGTGGGTGTTTAATTTTTGCCCATTTCACTAAATTTTTACATGTCTAAGGGTTATATACACATTAGTTTCTCTATCCAAACATCATCTTTCATTAAGGTTCTCTTCCTTGAATATTTCAGTATTTAAATCAAAGTATAATTAAACAGTGGCCACATAGAAACCTTTAAGATACTTTCAGTTTTTCTCAAACCTACTAGCTCCACATGGTAGTTATGGCATAATATGAAAAGGGAGGTGAAAGCGGGGAGGAACCCTTTACATATTTAAGGCTTCAAAGCTGGGAAGAAGTAAAAGCCCAAAAGCAGCTTTTCTATCTCCCTAGGATTACTCTTTACTTGATGGAAGCTTTCACAAGTTTCATTCATAAGGCCTCATGGAGTACTTGAAATATAGTAAGAGTTGGTGAGTTACAGGTTTCTGAGTACTCTTTTCACAGGGTTTCTTTCTGGAATAAACCAAATAAAGGTTAAACAGTGAATGTTCTCAAATTTCACATTAAATTTAAATAAATTATTATATCCACATTTGGATACTTCTGTTCAGTGGTATCTGACATACAGGCATATTGCACTTCTGATAATGTGTTAACAGAGAGAGTACAGAATAAAATTTAAATGATTAAGTTGTAACTCCTAATAGTCTTGCACATCCATTAATTACGATGTTTGGCACCTGTATGAACACGCTGATGCTGAATAAGGTTTGTACTCTGAGTGAAAGTTTTACCACAAATACGGCATGCATAGGGCTTCTCTCCTGTGTGAATTCTCTGGTGTTGAATAAGGCATGTTCTCTGGCTAAAATCTTTATCACATTCATTACATTTGTAAGGTCTTTCTCCAGTATGAGTTCTCTGATGCTGATTAAGTGATGAGGAATAAATAAAAGCTTTCCCACATTCATTACATTTATAGGGTTTCTCTCCAGTATGAATCCTTTGATGCTGAGTAAGATTTGCACCCTGTCTATATGCTTTCCCACATATGTTGCATTTAAAGGGTTTTTCTCCATTATGAATCCTCTGATGTTGAGTAAGGTGCACACTCTGGCTGAATGCTTTTCCACACACACTGCATTTATATGGTTTCTCACCAGTATGTGTTCTATGATGTTGAGTAAGATTTGCACTCTGGCTGAAGGCTTTCCCACATATTTTACATATGTAGGATTTCTCTCCAGTGTGAGTAGTTTGATGCTGAATAAGAGTTGAGGAATGAGCAAAGGCTTTTCCACATTCATTACATTTATAACACTTCTCTCCAGAATGAATTCTCTGATGTCGAATAAGGTATGTACTCTGACTAAATACCTTCCAACACTCATTGCATTTATATGGTTTCTTTCCAGTATGTATTTTTTGATGTTGAAGAAGGTGTGTACTCTGACTGAAAGTTTTCCCACACTCGTTGCATATATAAGGTTTTTCTCCAGTATGAACTCTCTGGTGATTAATCAGTGATGAACTGTGGCTGAAGGTTTTACCACATTCCAAGCATTTATATGGTTTCTCTCCAGTATGTGTTCTTTGATGTATAGTAAGGTGTGCACGCTGACTAAAGTCTTTCCCGCAGTCATCACACTTATATGGTTTCTCTCCTGTATGAATTCTCTGATGTATAGTAAGGTGTGCTCGCTGGCTGAAGGCTTTACCACACTGGTGGCATTCATATGGTTTTTCTCCAGTATGCATTCTCTGATGTGCAATAAGGGATGAGAGGTGCCTAAACTCTTTTCCACACTCTTCACATTCATAAGACTTCTCTTTGGTATGGGTACTTTGGTGTTTCATGAGGGATGGGTATTTCCTAAACTTTTTCCCACACACATTACATTTATAAGGCTTCTCTCCAGGATAAATTTTCCTATGTACAATACCATATGAGACATGACTGAAGGTTGCCCTGCCTTCATTATATATAGAAGTTTTATCATATGACTCAGTATCAAACTGTATTATTAGGTTTGAATGCTTTTCAAAATGATTCCCATATATACCATATTTACTAAGATACTCTTCTGTAGGTTCATCTTCTTGTGAAAAAACTGACTTCAAACTGAAATTATTTTCTCCAGTGGGAATTTTCCTGAAGGTATCTGGTGCTTGCCTCTCCAATCTGTCACCATAGTCATATGGTTCTTCCAATTTGACGGTCTGGGTTCCATCTGTTGTGAGTTTAGGAATGTTTTTAACTGGATTACAATCTTGGGCTTTTGTTTCCTGTCCTGAAATAAAAATAATATAAAAAGTTTTCTCTATTTGGAGAAAGGAAATTGCCAAAATAGAAACAAAATAGTGAATATGAATAAAATGCTTAAAAAGCTATGGTTCTGACAATCTCATCACAAGGTTGTTAAAGCTTGGAAAAGGAGAATAAAAAGGAAGAAAAACAGAAGACTAAATTGAAAAAAGGAGAGGCTTCTTGCTATCCAACATGGGTACAGACTAAATAAAATAGGTTAGTCAGGTGGCAGAGCTAACACTGTGTAGGATACCTTGGGATGACTTCAATTGTGTAATTATAATTATATAACATTTAAATGATACATTCAAAGTAGGCATTGCTATCATCACTCCTTCCAATCTACTCTGCACAGTCCTACCTAATGTTACAAAAGTAATTTCATGGAGTGCTCTTCATGCTTAAATATGTCTAGTAAGTCTCCTGGTAGCCTGAAACAGTGGGTCTCAAAAATGCAGTCCCCAGACTACTGGCGTAAGTATCACTATCACCTGGGAGCATGTTAAATTATTGCACTTCACCCAGACATACTGACTCAGAAACTTCGGAAGTGAGGCCAAGCAATCTGTTTTTTAGCAAGCCCTCCAGGTTGTTTCGATGTACACTAAAGTTTGAGGATCAGTGGCATGAAGGATAAAAGTTAAAGAGAGTGAAAAAAAGTTCAAAATATCTCCAACTTGGCATTCCATCCCCAAAATATTCAAGCCTTTTCTATTCTGTATCTTCTAGCATGCTTTGTATCCAGCTTAACTTAAAGTTCAAAGTTATTCACATAACTTAAAACTACTTCCTCATAAGCTTCTACAGGTGCCATGCTAATTCAAAACTCTAGGCCTTTTCTTATGCTACCTTCCCCACCTATTAAAAAAGCTCATATTCTTTCCTTCTTAGAATCCCAAGTACAGATTGGCTTGAATCATATAAAATTATGTTTTTTGTAAGTCAACATGGCAGAATATCAGCAGTTTCATATGGTTCAACCTAATAAATGACGGGGCCATGACAGAAGTTGGCCTTACATAATTATTTCACAATTTTGTGTGTTTCTTATATTTCTAACCTAGGTGCAAACTCTGGAACTAACTTATGCTTCTTTTACATTTCCTTCAGAAAATGGCCCAAGACTAGATATGGTGGCCACTCAACTGAATTGGTAAAATATGACAGTAACTTGTAAAAAAATAGACTCAAATGAAAGCAAACACACACATAAACACAAACCAAACAAACAAAAAACTCTGACCCCAAACCTGCCTGCAGAGCAGTCATATATATAAAGGCACACCTTGGAGGTACTGTGGGTTCAGTTCTAGATCACTGCA
Organism: Trachops cirrhosus; assembly: GCA_028533065.1. Lineage (NCBI taxonomy): Eukaryota > Metazoa > Chordata > Mammalia > Chiroptera > Phyllostomidae > Trachops > Trachops cirrhosus. The sequence goes on along the minus strand of CM052545.1, from coordinate 55,863,968 downwards.
ACAAAATGAGTATCACAATGAAGTGAGTCACATGAATTTTTTGGATTCTCAGTGCATGTAAAAGTTATATTATACTATAGCCTATTAAGTGTGCAATATATGATATCTAAAAAATGTACATATCTTACTTAAAAACACTTTATTGATAAAAAATTGCTAACTGTCATCTGAGCCTTCAGCAAGTTGTAATCGTTTTGCTGGTGGAACGTACCTTCAATTTGTGAAAACGCAGTTATCTGCGGAGCTCAATAAAGTGAAGCACAAAAGTGAGGTATGCCTGTATTTGTTGATGCTTATTATGTTTCCATTATGATAGTTTAAATTTAAGTTAGAGTACCTTTTTCCTTCGACAGTAGGTGGGAAACATAACTTGCAAATAATAAGAATTATTTAAGGAAATATAATTAAATATGAAGTTTATAATACAGCAAAAATGATACAGCAACTTTCTAAGATGCAGATCAAAATATAATAACCACAAATACAATCATTCAATAGAATCATCCATCAATAAAGGAGTAGCTAGGATAGAGAATAATCGAATACTGATAACTGATAAAAATTATAGGTAGATCTATGTACATTGATATGAAAAGGTGTATAGGGCATATTAGTAAGTGAAAAAAAGAGGTATGTAACAGTATGTAGAGCAAGAACCTGTCTGTGTAAAGATATGCTAAATGTCTTACAGATACACACAAACACATGTTAGATGCACATACACATATTACACACTGTAGTGATAACCTAAGGGGAGAAGGTCCTAGTCATGGGTATGGGGAGGGAGTCACATATTTCATTTGGCTTACTTGTATGGCCTGTATTTACAAACTACTTTATTACTTTGATTTGAATAAAAAAATCAGAGTAACACTAGAAAATGCTTAGGAATAATGTTAAATGAAATAAGCAATATCACAACTAGCATGAAATCTCATTAGAACTAGACAATCAAAATGCTAACAATGAGATTATAGGTTTAAAAATATTTTCTAATATTCAATAAATTGGCTATGATTTTTATGGCTGTTTAATACTAGAAATGTAGTTATATTACTTTTATAGAAAAAAAATAAAAACAACTTTTTCAAACCAGATTTGTTACTATCCCCCCAACAAAAAAAGAAAATGAGGATGTTGATGGACTGTGTTGGTAAATGTGTGTGTGTGAGAGATACACTCACACACACCGTAAGATAATATCAGAAGCTGAGTTTAATTTCTATGTAATCAGAATTAGTCTATGATAGAATTTCATGTACCTGAAAAGGTTATAATTAACAAGCTTAAAGGAGCAAGTCTGAATAATGACCATGAAGAAATTGCTACTATAAAATATACATTTTAAATCAATTAGTTTATTGGAAATTCAGAAATTGAGATAATTAAGTAGGACTTAAAAATGTATATATAACTAACCAGAAAGGATTGGTTAGAAGCAGTATTTGTTGGTCAATAGGGCCAAACAAGGGTATAATTCTAATAAAAGAAGATCAGTGTTGAATCAGGTAATGAAGGACAGCTTTGAGGGTAGAGGGAGGTATGATTATAGTTGAACCTTAAAGGTCAAAGTTCTGAGACAGGAATGGCCATCGAAGACCAATCAATATTCCTACTCCATTAGTGAATTATTAGTTTCCATTCCCTGAAATATGACTGATGTATCCTAACCAGAGGTTCAACTTACTAGGTATTGCTGAGATGGTAAGAAAGCAAAATCTTCAGAGGCCAAAAATCAAATAAAATCAAGAAGACAGGAAATCAGCCAGAGCTCAGGTTGGCGGCTGGTGACAGCTCCTCAATCCTGTTGACGACCTTAAGCTTCCACTTTGAGGGCACAAGGGGCTCAGGAACCAGAAGAAAAAGCCCAGGGTCCAACCAACGAGGGAAGGCTGACAGGAGTCTATTATATACTCTGTATAAGGACAGGCTAGAAAACAAACAAAACTGAAAAAACCTCACCTCTACAATAAAAAAAAGAAATGTGCCTTTTTCAGTGTTGGTGCTCTTTGGCAGGAGAAAAATTTACCCTCAAAATACGTGACCATAAATTGCTCCCTCTGGTAGATTTATAGCCCTAATTCATGCTACCTGAATAATCTAAAGGACTTCTCATGCTGAGAGGTAACCTGAAATGCTTTCAGACTGGCAGCACTGCTCAGAAGTCTATCTTGACTCTAGTCCAGGCATATTTCCATTACACCATGCATGTTTTCTCATTGTTTAGAGGGTGCTGAAAACATTCCCCAAAGAACTTAGTGTGTTACAGGTGTATTTTGTGTCATTCTGCTGACCAAGGCAAATGAAGCCATAAATTATGAGAACAAGCTTTTCAATTAGTGTGACCCTTAAAATACTCCATGACCAGATAAAGTTAAAAAAGGGATAAAATTTAAATCAGATAGTTAAAAAAAGTGAAACAAGTCATTTTAAGGTAGTCACTCTAATGTTATCGTCTGTCACTATTGTTTAATTTACTGTTAATGCTGTATTCTAGCATCAATATTGGCAGACATACTAGAAGTCAGTGCCTTAAAAAGTAGGAAAGCAAAATTCAAAAGAACATAGTGTATTTCTTTTGTATACAAAAGGAGGTCTGACTGTATTTATGATTTCTGCAAAGAGAAAGACAGAAAGAAACTCAGTAACAAATGAACATGGTTAACTACATGAAGTGAATGGAAACAGAGCAGAAGAGATGAGAGTGTACACCTTTCTAAATAGTTTTGACTTTTGAACCATATTAATGTTTTATTAATGTTTTTATATACTCAAAAATGTGAAGTTTAATAAAAAAGAATCACAAACCAAGAAAACACTAAAACTGGGCACAAACAGAATCAAACAAACTTAACAATATTTGTTAAGATAACCAGAAAAAAGAACTCAACTAACTTTTGAACCCAGTATTCTGGACAGTCTTAGTGGAATAGGACAAAAAAGAGAATTTGAAGGAACTCTGAACCTAGCTAGTTTGTTATTGGTACTGATATTGATATAATTCTCAAACCATTTCTGTGTCTATTATATGATACAGCAAATGGGTCAATATACTGACATTGTTGGGAACCAGGTTATTATATGGGAAAGGAAAGATAAAATGGAGTATGGGAAAAGTTATCAGTATGAATTCATGAATCCTGAAACTACATACATAATACATATGTACATATATGTGGATTGGCAAAGTAGATTTACAGTCGTTCATATGGAAAAGACATGCAGGTTATGATTAGTATAATAGCTTTATCAACTCAAAAAGAATGTCACAATGGCATAGTGCACTTAGGTATAATCTCATAAGTGCTCAAATTGCCAGCCTTCATTTTTATACCTTCTCATAGTCTACTTGCTCTACTCAAGCACACTTTGGCATGCCTTTTTACATTTGAATAACTGTGAACCTACTTTTGTCCAACCTGTATTTCCCAGCTCTATCTACTGAACAGATTTAGAAGCAATGCTACCCTATAGTACTGAGCACACTTAGTGCCCAGATCTTAGTTTCTAAATACTTACTATTTCTCCATTAAAATGAACCTCGGTTCCTTAGACAAATTCCAGGTCCAAGGAACGCCCAAGGTGAGCCTAAAGAATATCTTGTGCCTGAAAGCAAGGAAATGCTCAACTCAAAGACTAATGGGGACATCTTGAAAGAACACTGGACCTGGTTTCAAAAGCTCCCACTGAGGTAGTCCAAGGTGATGTTAGAAGATCCAGAACCCATTTGTTTCCATTAGAAGATCCAGAACCCATTTGTTTCCATGGACATACTAAATCTATAGCCAGGAATGTAACAATTCCTTCTGAAAAAGACCTGAAAACTAGCTGAACAGCTGCTTCACTTCAAAAAAGAAAAGGATCACATTGAGGTGGGAAGGAGAGGTTAAGATGCAGTCTCACCAAAAACCCCACCCATAGCATGGTGATGCATAATTGGGGAGGATTTTACCAATCTGGAGCTTCTCCCTGAAGAGCAGAGGGTTTGTACCCACCTCAGGCACCCCAACTCTTAGGACCAGCCCCCTAAACAATCTGGCTTTAAAATCAATGAAGTTCGCATCCACAAGGCCTGGGGGAGGGACCGTAGCAACCTGAGAGACTGATCTTGAAGGGCTTGTGCACAAACTCACTTGTCCTAAGGCCCAGTGCAGAGGCAGTAGCTTGAAAAGCACTCAGACTATAGGTAAAGGAGATTAATTTGCTAATCTTAGAGCAACTGCTACAGGAACAGGGGCCTGTAGGAATTCTCTCTGGGGACAGCACTTGTGGGTGCCCTCTCCCTCTGCCATGCTCAGTGCCGGGATCTCCAGGAGGGGAGCTTTTACACATGTCTGGTACTCAGGTTTTATTCTATCTGGTACCCCAGTTTTTGCAGTGGCAACGCAGGGGATATCCCTGAGTATGTGGTTCTGGAGGGAAGGGGTACCTGCGGTCCTGGGTCCCAAGGGACTGTAACAATCAGAGGGACAATTCCTGGCAGGCTACCACCCCCAGGGCACTGCACAGACAGCAAACTGAAACATGATCCCAGTCTTCCTGTGAAAGACGCCTATTTACTGTCCTGGAGCTTCAGCCTGAAGGATACGTTGCAGGTGTGCTACACATTGAGGCTACAGATGTGCTCTCAGGGAACATATGCCAGGGGTACCATCTCTGTGCTCTCCTGCTGTCTGTCACAGCTCGCTAGTTCCTCCCAGAAAGGATCTTCTACACTCATCTTGAGCCCTGATTTTTGCAACTGCTGCACGGGGGACACCTCCAGATCACCTGCAATCGTGGTCTCAAAGGACTGTATACATTCGTACACTTTAAAAGCTGCTGCCTGAGGATTTGGCTTCAAATCATCATGAAACTAGGAGTTGACTGAAATCTCTCCCTCTGGAACACTGACAGGTATTAGCATTAGGCCCCAACACTAGAGCTATTAAAAATAAATTAGAGAACTGTAATTGAATAACGATAAAATAATTTAAAAAAAAATCAGGCTGGGCCCTGGCTGGTTAGCTCAGTTGGCTAGAGCATTTTCCTGATATACCAAGGATGCTGGTTCGATTCCCAGTCAGGGCACATAAAAGAATCAACCAATAAGTGCATAAATAAGTGCAACAACAAATTGATGTTTCTTTCTTTGTGTCTCTGTCTCTCTCTTTCTCTCTCTCTCTCTCTCACACAAAAATCTATAAATAAAAATAAAGAAAAAAAAAAACCAAGTCAGGTTGCTTAGACAGTCAAAAAAGTTCCAGAGACAACCAAGAACTAGGGTAAGATGGAACAATAAGATTCATCTTATACACGAGGCCACTCCTTTAAGACTGGAAGAGGCTATTGTTTTGCCTAATACATAGAAGCAAATATACAAAAACATCAAAAAATGTGGAAACAAAGAAATATGTTCCAAATGAAAGAATAAGAAAAAAAACCCTCTGAAAAAAACCTTAATGAAATGGAGATAAGTAATTTACCACATACAGTTCAAAGTACTGGTCATGAAGATGCTCACTGAACTTGGGAGAAGAATGGATGAACATAGTGAGAACTTCAACAAAGAGATATAAAATGCAAGAAAATTCCAAACAGAAGTTACAGAGCCGAAGAATACAGTAACTGAACTGAAAAATACTCTACACAGTGATCTCAAAAACAGGGCAGTACCTTTACTATTTAAAGGAAAGATAACTTAAGGGATTTATGTGACAACATAAACAGAATAACACTCACATTGTAGGAGCCCCAAAAGAGAAAAGTGCAAAAAACTTATTTGAAGAAATAATGGCTGACAACTTCCCTAACCTAAGGAAGAAAACATATCTAGATCCAGGAAACCAAGAGAATTATAAATAAGATCAGCCCAATGAGATCCACACCAAGACACATTATAATTAAAATGTCAAAAGTTAAAGATAGAGAATCTTAAACATAGCAAGAAAAAAACAACTTGATACATACAAGGGGACCGCCACAAGACTATCAGCAGAGTTTTCAGCAGAAACTCTGCAGGTAAGAAGGGCCTGATATACTTGAATTATACATCTAACATACTAAAAGGAAAAAACTTCCAAACAAGAATACTCTATCCAGAATTTTCCAGACAAGTGAAAACTAAAGGAATTCACCACTAATCAGCCTTACAAGAAATGTTAAAGGGATTTCTTTAATCTGAAATGGCAGGGCACTAATTACTAATAAGAAAACATATAAAAGTATAAATTTCACTGGTAAAGTTAAATATATGGTAAAGGTAGTAAATTAATCACATAGAAATCTAGTAAAAAGGTTATAAGACAAAATAGTAAAAATAACTATAATTACTATAATTAAAGGATACACAAAATAATAAGCTGTAAATCTTATTTACGTCAAAAACAAACATCAAGGGGAATAAAAATTTAAAGTTTTAGAATGTGTTCAAATTTAAATTATCAACATAAAATAGACTGTTATAAATATAGGTTGTTATATGTAAGTCTCATGGTAACACAGAGAAAAAACCTATAATAGATAAAACCAAGATAATGACAAAGGAATCTAAATATAACACTAATGAAAGTCATCAAACCACAAAGAAGGAGAACAAGAGAAGAAAGGAACAGAGAGAACTACAAAACAAAAAAACAATGAACAAAATGGCAATAAATACATATCTATCAATAATCACTTTATTTTTTAAAAACATATTTTATTGATTATACCATTACAGATGTCCCATTACCTCCCTTCATTCCCCTCCAACCTGAACACCCTCTCCCACCCACATTCCCCCCCTTTATTTCATGTCCATGTGTCATAAGTTCTTTAGCTTCTACATTTCCCATACTATTCTTGCCCTCCCCCTGTCTATTTTCTACC
>CM052545.1:55841602-55856619 GCA_028533065.1 Trachops cirrhosus | reverse complement strand
TGTTTTGTTTTTTGGTCTTGTCGAGCTCCTGTAGTGAAGGGCAGGGCCTTAGGAGTTCATGAGGGCGGGGCAGCCCAGTCACTGGGTCGTGACGCTGTATGGGGGGGTGGGGTCCGAGAAGGAACAATGGTGCTTGCTGCACTCTCTGTAGAACCTCAGACCCTTCTGCCACTTTCCAAAAGCCAACTGGGCCCCTCTGGCACCAATTCCAGTGTGGGTGGGCCTGTGCACCCTGCAGGACCTTCCTTTTCAGTCAGTGACCCAAAGCTCTATTTCCCGGTGCTGGGACCCTGAGTTGCGTGCAGTGCCTTGTTTCACAATGGCCGCCTCACTGGGTCTGCTGGTCGCCACCCCCTGGCGGGGGCCCACCAGCCACCGCCACATGTGCACCCAGGGTCTGCCTGCTGCGGATTTGCGTGCCGCCCCAGTTGCTCTGTGCTCCGCTCCGCGTCCCTCGCCCTGCCGGCTCTGCCCCTCCTACCGGTCTGGATGAACGTGTCTATTTTTAAATCCTTGGGTGTCCGACTTCCATACACTTCAATTTTCTGTCAGTTCTGGTTGTTATTTTGTTTCTATATTGTTGTTGTCCCTATCTTGGTTGTGTGAGGAGGCACAGTGCGTCCACCTATGCCTCCATCTTGGCCGGAAGTCCCTACTAACCACAACATCTTGGTCATCCATCCTTTATTTCACTTGGTTGTATAGATTGTGCACCACCCAAGCTGTCTTCCCACATGTTGTGTCTGTAGAGACATCTTATTCTATTAATTGTCTCCATAGCTCTCTGAAGATAACGTACTCCCTCCACTCTCCTACCACTGCTTTCCACTTTGATCTTACTGCTCATCACACTCAACTGGCTTGCCTTATTTCTGAAAGTTAAGTGCCACCCCCAGGGAGCCCAGTTCTATAACAAATCCCCTACTGTCAGCCTCAGCCTGTGGAGGACAGCCACCACTGAACTTCTCACCAACACACTGTGTACCTCAGCAGAAGGTCTTCCAAGCCTTCCAATGAAACATAGCTGGTTTGTTTTCCAGACTTACATACTCTGCCTGTTCTTGGGTGCTCACTTCCCTAAGCCTTTAACTCCTTCTTTCACTATTTGCCAGGAGTTTCTGGCATTTCTGGTCAGTGTAGGGCCACCTATTTCTCCAAGCCTCCAAAAGCCCTAGCAGTATGTTAGCACCATCTCCTGGCATTCTTGCCAGAGTGATTAAACCCTTATGAGTACACTCCTTCTTAATTAACTTTCTAGTACTCAGCTGTATGCCCTTCTCTCTTTGATCCAGCATCCTCAGGATCCAGACCCATGTATTCTCCTGGTTCCTGCAGATACAGATTGTATAGGGTCTGCAGCAACTTCAAGGGATAGTTATTTTCCTCCCCTTTTCCTAAGATTTTATTTATTTATATTTTTTTGAGAAAGGGGAAGGGAGAGAAAAAGAGAGGGAGAGAAACATCAGTGTGAGAGAGATACATCAATCAGTTGCTTCTTGCACACAACTCGACTAGGGACCAAACCTGCAACCCAGGCATGTGCCCGGACTGGGAGTTGAATTTGCAAGCTTTTACTTTGTGAAGATAACACCCAATTAACTGAGCCACATCAGTCAGGGCTTCTTTTCCTTCCTGATAAGGCCCAGCATTTCCCCTGTTGCATTCTGTGGTGACTTGACCCAAGTTATTGGCAGTGACCAGGAGGGAAGGAAAGAATAGATTATGAGAGGGGCACAGGTTTTATTGCAAAGTAGAGGCTTCTATCTACATCATCTTTAAACAAGACCAGGAGGTGTGGGCCACTTTTGCAGGCCCAGGGAATTTAGGGGGGTTGGTGTTTTGAGATGTTTGCTTACATTAGTCCAAATGTCCCCATCCTGAGTCTCAGGGTCCTATTCTTTTCCAAACAGGTCCTGACCTTGGCATAGCAAACTTTCTGGGGTTGAGAATTCAACCTTATCTGAAGTTATGCTGCTCTTACATTTTGCCATCAGCCTTCAAGAAACCCTCTGATTTTCACACTTTTCCTCAAATTGGAGATTAACCACCCTCTCGGCCTTTCCTTGTCAATAACTCCCAATAATAGCCATTCAATTTCATAGTCCTTAAAATTGCTAACTCCCCAGTCTTACAAAGCCTTGAGATACAGCATCCATGAGTGCATTCCCTTCCATCAGTATCCCATCCCAGTTCAACACCAGTGACAGTTTTAATAATTATGTTGCTACAGCCTGACATACATTGTCAGTACTCCACCAATCACAAATAAGAGTGTCCTCATTACCAGCAAGCTAACAGGTGACTGAGAGCCAAAATCTCTGTTTAGAGTCAAATTTCCTAGGACCATTGCTAGAACGAGCTGTTATAGGGCAGATACCCTGGAAACAGATACTGGATGGACTAGATGGTGGAGGATTGCCTGCAGAGGTGTTATTGGATAGTGTTCTTTAGAAAAATACCTTTAAATGAATGATACCTGTAAGGAAAATTAGGCAGGTGGAAATATTAAAATGCTGTACAATTCAGACAGAGGTCTCACTTCACTACAGAGAACTCAAGCCTGGATGGCCCTTTAGAGAGGTTACCAGTTAAGGCAAAGGGGCAAGGTCTTTGAAACCCTGTAGTGAGCATCACTGGATGTGGACTGCCCCTGGGGGTGAGATGTAACCTGCAAGGTCACTCTCTTCAAGCAGGACAATTCCCAGGAGGTTTTTACTTGTGAGCCGTCGGCAGGCAAACACACTGGCTGCTTGGGAAATGGGTACCCTGCCCTATGGGCCCATCACATTGTACTCTATAGAGTATATTAAAGTTTCCAGCCTCAGTTGTTTTATGTTTTGCTCCCTGAAGTTCTGTCAGTTATTGTTTGATATCCTTTGAGGCCTATTGTTAGAGACATACTCATATATTTTTGATGGGTATATCTTTGCTGTCAAGTTTTCCTTTTACAAGTGGGTAACATGCTTATTTTTCCCCTTATAGTCTTTTAAAATTCATTCCACTTTATAAAATATTTAGACTTTTGCCTGCATCAATCAGAGTTTAGCCAGAGAAGCAGAACCAGTAGAACATAGTATATACTAAAAGATTTTTTCTTTTTGGCAAGGAATTGGCTTATTCAATTTTTGAGGTCAATTAGGCAAGTTCAAAGTCCATAGGGCAGTCTGTCAGAAAGGGCATGTCCAAAGCTTTTCCACAGTTTCTTCTTCATCAAGGAAGCCTCAATTGTGCTTTTAAAGCCTTTCAACTGATTGGATCAGCCCCCTCGAGTTATCTAAAGTAATCAATCTCCTTTACTTAATTCAACTGAATTTATGGACTTTAACCACATCTACAAAATACCTTTACAGTCCTGATTAGTTTGGCTCAATTGACTGGACATTGTCCTGCAAAGTGAAAGGTCACCGGTTGGATCCCCAGTCAGGGCACATGCCTGGGTCACAGGTTTGGGTAGCATACTACAGGCACAATCAATGTTTCTCTCTCACATCGATGTTTCTTTCCTTCTTCTTCTCTTTCCCTTTCCCTCTCTCTAAAAATAAATAAATAAAATCTTTTTTTAAATACCTTTACAAAGCCTGGATTAGTATTTAAATAGTGGGAGATTGTAGCCTACCCGAGTTGATACATTTGCCTGGTGCCATCATGCTAAGACTCTCTGACACTCCTGCCATCAAGAGGTGGGGTCTCCATCTGCCTCTGCTTGATTCTGCACAGACTTCTGACTGGTTTGATCAAGAATATGATGGAAGTGATACCAGGAGACTTCCAAGGCTATATCATAATCAGCCATGTTCACTAGAACACAGCTCTTAAAGCCCAGTGCCACTAGCTAAAAAGTACAACCACCCTAGTACTCCATGCTGAAAAGGCCACATGAGAGCATTCTGGTCAAATCCAAGCTGAGCTCATCCTTAGGCCATGTCAGCCCATGCACAAGACATGTGGGTGAACAAGGGAGCATAACAAATGGGGGGGTAGATTTTTTATTTATTTATTTATTTTTAGAGAGAGAAGGGAGGGAGAGAAACTGATAAATTGCCTCTAGCACGCCCCCAGCGGGCCGGGCCTGGCTGGCAACCCAGGCTTGTGCTCTGACTGGGAATAGAACCAGAGACCTTTCCGTTTGCAGGACCTGTCAGGGCTAAATGGTTTTTCTTAAAAACCATTAAGTTTGGGGGTAGTTTGCCAAAACATAAGTAGACAACAGGAACCCCTAGAATATGTTTTTCTAGCATTTGTATGTTTTTATTGTCAAGCATTTTGTGTTTTGAGTCTCCCACAAACAACTTGCTTTTGGATGTTGTTCTTGTTTCTAATCTGAGAGTCTCAGAATCAATTTTCTGAGGAGTAAGTCAGAGGCTTTAACAGTGAATGATTATTTACAGTAAAGCCTGAACCAGCATTTCGAGTCTTTTTGTCTTTAGACCCGCATCCTCTCTGCCCATCCTTCCTCTGGGAACTCTGGCACCAGATTTACTCTCATTAATTAGCGCGGGGCTCCAACCCTCCCCATCCGCATCCTCCCTCCGTCCCCCGCAAAATGCTGGCAGCATCTCAGTCTCTAAGTCGTCTACCAGACCTGACTCTGACCAGGGAAACTTTAAGGTTCCATTCACAGCCTTGAAGGCGAACGAGCAAGTCTCAGTGATAGGGCGGAGGAGGTTGCCAGGACGACAAGTCAAAAGGATGAACCGTAGGAGGCCCGGGGCGCAGCTTCCGATTGGCTCAGCTTTCGCGCAGCGTTCGCCTCCCGCACCTGCGCATTGGCGCCGAGGAGAGGTCTCGGCGAAGCTGAGGGCCCTGGGCTTCAGGCCGGGCTTCTCAGGACTGGGCTAGAACGCGCTGTTTCTGGCCGACCTACTTTGTGCTTTCCGGGGAAGGGCAGTGGCGGAGCTACAGGCCCCTCTGCAGCGCGAGACTGAGCCCGCCACGCAGGCGCCCGCGAACGCGCCTCCGCCGCCATTGTTGCCTGGGGCCTCCCGGCCGCTACGGCTGCGCGTCCGCCGTGTCCCAGCGGCAGGTAACGACGTCGCGGCGCCGGGGCCGAGTATCCGCGCGGTCAGGGCCCGAACCGTAGCCGATTCAGGCACGGGCGCCCGTGCTCGCGGCCTGCGGGGAGTTGAACGCAGGGTGAAGGCTGCTGTGGGGTGTCCAGCCCCAGTACAGCGTGTTGCCTTGCTCCTACTCCCGCTGACCGCGACTCTCCAGATGAAGAGGAGTTAGGAAGACCCGCTGTAAAAGGGAGGCGACGGGAGGCGAGGCCTGCGCACCTGCTGTGCAGGACCTTGTAAACTGTTGGCCTTGGTGACAAGACTGACTGAGTAGGGCTCAGAGCTGGAGCCCGTGGACGGGTGTTACGTGTTCTTCCCCAGGTCTGGCCTGTTTGAGGTTTTCTTCGGGAATCCTGGCTTCAAATTTATTAATAAGGAATTGTCTCCGTTAGAAGCACATAAAGGGCTTCAAATCATACCAGCCTTTTCTACTTCTTTCCAGCCCTGTCTGCTTGTCTCCTCCACCTTCAGATAGTGAAAAGCTATCATTGGGTGACACTAATATGCAAAGCAGGTAAATGGTTAACCCTTTTATACATTTAAAGATATGAGGGAAGGAGACCAGGGTAAATTCTGTATGTCAGGGGTATCAAACTCATTTTCACCAGGGGCCACATCAGCCTCGAGGTTGAGTTCAAAGGACCGAATGTAATTTTAGGACTGTATAAATGTAACTACTCTTTAACTGTTAAGGAGTTAAACTTACATTCGGCCCATTGAAGGCAACCATGAGGCTGATGTGACCCCAGTGAATATGAGTTTGACATTCCTGCATATGTGTTTGTGCACACTGGCTAGTCTCTGTTTGTGCATGTGTATAGCAGAGAGCACCAGGAATTCTTGACTTTGTGGTCTGTTCTTGTGTTTCAGGGTTTCCTAACCATCTCTACAAGTTCTAGGCTCAGAATTTGTAACTAAGTCTGATGGCTCTACCTTGAGTCTCTTGTGCCCTTGTCTTTGTGGCTGTAAGATGAGACTGAAGGAGTTGGCTCACTACTAGAGAAATAAAGGATATTGTCAGATTGACCCTGCTGCAATGTCAGCCTCAAGGAAGAGGATGACCAGTTCTTCACGCTCCAAAATCTTTCTAATGTGGAAACCAGACAAGGCTCAGAGTGGACCCCACAGTGTTGAAAAGGAAACCCTTGCTTCAAGACTCTTGCGTGACAGTGAGACTTGTCGACAGAATTTTAGGAATTTTCCATACCCAGACCTGGCTGGTCCTCGAAAAGCATTGAATCAACTCCGAGAGCTCTGCCTTAAGTGGCTAAGGCCTGAGATTCACTCAAAGGAACAAATCCTGGAACTGCTGGTGCTGGAGCAATTCCTGACCATCCTGCCTGGGGAGGTTAGGACCTGGGTAAAGTCTCAGTACCCAGGGAGCAGCGAGGAAGTGGTGACTCTGGTGGAGGATTTGACTCAGATTCTAGAAGATGAAGGTGAGAATTATAGAGCAGAGAGGGGAGGAATCCTGGGTGCCTAGAGAAGATGACAGACATATCTGAGAGCAGCCTGTTAGAGCAGTAGGGAAAAGGGAGGGCAGTGAGTGAGTGAGAACAGGCTTTAACATGAGCCCCATCCTGTGTGGTATTCCCCTTCAGATTTCTTGGAACCAAATACACATTATCTAAACCCAGAGGAGATGTGTCATAAAACAGTGACCAGACACAACCAAATTACCCCCTGGTGAGCCCTCAGGGGGGTTACCTGCAGAGTTTTGAACCATTCTGCCAACAAATCATTTGCTTTGTGAATTGGAGTCTATAGTAACATACTTCCAAATAGGTAGAAAAGGGTCCAGTCCAGAGAACATTTCCTTATTTAGTGAACACACAATTCAAAATTTATATCACATGAGGGATTAGTAGAAAATTATGAATTTGGCACATATACTTAAGAGTCTCAGAGCAGGCTTATTTTTGAAGCCTGCATGGATGTCTTAGGACAATTTATTGCCTCTTTCCACTGATTTTTTTTTTTTTTTAAGAGAGAGGGGAAGGGAGGGAGAAAGAGAGGGAAAGAAACATCAATGTGAGAGAGAGACATTGATCAGTTGCCTCTTGCACATGCCTTGACCTGGGACCAAACCTGCAACCCAGTCATGTGCCCTGATCGGGAATCGAACTGGCAACCTTTCACCCTTCAGGATAACGCTAGCTAACTGAGCCACACCAGTTAGGGCTCCACTCATTTTTTGAAGCAGAGGTGCTGTGTTTGGTTTCCTTCTGACTTTTCTTGTTAAGCAAGTATAGGCATCTATTTGGTAATAAGTTCCCTAGGCAATTTAAACAGGACTGATCTCCATCATGGTCTCTTTCTCTTCCCTAGCTACTCCTCAGAACTCTGCCCTTTCCCAAGAGACCCGAGAGGAAGACCCCAAAGGAAGACATGCTTTCCAGGCAGGGTGGCTAAATGATCTGGTGACCAAAGTGAGTTTTAGTGTCCTCTGTGATTTTGAAATGCCTTCATAACGTGTGGCGACATTTTCTGTCCTGGCCCTTTAACTTCAGTGACCCCAAAAATTCCATCAAAGACCTAACCCTCAGTTTTTCTCCTTAAGTCACCTTGATCTGTTAGGGTAGGTAAATGCCCTATATAGGAAATGCCATTGCTTTCTCTCACATTCTGACCTTAATGCAGCAATATCGTACTGAGGATAAGGGATTGACCTGCACAGCTGAATGGATATAGGTTTGGTTCCTGGTTCTGCCATTGAACCTATAATTTGGGGCAAAACACTTAACCACTCAGCCTGGGTTATTTGACTCTAATAAATAGAATATTCTTCTTAGATTATGAGGATTAAATTTTATGAGACTTGTTACCCTCAATTACAGTAAGTGATTGGGGAGATCACGGTAGGATAAACAATAGTTACTAACATCATTTTTCCTCATTAACAAGTAATTAAAGGCCATGTATTACATATAGTATTACTTTTGATCATGAGTCTGTGTCATTTTAAGGGAGAACAACTCAGGCCACCATAAGAGAAAAGTTTACTGTAAAAATATACATGGTCTGAAATTGGTAACCAGTGTAAATTATTTATAGGTAATATGAATGTTTTACCTGAGGAAACCAAGAAAATAAAGAAAAAAAACTGTTAGAAACAGTAATAAAAATTTGAAGTGACTGCTATAAAAATGGCATACAAAAATTAATCACTTTATATATAAAAACCAGATAGATGATAAAATGAAATTAAAGATTCATTCACAGTATTACCCCCCTCAAATTTAAAACAGCTAGGACTAAACATAGTATAAATTTTTCAGTAACTTCATGTTTTGTATTATTCTGTTGGATATGAAAGAAGTCTTGAATATTGTAAAACTGTCAGTTATCCCTGACTTACAAACTTAATGCGATTTCAAAGTCCTGATACAATTTTTTAAAGAAACTTAAAGTTTATTTGAAAACCATGTAAGTGTAATCAAGAAATTTTTTTAACAAAAGGAAGAAGAACAAAGAGGGATGCAAAATATACCTAAAAAGTACACCAGTTCAACAGTGATAGAAAAGAGGAAGGCCTCTGCCCTTCATCACAGAGCACACAAAATAACTTAAAATTTCAACTTAGAACACAGCAAATTCATTCTTTTTTTGTTGTTGTTGCAGATAACAGTGGATCTCTATTTTTATTTTTTAATGTATTTTGTTGTTCTATTAAAGTTCCAATTTGCCCCTGTTGCTCTCCCCTGCCCTGCTCCCCCTCTGCAGCAAAACCAATTCTGTGTCATCTATGTTTAAAACTCTTTCTTCTTTAAGATAGAACCATCAATGTATGCACTAGTGGCAGCTGAAAACAATAAATTCTACTTTATATTCAATTTTTCTTTTAAGACCATTCAGGTATGCTCATCTACATGCTGGGTAAAAGTTTTGACTAGACACCTTTAGGATCCCACCAAAGCTCAAGTTTCTATGATTCTCCCCACCACACACACACCTAGTGTTAACACTATCCCCTTCCTACTAGTTCTTGAACAAAGTTAAGCTATATTTGCTGTTTTAGGAATCAGTGACATTCAGAGATGTGGCTGTGGATATTACCCAGGAAGACTGGGAGCTAATGCGTCCTGTACAGAAGGAATTGTACAAGACTGTGACGTTACAGAACTATTGGAACATGGTTTCTCTAGGTAAGCATCATCTTTACCCACACCTCCCAGGATATCCACCAGAGTATCTTTTTTTTCTCCTTCTGTGGTTAAAGATGTTAAAGATGGGTTGGGTCTCTGAAGTATTTTGCCGAAAATGGGGCCTAGAGATCAGCTGTGCTTATCCCACTTGGGCACAGAAGTGCCTGTGTTCTATTCCCTTTTTCCCAAGTGAAAGGTTTCAAAATGGAAGATCATTGAAAACTGATGCACAGTTTCACAGGGCTGTCACCAATGCTTTACCTTGCTCATTCCCCACTGCCCCTGCAGTTTCCGACCCACATGATCTCTGGATATCTTCCAGGGTGCCAGGAAATTTCTGTCCTAGCTCTGAAAAGGACAAGGACATAATGTATTCAGTCATAGCCATGAACTCTTGTTTTCCTGTAAAGGTCTACCCACCTGGATAAGAAGCCAAGTAATAAAATTTGAACAAATGTTTATATTCAGGATAAAACTCATTACATTCCTTCTGAACAGGACTGACAGTGTACAGACCAACTGTGATTCCCATATTGGAAGAACCATGGATGGTGATAAAAGAAATCTTAGAAGGCCCTAGTCCAGGTGAGAGAAGAACTGGCAGATGAGAGGCTTTGCACTTAGCCTGTATTACCCTGAGTGTGGTTAGATGTGTTTTTAAATATGGCCAAATCATTTTCCAGAAAGACATCCCAGTCTGTCAAGAACACTGAGCTGTTTGGCATCACTTCCTCACAGAGGCCATCTTCAGGAAAAGATTTCCCAGACATCATTTTTATACCTTTTCCCTGTATCTCATTGTATCTTTCCCCATGACCTCTGAGACCCACATCATAGCAGTCTGAGGCTTTGATTGTACCACTGTTCTATCCAAGCATGCATGAATGTCATCTAAAATCTTAATTTCAAACCTTCTTTTTGAGTTTCTTTTATTTACTGACAAAACCCTATAGCCCCCTTCCTCCACTTCCCTAACTCATTTCTTTCTTTTTTATTTTCTAATTATTTAAAAACAATTTATTCACAAGACAAAAATTTTCATATATAAAATATCTTTTTAAATTTTATATAAAGCCAAACAAAAGTCTTTCATGTGTGTACCACATTCACCCAGTTCCTACATCTCCCCAACACACAATCACTGTTATTTGTTTCTAGTTTATTCCTACAGGTGTTTGTTTTATTTGGTTTGCATAGAAAGTCAATGCGAAAATATTTGTCTATATGTAGCACACTGTAAACACAGTTTTGAACTTTGCTTTCTTTACTTAAAAGTATATCTTGATAAGTGTTCCAAATGAGTGTGTAAAGAGCTTAAACATCTGCATCAGATATTATTGTGTGTCTCATGTTTTATTGAACCTGTTCCCTAGTGATGGACTTTTTGGTGGTTCCCATTCCTTTCTTCCTTCACAACAACTTTATTTTGAAAGATTTCAAGCCTGCAGAAAAGTTGACAGGAACAGTGCATTGAACACCTATATATTTTTTACCTGGAATCACCATTTATCCTCATTCAGCCACTTTTGCCTTATCTCTTTACAAGTATATACACACATACTTTGTTTTTGCACTAAACCATTTGAAAATTAGTTGCAGGCATCATGACATCTCACCCCTAAATATTTCTATATATGTCTTCTAAGAACATGAACATTCCCCTAACATAAGTACAACACCATTCTCTCCAAATATGTCACATTTATACAATAATTCTACTAATGTATAGTCAAATACTTAGATTTCTCCAACTGTCCCAAAATACCCTTTTTAGATGTTTTTCTCCCCAATCCAGGATCTAGTCAGGAATCACATGCTCCACTTGGTTATCCTTTGTCTTGGTCCTTTTTAATCCAGAACTCTTCCCCAGCCTTTTTTTCTCTTCTTTAATCTTTCATGATGTTGACATTTTTTGAAGGATCCAGGTCAGGTTTTTAAAAAAATGATCCACATTTACCTGATTGTTTCCTCATGGTTAGATTCAGATTAGACATTTTTGCCAAGAGTCCCCAGCTGTTGTGGCTCAGTGGATTGAGTGCCGGCCTGCGAACCAAAGGGTCGCTGGTTCCATTCCCAGGCAGGGTACATGCCAGGGTTTCAGGCCAGGTCCCCAGTAGTGGGCATGCAAGAGGCAACCACACATTGATATTTCTCCCTCTCTTCCTCCCTCCCTTCCCCTCTCTCTAAAAATAAATAAATAAAATCTTAAAAAAAAAAAACATTTTTGCCAAGAGTACTTTATAGGAATGTACTTTCCATTGCATTTCCTCAGGAGATACGTAATGTCATTTGTCTCATTTGGTGATACTCAGTTTGTGGCATGTACCAGATCTCTCCGTTTTAGGTGCTTAACTTAGGTGCTAAGTTAAAGGTGCTTTTTTTTCTTTCTAATTAGTAGGAAATCTGTGGATAGATACTTAGACACCACATGACTGTTCTATTCCCTGATAACCTTTTATTTAAGGTTCTTATCCACTGATGATCCTTGCTTTATTACATAGCTGGTTACAAAATGTGATTTTCTAATTCAGCCATCTCTTTTAAATGATTAATAGCACTCTTTTGTAGAAAATGACTGTCCCTTTCCCCACTCCATTTTTATGTGTATGTATCACTATAGACTAATGGAATTTTTAAAAATTTAATATGTCATTAGTTCATTCCGATTTGAGGGGGTTCCATTTTTGATGCTCGATTGTCCCATATTTGGGCAATACAAGACTTTTTTTAAATTGAGGTATAATTGACATAAAATATTGTATTAGTTTTGGGTGTACCATGTAATAATTTGATATTTGTATACATTACAAAATTAGCACCACAATAAATCTAATTACCATCTTATACATAGTTACAAATTTGCATAGTTACCATCTGTATACATAGCTACAAATATTTGTATGTGATGAAAACTTAAGATTTCATCTCAGAAGCTTTCAAATATTCAGAAACTTTCAAATATGCATTATATATAGTCTTATTAACTATAGTCACCATACTGTACATTACATCCTCAGGACTTATTTATTTTATAATTGAAAGTTTGTACCTTTTGACCTCCTTCACCCACTTCTCCCACCACCACCCCCACATACCCCTACTTCCCTGCTGGCAACCAACAATCTGCTCTTCAATCTAGAAGTTTGGTGTTTTGGTTTTTGTTTTTCTTTGATTTGTTGGTGGTTTTGTTGTTGTTGTTGTTTTAGATCCCACATATAACTGAAATCATACAGTATTTGTCTTTCTCCATCTTCCTTATTTTACATTGCATAATGCCCTCAAAACCTAAATAACAAGGTTGATTTTTTATGGTCGAGTAGTATTCTATTATATCTGTAGACCACATCTTCTTTATCCATTCATCCATTGATGGACACTCAGGTTGTTTCCATTATTTTGGCTATTGTAAATAATGCTGTCACAAACATGGGAGTACCTAATATCTTTCTTAGTTAGTGGTTTCATTTTCTTCAGATATATATCCAGAAATGGAATTGGATCATATAATAGTTCTGTTTTTAATTGTTTCAGGACCTTCCACGCTGTTTCCCATAGGGGCTGCACCAATATAAATTCCCACCAACAGTCCACTTCCTTGCCAACACTTGTTATTTCTTGTGTTTTTTGATGATAGGCATTATAACATTTGAGGTGATATCTCATCGTGGTTTTGAGTTGGTTAGTGATGCTGAGTATTTTTTCATGTACCCATTGACCATCTGTATGTTCTTTGGAAAAATGTCTATTCAGGTCCTCTACCTATTTTTTAATCAATTGTTTTTTTTTCTGTTGTATGAGTTTTTTATATATTTATTAGATATATAATTTGCAAATATTTTCTCCCATTCTCTCTAAAAAAAGTAGGTTGCTTTATCATTTTGTTGATGATTTTTTTTGCTGTTCAGAAACTTTTTAGTGTGATGTAGTCCTACTTGTTTATATTTGCTTCTGTTTCCTTTGCTTTTGAAGTCAGATCCAAAAAATCATTGCCAAGACTGAACTCCAGGAGCCTATCACGAATGTTTCCATATAGGAGTTTATTGCTTCCGGTCTTACATTCAAGTCTTCAATCCATTTTGATTTAATTTTTATGTGTGATTTATGATAGTGGTCTAGTTTCATTCTTTTACATATGGTTATCCAGTTTTCCCAACCATGCTTATTGAAGAGACTGTCTTTTCCCCATTGCGTATTCTTGCCTCCTCTCTCATAGATTAATTGACTATATATGCATGGGTTTATTTCTGGGCTCTCTGTTCATTTGTGTCTGTTTTTATACCAGTGCCATACTGTTTTGATTGCTACAGCTTTTTAATATAGGTTGAAATCAGGGAGTGTGATGCTTCTAGTATTGTTCTTTCTCAGTTTGCTTTGGTTATTTGAGGTCTTCTGTGGTTATACAAACGTTAGGATTGTTTTTTCTATTTCTGTGAGAAATGGCATTGGAATTTTGCTAGGGATTGCATTGAATCTGTATATTGTTTTGGGTGGTATGGACATTTTAGCAATATTAATTCTTTCAATCTATGAGCATGGAATATCTTCCCATTTATTTGTGTTGTCTTCAATTTCTTTCAGCACTGTGTTATAAGTTTTTAATGCATAGGTCTTTTACCTCCTTGGCTAAATTTATTCTTAGATATTTTATTCTTTTTGATGCAGTTATAATTGGAATTGTTTTCTTAATTTATGTCTCTGATAGTTTGTTAGCGTATAAAAACACAACAGATTTTTGTATACTTATTTTGTATTCTGCAACTTGACTGAATTGACAGTTTTTTGGTGGAGTCATTAGAGTTTTCTGTGTATAAAATTATGTCATCTACATAAAGGCACAGTTTTATTTCTTCCTTTTAAATTTGGATGCTTTGTATTTCTTTTTATTGCCTTATTGCTCTGGCTGGGACTTTCAACACTATGTTGAATAACAGTGGCAGAGTGGGCATCCTGATTGTGTTCCTGACCTTAGAGGAAAAGCTGTGAGCTTTTCACCATTGAGTGTAATGTCAGCCGATGGCTTGTCTTATATGGCCGTGTTAAAGTATGTTCCTTCTGTACCCACATATTTGAGAGTTTTAATCATAAAAAGATGCTGAGTTTTGTCAAATAGTTTTTCTGCATCTTTTGAGATGATCATGTGATTTTTATACTTAATTTTGTTAATGTAGTGTATCACAGTTGATTCACAGATGTTGAGTCATTCTTGAATCTGTGGAATCAATATCAATTGATTGTGGTAAATGATCCCTTAAATGTATTGTTGAATTAGGTTTGCTAATTTTTTGTTGAGGACTTTTGCATCTGTGTTCATCAGGGACATGGCCTGTATTTTTCCTTTCTTGTAGTGTCCTTGTTTGGTTTTGGTATGAGGGTAAGGTGTCCTTGTAAATGTGTTTGAAAGCATTTCTTCCTCTTTTATTTTTTTGAACTCATCAGTGAAACCATCTGGACTTTTGTTTGTTGGGAGGTTTTGATTACTGATTTAGTCCCCTTATTAATAATTTGTCTATTCAGATTTTCTGTTTTATGATATAGTCTTGAAATGTTCTATGTTCCTGGGAATGTATTCATTTATTCTAGATTGTCCAGTTTCTTGGTGCATAATTGCTCATAGTAGTCTCTTATGATCCTTTGTATTTCTGTGGTATTAGTTGTAATATCTCGTCTTTTTTATTTCGTTTTTTTCTTTTTTTAATATATTTTATTGATTATGTTATTACAGTTGTCCCATTACCCCCCCTTCATTCCCCTTCACCCTGCACACCCACATTCCCCCCTTTAGTTCATGTCCATGTGTCATAAGTTCTTTAGCTTCTAC
>CM052545.1:55811335-55841102 GCA_028533065.1 Trachops cirrhosus | reverse complement strand
AAAAAAAAAAAAAAAAAAAAAAAAAAAAAGAAAACTGCTGACCTAAAAGCAATATACAGACTTAATACAACCCCCATCCAAATTCAAATGGCATTTTCCACAGATATAGACCAAAAAAAATCTTCCAATTTGTATGGAACCACAAAAGACCTTGAATAGCCAAAGCAATTCTGGGGGAAAAACAAAACTGGAGGCATCAAATGCTCTGACTTCAAACTGTACTATAAAACTACAATAATGAAAACCATATGGTATTGGTAGAAAAGCAGACACATAAACCAATGGTACAGAACTGAGAGCTGAGAAATAAATTCACACATATATGGGCAACTAATTTTCATCAAAGAAGCCAAAATCATAGAGTGGAGAAAGGTAAGTCTCTTCAACAAATGGTGGTGTGAAAATGATGCAGACATCGGCCTGCAGTGTCCGTGTCATTATGGATGAAATGAGACATTCACACAGACTACCGAGTCCAGAGGAGGAAAAGGGACAGCATGGCTTTTCTCTCAAGGGGAGCAAAAGCCGTGGCCTCCACCATGACAGGCCTTTATTTCTATCTCTCAGCACATTACATGATGGTCCTCATTTACTATGCACAGGTTGGCTTTAGGTGGTTACCTTTTACAGAAAACAAAGGAGCCAGCCAATGCTGCTAATCACATCACAGAAGAGGGATATTTGCAAATGAAAAGGCAAAAGTGGTTGAACCAGTTACACTCATCCTTGGAAGGTTTAGCATGGATTTTAGGAAGTTGCTTTGCAGTAAATGTCCTCAATTCAGGGTGAGGGAGTTTTAGCAAAAAGCAAAACTCATAGCAGTCTAGGTACATTGCAGGCCTGATTTCCCACAGGAGAACCTGTTTGTGGGCGTGGGTCCTGTGCATCTCCGAGTGGGAGCTGGGCCCACGCCATGCAGAATGGTCTCCAACATGAAAACTGGAAAGTCATAGACAAAAGAATAAAAGTAGACTGCTATTTGACACCAGACACCAATATTAACTCAAAACGAATTAAGAACTTGACTATAAGATGTGAAATGACAAAATACATAAATGAAAACTTTGTCACCGAAATTATGCACCTTAGTCTCAGAGTTTTTGTGAACTTGACTTTAAAGGCAAGAGAAATAAAAGCAAAAATAAATTAAAACCAAAGAGCTTTGCATGGCAAAAGAACCTTCATCAAGATAAAAAGACAACCAACCAAATGGGAGAAGATATTTGTAAACAATACCTCCAATAAGGAGCTAATATCCAAAACACATGAAAAAGTCATACGGCTCAATGACAACAAAAAGAAAAACAACTTGATTTTAAAAAATGGACAGAGGACCTCAATAAACACTTTTACAAGGAAGATATACAGATACCTGAAAAGATCAATATCATTAGTAATGAAGGAAATGCAAATCATAAAACTGCAATGAGATATCACTGCATAACTGTTAGAATGACTATTATGAATAAGCCAAGAAATAATAAGTATTGAAGAAGATGTAGAGAAATGAGAACCCTCACACACAGCCAGTGAGAATGTAAGTTATTGTAGCCACTGTGGAAAACAGCCTTGAGGTTCCACAAAAACCTAAGAATTGTGCTACCATATGACTCAGCAAATACTTCTTCTGGGTATCTACCCAAGAAATTTGAAAACACTTAATCATCAAGATTATATATATCCTTATGTTCATTGCAGCATTATTCAGAATAATGAAGTATTCAAGACATGAAAACCTCTTAAGTGTTCCATGATGAATGATTGCATAAAGAAGATGTGGTATATATATAAAATGGAATACTACTCAGCCATAAAAAGAAATATTGCCATTTGTGACAGCATGGATGGATCTTAACAGCATTATGCCAAGGGGAAAAAGTCAGATGGGAAAGGACAAGAACCTTTTGATCTCACTTGTATGTGAGACACAAAACAAAAATCAACAATGGAATAAACAAAGAAAAAAACCTCATCGGTAGAAGCAACAGAATGGTTGTTACCAGAGGGGCATGGTAAAGAAGGTAAAGAAGATCAAATACCTAGGGATGGGAGATGACTTTGGGTGGGGAGCATACAATAGAGTATGTAGATGTCATATTATAAATTTATACACCTGAAATTCATATAATGTTGTTAATCAATGTTACCCCAATAAATTTGATTTTATAAAGCACCAGAAAATAAAGGGCTATATTTTAAAAATAAAAAAGAAATTAATCTATGTAAACCAAAATGAAATGTCTGGAACATGGCATGTTACTCATTAGCTATTATTATTACTACCACCATCACCGATATTTCTGAGGTTATTTAGAAAAAAATGGTACATGGTTTTGAGAGATTCAATTGATGGGCTGTCTAGGACCTGTCTCCTACTTCCTCAGGGTCAGAGACACCCTACTTCCAGGTGATGCAGAGATACACCCTGACTATCCAGGGCTAATCACAGAAGTACACTCTTCCTCTGTTGGACCTGTTCAGAGTGTTCTTGTGAGGTAGCTCTGCCCATGTGACCTTTGTGAAGATTCTGTGACACTTGTGGGGAAAGGTTTCCTATGTGATTAAGTAAATTATTTATTGGACTGTTGTGTGAAAGCATTATTGTGGTTTCTTTGTATGTAAACACTAATAGAGTCTATCTTTCTAAACCCTTTTCTCCATAATTTTTATATTTTGATGTTTTCAAATTTATGGAAAAGCTACCAGAATGACGATACCCTTCACACTGAATTCCCCAAAGTTTTATCATTTTACTACATTCACTTTCACTTTCTCTTTCTCTCATGTAGATCGATGGATATGTGGATGGGTAACTGGTTGTAGATTCATGATTTTTACTGAAGTTTGGAAGAGTAAGTGTAGTATGTCTTTCTAAGCCTAAGTGTATCTGTGCATACCTGCTAAAAACAAGGATTTCTCTTACATAACCTTAGTATATTTATCAAAATCAGGAAATTACTATTAGTAAATTTCTCTTATGTAATTATCATTTGGTAAAAGAACATTCAAGTTCATGCATTGCATTCTGTTGTCATATGTATTTAGTCACCCTTAATCTTGGACAGCTCTTCAACCTTTGCATTCCACAACATTGGCATATTTGAAGAGTTTGGTGTGTATATGATGTTGAATGCCCTTCGGTTTGGTTTGCTTGGATGTTTCCTCATGATTAGGTCTAGGTCGTGCACCTTTAGCACCGATACCATGGAAGTACGGAAGTGATGCTGAGTCCTCAGTATGTCACACCAGGAAGCGCATGCTGTCACTTAGTCCCAGGACTGGTGATGTTTGCTAAGTTTCTCCATGAAGTCACCTTTTTGAACCTTTTGTAATAATTCATATATTGTGGGAAGATACTTTCAAGCTATAAATATCATTTGAGGTGACAATTTTATTTATTTATTTATAAATAAAAATTTGAGGTTATCCTCAAATTTTTACCCACTAGTTTTGCTATTTAT
The DNA here is from genome assembly GCA_028533065.1 of Trachops cirrhosus. Lineage (NCBI taxonomy): Eukaryota > Metazoa > Chordata > Mammalia > Chiroptera > Phyllostomidae > Trachops > Trachops cirrhosus. The sequence continues at coordinate 55,837,641 of CM052545.1, read as the reverse complement.
GCTTCTAGCCCAAATCAACTTTACTATGGATACAAAATAGTGATTTTTAAAAATTTCCATCATCCCTTCTAACTTTATTAGTTGATTTTCTCTGTTCAGAAAAGGTTTTTGTTTCTCCTTGTCTTAGTGTGCTCAGGCTGCCATAATAGAATCCCACAGACTGGGTGGCTTAAACAACAGACATTTCTTGCGCTTCTGGAGTCTGGAAGCCACAGATCAAGGTGCAATAAGAGTTGTTTTCCAATGAGGCTGCTCTTCCTTGTTTTCAGATGCAAATACCACTTGTTGGAACCAAAGTCCAGAGACTGGTAAGATAGGTCCACCAGGCAGTGAGAAGGGAATGAAACTGGAAAAGACCAGTGTTCGGGCTGCCTGTCTCTACCAAACCCAATAAGCAATGACAGCGATTGAATCTTTATGGGTGCTGTTTTCAGATAGCCGGCGATCTGAGAAGTAGGTGGGTTCACACCCTAACAGACCATCTTGTCTTTCCAGGCCAAGGTTTTTATAGCAGGGACTAAACAAGGTGTGGTGAGGGCTTTGAGATTCAGGGAGGATTAGGTGAAAGAAGCTGCAACATTCCTGTCCTGGGCAGTTAGCTGTTCCCAGGGGTGGGTGGTCAGTCCGTCTCTCCCTGGAACACAAAGGCCCAGATGCCTCCAACTTGTTCCCAGGTGGTAATCTTTAGCAGTGCCCCAGGAGGCTGGCTGTTTTCCCAGGAACCAGGAAGGGCCTTATCTGTAGTTTCTGAAATGAAAGCTTTAACATATACATTGCTTGCCAGGCTTATAACTTTTTACCTTATGCCAAAATTTTCCAACTCTCGAGTCCCCTATCAAAAGGTGACATTATTTCATCCCACTGTGCTTTCATTGATGCTGCTATCTTTGCCTAGGGTTTTCCCACCACATCCTATGGAGAACATCATTAAGCATTCATCTAAAATGAAAAGTCCTTTAAAACGTATAACACTTCTAGAGGGTAAAATGCTGTGTTCAAGCCACTGATATAGGGCATACAAACGCTTTGTTAAATGTGAGTTCTGTGTTAGTCAAAGCTTGAAACCAGAGATACAATAAGAAGATATGGAAAAGGGTATCTGCTTTTTCAAAACAATGGTTCTGCTTTCAACTGACTGCAGCCCCTACCCCACAGCCTGTTAGGGGAAGTAGCTGTGTGGTGGTTTGTGCTTTCTCTGTCCCATAGGATGGTTTGAGGTGAGGGTTCTGCTCTCAGTACTGCCTCTGCCGACCCAATTTCTAGTGAGTGAGGGAAGATGAATTTTAGGGTCTTTTGTCCGTGTGGATAGCCCAGTACTCATTTCTCTCTGTTTGCTTTGATTTGAGTAAAAGCATCATCATGTAGCAAAAATATGTAACGATTAGCCTAATTTCTTCCCCTTTAAAGGAAAATAGAATGAAAATACTGAAAGTGCCTTGTGTATTCATGAAACTTCCCATGTGAGCCTCTAGCACTGACTGGCGAGCCCTCTCCAGGGCTGCAGCTTCCTTTGAAGAACAGGCACCCAGCTGATTTTCTTGTATCACTTCAGATGTGACCTGGGTTTCTTTGGCTTTTTCCTGTTTTCTTCACCAAGTATAAGATGTTCACTATCTTCTTTCTTATACTTTTACTTCTAATACTTTTAAGTAATTTTTTAACACAGGCATCAGCAGATATCAGTAAATGATCAGTTGCTTTGATTGCTTATTACTTAAAATTATTACAGCTTCTTTCCTTCACAGGACACTAAATCACCCACATATGTAGCTATGCTCCTTTGCTTAAAAAATAATTTGGTTATGTTTCTAGGCCATTTATTTCTAGCCCCTAACTTTAAAAAATCCTGCAATAAGTGTTCCTCAACAGACATTTTCAAAACTCAGAAATATTTTCTACAAAAATTTAGATTCCTGGTGTAAACAAATTTACTTACTATCCTTGCTTCTTACCTATAGCCAACTAGCTTACAAAACATTTATGGATACAGATTAACAATGTCAAGTTCCAGTTTTGATGTATGTAAGTACATACTACTACCTCATTTAAAACTGAAATATAAATTCTATGTAGGCACAAAGTTTTCTCTTATCTTTCCCTTTGTAAAAGTAAAATAACTGTATATCTAAAGGCTCTAGTTCCATTAAAAATACTAATTAACATTTCTCATGATTTGGAGAAGTAAACAATATTTTGGATGAAATTGTCATGGTACAAAGTTAAATGGAATCATCTCTTTGGCCTGTGAAGTCGTGGCTCCACCCTAGATGTTTTCTTCATTCCTTTTTCATTCTCTGAAAATCTTGTTTCTTTCATAAATACCAAGATATATCCCAACACCAATTTGAAAATAAAAACTAGCAAATACATAGTTATTACTATATGTTAATTTTATAAATTACCACGCAATCATCTCAACAATCCTAAAGTAGGTACAATTATCCTAGTCTTTTTAACACAAGAAACCTGAGACAAATGGAGTTTAAATGAGTAATTGCCTCAAGGTCATGAGACAGTTATTAGCAGAGTTAGAAATGGAACCCAAAATGTCTGGCTCCCAATTTGTACTTTTTTTTTTTACTTTTTTAAAGTATACTTTATTGATTATGCTATTACAGTTGTCCAATTTCCCCCCTTTATTCCCCTCCACCCTGCACACCTCCTCCCACCTGCATCCCACCACCCCCCACCCCTTCGTTCATGTCCACAGGTCATACATATAAGTTCTTTGGCTTCTCCATTTCCTATACTATTTTTAACCTCCCCCTATCTATTTTTTGTACCTAGCATTTATGCTTCTTATTCTCTGTACCATTTCCTCTGTTCTCCCCCCTGCCCCTCCCCACTGATAACCCTCCAAGGGATCTCCTTTTCTGTGATTCTGTTCCTGTTCTAGTTGTTTGCTTAGTTTGTTTTTGTTTTTGTTAGGTTTGGTTGTTGATAGTTGTGAGTTTGTTGTCATTTTACTGTTCATAGTTTTGACCATCTTCTCTTTCTTAGATAAGCTGCTTTAACATTTCATATAATAAGGGCTTGGTGATGATGAACTCCTTTAACTTGACCTTATCTGAGAAGCACTTTATCTGTCCTTCCATTCTAAATGATAGCTTTGCTGGATAGAGTGATCTTGGATGTAGGTCCTTGCCTTTCATGACTTCAAATACTACTTTCCAGCCCCTTCTTGCCTGTAAGGTTTATTTTGAGAAATCAGTTGACAGTCTTATGGGAACTCCTTTGTAGGTAACTGCCTCCTTTTCTCTTGCTGCTTTTAAGATTCTCTCCTTATCTTTAATCTTGGCTAATGTAATTATGATGTGCCTTGGTGTGTTCCTCCTTGGGTCCAACTTCTCTGGGGCTCTCTGGGCTTCCTGGACTTCTGGAAGTCTATTTCCTTTGCCAGATTGGGCAAGTTCTCCTTCATTATTTTTTCAAATAAGGTTTCAATTTCTTGCTCTTCCTCCTCTCCTTCTGGCACCCCTATGATTAGGATGCTGGAATGTTTAAAGATGTCCTGGAGGTTCCTAAGCCTCTCCTCATATTTTTGAATTCTTGTTTCTTCATTCTATTCTGGTTGAATGTTTATTTCTTCTGTTCTAAATCATTGATTTGAGTCCTGGTTTCCTTCCCTTCACTGTTGGTTCTCTGTATATTTTTCTTTATTTCACTTTTCATACCCTTCATGTCTTCCTCTATTTTGTGGCCATATTCAATCAATTCTGTGAACATCCTGATTACCAGTGTTTTGAACTGTGCATCTGGTAGGTTGGCTATCTCTTCATCGCTTAGTTTTATTTTTGGAGTTTTGATCTGTTCTTTCATTTGGGCCATATTTCTTTGTCTCAGCATACTTGTTATGTTGTAAGGGGTGGAGCTCTAGGTATTCATCAGGGCGGAGCAACCTACTTCGCTGCAGTTGTGGAGCTGTATGTGGTGGTTGGGTTAGAGAGGAAACAATTCCCCTTTCTTTGCTCTCAGTGGCTTTAAATCACTTTCCCCTCTATCCACAAGCACATGGGGCTTGTGGTGCTGATTCTTTGGTGAATGGGCTTGTGTATATTCTAGGACCATGTTGGTCTCTCCAACAAACTCTCCTGTAAGGTTGGGAGCTTCTCCTGCCATTGAAACCCCCACAGGTTTTTACAGTCAGAGGTTTTGAGGCTTTCTTTTCCCATGCTGGAACCCTGGGTTGTGTGGTCTCGCACGCATATGTGAGACTGCCCAGTCTGCCAGTCACTGCCAAGCTAGGCACCCTCTCTACCCCGACTGCCCCTCCTACCAGTCTGAATGAATGTTTCTTCTTTAACTCCTTGGTTGCTGGACTTCTATACAGTTCCATTTTCTGGCAGTTCTGGTTATTTTTTGTTTTTAAATTTGTTGTTGTTGTTCTTTTTGTTGTGGGAGGAGGGAAAGTGTATCTACCTATGCTTCCATCTTGGCTGGAAGTCCCTCACAAATCAGTTTTAGTAGCAAAAATAGGTCCCAGTGCACAGAGGGGACAGAGCAGACTATATAAACAGGAAGTGGCACTGCTGTGTGATCTTTTCTGTGTGGGGTGAGGAACCTAATTAAAACAGTAGGCAGCCAACAGGCTGGAAAGAGGTCCATGGACAGGAAGGTACATTTGGCTGCCACGTGAGTCCTTGTCCTTACTCTAAGTGTTCAAGACAAAGTACTCTTTGAACAGATTCCCACACATGGTTTTTCATCTTCCTTTTTGAACTACAACAACAAACAGGGTTACTGGCTGCCAAAAGCTCCTGGTGCTCTGAAGAAGGTGGACCACCCTTGCCCCAGGTCCTTACTGTCTTTTCAATTAGGGTGATGCCCCAGATGATTTAGGGACATAGATTCTCCAAATGACTTACTTTCCATGATGCTTGGAGGATCCTAACCTTTCCCCCCCATATATCTTACTATTTCCTCTCCATGGGCACAAGCCCAGGTTTCCCCTAATAAAGAAAGGTGTGGCAGTGCCAGCAATTCCTACAGCAGGGGACATGAGGAACAAAGGGAAGGATGGTTTGAGAAGGAGTCGAGTTGTTGACTACGTGTTATAAATGTAAAGACATATGATGTTTGTGGCTAGGAAGTTGAATCTGGAGATTTTCAAAGCAAGAATAGTAGTTCTGGCTCTTTTGCACTATTTCTGCCTATTAAAGCAGAGGCCTGCAGGTACAGACATACAAGCACACCACCAGCATGTGCACAGACACACACCACCCCCACCCCCCAGATTACCCAAGTGCCTTGTTTCTGTATAATGAACGGAGAGTTATAAAATGGAGACCAGCAAATTATTCATTCCCAATATCTCTGAGTTAATTTAGAGGTAGAGTTCAAATCCTGTAAACTAATCTTTCATATTTAACTATTTTTCACCTTGCCTTGTAGAATAATTTTCCAAACCTTTATTTTTTCATGACTGTGAGATCTCTTAAAGATGGGAAACAATCTGGGTTTTACTTAAAGATTTTTATTACATTAATTTTAGACAGAGAGGAAGGATGAGAGGGAGAGAAACATGGATTGTTGTTCCAGTTAGTGATGCATTCTTTGGTTATTCTTGTATGTGCCCTGGCCAGGGCTAGAACCTGCAACCTTGGTGTGTCAGGACGATGTTCTAACCAACAGAGCTAACTGCCCAGGGCCTCCTTGAAGTTTTGACTGGCTTACAGAATCAGCAGATTCCTCAATTCTAAAAGATGTTTTTCAGGGAAAAATGGTAGCATTGCCATGGCTTTAAAGGTGCGGCATGTCTTTGGTGCCGGAGGGCTGCGTTCAGGTGAGGGAGGGTCCTTTCACTGCATTTGCCAGAGTCTCTGCTCTGCCAGATTCTGGATCCCCATGTTCATTGGTCTTTTGATGTTCCATTTCAGTCCATCAGGCATTGCCTCCACGTTCACCGTTCGTAACTGCCGAGCACTGGCTACTTAACCCTGACACCCACGAGCCATCAATAAGCAGCGCTCCTTTCACACATTGAAGTCCTTTCACAGCACTTCAATCTGCCAAATTGTTTCAGTCCTTTCCCCTCTGCCAGAAATGTCAGCACGGATGACAGCAGCTGCTTGTTGTGGTCACAGCCACCACAACAGATTTCAATTGGCTGTTGACCATATATATATCTCATTGATATATCATTGATATACACATATGTCACTGGTATTAGGTCTCCAATCTACATAATTGTAACATCTATGTCATTTTAACACACTGCTGATAACAAAAACAAAATGGAAATGTTTAAGGGACACAGTAGTTGCTAGTCAATATTTAAGAAATATTGAAAACATAAACCATATAGAGTCTCTTCCACATGGAGAACTGCTTTTTGTCCTGTAATGTCATCATACTTAAGTTCTCAAGATGCTAAAAGAACTCTCAATTTTTTTCTGTCTTTATTTTAAATACAATAATTTAAAAAAATTAAAAAGTCATAATCTTACCACCCTAAAATCATTACTATAATATTTTATTTCATACATTTCTCCATTTAGTACATATATATTTAGCATAATTGTAAATATGTAGCATTCACAATTATTGGTTCACTTTTGTCCTTTTAAATTTTATATTAACTCTTCACTATGTGTCTGTAAAGTCTTTATAAGTATCACTTTAATGATTGTATAATTAGCACATTGAGTTAATATGGAATAATTGATCCATTTATTCTTTTGTTGAAATTAGCTGTATAATACTTGAGATTGTTTTGAAAAGATTGCCTGTTCAAGAAAACAAAAGAGTACACAAATTACCAATAATAAGACTGAAAAGGGAGCATCATGTTAGATCCTACAGACATTAAAAATTGAATGTGCCAATATTAGAAATTATTTAAGCCAATAATTAGATATTTCAATGAAATTATATGGACGAATTTTTTAAAAACTTACCAATACTGACATGAGATAGGAAATCTCAATAATCCTATATGTGTACCAAAGTAATTGTATCTATAATTTAAAACTTTCCTACAAAGAAGGGGAAGAGTCATCAAGGAACATGTATAAGGGACCCATGGACAAAGAAAATGGTGTGGGGGGAGAACTGAATGTGGGAGGTGTGGGTGGGTAGGGTAGAGGACAGTAATATGGGGAAAATGGGGACAACTGTAATTGGACAACAGTAAAAAAAAACAAAACCTTTCCTAAAGAGAAAACTCCTAGTTCGAATGGCTTCATTGGTGATTTTTACAGAAAACATTTATGGGGAAAAATAATACTAATATCAATTATACCAATCTTATACAAACCCTTCCGGAACACAGAAAAGGAAGTAATTCTCAATTCATTTTATGAGGCCCACATTATCCTAATACTAAAGCTTAACAAAGCTACTACAAGAAAGGAAATATACAAAACAATATGGACATAAGCATAAAAGAAAAGTTTGAAAATTTAGTTCAATATATTTAAAAGGTACTATAATGACTAAGTGGAATCTAGTCCACAAATGCAAGATTGCCTTAACATTAAAAAAAAATCAATTCAGACAGATGAACTTTGGAGACATTATGGTAAGTGAAATAATCCAGTCCCAAAGAATAAATACTTATATGAGGTCCCTAAAGTAGTCAAATTCACAGAGACATGAAGTAGAATGATAGTTTCCAGGGAATAAGGAGAGCGGGAAGGAGAGTCTTTGTTTAATGGATATTCAGTTTAGACTTAGATGAAAAGAATTTTGAATATGGATGCTGGTGATGGTTGTACAACAACTGTACACTTAAAATGGTAAATTTAATGTTATGTGCAATTTTTAAAATTAAAAAATCGATCCACATAAATCAACCACATTAAGAGAATAAGAAAAATCATATGATCATCTCAATAGTTGCAAAAATATGTATTTGATGAAATTCAGCACTTGTCCATGACAACAAACTATGCTTTGAGGGGGATTTCGTTGATTTGAGGGAGATTATCTATTAAAAAAACCCTTATACCTTATGTCATACCTAATGGTAAATGTTTAGGGTTTTTCTTTAGATTCTGGGAGAAAGACAAAGGATGTCCATAATCACTACTTACGGAGCTCCTAGCCAGCACAATAAAGTAAAAAAAAAAAAAAAAAAAAATTACAAAGATTGGAAGCAATGAAGTAAAAAAAAGATTTTACTTTATCACACATGACATTTTGTACATAAAAAGTTCAAAAGAGTGAAATTATGATAAGTGAATTTAGCAAGGTCATTGGATATATGTTAAATTTAAATCTACTATATGCAATATATTGTAACATGATACATATAAATTTAATATGCTATTATAGCGTTGGGAGGTGCTGGGAGGGGAGGCAGCCAACTTGAGGAGGACCGATGGCGGGGGCGGCGGTGGCGGTGGCGGCGGCGGCGGTCCAGACCCGAGGGCGCCTGTGTGCAGAAGCAGACGCGGCCCAGCTGGACTGCTTCGGTGGTGGCCACCTGCGCGGGCGGTCGGGGAAGAGGTCGGAGCACGGATAGAAGTACTGAGTATACTGCCCAGCCCAGGTGAGCTCAGCTGCGCTACTGCAGCACTGATTGCTGGGACATTGATCTGTGACCCGAGTGCTTCCGCTACCAGCTGGTGAATGGGGAGGGGAGGCGGGGGGGCGGCACCATGCTGTGGGGGCCCTAGGCCGAGGGCGGCTGGACTAGCCGCGAGGAGCAGCTGCTGCTGGATGCTGCCGAGCAATTAGGCTTCGGAAACTGGGTCCCAGTATTGCCTTTGTTCCTTTGCCTTCAGCTCCATCCTCAGGGCCCGGCGCCTGGTGGGAGAGTGCCTGCAGGGTTCAGTGTGTCCTGGCCGGAGTCCTAGATGAAGCGTTTGGTAACTGCGTCATGAATACGTTCCTCCCCTCTGTGTCCATTTTGTCATAGCTCTGCCTGCATGGACTGGTGGTTTCAGGGGTTCCCGTTTGGCCTTTTAGGGCGCTCTTGCAGAGAAAGACGTGGCTGCTCGTGTTGGAGCTTCCTGGACTCCCCAGGAAGTGACGGAGCATTATGTAAGCTTGTACTTGCCCGACAACCTGGGGAAGGCCTGCATCCCAGACATCATCCCCAACTGGGTGACAGACCACACCTGCCCCAGAGGAGGCCCCCTTTCTCCCAGCCTCACCATTCCCTAGCTTTCCCTAGACATCTTGGTGGCTGAGTAGCAGCAGCAGCAGCAGCAGCAGCAGCAGCAGCAGCAGCAGCAGCTGGGCTACTTGCCGCTGCGGGACGACTACGAGGTTGAGTACAACTAGGACACCGAGACACTCATCAGTGGGCTTTTCATCAACTAAGACAACAATGAGGTGGAGGTCAAGCTAAATGCGCCCACGTGAACATATATGTGCGGAAGCTCAGGGAGAAGCAGCGGTGCAAGAACATTGCCCGCAACTACAACCTGGTACTGGCCTTCCTGGGGAAGGACACGGAGAACATGGCCAAGTGCAAGATCACAGAGGAGCAGGAGCTGCGGCTGAAGCTGAGGCTGCTCTACCAGTTCATGTCCTGCAAGGAGTTTGACGATCCGTTTGAGAACATTCCCAAGGACAAGATGCTGCACTAAGATCCAGGAGCTGCAGTGCGACAGATGGAACCGGGTCACCAAGATGGAGGAGTCGGCCGAGTACGAGAGGCTCAGGCACTAACAGGAGAAGCGGAAGGAGGACTGGGGCTCAGGAGGACACCAGGGACGGTGAGTTCGCCACCATTGAGCACCTGCTGGTCTTTGAGCTGCTGTCCCACCATGAAAAGGCACTGTACAGCTCCCTCAGCCTGAGCCCCCTGCACTATGCCAAGACCATCATCATCAAAGACCACCTCCAGAAGCAGGGTGGATTCTCTCCAGGAGTCACCTGCCAGAGTTACCTGGACAAGGTCCTAAAGAAAAGGATTTTGAATTTCTTCATGGAGAGCGGCTGGGTATCGAGGGATACTTCCCAAGGCCAGTGCCCTGAAAGCTGCAGCTGCTGACGTGCTTGTGAGCCAAAATGACTGTGAGGCCGGGGTAGGAACAGCTCTTTTGCTCCCCTTGTTCTTTTTTCAGCAGTTTCATTTTTTTTAGGATACAAATTCTTTTCATGGTCCTCTGAAAGAAGCAATAATAATCTTAGATCATGGAGGAAACAAGCACACGTACATTATACATTAGTCCTAAAAGTAGTGCATGAAGAGGACCATCTTGCCTTTCTGTGTTGGGTTTGGAGACCTGGACTGTTGCCTTCTGTGAGCCCCTCCCTGTGGTACACTGTGTGTGCTGGCTCGCAGGCTGCCAGCCTCACTCAGTGACCCAAGCTCTGGCCTGGCCCTGGCACACCGCACATTAGATGGGGGACAGCAGAGCTGGCAGGGAGGCCAGAGGAGGTTGGGATGAGGTGTCCTTGGAACTTCAGGAAGAGGTTGGTGGTGAACACATTGACCAAGTGAATTTCCTCTTATCTGTTGGCAGCCGCTGAGTTTTGGGCCTGCAGTTCCCAAACCCTGAAAGCGCCCCTGGCCTGGTGCTCTCTGACCAGGCCCCTGCTGGCTCAGTTTGGGAATGGACAGGGCCGTTGGCAGTGACCCCTAGTTCAGAGTGGAAGCTATGGGGAAGCCTGGCAGCAGGAGGACAGGCGCCACTACCAGGACTCTGAGCCCTTTTTGGGGGTAGCTGCAGGCTGCTCTTGTACTTGCAGGACCTTCTTTTAGAAAATTTATGGCTGAAGAGTACTGAGTTACGGTGTAGCATCCTCCAGGACTTTTGTCACAATTGCAAGTGCCCTGTTCACTGAAACCCTGACCAAGCTACCCTGGCAAAGCATCTGAACTTTGGATGGCCCTGGGCACTCTGCAGAACAGCCAGGCAAGATGGGGCAGCCCATGTGGCCAGTCTGGGCCTAGTGTGCTGCTTCTCTGGGTCACTGTGTTGAACCAGACTCAGAGGTGGCTCTGCCCATCCTTATTTCATTTTTCAGGTGACCTTTTATAGGGTACCTTCCTTTGGAACTTGGGTTAGCCACTTGTCTTTTGGGCTTCTCAGGGCTCTCCTGTCCAAGACCCTGCTTTAGAGTCAGTGGAGTGACCACAGACCCAGCAGGGCCACTACTCCTGGAACTTGGCCTGCCTCTCTACCAGCAGTTACTTGAAAACTGTTTACCACCCAGAATGTTTGAGCTTGAAGTTACTTTAAAGTGAAGTCATTTGAAAGAAAAGACACTCATCATTTCCACGGACAACTTAATTACAGTGCCTTTTCCTTTCTTTTTACATCTTTCTGTCCCCTAGGGTCAAGTTTTCAGCATTAAATCATTTCAAATGTAAAAAAATGCTACTATATACACTTTACTATAATAACATCATTTATATGTTTAATAGACAGGGATGGGTAGAAGTACGTTTCAGAAGTTGGGAGTACACAAAACACAGTTTATTCTTGTATTATTATTTGTTAATTATGGTGTTATTTTCCATACAAACAACTGTAAACCTACTCTCCCACCCCTCTATATGATTAAAAATCAAAAAATGAAATTAAAATATTTGTAATACCTAAATATCAAATATATATGACTAATTCAACAAAAATGTTAAAAACTTCTACACTGGAAAAATACAAAAATTGCTGAAATCATAAGAGGTATAGTATGCTCATAGTCTGGATGTCTTAATATTGTTAAGATGCCCTTTCCTCCAAAATTAACCTATATATTTAACATAATACCATGAATATCCCAACTTTTTCATGTGGAGTAATTGAAAAAAATCATTAAAGAATGAATATGAAAATGCCAAGGACCTAAAATTGCAGTGAAAATTTTAAACAATAACAAAATTAGAAGATATATTCCACCATATACCAAGACTTACTCTACATCTGTTTTCACTAAGAACCTTTAGTATTTAATAAACAATGCAACAGAATAGATGATCTAGAAATGGACCCTCACATAATTTGATCATCTGATTTATCATAAGTATACCACTTCAACCCAAGGACGAGGGGAGAAAATGGTCTTTTAATTAAATAATGTTGAATAAATTGTATATCTGAATGGAAAATATTAATTTTGACCTCTATCCTATTCCATACATAATTAATTTCAGATTTTAGATATAGAAGTAAAAATAGCAGATATGCATAATAAAATACAGGAAAATACCTTTATGACATTGGATTAGAAAAAACTTTTTAAACTCAGCATAAAAGTACTAATCATAAAAAAAGTTTGATGAATTACTCCATCAAAATTAAAGACATCTTTTCATCAAAGGACATCATTTAGAGAGAGAAAAGGCAAGCGGCGGATGAACAGATATTTGTAATGTTACAAATATCTAATACCTTATATACAGAATTTTAAAGAAAACTATAAATGAAAAAAGAGTTCCCAATGAAAATATGAGCAAAAGTCTTGAACATACACTTCTCAAAAGAAGATATTTAAAAAAAAATAAACAACTAAAAGGGGACTCAACATTATTAGCCACCAAGGAAATGGAAATTATATCTATAATGAGATACCATTACACACTAGAACCAGGCTTTAGAGCCTTACCACTCCACTGAAACTGCTCTAGTAAAGATATCCTGTGTCATCTCCATTCCCTAACCCAATGGACACTTTCCAGTTCTTATGTCATATGAATCTGCTAACTATGCTCTCCTTAAAATGCTTGGCTCTAAAGCAGGGATAGGAGGCAGGGTTTGGGTGTATGTGTTAGGAGGTAGAAGCAGCCAATAAGTTGGCATCATCATGCCAACTGTTTGACGGCAGGGTGTTTTAAAAATATTTTATTTTTCAATTACAGTTGACATTCAATATTATATTAGTTTCAGGTATCATGCACAGTGGTTAGATATTTATATAACTTATGAGGTGATCCTGCCAATAATTCTAGTTACCCGACACCACACAGTTATTACCATATTATTGACCATATTTCCCATAGTGTACTTTACATGCCTGTGATTATTTTGTAATGACAACAGGGTTTTTTGAGTAGTATTTCAAGGTTTAATCCTCAAACTTTCTGATCAGAAACTGGTACATTATATCCAAAGAAGGTAAGTCTTGGTAATAGTTAATAAATCTCACTATTAAAATTCAATCAGAAATGGTCATTTTAACCACAATGTCAAATTATTCATTTATAATGAGAGATAGCACATATCACTTATTCAATATCCCCTCCCCAATATTAAATAGACACTTATCTATAGTATACATTGTTAAGAGGGACATTTGATTTTCTTTCCTTCAGTCTCCACTGAGGCATAGATCATCATGTCTTGTTTTGTTTTTTTTGGGTATCAGATTCATGGTCTGTTAGAGCCTTCTGGTATCAGATTCTTGGCTTCTGGATTCCCACTTGACTTCTGGTTTCTTGTAGTATTCCCAGCCTTCATTTGTGGACTTGGGAGTCCTTGGCTATTTCCACTCTCTATACTACAGTGTTCTGTGAGGCTATACCCAGAACTTTTTACCACTGTGGCCTTTACTTGGCACAGTGTTGAAAGTGGAACTTCTCTCTGAGGCTTGGAGTCTTCTTCTCTACAACCTGGACATATCTAGATACTCTTGGATGTTTTCCATCTATATACAATTTATATGACCTTCTCCAAATGAAACACATGGGGTGGGGAGGTGAGGTGCTGGGTAACTTTGGAATTTAGGCAGCCATCAAAACCAATTCCTGTGTTCTTAAATCCATGACCACCCTCCCCCACCAATGTATACCTAGCACCCAGGATAATTTCTGGCATAACATGTGCCCAAAATATTAGCTTCACAAGAAAAATAGGTTTTTCATGCTCACTGTAAAGAAAAACTTAAAAATACAGCAAAGTGCAGAAAAGTCAAACAAAAAACACCTGATACTCCACCAACTGTGAAACAACTATCATTAAGTTTTGGAGACCATCCTTTTGTTTATGGCTCCCAAAGGTCACACAAATATTTAGTTTTACAGTTTTATACCATACATGCTGCTCTTATATTTCTCTTTTTTCCTGTCTTTTCCCTTACCTACCCTCCTACTTCTTTTCTCCTCCAAGTTAACCAATGTTAACTGTCTGGTGTATATTCTTTCATACCTGTTTCCATGTTCATCTAATCACATACACACATAAATGTATAAATTTGTGTGTTTAACAAAAATGAAATAGTATACATATACATATCTGTATTAAAGCAGTGATTTATCAAAATGTGGGGAAAATGAGGTCAGCTTGTAGATATAACTCACTTTAAAAATTACTCTCATGCTATTACATGTATCACATGTATATCACAATTCATCCAACCATTCCCGTTAGTGGCCTTCCATTTTGTCTCATTGGGTTTCTTCTTTGCTTCCAAAACTACACTTAAACAAACATTCTTATTGTGTACTTTTATTCACTGATGCTCTTATTTCTGTGGGACAGACTTCTGAGTCAAAGCATTTTTTATTTCTCAAATATTTTAAAATTGGATTGCTAGTGAAAATAGAAATTGGTATAACCTTTTGGTGAGAGTACATGATTTCCTAAACCTCACTAGTAAAAGATCTCTTAATTTGGCTAACTCTATGAAGTGAAAGTGATGTTATCATTGGATGTTTTAATTTGCATTTCCCTGAGTACTATTTAGGCTCATAATATTTTCATAGATTAATGGCCATTTGGAGTTGCTCTTCTATCAACTGCACTCAAGTCCAGATGAGTTAAAGGCTTCAGTGTAAAAAATAAAATGATCAGAATCTTAGAAACAAATTTAGAAGACTATGTATAACAGGAATTAAGAAGAACCTTTTAACTAAAATAGTAAATTAAGAAAAAAGGAAAACAAAAAACAATGTGGTAAATTCTTTTACTATATAAAAAATTATAAAGACAAATGCTAGATTAAGAAAAACATCTGCAAAACACATGACAAAGGAATTAATATCTAAAATATATAAAGAGCAACTCCAAATTTACTTGACAAACCAATAGAAAAATAGGCAAATATATATAGGCAATCCATTGAAAATAATCTACTTAATGAATAAAGTGTGAAATCTGGTTGAAGGCTTTCATTTGTCCATTACTGTACTCTATTGTGAATTTTTTTTTACAGCTTCTAAGCTTTAATATGATTAAGTGCTTTTCCACATTGATATATTTATAGAGTGTCTTTTCTGTGTGTATTTCCTGGCAAATTGATTCTGAAAGTCACACATTCATTAAACACATAGATTATGATTATTCTTGAGTAGACATCTGGATGAATGATTTATTATTATTTATAATAGCTGACTTTCTCTCTGATGTATTCTCTGATGTACAGTAAGGCTTGAGCTACTCCTAAAAGTTTTTCCACATTCATTACATTTATAGGGTTTTTCTCCAGTATGCATCCTCAAATGTACAGTAAAGTCTGAATTAGTTCTGAAGGCTTTTCCACATTCTTCACATTTATAGGGCCTCTCCCCAGTATGAATTCTCTGATGTAGAGTTAGCTGTGATAGAGTAATACAACCCTTTCCACATTCTTTGCATGTATAGGGTTTTTCTCCAGTATGTGTTCTCCAATGCACTGTAAGGTATGAACCCCTCCTGAAGGCTTTTCCACACGCATCACATTTATAGGGTTTCTCCCCACTATGGATTTTCTGATGTTCTGTGACATGTACCATCTGGCTAAATGCTTTCCCACAGTCATTACATTTAAATGGTTTCTCTCCAGTATGTGTTCTCTGATGGGTATTAAATCCTGAGTTACTTGTAAAAACCTTCCCACATTCATTACATTTATAGGGTTTTTCTCCAGTATGCCTTCTTTGATGCACAGTAAGCTGTGATGTATTAGTAAAAGCTTTCTCACATTCATTACATTTATATGGCTTTTCTCCAGTATGGGTCCTTTGATGTACAATAAGGTATGACTTAGTCCTGAAGGATTTTCCACAATCACAGCATTTATAGGGTTTCACTCCAGTATGAATTTTCTGATGCTCCTTGAGATTCACCATTTTGGTGAATGCCTTCTCACAGTCAGTACACTTATATGGTTTCTCTCCAGTATGAATCCTCTGATGTACAGTTAAATGTGATTTTATTCTGAAAGATTCCCCACATTCATTACATAGATAAGGTTTCTCTTCAGTATGAATTCGCTGATGTATAATTAGAGATGAAGAACGCATGAAGGCCTTTCCACATTCACTACACTTATAAGGTTTCTCTCCTGTATGCATTCTATGGTGTACTGTAAGGCATGAATAATTAATGAATGCTTTCCCACATTCATTACATTTGTAAGGTTTTTCTCCTGTATGAATTCTCTGATGTTCTGTGAAATTTGCTATACGATTGAATGCTTTCCCACATTCATTACATTCATAGGGTTTTTCCCCAGTATGAGTTCTTATATGTACAATAAGGCTTGAATTACTTCTATAGGCTTTTCCACATTCATTACATCTAAAGGGTTTCTCTCCAGTATGAATTCTCTGATGAACATTAAAAATTGTGGTATTCTTAAAGGATTTCCCACACTCATTGCATTTATATGGTTTCTCTTCAGTATGGGTCTTCTGATGTACACTAAGATATGACTTATTCCTAAAGGCTTTCCCACAATCATTACATTTGTAGGGTTTCTCTCCATTGTGAGTTTCTTGATGTCGTGAAAGTTTTGATTTATCACTAAAAGCTTTCCCACATTCACTACATTTATAGGGCTTCTCTCCAGTTTGAATTCTCTGGTGCTGATTAAGGCGTGCACACTGGCTAAAAGATTTTCCACAGACATTACATTGATAAGGTTTCTCCTTAGTATGAGTTCGCTGATGTACCATAAGTGATGAAGAAGCAATAAAGGCCTTTCCACATTCGTTACACTTATACGGTTTTTCTCCAGTGTGAATTTTTTTATGTTGACTAAGATAAGAAGGCTGGCTAAACATTTTCCCACATTCATTACATTCATAAGGTTTTTCTTTAGTGTGAGTTCTCTGATGTTGAGTGAGTAATGACCTATAACGAAAGGCCTTTTCACATGTACTACATTTATAGGGTTTTTCTTTATCGTTAAGTTTTTTCCCTAAAGTAAGTTCTGAAGTAGTAGGCCTTATTTCTTTGTGGCCTTCTGTGTACTTGCAATTTTTCTTCCCCAATTTATCTTTATTAAAATCTAAATTTTCTGTGAAATTTCCCTCATGTGTTTGGCATTTGCTGTGGAGCTCTTCTGGACAAAAAATAGACCCAAATCTAATGCTTCTTTGACCAGTGGGAATTTTCTTATGTGTAACTATTCTTTGGCTCTGACTCTCCTGACTATTTTGCAGTCTCAATATCCTGTCATTCCATTTCCATAATCCTCTTACTCTGGAGTCCCATAGACCATTCTCTGTGAGTTTCTCCATTATGGTCTCTTGTGATAAATCTTCAGAGTTATCTTCTGTTAGTATAGCATTCTTGGTTGCTAGTTTGGTCTCCAGCTCTGGGGAGGGGGAAAAGAAAAATCAAATGACTCCATTTCCTAAGTTAGGGAGAACTCACTAAACTGAATAATAAAAGGAAAACTTGGGCTGACAATGAATATGTGGTTTTTAACTGATTGAAAACTGGCCTCCTTCATTTTTTGAAGACGTAGCTAAAATTAAGTCAGTCTGATTCAGCAAAGAGCCAAAGTAGTAAATTCAAGGAATTTTTCCTATATTAAAAAAATTCATTCACTTCACCCTTAAAGGAATCATAGACAAAGACAATGTGGGGCAGGATTGAAAGTGGAAGGTAGGGGGTGGGTAGGGCAGGGGAGAGTAATGGGGAGGAAATGGGAACAACTGTAATTGAACAACAATAAAATTATTTTTAAATAAAAAATAAAATTCATTCACGGTAACACTCAAAAGAATCTAAGTCTGTCACATATTTCCTTTCTCATTCTTTTTAGAGTCACCTTCTTTAGAGAGCATTCTTTATAAGTTGTGACTAATTCCTTGCTTCTCATTTACTCCACAAACCAGGTATTTGATCCCAACCATACTTTCTATTGGTTCTCATTCTTTATTGACTAGCTATTTTTTAATTTTGTGAGAGCTTTCTCAAATTTCCCTGTCATAGTAGCTTATTCAAGTCTTTGTACATACTTTTGAACAAAATTCTTATGGAAAAAGACTGGTTTTTCAGAAGGTAAGATGAGCTAACTACTCAAAATTAAGGTTTACGATTATTGGTATTTCACATAGTGATAACTATTATCAAGAATAGTTTTATAGCCTTTTTAGGGGTCTTAAGAACATTTCTGGTAGTTTGTCAAAATTCCTTTTTTAAAAAAATTATTCTGTGTGGTGGCAGTCTTAACCTGTTTGTATATGCAAGTTAATATGTTACTTTCTAAAATCACTTTTATACTTCTTTTATATTTCTAATTCATTTTAGGATAATTATACCTAAATTTAAACATTTAGGTAAGTAATTTTAAATAAACAAATTGCATGTAAATCTTTCGTGGTCACTAGAATGGTTTTATGACTTTAAAACTCAAGGTAAGTGAACTTTCAATGGGTACACATGGCTGGACAAAGATCTGAATTCAGAGCCAACAAAGAAGAAAGCCCTATAACTCAAGGACTAAAACCCAGCTCATTTAAATATCTAATTAAAGTAAGATAACTGAGGATTGTTACAGGCCTGTATCCTGCCAGTCTTCCAAAAGTAAACAATCCTCTATGAAAAAATTACATAATCCAGAACCTCAAAGTATTGTTACATGTTTTCATATTCAGTGCCTGACAATGAATAATAATAGGCATATAAGAACATAAAAATCATCTGAGGCAAATCAAGAAAAAACCAGATAATACAGACCAATATAAAAGGGATCCAAATATTGAGGTCTCAGATATGAACTTTCAAATTAATTAGGATTACTTTATTCAAGAAAATAAGACAAGATTAATAATTTCAACAAATAACTGAAAAGTATAAAATAAGAACCAAGTGATAAGATAATTTCAACAAATAACTGAAAAGTATAAAATAAGAACCAAGTGATAAGATAATTCTAGAATTGGAAAATAAACAAATTAAGAACTCAAAAGGATAGGCTAAAAGTAGATATGGCACATGTGAGTATAAGGAAAATTGGTCAGCAGAAAATATCCATATTGAAGCACAGAATAATGAAAAACCTGAAAACATTATTTTAAAAAGTATACAATGTACTACAGTGACAGAATGGAGCAGTTGCTACAGAGGCATTACAGTCCCACAAAGTCTAAAATATCTGTCTTGTCTTTTACAGAAAAAGTTCACTGACTCTTGAATTAAACAGATGTCTGACTTCCCAACAGATTCTATGTAATAAGAGAAAACGATGGAATGATACCATTAAAAGCTGAAAGAATATAAATGCCAACCTAAAATTTGAAATTTATCAAAAATTTTATTAAAAATGAAGGTTAAATAGTCCATAGTCAACACATTTATAATCTTATTTCTGTTCTTGACAACAATCACAAGTGTTATGGAGATATAATTCTCACTTTATTATTCATAAAGTGAAGTTCAACATGGTTAACTAAAGCTGGCAAATGACAGATACAGGTTTGAGTCCAGGTGTTCAAAGTGAGAACTCTATCCTCTTCACAATAATCCTTCCTCCTCCACAATTGAGTATCACCATGATTCCAAATACCTATGCTCACGAGGCCTCTTACTTCATTAGTTCTTGTAGCTAGAATCCGGTTTCTTCCTAGTCTCCAGCCTTCTTTACTTAAGTTCCCAGGTCCTGAAGGTTCGTATTTAGTTTCCCTATCTCTTTTCCTCTTAGAGACAGGCCTTTTGCTCCAAACACAGCCCAACGGTTTGAAATATACCATCTACTCAGACATCTTGCCTTGTAGGATCTCACTGTTAAGTCAGACACTCAGGGGTAGACTTTCTGTTCTTCCTGGACTTTCTTGAAGCCTGTGCCCTTGGGATCACCCCTTCTTCAACCTATTTCCAAGCTTTGGTCTCATCTCCTTTTCTCTGAAGCATAGTGATAAGAACATAGATTTAGTTACACATTTTAATTTCCAAATACCAGTTCTGACAGTAACTGGATGCATTTAACTTCTTTGACCTTTTGTTTCTTGTTGTTAAACACATACATGTTTTACTATACAGGGCTATTTTATGGGTTACACCCAATGAAATTATATAAGTAAATTTCCCAGCAGAATGCCAGTAATGAAGTAGATATCTAATAAATTTTGACTGTTACTGTCATTGTTACAATGTATTTTTCTTCATGTATGGACCTAAGTTACTCAGGAAAAATGTGTCTCCTGACCAATGTATTTTGGCATGACTCCTTGAGATGTAAGAAGTAGAAGCATATGAAAGATATTCTTTGGTAAATTTACTTTAAAATTATATACTAATATCCCTACATAATGTAGCATAAACTTTGGGAAACCCTGCCCTTAGAGAAGTCATCCATTGTCTTCCATTTGATCTTCTGAGTAGGGAAGCCATTTCACAGGCATCAATATTCCATTAATTCAGAGTAGCACTAGAAATTACCATTAACCAAACACCATGGTCAAACTAATAAGACATGTCTGTTCAAAGTCAAGAAAACTGACTAATGATGAATACCTAAAGCAAATATATTTTGATAAAGATTATTTCAATTTTAGAACATGACAAGGTAAAAACAAAGTCAAAGACTTTTTTTAGGCAAAAAGAAAAATGGAGAGAATATGACATCAGCAGATCTCAATAAAACATTAAAGGGCATTTTTTTAAGCAGAAGAAAAATAACCCTAGGTAGAAGCCCAGAAATAAAGAAAAAAATGAAGAGAAAGGTAAGGTAAAAATATAGGTAAATCTTAATGAATACTGACTGCACATAACAATAATGTCTTATGAGATTGACACATATATAGAATTAAAATATACAATTCAATAACATGTAAATGAAATGAGATTAAATGGAATAAGCTGCTTTAAAATCCGTGTATTATTTGGAACGAGGGGAAAAAAAATCTGTTGAGTTGGCCAAAATGTTTGTTCTGATTTTCTCATAAGATGGCTCTAGTTTAGTTGTTTTTAACTTTATTTGAAACAATTTTGTTAGACTGTATTGTGACAGCTGACATATCAGTGTGCATTTAAAAAACTTATCAAAATTGGTGAATTTTTGTGTAGCCATTTTAATATTGAAGATGGAAGAAAATATGCAACATTTTGGTATATTATGTTTTATTATTCCAAGAAAGGTAAAATGCAACTAAAAAGCAAAAAATATTTGTGCAGTGTATGGATAAGGCTCTGTGACTGGTCGAATGTGTCAAAAGTGGTTTGCAAAGTTTTCTGCTGGAGGTTTCTCACTGGATGATGCTCCACAGTTGGGTAGACCAGGTGAACTTGACAGCGATAAAATCAAGACATTAACTGAGAAACATCAATGTTCTACCACATGGGAGATAGCTGGCATACTCAAAATATCCAAATTAATGAAGTTATTGGTTAAATAAAAAATGTGTCTTTTATTTTATGGAAAAAAACATATGGACTTTTTGGCCAACCCAATACATTAGACTGCTAAATCAAGAATGTATGGTTTAATTTCAAAGTTAACCGCTTAACAAATAATTTAAAACTTATAATTACCAAGTGATTAGAGGGGAAAAGAGAAAAATAAATGATAAATATAAAGATATAAATGGGAAAAAGAATACAAAAGAGATAAAACACTTGCAGTTAGATGACAAATTTAAACATTATGTAATTGTATTATGCACAGATGAACTAAACAGTCCCAAATACACAGATGTCAGATTAGTTAAAACAGATGTGCTACTTACAAGAGAAACATAAAAGTATTACAGTGAGCAGATAAAGTGATGTACCATATAAACATTAACTAAAAGAATGATGCTATAGTAATATTAATTATCAGACAAAATAGACATTAAGGCAAAAACCATTAACATAGAAAAAGAAGACACTTCATAATGATAAAAGTTCCAATTTTCCAAAAAGATATAAAGGTTCTAACTTTGTATTTATCTAATAATGCAATTTCAAAATACGTAAAGACAAAAATTAAGGAATCTAAAGCAAGAAGTAAATCTACATTCACATTGGGAGACTTTAAAAAAATCTTCCTCAATAACTAATAGAATAAGTTGACAATTAGTAAGTACATAGATTTTAGCAACATAATTAACAAATAACATATCTAGAACTGCACTGGATACTTATCCATTGCACATTTTTCCAAGTGTACACGAAATGTTTACAAAAATTGGCCATGCAGTAAAGCAAGTTTTAAGAAATTTGCAAAGATTGCAATCATACAGAGCATTTCCTTTGACCACAGTAGCATTTAAGGTAAAAAGATTACTAGAAAATACCCATATGGTACAAAATTAAGAAAAATACTTCTCAGTAGCCTGAAGGCCAACGACATAACACTGGAAATGATCAAATACTTTGAACTCAGTAATTATGAAGGTACTACATAAAAAAAGGTGTGATGCAGTCTTGATAGCCTTAAATACATTAGAAAAAAATGGCTGAAAATCAATGATATATGTATCCAACACACAAGGTTAGAAAAGATCAGCAAATTAAACACTAAGGAACAAAAAATGAAAGAAGGGAATAAAACAAATCAAACACACAATAGAAATGATAAAAATTCTTTTTAAAAAGCTAAATAAGATTGATAAACCCTAGCAAGACTGATTAAGATAAAAGACAGAGAACAAAAAAATTAATCTCAGAAAATGAAGGAGACATCACTTCAAATCCACACAGACAGTTAAAAGATTAAACAGCCGTGGCTGGTGTGGCTCAGTGGAATGAGTGCTGGACTGAGAAATAAAGGGTCACTGGTTTGTATTCCCAGTCAGGGCACATGCCTGTTTTGCAGGCCAGGTCCCCAGGAAGGGGCACACAAGAAGCGACCACACGTTGATGTTTCTCTCCCTCTTTCTCCCTCCCTTCCCCCTCTCTAAAAATAAGTAAATAAAATCTTTAAAAAGAAAAATAAAAAAATGAAACATTAAACAGAATAGTATGCCAAAAATTTTAAATTTTAGATTAAACAGATCAATTCTTAGATAAACCTAATTTACTAAACTGAAATAAAAATTTTTTTAAAAAGCCCCAGCTGGTATGGCTCAGTGGACTGAGAGGTCACCGGTTCAATTCCCAGACAGGGCACAAGTCTGGTTTGCAGGCCAGGCCTCCAACTGGGGGCATGATAGAAGCAACCAATTGCTGTTTCTCTCACACATCATGTGTCTCTCCCTCTCTCCTTCCTTTCCCCTCTCTCTAAAAATAAATAAATAAAATCTTTAAAAAAGAAAGAAATAAGAAATAGTTCTATAACTACAAAAGAAATAGAAGCTATAATTAAACACCTTGCACAATAAAAGCTTCAGCTCAACATGACCTCACTGGTGAATTCCATGCACCATAAAATATATAACTTTCCCTCTCTCACCACTCTGTATTGTCATCACAATAAGCTGATTGACTCACTTTATACTTTATTGAGAATCCAGATGCTACAATAGTAAAATGTGCCCACTGTCCTACTAGCAGTTGACCTATAATCTGTACCATCTTCTCCAGGTGGCCTCCCTATCTGTCAAAGGTAAATTCCTCCTTTTCCATTCCAGATTTCCACTCCCTTTCACCTTTCCAGACACTTTAGTTCTTCAGTGATTCCATCTTTGTCTTGCAACATCAATTTTCCCCTTTCCATTGGGGCATCATTCCGATCTACACTAGAGCATGCCATAAAATTTCCCATCTCGAACACAGTTTTTTCTCAGTTCCATACTTTTCTCTAGTTACTGCCACATTTCTTTTTCCTTCTTCATGGCGGTGAGGGAATCCTTTTCTAAAGATTCATCTGAAACTATCTCCAATGTCTACTTTTCATTTACTCTCTTTAAAAATATATAATAATTGACATGAAAACAATATAAATAACACATACACAGTTATGGATGGCATCATAATAAAATGAATGCTCAAATGAACTAGAATCCACTTCTTTCCTTTTCCACTACTATATCATACTAATACAATTTATTATAATCTCTTGCCTAGACCATTTTAACCACCTCTTCACTGATTATTTGCTTTATGTCCTTAAATTCAATTTCCATAAACAGGGTTATTTCCTAAAAATCCTTGATTAAATTCTTTCAATACCTGCAAACTCTGATCAAAATCCAAACTCCTTACCATCATCTACAAATTCCTGAACAGGCAGTCACCTGTCTCAATAATCTTATTCTACACCAGTCTCCCTCTCATTTATGTTTCAATCACAGCAGCTTCCTTTAATTTCTAGAACACATTATGTTGTTTTCTGTATCAGGTTATTTGCCTGTTATGCTTCTCTTTTCCTCTTCCTATGGCTGGCTTCTTCTCATCCTTCAAGTTTCAGCTTAAAGTCATATCCTTGGAAGCCTTCCTTGACCATACTATGTGAAGCAGCAGGCAGCCTCATTCCCCATCTCAGTCACTCCTTCATATCCTCCACTTTATCTTATAGCTAGAAGTTATTCCAATTACTATTTAGCTTGTTTTTGTTTATTTACCTTTTAATTATTTCTCAAAAATTAATCTTCATGAGGGCAGGACCTGGTCCATCTTACTGCTTAAGACCTAGCATCTAACTGTGTGGGTGTGTATATAACTGTGTATACATAACTTATTCCATTTTAACATTAATGCTCCTGAACCCTTAACCCCTCCCCATTTCCCCCTGGGTGGACTACAAATGTGTATAGAGACTCCAGGCTAATCATGAACCACCATTAATCCTTTGTCTACCGTTATAGTTTTCCTTATATGCAAAGTGCCCTCAATGTTATCTTGCCCTGGCACCAGAGCCCCAGTATCTGGTCCCTTTGTTCCCCTTGATCACCATGCACTCCTTTTGGAGTACTTAGGTCCACTTCTTAGGGGTAATATAAAACCAGTGGTCTGCCAGTAAATGAGGCAAGGATCCATTTTGCCCTGCTTCCTGCCACCAGCTGCCCAGCACTATGTTTCTGTAAGTTCCCTATTAAAACTCTTTGAACTGACAAGCTAGACTTGCCTGCCTCATTCTTGGACCTCCTGAATCCACTGGTACTTGGAGGCTACTTTTGCATACATGGCCTTTTAATGAAACACCCAGTTCACAGTATACAAATATTTAATAAACATTGATTAAATAAATACTGTATTTTGATTTTGAACTGATTTCTTGCTTCTATCCTCAATTAGTGAAGAACCCCCAAAGTTTTAGCAGGTTTTTAGATAAAGTAAGTTAGATAATGACCAAGTAGGTTTAGCTTAAAAGAAATCAATGCTGATTCTCAAGAAAGCGTTTTCAGAAAAATAAATGATGGAAAAAGATATCAGAAAATGGCTAAAGAAAAAAACAAATTTAACTGCAGACAGTAGAATTGAAAGGGATATTTTATGCATGCTTAAATGAAGAAAGAATAAAGGGGACTTCCGGCCAAGATGGAAGCATAGGTAGACGCACTGCCTCCTCGCACAACCAAGATAGGGACAACAAAGATATAGAAACAAAATAACAACCAGAACTGACAGAAAATTGAAGTTTATGGAAGTCGGACAACCAAGGATTTAAAAATAGACACTTTCATCCAGACCGGTAGGAGGGGTGGAGTCCGGCCGGGTGAGGGACGCGGAGCAGAGAGCTGAGCACCCGGGCGGTGCACAAGTCTGCAGCAGGCAGACCCTGGGCGCACAATCAGCAGTGGCGGGTGGGCCCCGGCCAGGGGGTGGTGATCGGCAGACCTAGCAGACCCTGGGCGCACAAGCAGCGGTGGCTGGTGGGCCCCGGCCAGGGGGTGGCAACTGGCAGACCCAGCGAGGCGGCCATTGTGAAGCAAGGCACTGCGCGCTACTCAGGGTCCCAGCACCAGGAAATAGAGCTTTGGGGCACTGATTGAAAAGGAAGGTCCCACGGGGTACACAGGCCCACCCACACCGGAATTGGTGCCAAAGGGTCCCGGTCGGCTTGTGGAAAGTGGCGGAAGGGTCTGGGGTCCTGCAGAGGGCAGAGAGGGCGCCATTGTTCCTTCTCGGACCCCGCCCCCACATACAACGTCACAACCCTGAGACTGGGGTGGCCCACCCAGGTGAACTCCTAAGGCCCCGCCCCTCACTACAGGAGCTCGACAGGACCAAAAAACAAAACAAAACAAAAAACAGCAAAAAGATGGCTCAAACAGAAGAAGAATGGAAAACCCCAGAACCCATCCTTTTAAGTGACCAAGAGATAGCCAACCTATCAGATGCACAGTTCAAAGCACTGGTTATCAAGATACTCACAGAATTGGCTGATTTTGGTCA
>CM052545.1:55792805-55810835 GCA_028533065.1 Trachops cirrhosus | reverse complement strand
ATCAACAGGGGAGTGGGAGGAGGAGAGAGGGGGAAAAGGTACAGAGAATAAGTAGAATAAAGAGAATAAGTAGAAAAAGGTACAGAGAATAAAGGTACAGAGAATAGATGGTAGGTAGAAAACAGACAGGGGGAGGGCAAGAATAGTTTGGGAAATGTAGAAGCTAAAGAACTTATGACACATGGACATGAACTAAAGGGGGGGAATATGGGTGGGAGGAGGTGTGCAGGGTGGAGGGGTGTGAGGAGGGGAAAATGGGAGAGCTGTAACAGCATAATCAATAAAATAAAAAAATAAAGCTAAAAAATTTTAAAAATCAACTGTATACTTAACATTTAAAAATAATCTGTTATAGAGTATATAATGAAATGTTTATAGATAAAATCATATAATGTTTTATATTTGCCTCAAAATATTTAGTGAGGGAGGGTAGCATTACAGACACAATATGACTGTCATGTGTTGAAACCTGTTGAAGACGAGTTCACCAAGATTCATCAAACTACTCTCTCTACTTCTCCACGAGTCTAGTACATTTTACTTGTCAGGTACTGGTCTAAGGACTTTTTATGTAATGACTGAATCCTCACAATAGGAAGGTGCTATATACAGATAAGGAAAGTGAGGCTTAGAGAAGTTAGGTGCTTTGCCTAAGTTCACAAAAGAGGCAAAGTCTATATTCAAATTCAGGCAGTTTGGCTCTAGAATTCAAGCTTGTAATCACTATATTTAATGATCTATTAAATTAAGAGCCCTTATTAGCTGACTAATCAGGCAAAGGTCTCAACTTACATAATATTTGGCTAAGGTCTGCTCTGTATCAGAAGATATATTTCCAGTCCTGGCTGGTGTGGCTCAGTGGATTGAGTGCTGGACTGCCAACGAAAGGATTACCAGTTCATTTTCCAGTTAGGGCACATGCCTGGGCTGCAGGCCATGTCCCTAGTAGGGGGTGCACCAGAGGCAACCACACATTGATGTTTCTCTCCCTCCCCTCCCCTCTCTAAAAATAAACAAATGAAAAAATGAAAAAAAAAGTTTAAAAAAAGAAGATATATTTCCTCGGCAGTGTTTTCCTGCTGGATGCCTGTCAAATTGTTTAAAGCTTTTATTGGGACCTCAAAATTTGTTAAACATGTTTTATACAATCCCGCTAATAATAAAACATGGGTAATGTGGGAAATAATAACAGTTTATAAACTTTATTGCTAATCACTTCACACATAAATTATAATAAATTTAATGGGTTTGTTTTCTTTTTCCACCAAGAGCTAAGCCTCAGGAGAAATCCAAAAAGGCCCTCAGCTCTCATCTCTGGCTTACCCTTGAGGTTCTCTGCAAGCAGGAATTAAAGGAAGGATAAGGCAAAGTTGTAAACTGCCTACCTAAGAATAGAAGGTATGTCCAAAACAAACAAAAGCTTTTTGGTAAATGCTGGAAAACTTACTGGCTTAAGATTTAAGGAAATCTATGTCTATTCATTAATCACTACATTAACCAGAGATTTCAGTGGCCGTACGTGATGAAGAATACAAACTTTACTGAATTAGTCCAGGCAAGTCACTAAATAAACAAAATAGTAGCATTAATAACAAAAACAACAAACTGCAAAAACAAACCCTGTGGAGGGGAGAATCTGATTCCCAGAGTTGCCACTTTGTATTATTCAAAATATAGTTTTCAACAAAAATTACAAGACACACACAAAAAACACAGAAAATCATGGACCATAAATAGAAAAGTAAAATTCAATGGAAACTGTCCTTGAGGAAAGCAAGAAGTAAATCACCCATTATAAATATGTTCAAAAACCTACAGAAAACCAGGTCTAAAGAATTAAAAGAAATTATGAGAATGCTATGTCATTAAATAGAAATTCTGGAGTTGAAAAATACAATAACTGAAATAAAAAATTCAATAGAAATGTTCAGTGGAAGCAAATAGCAAATTTGAATAGTATTATGGTCTGAATGTTTGTGGCTCCCAAAATTGATATAGTGAAATCTTATTGCTCAATGTAATGGTATTAAGAGGTGATGCCTTTGGGAGGTACTTAAATCAAGATGGTCATGAATGAGATTAGCATCTTACAAAAAGAGAGCCTCCAGAGAGAAGTCTTAATCCTTCCACCCTGTGAGGATACAATGAGAAGTCTGTGACCTAGAAGAGACCTCTCATGTGACCATGCTGACATCGTGATTTTGAACTTCAGTCTCCAGAACTGTGAGAAATAAATTTATTCCCATTGAGGGAACCTTCACATGTCTTTCTTCCTGTCTTAGTCCCAGAGCCTATAGAGAGGAGTCCACTGGGGCTGGCTGAGGTAGAAGAGGAAAGTTTGTTCCAGAAGGAACTGCCTGAGGGATCATAAGAATTTCTTTTTCTTATGAAATTCTTTTTCCTTGGACATTTTGAGTATGCCAGCTATCTCAGAAAGAAGATACCAACTAAAAGGGGCTTTTGGTGGCTAACTGGGTTCAAACAAAAAAACCCAACAACAGCAAAAAAGAGCCCAGCCATTTCTACACAGGA
The DNA here is from genome assembly GCA_028533065.1 of Trachops cirrhosus. Taxonomy (NCBI): domain Eukaryota; kingdom Metazoa; phylum Chordata; class Mammalia; order Chiroptera; family Phyllostomidae; genus Trachops; species Trachops cirrhosus. The sequence continues at coordinate 55,808,303 of CM052545.1, read as the reverse complement.
GCATCACACACAAACTGCACCTCACAGAGAAGCCTGCACTGAACTGTCTGCCTGCACTGTGTTTCTGCCACCTGAGCCAGCCCTATGAAGGAGTTCCTGGGATCCTATCCTATTTCAACCAAGAAGACTGAAGCTTTCCCTATCAAATTGGAGCTGTGCAGCTCTGATCAATCAGGACAGTGCCTTTTAGAGGACTTGGTACCCTCATTTGCATGAGGAAGGGCCAGTCATGGACCAGGGTTAAGGACTTCTGTCTATATAAGCTAGCTCCCCTCTAGGTTGGGGAGCAAACTTTCCTTTTCCACTGAAGGCTGAAAGGCTGTTTCCGAGCTAGAGCTGAACAACTGGAAGAGATCTCATCGGAACAGAGCAGACCACACCAGGGCAGAATAGAGCCACCTAGCTGGAGAGGGACCTGGCCCCAGGGCTGTCTCACAGCAGTGCTGTTTTCACAGCGTGCCACATCACCATTTAGCTGTTTTGCACTGGGTAAGTTTTTCTTCACTGCACCCCAAACTGGGGATTCCTGTTGGGTGTTGAACTGGCACCAACAATGATGGGTTAAAAATTTAAAAAGACTAAAATCATACAAAGTATCATTTATAATCACAATGGAATGAAACTATAAACCAATAAAAAAGAAAACTAGAAAATTCACATATATGCAGAAATTAAACCACAGATTTTAAACAAGTGGGACAAAGAAGAAATCACAAGATAATTTAGAAAAAACTCTGAGACAAATTACAATGAATAGTATATACCAAAACTTGTGAAATACAATGACAGCAGAGCTCAGAGGAAAATACATAACTCTAAAATACCTACATTAAAAAAGAAGATATCCAACCAATAACCTAAATATATAGTTTAAAGAACTAGGAGAGAGTGAACTATACTTTTTTAAAACGCAGAAGAAAATCAGTATCAGAATGAAGATAAAATAGAGAACAGAAAGACATGAGAAAATCAACAAAAGCAAAATTTTGTTCTTTGAAAAGATTACAAAAATGACAAAACCTTAGACTGACCAAGAAAGAAAAGACAACTCAAGTTACTGATGTCAGATATGAAAAAGGAGACACTTCTACTGACCTTACAGAAATAAAATGATTATAAAGGACTAAAATATAAACAACTGTATGCCAATGAATTAGATAACCTAGATGAAACAGACAGGTTCCTAGTAAGACAAAAACTACTAAAACTGACTTAAGGCAAAGAAAATCTGAATAGATATATAAGCAAACTTCCCACAAATAAAAGTCCAGGTTCAAATGACTTCACTGGTGAGTTCCCCCATTTTCAGAAAAATTAACACCAATCCTTTACCAACTCTTCCAGAAAACAGAAGGAAACAATGTCCAACTCACTGATGCCAGTATTAGCAAACTGGACAAAGATATTGCAGGAACACTACAGACCAGTATCTCTTATGACTGTATACACAAAATCTCAATGAAATATTAGCAAACTGAATCCAGCAACAAACAGTACTATATACCACAGACAAATTGGATTTATCCAGGAATGCAAAGTTGATTTACTATCTGAAAGCAACAAAAGCTACTAACAGGCTGAGAAAAGTATTTGACAAAATCCAACAAACTAGAAATAGAAGCAAACTTTTTCCAACATGACTAAGACCATCTATGAAAACCCAAATCTAACATCATACTTTATGGTGCACAACCATATACAGTCCCCTTGAGACTCAAAAACAAAGGTGTCCTACCCCTTCACTTCTGTTTGACACTGTATTGTAAGTTTTAGCAAGAGAAATTAGATAAGAAAAAAAGATAAGATGTACCCAGACTGGAAAGGAAGAAGCAAATTTCTATTTGTAAATGACATAATCTCCACTTACAGATGACATTATCTTGCATATAGAAAACACTGAAGAATCCCAGACATACACATGCAAAAAACCCTATTAGAACTAAAACTAGTTCAGCAAGGTTCAGGGCACAAGATTCATATACTTAAAAGACAATTATTTCTACACACTTAGCAATGCAAATCCCAGAAAGAAATATATAAGAAACCTATTTAAAGTAGCAATGCCCATCCCCCACCCTCCCCCCAAAAAACCAGGAACAAAAGATGTGCAAGACTTATACACTGAAAACTACAGAACACATCACTGAAAGAAACTAAAGAATACTTAAATAAGAAGACATCCTATATTCTTTCTACTGGAAAAGTTAATATTGTTAAGATAGCAATATTTCCCAGACTGATCAACAGATTCAACACAAGCCCTATGAAAATACCATCTGCCTTTTTATTTGGCAGAAATAGACATGCTAAAATTTATTAAAATATTGGTTCTACTCAAATTAAAATTAAAGCTGAGTTCAGTACTTATAAGCAGGATAAAGAATATAAGGAAAGCCAGGAGAATTAATCTTCTGCCAGGGATCCCCTATGTCAAAAGAACAAAAATAAACCATATGATGTATTTACTATGTCAAAAATTATGGTGTTTTCCTAAGATTCATAGTTCAAAGCCTGAAATTACACATATTTTATATTAAAGACTAAACTGTCATATGTTAACACTTCAAGAATCACCACTCCAGTAATACACTTCGTAAAAATTAATTTTAAGACTGAATCTCAAAATGTTCTCACAAAAACAAAAAGAAAAACATTTTTGGAATAAAACCACTTTTTAAGCCGTAATTTTAAAAAACTTAAAGACATAATTCTAAAAAAGAGAAAGGGGCTGAACTTACACATAAAATTTTAAACCTTAATTCTCCTAAAAATATAATCAACACATGTATGTCAAAGATGCACTAGGTGCTTAATGAGAGAGAAGCAGCTTGACAAACCAGCTCAGAGCAGATATAAGAAGCAGATGTGTAGATGGTAGAAAAAATGCTAAAACCAAGACTGCAAAATTAGAAACCTGGTAAATGTCCCACAGGACAATAAAATGATAACTTTTCGGTTATTTTTTCTCCTAGGCAGAAATAATTACAAAGTTTTCAATATTCTGCAAGTTAACATCTAACTTTAAGGGTATGAGTATTAATCAGTAATAAATACTAAGTCAAACAACAAAACTTTCCCTGCTATATCAGATGACCATCAGACAGGCTGGTTAGATAGTGGTCTAAAGCAAAATTGCAAGGGCATATATTCTTCCAGCCAAGATGGAGGCATAGGTAGATACACATGCCTCCTCACACAATCAAAAGAAGGACAATAGCAAATTTAAAAACAAAAAACAACCAGAACTGACAGAAAATCAAACTCTATGGAAGTCCTACAACCAAGGAGTTAAAGAAGACATATTCATCCAGACTGGTAGGAGGGGTGGAGACGGGCAGCTGAACAGAGAGGACTTGTGGCAAGGCAGTGGCTGGAAGACTGAGGCAGGTGAGTGGTGGCTGGCAGAGTGGTTGGTCCCACATTTGAGTGCAGATAAACTGGGAGGAACAACTGGGGAGTGAGACAGACCACACATCCCAGGGTTCCAAAGTGGGGAAATAAAGCCTCAAAACCTCTGACTGAAAAAACCTGTGAGCGTTGAGGCGGGAGAAACCCCAGCCTCACAGGAGAGTTCATTGGAGAGACCTACAGGGTCCTAGAATGTACACAAAAGCACACACCTGGGAATCAGCACCAGAAGGGCCCAATTTGATTGTGGGTAGCAGCGGGAGTGACTGAAAGCCAGTAGACAGCTAAGCAAGTGGCATTGTTCCCTCTTGGACCCCTCCGCAACATACAGAGTCACAACAGAGCAATGTGAGTTGACCTGCTCTGGTGAATACCTAAGGCTCTGCCCCTTACGAAGTAATAGGTACGCCAAAACAAACAAAAAAAAATGTCCCAAATGAATGAACAGATCAAGGCTCTAGAAAAAATACAACTAAGCGAAAAAGAGATAGTCAACCTATCAGATGCATAGTTCAAAACACTGGTAATCAGGATGCTCACAGAATTGGCTGAGTATGGTTGCAAAATAGAGGAAAAAATGAAGGTTATGAAAAGTGAAATAAAGGAAAATGTACAGGGAACCAATAGTGATAGGAAGAAAACCAGGACTCAAATCAATGGTTTGGACCAGAAGGAAGAAATAAACAGTCAACCAGAACAGAATAAAGAAACAAGAATTCAAAAATATGAGGAGAGGCTTAGGAACCTCCAGGACATCTTTAAATGTTCCAACATTTAAATCATAGGGGTGCCAGAAGGAGAAAAAGAGCAAGAAATTGAAAACTTATTTGAACAAATAATGAAGGAGAACTTCCCCAATCTGGTGAAGGAAATAGACTTCCAGGAAGTCCAGGAAGCTCAAGAGACCTAAAGAAGTTGGACTCAAGGAGGAACACACCAAGGCACATCATAATTACATTAGCCAAGATTAAAGATAAGGAGACAGTTACCTACAAAGGAGTTCCCATTAGACTATCAGCTGATTTCTCAAAAGAGACCTTGCAAGCAAGAAGGGGCTGGAAAGAAGTATTTGCAGTCATGAAAGGCAAAGACCTACATCCAAGATTACTCTGTCCAGCCAAGCTATCATTTAGAATGGAAGGGCAGATCAAGTGCTTCTCAGATAAGGGGAAGTCAAAGGAGTTCATCATGACCCAGCTTTTATTATATGAAATGTTAAAGGGACTTATCTAAGAAAAAGAAGATCATGAATAGAATATGAACAATAAAGTGACAAAAAAACTCACAACTATTAACAACTGAACCTAAAACAAAAACAAAAACAAACTAAGCAAACAACTAGAATGGGAACAGAATCACAGAAATGGAGATCACATGCAGGGTTCAGTGGGGAAGAGAGGGGGAAAAGGTACAGGGAATAACTAGCATAAATGGTAGGTAGAGAATAGACAGGGGGTGGTTAAGAACAGTATAGGAAATGGAGAAGCCAAAGAACTTGTATGCACAACTCAGGGACATGAACTAAAGCAGGGGGATGCAAATGGGAGGCGGTGTACTGGGCGGACGGGAATAAAAGGGGGAAAATGGGACAACTGTAATAGCATAATCAATAAAATATATTAAAAGAAAAGAAAGGCATATCTTTTGATTTCTTTCTAAACTTTAGATAATTTTAACACAATTTATTAATTTCTGATTTTGATATTTTTCTGTAAACTTAATATAATGAAATAAAAATATCTAAACAAAGTCATGTTAAGAATGGAAATATTATATATATTTTTTAGAAAGAGAGGAAGATGGGGAGAGAGAGATAATTGGTTGCCTCTTGTATACACCCAGACCAGGGATCAAACCCACAACTTACCTATAGATTTGTGCCCTGATAAGGGATTGAATCCAAACCTTTTGATGTATGGATGCCATGCCAAGCAACTGAGCCATCCAGCCAGGGAAAGAATGGAAATATTCTTTTTTTCTTTTTAAGATTTTATTTATTTATTTTTAGAGAGAGGGAAGGGAGTGTGAAAGAGAGGGAGAGAAACAGCAATGTGTGGTTGCCTCTTGAGTGTACCTTACTAGGGACCTTGACCGCAACCCAGGCATGTGTCCTGATTGGGAATCCAACCTGTGACTCTTTGGTTCACAGGCCAGCAGTCAATCCACTAAGCTACACCAGCCAGGGCTAGAAATATTTTTAAGGTATAGGAACTGATGTTAATGTATTCTTGGTAATTTTACTGGTACCAGGTCTTACAATGTGAAGCAAGAATCAGCTTCACATTGTATCCTATGTGATAATAAGATACTTCATAATTAGCAATTATGATATGACTATCTGCCAAATTAGGGCTGCCACTACTGAAGGAAAAGGAATTTGTCAAATTGATACTAACAGCCCTGGCATTACCACAGCTATCACTTTCAATGAACTGGAAACATTAAGAATTAGGGACAGTGAAAGAGGAACATTCTGTTTATTTCCCTTGCATTCAATGATAAGCATTACCATTACCAATTCTGGTTCTTCTACATGAAAATGAAGATCTTCACCTGGCTGGGAAACTTCAGGATGCTGAGGAATACAGGGTAAGATCACTCAATGATAGGTTGCCTATGGCATATAACGGAGACTCAAAAAGAACCAGGTCCAGAAAGAGACTCAAACTAAGACACATCATAAGTAAAATGGCAAAAGTTAAAGACAAAAAGAGAATCTTAAAGGCAGCAAAAGAGAGGTAGTTAGTTACCTAAAGGGAGTTCCCATAAAGCTGTTAGCTGATTTCTCATCAGAACCACTACAGGGTAGAAGGGAATAGCATGAAGTATTCAAAGAAGGATTCAAAGAAGGAAAAGCAAGGATCTGAACCCAAGATACTCTATCCAGCAAGGCTATTATTTAAAATTGAAGGGGAAATAAAGAGCATCCCAGAAAAACAAAAAGACTAAAGGAGTTCATTACAACCAAACCTTCATTGCCAGAAATGTTAAAGGCACTGCTGTAAGAAGAAATAGAGAGAGGAACACAGCCATAAAGAATAAAAATGGCAATATATAAGTACCTATTAATAATACCCTTAAAGGTAAATTGATTAACTGCTCCCATCAAAAGACATAGGGTATCTGAGTGTATGACAAAATATGACCAATATATATGGTGTCTACAAGAGACCCACCTCAGAACAAAAGATTCACACAGGCTCAAATGAAGAGATAGAAAAAATATTCCATGCAAATAGAAACAGACAAAAAACCCCTGGGGTAGCAATACTTGTATCTGACAAAACAGACTTCAAAACAAAGGCCATAACAAGAGACAAAGAAGGTCACTACATAACACTAAAGGGAATGATCCAACAGGAGGATATAACCCTGATAAACATATGAGGTCTGTCCAGAAAAATCCAGCTACTGTTAATATAACGAGCATGATTTGCATAACATTGATTTAACCTGGCAGTCAAGGACAGTGGACTGGGATGCATAAGTGTGAACAATGACAACTTCACTATACCGGTCAGTGGGGACAGTAGATGCCATTGAGTGAGCATGTGGCCATCGCACTCAAAATGAGCAAGTAGAGCAACAAATCCACATCAAATTTTGTGTTAAGCTTGAACACTACTCCATGGAAACTATTCAGATGATTTAGAAGGCTGCACCTATGGGCCACTGGTGATTGGCAGCTTCATCACAACAATGCACCCTCTCATCCATAGTGTCTTGTGCAGAGGTATTTGGTGAAATATCAGTCGCCCAGGTGACTCAGCACCTCTACAGTCCAGATTTGGCACCCTGCAACTGGCTTTTCCCAAAATTAAAATCACATTTAAAAGGGAAGAGATTTCAGACCATCAAAGAGATTCAGGAAAATAAGATGGGGAAGCTGATGACGATTGGGAGAACTGTGTGAGATCCCAAGGTGCCGACTTTGAATGAGATTGAGGTGTCACTGTCTTATGTACAAGGTTTCTTTTATTTTGTATCTTCTTCAATAAATGTCTATTTTCCATATTACATGGATGGATACCTTCTGGACAGACCTCATCTATGCACCCAATATTGGAGCACCTAAATATACAAAAAAAACAACTCTTGGTGGATTTTGAAAAACAGATTGACAGCAATAAAATCATAGTCGGTACTTTAACACCCCACTGGCATCAACAGATAGATCTTCCAGACAAAAAAATGAATAAGAAAGCAGTGACCTTAAATGACACACTAGATCAGATTAATTTAATTGATACTTACAAAACATTGTAAGTATCCCAAAGCAGCAGAATATACATTCTTCTCAAGGGCACACAGAACATTTTCAAAGACAGACCATGTATTAGGACACAAAATAAGTCTTAACAAATTCAAGGAAGACTGAAATAATATTAATCATCATCTTGGATCACAATGGCATGAAAGTAGAAATAAAAAAAACTCCTCAAAAACATTCAAACACATGGAAGGTAATAAACACACGTTATTAAACAATGAATGGGTTACTAATGAGATCAAGGAAGAAGTAAAAAAACTACCTGGAAACAGATGAAAATGAACACACAACAACCCAACAGTGAAAAGTGGTACTGAGAGGGAAGTTCACAGCATTATAGGCCTACCTCAAGAAGCAAGAAAAACTGCAAATAAACAATTTAACCCTACACCTAAAAGTATTTGGAAAAACTAGAAAGGAAAGCACAAGGTATAAGGAAGAAAATAAAAAATATCACAATAGAAATAAATGATATAGAGGCTAAAAAGTAATACAAAAGAGCAAAGAAACCAAGAGATGGTTCTTTGAAAAGATAAACAATTGATGAACCTTTAGCCAGACTCATCAAGAAACAAAAAGAGAGGACCCAAATATAATCAGAAATGAAAGAAGTGAAGTAACAATGGACATCACAGAAATACAAAGGATTATAAGAAAATACTATGAACAACTAATTATATACCAACAAATTAGACTGCCTGGGTAAAATAGACAGATTCCTAGAAACATACAATCTTCCAAAACTCAATCAGGAAAATCAGAAAACCTGAATAGACTGATAACAACTAATGAAATTGAAACAGTAATCAAGAAACTGCCAGGAAACAAAAATCCTGGTGAACTTTACCATTCAAAAAAGAACTGACACCTATCCTCCTCACACTATTCCAAAAAATTCATGAAGATGGAAGACTTCCAAGCTCTTTTTTATGAGGCCAGCATTATCCTAATTCCAAAACCAGATAAAGACACTACAAAGACAGAAAATTATAGGTCAATATCCCTGATGAACATACATGCTAAGATCCTCAACAAAATATTAGCAAATCAGACCCAGAAATACATTAAATAGACCATACACAATGATCCAGTGGGATTTATTCTGGGGATGCAAGATTGGTACAATATTTGCAAATTAATAAATGTGATACATCACATAAACAAATTGAAGGATAAAAATCACATGTTCATGTCAATAGATGCAGAAAAAGCATTCAATAAAATCCAGCACCCATTTATGATAAAAACTCTCAACACGTTATAAAGGCCATATATGAGAAACCCACAGCCAACATCTTACTCAGTGGGCAAAAACTATAAGCATTTCCCTTAAGATCAGGAAAAAGAAAGGGATGTCTGCTCTTATTTGACATAGTACTGAAAGTCTTAGTCACAGTGACTAGACAAGATGAAATAAAAGACATCCAAATTGGAAAGGAGGAAGTAAAACTATCATGATTCTCAGATGATATGATATTGTACATAGAAAACCCTAAAGATTACACCAAAAAACTACCAGATTTAATAGATGAATTCAGCAAAGTGGCAGGATCAAAATTAATATACAGAAATTGGTGGCACTTTTATACACCAATAATGAAGTCTCAGAAAGAGAAACTAAGAAAACAATTCCATTTACCATTGCAATAAAAAAAAGGTACCTAGGAATAAATTTAACCAAGAAGGTTGAAAGATCTGAACTTGGGAAATTACAGAACATTAAAGAAAGAAACAAAAGAAGACACAAAAAAGTGGAAGTGTGTTATATGTTCATGGATTGGAAGAATTAACATCATTAAAATGTCCATACTACTATAGGGGACCGGTCCATGTGGGAATGGTGAATGTAGCTCAGCCCTGGTTTGGAAAATTCACAGGTGTGAGGCAGCACAGAGGAGCCAGGCCCACAGATTGTCTTTCCCATGGGGAATCAGGCCTGCATTATATCTAGGCCGCTGTGAGGCTTGCTTTTGCTAAAACTCCCTTACCCTGAGTTAAGGCAGTGAATGTTTAATGCATATCTCTGAAGTAACTTCCTAAAGTCTGTGCTAAACCTCCCAAGGATGGAGTGTAACCAGTTCAACCACTTTTTTCCCTTGCATTTGCAACATCCTTTTCTTTGTTATCTGTAAAAGGTAATCACCTAAAGCAAACCTGTGCAGAATGAATGAGGACCTTCCTTGACGTAATGCTCCCAGAAAAGCAATAAAAGCCTGTCCAGGCAAGGGTTGGAGCACTCTCTCACTCAGAGAGTGGCCATGCCGTCACTTTTTGTCTACAGGACTTCTGCTGTCCATGTGAATTTGTTCGTCGCATCCACAATATTGCAGATGCCGCTGGTTGGAGTCTTCATCATACTACCCAAAGCAATCTATAGATTCAACGCAATTACTATTAAATGGCATATTTCACATACAGGGTCCAGGAGAAGTAACTCACCTTGTTTATGAGCGTTTATGATTTTTATTACAAAATCATAAGCATGAAATTCTGTAACATAACATTTGTACATAGAACAAATACTCTAAAAATTTATATGGAACCAATAAAGATTTGGAATAGCCTCAGTAATTTTGAGAAGTAAGAACAAAGTTGGAGGGATAACAATACCTGATATCAAACTATACTACAAGGCCACTGTAATCAAAACAGTCTGGTACTGGCATCAGACAGGGAAATAGATCAATGTCATCTATTAAGCTTGATCACTTCTTAATGGGTAAGAAAGAGGAAATTACTGAGAATGGGCAGAAAGGGAATAATCCCTATGAATAAAGAGTGTGAGTGTATATATACATATATTTTTCCCAAAATTTCCTAAGTGAAATTTTCCAATTGGAAAATATACTATTTCACTACCCTATAAATAACTGAAATTTCCTGGGAACAATATAAATTTAACATCATAAGTAAATTTCCCAGGTTGCCTATCATACCTGATGTTTTTGAAAGATCTTGAAATTTGGTTCAAGATATATATAAAAAAAAAGAAAAAAAAAGATATATAGTGAATGTTCCTATAGATTATAGCCTTTACTCACAAATCAAACAATTTGATTCAGTTTCCAGAAGGGGTGTGGGTAAGGTAGAGAAATCACAAGACTTCAGGAAAAGACATGTCCTCAAACCAACACAGCAGATCAGAAACAAAGGAATTCAAACTTACCAGAGGTCCAACTGAAGAAAGCACAGCAGTCATTATATCCTCCTCTTTGTTCCCCTCTCTAGAAGGAGTGAAGTTCTACAAAGACATATCTGAGAAAGAGAAATAAGCCATGAAAACCAATCCTGCCTTAGTAATCTCAGACTCACCAAGTTGGAATCCCGACATGTAAGTAAGTATGACTTCTAAAGAATATAAGCGTAACCCCCAAAATCAGGGAGAAAAAAAGATTCTTGCTCCTGGAAATCTTGAGATTTTTAATACTATTAATTATAATAGCCAGCAGGCCAGACATTGTACAAGGAGCTTTAAAAATACTTTCTCATTTGATCCTCACATCGACCCCGGGAATTAAATAATAGATGAGGAAGCTGAGGATTAGAAAAATTAATCTACTTATCCAATACCACCATGACTCCAACTCAATCTAATTCCAGTGCCCACACCTTGTCCACTAAATCAGCTTGTTGTGAAGTGGAAAGTTAACATGCAGAGCCCTTTTTAAAAGAGAACCAGAGCAGCCCTTCCAAAGAGCTACCCTTCGCACCACTTGCTCCTTGAACCTTCAGAATATTTGAACTGGGTTAAATAACCTTCAGGCTGGGCCACAGCAACATTTACAAATAACTGTTTGTAAAACTAAAAGGAAAAGCAGACATCCTGACCACAAAGACTGATGATTATGGAGTCTTTCTAAAGACAGAATCTGTAACCAGCCATGCAGAGCTGAAGAGCAACTCAGCAGTTCCATGGCCCTCAAACAGAGACTTTGCTGTGCTTAATTAACATGCTGAATCTGCTCCTGCCCTGAATGGGCACCTTACTTCCCATAAGATTCAGTATAGAGCTTTTGCTCAATAAACATAGCAGATTTTAATCTAATCTTACAGTTTGTGTCAATTAGCAGCTCATCTGACATGATACTATTTACTATCTTCTGAAAACAAGAGTTATAATAAATGAAGCAAGGCTATTATAAATTCAAAGAACATCAGAGATACAGAATTTAAATAGATATGAGTATATTGAAACTTATACTCAAGTTTTTTTCAAGCATTCGTGGAGCATTGGCTAAGTTCATCATTTACCACTGACCAAAGAAAATAACAATAAAAAAGAAGAAATTGAATACACTACATTCTCTGACCATGATGTGGAAGAATTACAAGTGTAAAATGGAAGTCTGAAGGGCAGGGGGGAAAACCTATCACCTGGAAATTAAAAAAACCCTCCTGAGTAGCTACTAAGTCAAAGAGAGGACTTTAAAATATAATTGCCAATAAATTAGAAAATAAGAGTATTATAGATGTAAAATTCATGGATTGCTGCCAGGGCTTTAAAGAGAATAAATTTATAACCCTAAATACTTTCAAGTAAAATTTTTAAAAATAGTGAAAATATTAAACATTTGACTGAAGAAGAAAAATAATTAACAAGCCATAAGGAAGAAATAATAAAGGAAGAAATTAATGCTAAGAAAACAAACAAACCAAAACAACTGTCAAAGGCAGTAGCTGATTCTCTAAATAATGAAATACGCACACCAGGGAACAATAAAAAGAAAAAATACCAATAGCTTATAAGATAGAAATAAGAAAGGGGCTATAACAGGTAAAACATCTTAAGACTGTATAGCAAAAAAATAAAATTTCCCAAAGAACAATTTTTGTTTAAAAATTTTCTGAAACTGAGTCAAACAGCAGAAAACTTAAGTAAGCCAATGCAGCAGAGACTGCTTGTTGTCTTCCAACCTCTAGCTTTCCCTTCTCCTTGACAGAGGTTTGAAGTCTCAGCTGGCCACAGGGTCACCAGCTACAGATACTTCCCAGCCTACTGGCAGGCAGGTGTGCCATGTCACTAAATTTCGGCAAAGGGGAATGGAAAGAAAAGAGATGGTATGCAACTTCCAGATCATATCTTTAAAAGGGAGCTGCCTGCTCTCCAGTTCTCAGTCTCCCTTTTCAGTGGCCTGAAATAGACAGTGTAAGAGTGATCCAGCTTTCAACATAGGGAAGACAACACCTCTAGAGTGTGGTACAGTAAAAAGATGGCCCAAACTTGGGTTTCTAGATGATCTAATGTATCAGAGCTGCCTACTCCTACCCACTCTCAGTGCTACCAGCCACTTACCAACTCAGACTTTTATATGGGAAAAAAGTAAATTGTCTTTCTTGTCCAAAGCACTTGGACTCTGTTAAAGCTGCAAAATTAAATTCCTAACTAATAGAGTGAATGATCATAAAAGAAAAATTTAAAAGTATCAGGTAAGCAAGACAGAGAGAGCAGGGCTAAAATAAATCAAGAAAAAATGTGACTATCTAGGCTTCTGGTCAAAATGGAGGAATAGGTAGATACACCTTACCTCATTGCACACACATAAGAAGGAACACAACTTAAAAATGAAAAACACCCAGAACTGCCAGGAAATCACCCAGAAAAATATCTAGAACTGTACAGAAGTCTGACAACCAAGGATTTAAAGCTATATTCATCCAGACGGGTATGGGGGTGGACACAGGGAGTTGGGGTGGAGAAGACTTGGTGTGGCGGTGGCAGCCATTGTATCAGGCAGCCCCAAAATCATGCCTGGTGGATAAAAATCAGGAGGACACCTTGTGAGCTAGCGAGCCCATCCCAGGCTAGACTGTGCAGCCCAGGGCTCCAGCGCCTGAAAAATAAAGCCCATAACTTCAAGCTATAAACCCAGTGGGGTTTGGGGCAGTGGAAGACACTGCTAGTACATATGCAAATCCACCCACCTTGGGAACCACAAGCAGGACAGCAGCTGGAGTGGTGCCAGTTGCATATGGGAAGTGGGTGAAGTGACTGGAAGCAGACAGTGAAGGCCAGGCAAAGTCCCCAGAAGTCAGGCACCAGAGGCACTGTCCCCTCTTTGACCCTTTTCCGACACACAGAGCCATGGTTGCCCGTCCCTGGTGAATATCCAACGCTCTGCCCCTGTTTTAACAGGTGTGCTAAAACAGAATCAAAGCGTCTCTACCTAGTACACAAACACAGACAGGCTGCCAAAATCAGGAGACAAAGAAATACAGCCCAAATGAAGGAACAGAACACCAGAAAAAGAACTAAGCGATGTGGAGACAGACTACCTATCAGATGCAGAGTTCAAAACACTGGTGGTCAGAATGCTCAAAATCTCGTCAAATATGGCAAAAGCAAAAAACAAATAAAGGATCTACTAAGGGAAATAAAAAAAAATCCACAGGAAACCAACAGTGAAAGGAAGGATGCCAGGATTCAAATCAATGATTTGGAAAATAAGGGAGAAATAGGCATTCAACCAGAACAAAACAAAGAAACAAGGATTCAAAAAAATGAGAAGAGTTTAAGAAGACTCTGGGACATCTCCAAAAGGGCCAACATCCAAATCATAGGGATGCCAGAAGGAGAAGAGGAAGAACAAGAAATTGAAACCTTATTTGAAAAAATAATGAAAGACAACTTCCCTAATTTGGCAAAGGAAATAAGGTACAAGTCCATGAAGCACACAGAATCCCAAACAAATTGGACCCAAAGAGGTCCACACCAAGACACATCATAATTAAAATGCAAAAGGTTAAAGATAAAGAGAGAATCTTAAAAGCAGCAAGAGAAAGGCAGAGAATTAACTACAAAGGAATTTCCATAAGACTATCAGCTGATTTCTCAAAAGAAACTTCGCAGGCAAGAAGGGATTGGCAAGAACTATACAAAGTGATGAAAATCAAGGATCTACAACAAGATTACTCTATCCAGAAAAGCTACCATTTAGAATTGAAGGACAGATACAGTGCTTCCACACACATGGTAAAGCTAAAGGAGCTCATTATCACCAAGCCCTTATTATATGGAATGTTAAAGGGACTTATCTAAGAAAAAGAAGATCAAAACTATGAACTTTAAAATGACAACAAACTCACAACCATCAACAACTGAATCTAAAAAAACAAAACCAAGAACAAACTAAGCAAACAACTAGAACAGGAATAAAATGATAGGTATGGAGATCATTTGGAGGGTTATCAGCTGGGAAGGGGAGGGGGAGAATAAGGGAAAAGCTATAGGAGTTTAGAAGCATAATTGGGCAGGTGCAGCATAGACAGAGGGATGTTAAGAGCAATACAGTGTGGGGGATGGTGAAGGCTGGTGTCATAGCCAAGGCTGAGTGCTTAACAAAGCCGCACTTGACTGCTTGCATCTGCAAGGTGGATCAAGCCAGCAGCTGATGACAGCCCTAATCCACAGCATCATCCAGCATCATTGAACAGGAGATAGATAACTGCAAGCTTCAGTTGTATGCGCTGTAACTTTTGCAGAAGGCATATGTATTGGTTAGATAGCCTGGGAACAGAACAATCTGTGCCTACAGCATCTCCCTGGGTTTGCAAAACATCCTTGAGCTTTATTTAACCAACCCCTATAACATAAACACGAAAACCATGTTCAGGGCTCATTGTCTCTCCATCAGAGGACAAAGTCCCATCTGGTCCCCACTTTTCCTTAAACTATCTGTGTTGTGTCTTTCTTCATCTCCCATTGACTCCACTCAGATACCCCCATTCTGTGCTGGTTGCAGCAGGTGGTGTCCAACGTGGGGCCCTGGGTACAGGAGAATTCAGCAACCCAGGTGAGGAGACACTCCTGAGTGTGGCCGCAA
>CM052545.1:55769271-55792705 GCA_028533065.1 Trachops cirrhosus | reverse complement strand
ATTCTCTGTACCTTTTCCCCCTCTCTCCTCCTCTCACTCCCATGTTGCTAACCCTCCCTGTGATCTCCATTTCTGTGGTTCTGTTCCTGTTCTAGTTATTTGCTTAGTTTCTTCTTGTTTTTGTTTTAGGTGCGGTTGTTAATAATTGTGAGTTTGCTGTCATTTTACTACACCTGTTTTTTATCTTCTTTTTCTTAGATAAGTCTCTTTAACATTTTATACAATAAGGGCTTGGTGATGATGAACTCCTTTAACTTGACCTTATCTGAAAAGCACTTTATTTGCCCTTCCATTCTAAATGAAAGCTTTGCTGGATAGAGCAATCTGGGATGTAGGTCCTTATCTTTCATGACTTGGAATACTTCTTTCCATCCCCTTCTTGCCTGTAAGGTCTCTTTTGAGAAATCAGTTGACAGTTTGATGCGAACTCCTTTGTAGGTGACTGTCCCCTTATCTCTTACTGCTTCTAGGATTCTCTCCTGCATTTTTACCTTGGCTAATGTAATTATGATGTGCCTTGGTGTGTTCCTCCTTGGGTCCAACTTCTTTGGGACTCTCTGAGCTTCCTGGACTTCCTGGAAGTCTATTTCCTTTGCCAGATTGGGGAAGTTCTCCTTTATTATTTGTTCAAATATCTTTTCCACTTGTTGTTTTTCCTCTTCTCCTTCTGGTACCCCTTTAATTCAGATGTTGGAACATTTAAAGATGTCCTGGAGGTTCCTAACCCTGTCCTCATTTTTTTGAATTCTTTTTTCTTCATTCTTTTCTGGTTGTATATTTTTTCTTCCTTCTGGTCCACTCCATTGATGTGCTTCTTTCATTCCATCACTATTGGTTCCCTGTGCATTTTTCTTCATTTCACTTATTGTAGCCTTCATTTTTTCATCTAGTTGGCGACCAAAATCAACCAATTCTGTGAGCTTCCTGATCACCAGTGCTTTAAACTGCGCATCTCATAGGTTGTCAATCTCTTGGTCGCTTAAAAGGATGGGTTCTGGGGCATTCAATTCTTCTCCTGTTTCAGCCATCTCTTTCCTGTTTTTTTTTTTGGTTTGGTCACGCCTGTGATGTAAGAGGGGCGGAGCCTTAGGTGTTCACCAGGGCGAGGCACCCCAGTCACTGGGTTGTGATGCTGTATGTGGGGGCAGGGTCTGAGAAGGAACAATGGCGCTTGCTCTGCTCTCTGTAGGACCCCAGACCCCTCTGCCACTTTCTGGGAGCCAACTGGGCCCCTCTGGCACCAATTCCCATGTGGGTGGGCCTGTGCCCCCCACGGGACCTTCTTCCTCAGTCAGTGACCCAAAGCTCTATTTCCCGGCGCTGGGACCCTGAGTTGGGCGCAGTGCCTTGCTTCACAATGGCCACCTTGCTGGGTCTGCTGGTTGCCAATCCCCAGCCAGGGCCCACCAACCACCTCCACTTGTGCACCCAGGGTCTGCCCACTGTAGTCCTGCGCACCGCCCCAGTTGCTCAGCTCTCTGCTCCACGTCCCTTGCCCAGCCAACTCTGCCCCTCCTACCGGTCTAGATGAATGTGTCTATTTTTAAATCCTTGGGTGTCTGACTTCCATACACTTCAATTTTCTGTCAGTTCTGGTTGTTATTTTCTTTCTATATTGTTGTTGTCCCTATCTTGGTTGTGCGAGGAGGCACGGTGCATCTACCTATGCCTCCATCTTGGCCAGAAGACCCTTGGCCCCAAGTATTGAAGTGAGGTGAGGAGCGATTAGAGTTTTCACCAGGTGTAAAACATGGGGAGTACAGGATCCGCCAGGAGGCGGCTTTATGTGCAAATGCTTAAATCTATGCTTACAGTAAGGGGAACTAAAGTGTGTAGTTCTCCATTAGAGCAATTCTTGGGACTTTGTCCAGCAGACTTGCCCTTTGTTTCCAGATAAGGGAACTGTTAATAAAATTACATGGGCAAGGGTAGGTGAAAAATTGCAGAATGGGTATAGTGCTGAGAGGCCAGCGCAAATGCCCAGTTTCACTTTCACTTTTGTGGGCTTTTATTCATGATGCACTCATCATGAAGTGCACAGATGCACTCAATCTGTGGAAGGAAGAACTAAAAGTAAAGAAATCAATAGCTGATAGTTTGGCCTCAACAGCAAAAGGGTACACCTCCCTCCTGCCAAAACCAACAACGACTCTGCCAGCACCCCTGGCCGAGTGTGATGATGAGCCTTTTCCACCAGATTATGCTAGGGAGCTCAAGGAGGAAGCTCGGAAGATGGAGAGAGAGAAACATAATTCTGAGGAGGAGGAAAATAATGATTTTCCAGACCCTGAAAATTCCCATATACAGGGACTGATGCGCCAGCTATCGGTGCTGTGCGTGAAGGACAAGGGCCTCCTTGAAGCTGCTGTCAGGCCACCCCCTGTGGGGCTCGGAACCCGACCTAAAAGGCCAAGGAAAAAGACTAGGTCTGAGGTTCCTATTTGGGCTATGCCATTTCAGCCTTTAAAAGTTACTCACTGTACTGGTTAATGTGAGATAATGTCTCTGATATTTGAGCTTCGCACCATTTACATCTTGTCAGGGCATTTGTAGCACCAGGTGGTCTAAAATAAAATTCTAAAGCTAGTGTCTCACTGCTTAGAGGATTTAATTTGAAAATCCTGGTTTGCTTGAATTTTGTCTTTGCTTCAGGTTTTGTTTTTGTTTCTGTTTTAAAAGGAATGGCTCAGTCTCAATCTCAAAATGTTTTGCTAAACCTCTAGTAAATGGAATGAGATCTCTGTTATTACATCATAAGGATTCTTCACAGAAAGAATTTAAGTTGATTGTTTAAAGAGGAAAAAAGATCTCACTCCTCTCTCAGACAGTAAAAACCTCAGAAAGAAAAACAATGAAAAAATGTGTCTTTTAACCACTGTGAATCCTCCTTCTAGAGGCCCAGAAACTGCTTTGGTCCTGGGAACAAGCCATGCCAAGCTTAGTATCTCCTCTCCCTCTTCTCCAGCTTCCCTAAAGTTGTCAATGGCACTAAATAATGAGACAGCCCACTTTTAAGCACACTCAAGGAATGCAGTCATCACCAAGAATAGAAAAAAAATGTAACTGTATATGCCAGTAGGCAAAAAACTGTTTCTGAAAGTTGTGAAATGTATGCATAAATTTGTCAATCTAAAGCATGCTACTTACTTTTGATTGTCACTAAAAGTTAAAAATTTTCATTAAATTAGGAAAAATATATGATTTTAATAATGAAAGGTAAAAATTATGGCATTTTATCTTAAGAATAGGATTAAATGTGGGTTATTCTAAAGTTGGTTATGTCTGAATAAGATAAAAGGGCAAACTAAATACGGCTAGAAGAGTTGAAAAAGGATGTGTAAGTCGAAGAGGGTCTGTGTAAGTCGAGATAGTCTGTGCAAACTAAAGGAGGATTGTATAAGGGAAAAAGAAAAAAGAAAGAATCAAGAAAGTGATAGAAAAGAGAGGAAGAAGGAGTTAAAAGAAAAAAAAATTACTTAAAAAAAAAAGCCTCCTGCTGGCTTCAAACTGGACAAGCCAGTTCTGCTGGGCTTCATGGCTGCAGCAGGCTAAGGGGCAATTGGTTTTGCTTTTCTCCCTTCCTGAGATGTAATCTTCACAGCTGCCCAGCCTTCAGCCCAGTTCCTCAGTTTGTTGCCAGTGCTCTTCTGCACCCATCCAAGGCCTTCAGGCCACCAGTCGCACTGTCCTGGAGGTGCACCGGTTTGGGGCAATTCACACACCACCTTCTTGCTCTTTGCTGTCCTAGATGCTAGGGACTCTCTACACCCCTTCATGCTAGTTCAGCACCCCCCTCCCACTGAGTTAAGTCTTTCTGGGGATTGCTGACTCTGTGAGCCCTGCGGTTCTCCTCTGAGGGGGGTGGGGGAGATGTCTTTGCCTTCCTTTTAGAGAGCCAGTTGGCCCTGGAGGGCAGGGCTGCCGCTGTGGCTTCTGCTGAGGATGCAGGTACACGCCTCTTCTGCTTCAGGTGTGCTCCACTGGGGCCTGTGGGTGTGGCGGGATGGGCATCCACTGGTCCCACAGGTTTGGGTGCATGCCCTCCTTGGGGCTTTGGGTGTGAGCACAGGGCCTTCCATGCCACCTTGGGAGTGCCACACATCTGGGCAGGGTTAGGGGCGCAGAGGCCGGTGGGGGGCTGCTGCAGGAGAATTCCCCAAACAGCTGCAGAGTGTCTCTTTTTTCACTTTTACCTCTTTGAAAAATTCCTCCTGCTCAAGCCTGCTGCTCCATACAAGGGCCTGGCCTCTCACACAGGCCAATTCTCCAACCAGACCAGGGACTATCTGGGTCAGGATCTGTCACTGCCCCACTCTCCCCAGCTGGCATCCACAGTCTCAGTGGGTTCACACAACCCCTGTGTGTTTACCACTTTGCCCTTATTGCCCCCCTGCAACTTCAAGCAACCAGGTCTTCAAGCAACCTGGTGCTGCTCAAACCTTGTTTTGCAAGGGAGGGAGCTATTGACTTGGCTCTCTCCCAAGAATCCTGCGGCAGACCTGGAGGGCACCAGACCTGGGGCTGCAGCCGCCCTAGTCCCCGAGCTGGACCCAGGGACCTTATTGTCCTGAAGTACTCAGCCTTGGCTATAATGCCAGCCTTCACTGTCCCCCACAGTACAAGAATGGAGAAGCCAAAGAACTTACATGCACAACCCATGGACATGAACTAAGGTGGGGGGCTCCCTAGAGGGAAAGGCAGAACCGGGCAGAGTGTGGCAAAGAGGGGAAAAATAGGACAACTGTAGTAGCATAATCAATAAAATATACTTTATAAAAAAGAATGTAGTTTATTTCATGACACTAGGGGGTTTCACTAGATACAATAAAGATTTTGATGTAACAGAAACAATAAGAAGTTGAGGGAGGAAAAAAACAGTGTATGTGGAGGTTAAGACATGAATAAAGGAAGAATAATCTGGGAGGATTCCTATATTGAAGCCTCAAGGTTACCAATAAAAGAGGTTTTTCTTTATGCCAGTGTTTCTCTACCTTTTTTCAGGTAATGGATTCTTTTGCAGATCTAATGAAAATTATGACTCTCCTTCCAGAAAACTCTCACATAAAACTCTCAGGACTGAAAAGCTCATAAGCCATGACTATTAAAAAGGAAATTATCTGGCTACATCCAAGATCTAAATCAGGATCTCTATTATAGGTGTGAGGCACAGAAATCTACATTTTCAACCAGTATATTGAGAAATACCATTCTACTGACAACTCTTGAACCCCAAATTAAAGACTTTTCTTTACAAACTTGAAAATTCAATTGAAATGTTTTACCAGGAGGATTCTTGAGCCTAGGCAAAGCTATGGCACTGCATTAGTGCCCTCTGGTGAATTTCTGCTTCATGCTTGGTATTTCTAGAAACCCCCTTCATTTCACAGTGCAGAAGGTATACTTGTGCTAAGTTTAAACACAATTTAAAGTAATAATTGAAGCAGTTCTAACAAATATTAACAATGACTACATATCAACAGTAGATCTTAACTTTGGGGGGGATCCATCTGAGATTTTGACCTTGTCCACAGAATAATGCACATGAATGTATGATGCTGCATATTATTTCAGGGAGTTTGACCTTTCCAGACCCATACACTGACCTCAAATTAGGAAGTCCAGTTTCACAAGGTTGAAAAGAAAAAAATGGCTAAAGAAAAAATAAGTGAAAACTAATTTTTTCCAAAACACAGAAGCAGACCTACAAAGAGTGACTTAAGACATTTTCACATGTTTAAAACTTAGTAAGACTGGTCTGAGTCATCATTTCTTTTTAAATTTGTAAAGATTAATAAATTCCTTGGCAATATGCCATGTAGATAATACTAGTCTGTTTAACAACCAAACTGTACAATTTATTTATAATCAAAATAAACAATGCTATTTGAAATTTAATATATTATTTGATCTCAATTGTGCAAAATAATGCACAGAGAAAAGGATGGCAAGTCAGTAAGCCAAAACTACTGAGACCTCTGTGTCCTGAGTCAGTGATGTTTATCCTTCTGTTTTTCCACACTCTCCAAGTAGACAGTAAGAAGTGCTTATATATACATAGGAGTTTTGTATTGGAGTAAAATTCCAGAGTAGCTGTTCACACTCCCAGTTCTTAACGTTGGCTTGACTACTGTGGAAATGTGACTATAAGCAAGTAATTTAAGCACAATGAATCAAACATTAGCACATGAAGCTAACCACATTGTACGTTTCTACCTTTGCCTTTGACAGTATGCAGAAGATATCCACAGAGAAATCATAACTTTCTAGATATTTTTTTCTGGATGTTGTGACTTTACCCAAGCCCTGTCTTCCAAACCATTGCAGAAGTACCAAAGACTTAAGGAGAAACTTCACTTGCTGTGGTTCCTAAGCCACTGCAGTTATTTAAAAATAATGAGAACGTCAGTGCCAAGGCCCAGACAAACATTTCCCAACCAAAGCAATAATACTATTGTCATGTCAGGGAGAGTGGAGCGACTTCAAAGTGATTATCTGAAATCCCGTAAAATGAGCCGCCAAGGAAAAGCTGCCTGGGCTACCCAAAGACGGGAGAATGCCCACTTGTTAGGTCACCTGAAGGGAAGCCCAGTTCCAGCCCAATGGGAACAGAAACCCAGATTGGGACAGTCCCTCCACCAGCCCCACTCTTTCCCTGACTGTCCTCCTCTGCCCACTAGGGGGACTGTAAAGAGCGGGAAGGTCAGACTGAGGCCCCAGCCCCCAGCCCCCAGCCCCGGCTCCGCGCCCCGCGCTCCCCAACCCAGCGTGGCCAGGTCTGTAGCCGAGGGCACGGACCGCCTTTCCAAGGAGGCCGAAGGAAGACCGAGGCGAATACCCGGTAGGCTTGTGGCCTGGCGGCGGGCGTAGTGCAGGAAACGGCCACGCCCCGGACGCAGGGGGAAGTTGCATGCCCTGGGAGGTGCGGAGGAAAACTGGACCCTGACGCCTGGGGCTACGAGTACCTGGCTGTGGAACTGAGGACAACTGAGGGCACTCGCAGAGCAGGGCGAGAACGCGTCCAGAAATGGCACCGGTTCGCTGAGGCCCGATCGCTGGCACGGCAGTGCGCCTGCGCAGCCTGGCGTCGGAACTACATTGACCAGGGCCCTCAGCGCTTGAGCTTTTCCTTTTCTTTGCATTTATGAGGGAATTGGCTGTGTTTGTCGTTAACTTGGGTGCTCTGAAAATTCAGATTGAATAAATTTGTCCTGAGAGGCCACAACTGTGGGTCAAGCTCTAGCGTCACAAAGAAGAATGACACAACCCTTGCCTCGGAACATTTCCCCTTGACTAAAGAAATAAAGCCATTGAGAGGACACAGGGCTCCTGTGGCTTAGTTGAAACCCCAGACGCCTGCAGGTGGGTGTCCAGACCCTTGCTTGTCTTTCATTTAAGTTCTTGACCGAAAAAAATCGGTAATACCTTTATTATAGTTTCTGGGTCTTTGAACCAGAGCTTCTTTCTTGGTTCAACTAAATAATTTTAATATACAATGTAATTAATTTATTGTATCATACATCTAATAATGTCATTAATATATAATGTTATTGATGATTATATAGTGTATGTATTACACAAATATTATATGATTATTTTTAAAAGCGTGTTTTCCTTTGTTTCAGGCCATATTCTCCACAAACAATCCGCAAGTGCTCTAGGGCAGCTTGTTTCCTTCAATGATGAGACTGCTTCCTCTCTAATCCATTCCTACTCCTCGTGTCTTGGGTTCTTGTGCTGCTTTGATTGTGTATGAGGCCTATTCAGGATGCGCCTCCTCAAGATTGAGATTTGCAGGGAAAAAGAAAGCACAGTGAATCTGAACACAGTGTAAAATGGCTCTTGAGATCTCAAAGAGCCAGTGGATAGATAACTTTTGGGAAAGTGTGACATCGCCTTTGAACTATCAGAGTGGAAAGAAATGCAAATGGGAAATCAAACTCCTGGAGATAACAAATATGATATACAAAATGAAAAATATACTGGATTGAATTAAGAGCAGATTATTAGACACTGCAAAAGAAAAGGTTAGTGAGGTCAAAGACATACAAATAGAAGCTGCCCAAAATAAAACAGCAAGGAAGAAAATGGAGAATGAACAGACCACCAGTGAATTATGGAAAACTATAAAATAGCCTACTATGTGTAATTAGAATTCTGGAAGGAAAATAGAGAGAGAGTGAGGGAGTAGAAAAATATTTGAGGAAATAACAGCTAAATATTTTCAAAGTTTGATGAAAATTATAAATCCACAGGTCCAAGAAGCTCAATTAAATATAAAAAAAAAGACATTGAGAAAACCACACCAAGGCACATTATAATCAAACTGCTGCAAAACAGTAATAAAGAAAAATCTTAAAAATAGGGACAAAGATAATGTACAAGGTGGGAAAAATGTTTACAGTTGTAATACAAATAAATAATACAATAATAAATAATAATACAAGAATAAACCATTTCACATACAACCATAAATCTACTTTTGCCCACCCCTGTATGTACTGGGAAACAAAGACAATACTTCTTGTAGAAAAAAAGTAAGAAGACAATGGAACAACAGTTTTAAATTACTGAAAGAAAGAAACCCACCAGCCCACAAATTTATACCCATCAAAATATTTTTATGAATGGAAGTGAAGTGGTAGTGGACTAAGATGAAGTAAACACACTTCTTCCTAAACCTGCCAAGTACAGCTAAACCCCCTCAGTATTATATAGAAAGCAAATATAAGAAGATTCTGGAAGTTAGAGAGAAGGCAGTCCAGGTAGCAACCCAACCTGAGAAAAATTACAGTGGTGAATTGCCTAGGTTTTCTTTTTCCTCATACACCCTGGCCTGGGTGCTGGAGAAGCTGACAACCCAAAATGTCAATGGGTGCCAATTTTTTAAAAGCCCCAAGAAAAGCCTGCTCTCCAGCCAAGGGGCCAAGAATAAAGCAGTCTAGCATAACAGAAAACTTTAATCACTCTACTCCAGGCAAACACTACAGAAAAAAACTGGTCCCACCTCAACATCATCAGCAAAGGCTGACAGGGGAACTTAGGTTTCTACCCTTACCTAATGATCTGTCCCTCTGTCATTGTAGGAGTGGTGTCAGAGGAGGCTGTGTGGGGAGCTGGGACTCTCATTCATACCTTGTACTGTTAAGCCTCCCTGCCCCACACAATGTCTCTGATGGCCATGTGGAAGTAATAGAATGCCTCTCCCCTCCAGACAAAGTGTTGTCAGCGGTAGTGACCTAGCAGGGAGACTGAAATCCTACTTCTTCCCAGCAGTAACAGGAAATTTCCTTCTCCAGAGCTGTCAATGGAGGCTGAGAAACTTGTACTTTCATCCCCACCAAGCAATAACCAGGTGGTGGTGACTTTCATTCTCTCACCAGAGTGGTGTCAGAGAAGGCCTGCTAAAATATAAGATTTAAATAAAAACCCAGAGTACCATATCATAATACTCAAAGTGCCCCTAAATTTGGCACAAGACATAAATCTGCAAGTTCAAGAAGTAAAGAAAATGCCAAGCAGAATAAACACAAAGAAATTCAGTTTAAGAGAGATAATAAAATTCCAGAGAATGAAAGAAAGACTCTTGGGAGCAGAAAAGAGGACACTATACCAGTAATAGAAAAACAATTCAAATGACAACGGGTTTCTTACTAGAAATTGTGGAGACTAGAAGGAAGTGGGACATTTTTTATTTTTTCAAGTGTTGAAAGTAACTGTCAACCCAGAATATGAGTTTAATCAGTAACAATACAGCAAAGATTCTTCCCACCATAGTCCCCTGCTTGTGCTGCAATTTAGATATGTTGGAACAAGAAAATACATTGTTTTATATAAACTGTGCTAAAATTTTTCCTAGAGATGAGCCAATAACTATGTGCTAATACTCAATAATTTAAAACAGAAAAACTGGAAGAAAAGCTAAAAGTGAAAAAACAAGAAACAGCATGGGATAAAATAGATGATCTAGCAAAAGAGCAATCCCCAGTATGCAATGTATAGTCAAGCAAGTGCCTTCTGGTTGCAATGGTGACAGATGGGTCTTTATTTGAAGATGTACAGAAGCTGAGGCAGTGCATGAAGAGGCTTATTGGGCCAGAGCTGGATCAAAATATCTATAATCAAGAAAACCCTGGATGCTCATGGCAGAGATGAGCTGGTTTCCCAGGACTGGTACTAGCCTTTCAGGGTGGAATGTGTCAGGGGATGGGGATGCATTGTTTTCTGGATTCTGCAAAAAATCTATACTTTTTGCCAGACAAATCAGTTACATGTACTCAAAAGTCAAAGCTTTCTCCATCCCAGGTTCATAGTGATTGCAAACTTCCATATTACCTCAAGAGTAAGTGTTCAAACAATAATGAATTATCAGATTCCATTTTCAGAATATTTGTCAGAGTTGTTGGGTAGTGGTGTCATCACAACCCCAGCATATCTTTAAGGCAGAATATTTCTCACAATGAGAAATTCATTGTGAGAAATATTCTGCCTTAAAGAAAGGTGACCTTGTCGTCATCTTTATGTTCTACCAAAATGGAATCTGTGACCCTTTAAAATAGGTGGCTCTATGATAAGAATATCAATATTTTTAAATCAAAGGTACATCTTAAAAAGTATTACAAGTTTAAGACTTTATAGTCTTGAAATTGTTTATACCTGATACCAACATTTTAAAAAGTAATCTTATAGAAATTGTCCTTTACTTTTATGTTCTAACACAATTCGCTGAAAACAATGACAAGACAATCCTCAGCCCCTGGTATTTACTTTTGTTAATGACATGTATACCATGTCCTACTTCTTTTTATGTACTACTGAAATACTTCCAAGTCTTTTATATAGTACTATGATTCCAGGAGCAAGTAGTAGGAGAAAATTATTTTAAAAGAAAGATCTTTTAAATCTTAGAACTGAGATTGGAATTTAAAAATTATGTTTATATATATATTTTTAAACTTTATTTTTATTGTTGACACTATTACAGATGTCCCCAATCCCCCAGCCCCACCCCACATTTTCCCACCACCACCCAATCCCTGCCCTATTTCCCTCTGGCCATCACCACACTGTTGTCTGTGTCTATGGGCTATACATATATGTTCTTTAGCTAATTTCTCCACCTTCTTTCACCAGTTCCCTCCTCCTGCCTGATAGCTGTCAGTCTGTTCCATGTGTCCATGCCTCTCTGTTTCTAATTTGTTCATCATTTTATTTTGTTCATTAGATTCCACATATAAGTGAGATCATATGGTATTTGTCTTTCTCTGACTAGCTTATTTCACTTAGCATAATACTCTCTGGGTCCATCCATGCTGCCATAAAGGGTAAGATTGCCTTCTTTTTTATGGCTACATAGTATTCCATTGTGTAAATGTACCACAGCTTTTTATCCACTCATTTACTGGTGGGTACTTGGGCTGTTTTCAGATCTTGGCTGTTTTTATATTTCTATTTGCAGAATTTAAAAAAATCAGACATTGTTGCCTTTAACAAGACTGTAATAAAAATAGGTTCTAAGGACTCCATATTTTTTTGTAGGAAGTAAGAATGAGGTAATTTTAAGTTATATCAGTTCTTGGCCTGAAATTGCCTTTAGGCATAATTAAACAGCAAAAAAAAATCTTGTGTGTGCTGGGCATTACCATGATGTTCAGTTATTGATTAAATATGTTCTAAGACCTTAAAGGAAGCAATAGTGAGGATGATTTTAAGTGAATATGTTTCTTTTTTAAAGAGTACACGTGTTAGAAACAATTCATAAGTAGAATAGTTCTCATTGATATTCAAATGTGGCTTTATGCAAATTTTACAAACTTGCATGCATTGAGATTTTGTTTTACATGGAGTAGCACTAGGAAAATCTTTTAGTGCTTTGCCTCTTCTTTATTTTCCCCACAGTGGCCATTATTTTGACTTATTGAAGACTATTTGAGATGTATACTGCTATTCTAAATAAGTGGTTCTAACATCCTTTGTATATAAGATACATAAGGTATATAACTTAGTGTTAAGTGTCTTGATGTATAAATGATAATATGTGGCTTCTTTTAATATATGTTTTTAATGATATCCTATAACCATTAAAATATTGTGAAAAGTAGATAGTTTCTTATGCAGCTATAGTGCCTGCTGTGAATTAATTTCATTTTAATCCATTGACAATGTTTATTTCCTTGTGTTTTGGAGAAGATCATTTTGGGGGGATAGTTTATTGTGTTAGCAAGATTGAGTAGTAAAGATTAAAAGAGGAAAAGAGGAAAAGCACACTTTGTGTGAAGAAACACTTCCTGAAAAGTACATATCCATTTTACCATTGCTAAACCTATAATTTAAAAAATTTAGATGCCTTATGCTTTTGAAGGACAAAGAGTACTTTTTATATAAAACAGTGTCTTGTGTATTTTGAAATGTCATTTTTTGAATTTCATCTTTAGCTGATAAGTTTTCAAAGATCCTGATTTTGAATGTTCAGTATGCTTGAGGTATTTTTCAAAAGGATATTTTTTCCTAGGGAATGACCAAAATGTCAATGTTTACTTTATTGTGTAATGTTATGAATATTTTCTAGGTTTTATTTCTGCTTTTTATTTTTTTTTATTCTCATCTGAGGACATTTTTTCATTTCTTTTGGACAGAGAGGAAGGGAGAGAGTGAGAGAGCAAGAGAGAGAGGGGAAATAGAAAGAGAAAGAGAAAGAGAAAGGAAAACAGAAAGAGAAACATCAATTGGTTGCCTTCTTATAGGCATCTTGACTGGGCATTGAACCTGCAACCAGGCTATGTGCCCTAACTGGGAATTGAATCTGCGACCTTTCGGTCTATGGGACCATGTTCCAACCAACTGAGCCATACCAACAAGAGCATTTATGCTCTTTATTGAAGACAAATTTATTTGCCAAAAGGAAAAAAAAATTTGAGAACATTCTTTGACAAAAGGAATACTTAATATTTTAGCTGTTCAAGGTTTCTGCCTGTTAACTAATTTGATTTTTGTAATAATTGTTAGTATACATATTATATAGATGTACTGTTTACTCTGTACAAAACTTATTTCAAAAGTACTATATTAAAAATACTTTGATGAGTATTTCTTCATAAAATTCTGTGTTAAGCATCTTCACATTTTCTAAAATGTATTGGAAATGTTGCTATTCCAAGTATCTTTTTAATGTGACTTCATATTGAATTCTTTAACTTTTTCCCTCAACTGAGGACAATTTTTCATTGCTTTTAGAGAGAGAGGAAGAGAGAGGTGGAAGGAAGAAGTGGGGGGAAGGAGAAGGGGGAGGGGGAAGAGAGAGAGAGAGAGAAACATTAATTGGTTGCCCCCTTGTATGTTCCCCAACTGGGGATGGAACCCACAACCTGGGTATGTGCCCCAACTGAGAATCAAACCCATGACCTTTCCATCCACAGGACAATACTCCAAGCAACTGAGCTACACAGGCCAGAGCACATATTGTACTCTTTTAAATATTGTACATACATTGTATCTTTGTTTTAATGGTAATAAGTAAAAATGTAACTGTCATATTTTGTATAAAATATATGTGCACAGAAAAGAAAAAATTTTATAGAAACAAAAGACTAAGCGCACAATTATTTTTCTTTAGAAGACATCTAAATATCCAAAATTTATAAAGAACTTATAAAACTCAACATAAAAACCAAACAATCCAATTAAAAAATGAGCAAAGTACCTGTATTAGGTCAAAGTCATTCAAGAAACCGGACGGATGTGCAGTGAGCTAAGGAGAATAGGGTTTATTAGCGGGGAATAAGGGGAGAGTGGAGCCAACTGAGGGAGGTTGGGGAGCCAGCCAAGGGTGGTTGGGACTCATGGGGGAAAGTGAAGCCAACCAAGGGAGGTTGGGACTCGTTTGGTTTTTCTTGGATCAGGGTTTTTAAATGCAAAAACCTGTGGTTGGGGTATTAGAGTCTGGTTGGCTAGAGCTGGTTGCTGGGTGAAAGCTGCATCCTGTTATGCCCGATAAGCCGACCCCAGACCCTAATCTTCCTGGGGAGGGTCTACAGACAGCTTCCCACGGTGCCATTTTCTTGCCTGGTGATTTTCATTCCTCCTAGTCCTGCCTAGATTTAACACCTGAATAGACACTTCTTGAAAGAGGACATACAGATGGCCAATAGACATATGAAAAGATGCTCAATGTCACTAATTATCAGAGAAATCCACATTAAAACTACAATGAGATATTATCTCACAATGGTCAGAATAGTATCATCAGTAAACAAGTGCTAGCAAGGATGTGGGGAAAAGGGAACCTTCGTGCACTATTGGTGAGAATGCAGGTTGGTGCAGCCACCATGGAAAACAGTATGGAGTTACCTCAGAATATTAAAAATGGAACTGCTTTATGACCCAGTGATTCCATTTCTGAGAATTTATCCAAAGAAACCCAAAACACTGATACAAAAGAATATATGCACCCTTATGTTCATTGCAGCATTATTTATAATAGCCAAGACCTGGAAACAGCCCAACCTTTTATCAGCTGATGAGTAGATAAAAAAAGCCATGGTAAATTTACACAATGAAATACTACTTTGCCATAAAAAAGGGACTCTTACCCTTTGCATCAGCATGGATGGACCTGGAGAGCACTATGCTAAGTGAAATAAGCCAGTCAGAAAAAGATAAGTACTATTTGATTTCACTCAGATGTGAAATCTATTGAACAAAATGATCTAACAAGCAGCATAGAAACAGACTCATACAGACAGGCTGACAGCTGTTGGGGGAGGGCAGAGATTGGGGGCTGGGTGGGATGTGGAGGGATTGAGCAAAAAAGAAAAAGGAAAAACTTATAGACAACAGTGTGGTGATTGTGGGGTGGTGAGGGGGGTGGTGGCAGTTGGAGAAGGGTTTATAGGTGGGATAAATGGTGATGGATGGACACTTGACTTGGGGTGGTGAACACACAATACAGTGTACAGATGATGTGTTGTAGAATTGTGTGCATCTGAAACATGTATAATTTTGTTAATCAGTGTCACACTGATAAATTCAATAAAAAGGAAAGAAAAAACATCTACAATTTTTTGTTTTGACATTGCTTATAATACTTAATAGACTTGCCATTTAATATGGATAAACTCATCTAATTTTTCAAGTTCTAAAATCAATGTGTTGTATGGACTAAATAAAGAAAATGTGAATTTTAAAAATCAAGTAACTGTTGAATAATATATATTATGTCCTCCTGTTTTCTAGACAAATATATTTTTGTACCTCCTAAGATTTTTGCAACAGAACATGGTGGTGTAGTGAGACCATATTGCAGCCAACTCAGATATGTTACCCCCAGTATGGCTCACACCTCAAAAGTTCTGCATTTCCAAACTGAATCCACTTCCCTCCCCAACTCAAGAAAAGAATATGCTCCTTTACAATGTTTCAGAACTATTGATGTGTATGCTAATAGCAAGTCTCATTCTCATGGGGATAAACCCGAGGTGCTGGAGACCTAGGGTATTATCTAGAAAGAGGAAGAATGGGTTCAAGTTGACATACTCAAATGGCCTCATAGACTTCTCAGCGCATGGAGACAGTGGCAGATGGAAGAAGGGCAGAATGGGTCCTTGCCAGACTCAGCTCAGCAGTCCTTCTTGCCAGATGCAAAGGCACTAGTGCCAAGGAGTGTAGAACAGGTTATGATCGAAGTGAGGCACAAATGTCTTCTGGAGTTTTGGTAACATACTATTTTGTGTCCTAGATGGAGTTTTCATGAGTGTTTGTTTTTAAAATAGTCAATACATTTTACATAGTTTTATGTATGAAAACTTTCCATTAAAAGTATTTAAAAATTGGACTACGCTGAGATACAAATATTCCATTTACATAAACATTTGCTTTTTGTCTCTAGTCCAGCACTAGGTTTTGAGTTGTTTCCTGGGTTTCTTTTGCTCACTTATGACACACAATTGTCATTATTATACCACTGAAGACAGCACAGAATACAAAAAATATCAACCAATGAGTCTGGATGGAACTGAGTCATTATTCCTAAGTAATCGAAGCAGCAGAGAACAACAGATCCCAAGGGCTACAGGAAGTACTATAAGTTTATATGCAACTGTGACACACCCATAACCTAATTAGGTTATGAGTGTGTTATAGTTAACCACTCATAACATACTCATAACCTATCACCTATTCATAGTTAGTTAACCTAGTTAACTATGAAACTGGTTATAATCAGGAAAATATAGCATAGATGGAATAATATGGTAAATTGTGTATATCTAATATATGGGAAGTTATATAAGAGATATAAGAACTACAGGTGAAAGAGCATTCTATGCTCCTATATAAAGAGGTTAAATATATAGATGTTAAGAGGAGGAAAAAAATTACAACACAAAGGTAAATATAGGCTTATGAAAAAATATTTGTAATAACTTATGTGGTTATTGCCTTTATTATAAACATTTAAACAAAATAAGAAAAGTATGAATATTTGAACACAATAAATGGGAAATCATAGGGATAATTGAGAGCAAATGAAAACTCAGGTGCATGTGGGGTTTCCCCCCTGCCTGCAAATTAGTGTAACTAGGACTTCTCAGGCCAGCACTGTGCTCAGTGACTAGTTCATGTCTTCACAAAAACAAATGTGAAAAGTGGAGCCACTTTAAAATAGAGAAAAAGCTGCATTCCAGAGTAACTGCTTTGTACCTTACTACTCCTTGAAGCTTTGGAATGTTTCAACTGGGCAAAAGAACCTTTGGACTGGGCCAAACTAACATATCTTGCAAGCAACTGTTTGTAAAGTTAATGGGGCAGCAGTCATCCTGACCACAAGGACTGATGATTATGAAGTCTCTTTCTGAAGACAGAATCAGAAGCCAGTCATGTACAGCTAGGGGAAAACTAACCTATCTTGTTAAAACATAAATATAAATTATTTTCTTCCATTCACGTAATGATTCTTTTCATCTTCTCATAAAACCCCTGGACTTCACACCATAATTGGGACCTAATTTGGGTTTCTGCCTGAATCTATACTCTCAGACTGGGACTCCTTTTTTTTATCTCAAATAAACACTATTGGCTATAATTTTGGCCTTTTATTTTTTGGTTAAAGCAAACAACTTAACCTAAAAAAAAAAAAACAACGAAAACAAACACTAAGCAAACGACTAGAACAGGAACAGAATCAGAGAAATGGGCATCACATGGGGGTTTTCAGTGAGGAGGGGGAGAGAAAGAATGGAGGGAAATGTATAGGGAATAAGAAGCATAATTGGTAGGCATAAAATAGATGGGAAAGTTAAGAATGGTATAGGAACCAGAGAAGTCAAAGAACTTATATATATAAGCCAGGAACATGAACTAAGGGGGATGGGGGAAATGCTGGAGGTTGGGAGTATAAGGCGAAGGGGGGACAGAGGGGAAAATATTGGGAAATGTAATAGCATAATCAATAAAATATACTTAAAAACAAACAACTAAATATATTTC
This sequence comes from Trachops cirrhosus, assembly GCA_028533065.1. Taxonomy (NCBI): domain Eukaryota; kingdom Metazoa; phylum Chordata; class Mammalia; order Chiroptera; family Phyllostomidae; genus Trachops; species Trachops cirrhosus. The sequence continues at coordinate 55,775,227 of CM052545.1, read as the reverse complement.
CAAAACATGGGTGATCATTTTATATAGTTACCTAAATACTTTTGGGGGAAGGGTTATAGCGGACAATGGAACGTCTGAAAAATTGGCTTTAATATTTTTTTCTCCAAAATTTGCCTTTGACAGCTGCTTTTACATTTTGTTCCCCCCAAATAAAAGAACTTCCCTGAAAAAAAAAAAAAAAAAAAAGAACTTCCCTGCCCCTAAGATTCATCAGGAAAGAGGGCTCTGCTGTTCTCATCCAATAGTTTCTCTTCAAAGTTATCTACTTGTATAAGCCATTCAAGAAGGCAAAAGAAGTTCAACAACGTACAACAAAACCCCCCCGGGACATAACTGCTTTCACCTAATGTCCTCAAACATACTATTGGGGACCTTCAATTCAACTGTCTATGTTACATTAAAAAGAGAAGAGTTATCATTCCAGTAGAGTGAGAGGCATTGTAAAATGGCACAGCTATTTTGGGAGGCAGGTTTAAATAAGTCATAAAAATCACATATTTAGCAGTTATTTTAATTTGTGAGGTCTTATCTTAAGAAAAGAATTGATAAAAAATAAAACAACCAAAACATAGCAAGATGTATATGCACAAAGATATTCATACTGATGTTTATTGATATTTAATGAATCTATGATATTCATTACTAGAAAACTAGAAGTAAGCAAACACTGAATATGAGAATATAAGGAATGATATTTTAAATAAGGCATATGTTTTGGATTTCATGAGTTTTGTAAATGTACACTTATTGCATATGCAAAAGTTTTCCAAGAGAGTTGATTCTAAAAAAATTTTGTGAGGAGTATCTGGAGCAAATTATTAAAATGGAAATATAGGAGAAAATCCCAAGATGAAAGATAATCAAATAATAAAGAAAAGTGCCCCCAAAGATGCAAAATTTTAAAATAGGTGGCCAAGAATTGATTAGATAATTTCTAAATTTTTCCTCCCCATTAAGAGTATAAATTGGTTGAGGGCTGGAGAATATAAAAAGACTTTTGAGTCTTTTTACTGCAGCCTAATTGGCAGTGAAGCTACTGAAGTCCACACAGTCTGACCTCCTCTTAAGAAATCCAAAGGATAAGAAATGAAAAGTCTAATTGCTAATATATATGAAAGAAGTGGTCGAATGAGTGACTCACTCTTGTAGAGTTCCTTGAGGCAAAGTATGCATTCCATGATTGTGGATCAAATGAGGGCCATGTGTGAAAGAGATGAATATGGGGTCATCTTGAATCCTGTCTCTAAGGGCTGCTTGGTCTAGGCACCTTAAACACACAAGTGGCAAACACAAAGCCTGTGGACCAAATTCAGCCCTCCACATTGTTTTATCTGGGCCCAGCACCTTGTTTCTATCCCATGGCAGCGCCGAGCTCTTGATTAACTGTTAAGGAGTAGTTACATTTATACAGTCCTAAAATTACATTCAGTCTTTGGAAGGCAACCTTGAGGCTGATGTGGCCCCTGCTGAAAATGAGTTTGACACCTCTACTTTAGCAGAAGTAGCTGAAATGTCACCAGCTTCCTAAGAACCCAGTAAGGATTAAGCAATTAGGGTTCAGATGCATTAGCATACATTAAGAGAAATCCAGAGTGATGGTATGAACAGAAATATCTAAAGTGGAGTCACTAATGTCAAGGGGCTCTAAACTTGAGTCAGGAGACAATTAGGGAAGTCAGATTTCCCTGCACCTACATCCAGATGAGATTTGAACTTTTGGACTTTCTGCTTGCACATCCTGGAACTTTCTTCCCCACCGCCATGCCGAAATCTGCCTTAGAGTTTCACCACCTGGAGCAGACCAACCTTCTTGAACTAGTAATCACATCATGTTAGACAGCCAATAAAAAAAGTTTCTTTTGTTACAACTTGCGGTTTTTGCCTTTATAAGCTCTGGTTTTGTCTTCCCTGGAGTATTTTTCTCCTGAATCTGTGTCTCCCAGGTTCAACTCTCAATAAGACCCCCAAATAAACTTTTATTTTGCAGACTCAGTTCTTTCTTGTTTGACAATGGAAAGATTGTGTAAGAGCCATGAAAGTATTGAATCATCTTTAAACCTCTGCAAAGTCTAAAAAACACAAGGCCAGCCCACAATAGTATCAGTCAAGTAAGGTCTTTTGCTCTTTCCCCTCTCCTAGCTCCAAATATGAAGGAGCTGTAGGCATCTTATATTCAGAGAAGTGGGGATGAAGTTGATCATGCCCTCCTTTTGCATGGTAGGCTTCCCTGTATGAAACAATGAGCTGGAGAAGAGATTATTTAACTTTAAATCAAATCCAGATTGGATTCTTAGATTATTTTATGGAATTAGGCATTTTAACTTCTAAGTTGTGACTAAATTTTTACAAATATAATCACAGAAATTCTTTTTTCCCAACATGTTATGCAGCTTGCCTAAATTTTCACCCAAAGGAAGGAGCACTAGACCTTTATGAGATTTAAAATGAAAATGAAACATAAAGTTGCTTATTCTTTTGTCTCATGGGTTGTGTTTAACATATCACTTACATCATACACAAAACAGGATAAATATATTTATGGTGTAATGTTACATAAAGCATCTGTGTAATAAGATTAAAACTACAAAATAGGTGTATAAATATAAAGCCCAGAATAAATATGTTATAATGCTTATTTCTGGGTGGTAGGATTTACATTGTTCACTCTCTTAATATTTATTTCTATTTTTACACATATTATAATAACAATGTTATTTATTCACTAAAAACACAAAGCTATCTTATTTTGTAAAAGATGAAATAAATAAGCAAAAATTATAAATAATAGTTATTAAGGTGGCTGGATTACAGGGGATGTTTTCTCTTTTCTGTACTTCCTTAGTATTTTCTAATGTAATTATGTAGGTTTTATAAAGTAAAATTAATTTAAAAATTTTGCATATATATATGCTAGATTATATGTTACTGATTTTTCATTTTGTTAACATAATTATTTTTATTTTTAAGATATTGTTGAGTCAGTGGCTTTTATTTTATTCTGAATTTTGAAGTTGAATACTTACTTCTACAATTTACTTTCCTACATTTATTGCACTGTATGATTGCTTTACAAAACTGTTTTCAAAGTATTCAGTGAAAACTGAGAGAATAATCAAATATGATATCTGAAAAACATTCCATGTTAATTATGGTTAGTCTATTAAGTGTAAATTTTCTGATAATGCCATAAATGATATATAAGTAATTGATTTCCCATATTTGTTACAGATATAAATTTTCACCATCCTAATGCATTCTTTGATGAACAGTGAGGTACAAATAATTGCTGAAGGTTTTTCTTGCCACATTAACTAAATATATAAAACTATAATATAATATATAAAATTATAAATAATATATTCATTATAAATATATAGAGAAGTATATATACACTTCAGTATAAATATATATATTATAATATATAAAATATATATAAAACATTTACTTTTGTATGTATCCTCTGGTGTTCTCTGAGAATTGACATCACACAACATCTTGCATTCTTCATGTTTATCCTCTTTGATGTGTTCTGTGATGTGCAGTAAGGCTTGAGCTACACCTAAAAGCTTTTTCACACTCATTATATTTATAAGGTTCTTCTTTAGTATGTACTCGGTGATGTACAATAAAGTCAGAATTAGTCCTGAAGACTTTCCCCATCCTTTACATGTATAGGGTTTCTCTGCAGTATGTGTTTGCAAATGCATAATACGGTAAGAAACTCTTCTTAGAATTGATTTTAGAGAGAGAGAGGAAGGGAGAGAGAGAAAAAGAGAGACAGAGAAAGAGAAAAAAAGAAGCAATGATTTATTTTTCCACTCATTTATGCATTCATTGGTTGCTTCTTTTATATGCCCTGACAAGGGATCGAACCTACAAAGTTTATACTGGGATTCTCTAACCAACTGAGTTTCCTGGCCAGAGCAGAACCTCACCTTCTTAAGACTTTTCCACATTCCTCATGTTTTATGGGTTTCTCCCAAGTATGCATTTTCTGATTTTCTGTAACAATGTATCATCTGGCTGAATGTCTTCCCACAGTCATTACATTTAAATGGTTTCTCCCCTGTACTATTCTTTGAATGGTATCGAGACCTAAATTACTTGTGAAGATTTTACCCCATTTGTTGCATTTATAATTTACCCCATTTGTTTCTCACCAGTATAAGTTTGCTTATGCAGAGTAAGCTGTGCCATGTTAGTGAACACTAACCTTCATTACATTTATGTGGTCTTTATCCAGTAGGGTTCTCTGATAAAAAAAAGGAACAAGTTAATTCTGAAAGATTTCTCACAATTTGTACATTTACATGGTTGAATCCAGTGTGAATTTTCTTTTTGTGAGATTTACTATTTGAGTGAATGCTTTCTCACATTCTGCACATTTGTATGGTTTATCCCCAGTATGAAATCTCTGACGAACAATTAGGTGTGATTTTAGCCTGAATAATTTCTTGCATTCATTACATGGTAAGGTTTCTCTTCTGTATGAATTCGCTGATGAATAATAAGAGATGAGAAATGCAAGGTCTTTTCACATTCGTTGCATTCATATGGTTTGTGACCAATATGAATTCTCTGATATACAGTAAATCAAGCAATTTATTTCTAAAGGCTCTACCACATTTGTTACACTTACATAGTTTCTTCCATGTATGAATTCTTTGACGTTCTATGAAATTTACTATATGACTAAATGATTGGCTACATTTATTTCACTCATAGGGTTTCTCTCCAGTATGTACCCTAACCTGCAAACTATGATTTGAGTTACTTCTGAAGACTTTCCCACATTCATTACATCTATGGGGTTTCTCTCCAGTATGAATTCTCTGATGTATTGTAAAATCTGGGATACTCCCAAATGCTTTCCTACATTCATTGCATTTATATGGCTTTTGTGCAAAATGGATCCTCATTTGCACAGTAAGGTGTGAATTATTACTAAAAGCTTTCCCACAGTTGCTCCATTTGCAGGGCTACTACCCAGTGTGAATTTTCCTTCAGTTTGAATTCACTGATCTATAATTAACATTGAGGAAACAATAAAGACTTTCCCCATCTATAAGGTTTTCCTCCAGTGTTAATTTTTTTATGTTAAAGTATGCAGATTGACTAAATCTTTTCCCACTTTTGTCATATTCATCTGATTTTGCTTTAGTATAACTTCTCTGGTGCTGAATAAGTGATGGTCTAAAACTAAAAGCTTTTCCATAAATAATATATTTATAAGGTTTCTCTTTACCATTAATTTTCTTATCTATTTTAATAGGGCCTCACAACTTTGTTGCCTTTAACAGTCTTCCAGGTTTTCTTGCCCAAGTAGGTTTCTGATTGAACAATTAGCTCTGAATCTTCTTTGAAACTTTTTCCATATAGATTATTTTTGTGATTACTATTCTGTAAGAGTTCTCTGTACTTTAAAGAGAATAGACTTCAACAAGAAATCACTTTCTCCAGTGAGAGTTTTCTCATGAGTAATTATTCTCTTATGCAAATTATCCCAACTATTTTGTCTCTATAACCTGCTATCTGTTCTCCAGGAGTCTCCTAAAGTAGGGTCCTGTGGGTCATTTTTGTCTTCCTTTTTTTTTTTTTTTTAATTTTAGATTATTCAGTACAGTTTCAATCTTTTACTCCCATTCCAGCCCACTCACCCATCCCTCCCAACCTTCCTTCCATTTCCAAGCCCCGTCGTTTTAAAAAAATATTTTATTGATTATGCTATTACAGTTGTCCTATTGTCCCCCCTTCATTCCCCTCCATCCTGAACACCCTCTTCCACCCACATTCCCCCACTTTACTTCAGTCCATGTGTCATAAGTTCTTTGCTTCTACATTTACCCTACTATTATTGCCCTCCCCGTCTATTTTCTATCTACCTTTATTGCTACTTATTCTTCGTATCTTTCCCCCACTCTCCTCCTCCCACTCCCCTGTTGCTAACCCTCCATGT
>CM052545.1:55749789-55768771 GCA_028533065.1 Trachops cirrhosus | reverse complement strand
GGAAAGGTACAAAGAATAAGTAGCAATGAAGGTAGATAGAAAATAGACAGGGGGAGGGCAAGAATAGTAGGGGAAATGTTGAAGCTAAAGAACTTATGACACATGGACATGAACTAAAGGGGGGGAATATGGTGGGAGAGGGTATTCAGGGTGGAGGGGAATGAAGGGGGGATAATAGGACAACTGTAATAGCATAATCAATAAAATATATTAAATAAATAAATAAATAGGCCAAATCACCATATTGCACATTTGAAACTAATATAATATTGTATACCAACTACACTTACATTAAAAATTAATTAAAAATAATTACAAAAAAAGAGAAAAAAAAGAAATAAAAAAGGGGTGCTCAATAGAGAATGTAATTGGGGCAAAGAGACAAGAACTGAACTTTGACATTTTCAACACAGAAACTATAATAAAAACTTCTGAGTAGATGGCTTCGGTGAGTGTCTTTAGAAAGGCGGTGTGATATGGCTGGTAGGAATATGAACTCTAGCCCTAGTTGGGTAGTTCAGCTGGTTAGAACATTGCCTGATATACCAACGCTGTGGATTTGATCCCCAGTTAGGGTAGGGACAAGAATCAACTAATGAATCCATGAAGGAGTGAAACAGCAAATTGGTGTTTCTCTCTCTCTCTCCCCCTGCCCTTCTCTAAAATAAATAAGTAAATAAAAAAATTTTTTTAAAGAGTATGAACTCTAAGTCCAAATTGCCTGAGTTTAAATCCCATCTATCCTCTAATTAGGCAAATTAATTTTCTGTGCCACAATTTTCTTGTGTATAAAATGAAATACAGTAAGAGAGTTGTTAAGAGAATAAAATAGTTAATAATATGTAAATTGCTCTTTGGGTATTTATTAATATTATTACTATTATGACAGAAGAATGAGTGGTCAGTGGGCTTAGGAACCATATGTAAGAAAGAGCCAGGAAGAGGAAAAAAATATAAAGAAAATACACTTAGAAGAAAAAATGAGTAGGAACAGTACAGTCTTTTAAGGTGTATATAATCTAAATGTTCAACAATTGGAGAACAGTACATATGGAATTTTGAACTTTTTAAAATAGAAAAAATAATTACACAGGAAACTATTATATAAAGGAAAAAATAAAATGTGAAAAAAGGAGAGGTATGCTCCTATACTTTGTACTACTTTCTATTAAATAGAAATGTATCTATATCTATATCTATAAAGTATATATTATTATTGGTGTCTGTTATTTGTGGATAGACAAAGGTGTGGAAATATAAACATCATACTTTGATAAGCAGGTTATTGTTGAGTTGAGGTATTACAAATGATTTTAAAAGTTTATTTGCATGTGTGTGATCACATAAAGGTAGTTAAAAAATGAAGGGGCAGCTCTGGCCCTGTGGCTAAGATTGTTAGAACATTGTTCCATACACCAAAAAGTTGTGGGTTCGATCCTGGGTCAGGGCACATACCTAGGTTGCAGGTTTGATATCCAGTCAGTGTGTGCATGGGAGGCAACTAATTTATGTTTCTCACATTGGTGTCTATCTGTTTGTCTGCCTCTCTCGCTGCCTTCCTCTGTCTCTAAAATCAATAAATATCTCAAGTGAGTATTTAAAAAAAAAAAGAAGGGGCAGTAAAACACAGGATGTGAGAAGTTGGAAGAGAAAATGTTAATAGCTTCTGGTGGAAAAGTGATGACATTTAATACAGAAGTATTAACAATTGCAAAGAAAAATTAAATACAGGTCAAGAAAATGAATAGGAGCACAATCACCAGAAATGTGGGTATAAATTACAAGCCTAAAAACTTGGACATTAAAAGAGAATTAAAAAACAGCTAGAAAAGACAGATCAATTAGAAAAAGGTTTTAAAAAAGCCCACAAAATTTATATGCATGTCTAAATGCAGAAGGGAAAGTGTCCCAAGAATAGGATGAGATGGAAGATTCTGACTGGAATCAAAGACCAGAGAATAGCTCAGGATGAAATGAGATACAGACAACAAGCAAAGCATGTCAAATATAAAAAGACATCTTTTTTTCTTGTGACACAGCTTTGGTAAGAGTTAACTAAAACAAAAATTTCAAAAGGTGACTTAAAAATACCAAGTGTAGGGGTTGGGGGGTGGGAAAGTGAAGGTGTACTTGAAATGAATCTTAATGTCTTGGTTCTCATTCACTTACCTGGATAGAAGTTTCTTAAAATCTGCCTCATCCCCATCCAAGGTTCTTTCCCTTCCTCCAACTGGGAAAGCATGTCTGGGTTGGAAGCAGCAAAAAGGAGATGGGACTTCTCCGTGGTGGTGACAAAAGCCATTCTAGAATTCAATACGGTCATCAATCTTTTGGAAGGTGTGACTGAAAGAGAGTGGCATATGATTACCAAAGTAGCTGGGGGACATCCCAGGTGGAGTTTTCAAGATAGGCCAATGAAAATATAAATTTTTACTCTACAGAGTTTTTACTTGAATATGGGGATATAATTAGTCCATGAAGTGTCCATAAGAAATCATAAATCTCTGAATACTCAACTCCATTTGATCTAAAAGAAAGCTAGAGAGTCACAGGAGAGAAGCTGATTTTATCCAGAGAGACTGGGTTCCTGCAGTTCTCTGGTGCTATGGCCCTGTGCAAGGTCCATTAAGTTCCATTCTTCTTGGTAAAATCTCCTGCTACGTTCTTGAATGTCACTGATTCCTAAACATCAAACACCTGGGATAATGCAAAAATTATCCATTACATAGTCTATTAGGAAAAAAATATATATATACTAATGGCAAGGAGATTCATGTAAACAGAAAATCCTTAATTTGGAAGGTGGTTTGCAGGTCATCCAGTTTAACTCCTAAGAGAATATTTTAATATTTTCAGCAAGGAGTCATTTAATCTCTGCCTGAACTGCTCCAAGAATTAAGACATTATTTCCCAAGGCAGCCTACTCCATTTTCAGAAGCTTTTTATAGTTTACCATATATTTTTACAATTTAAATATAAATCTGTCCACAAGTAACATCTAATTATTGGTTTATTATCTGAAACCAAGAAGCATAAGTTTCTTCCTTCACTAGAGAGTTCTTAAAGAATTAAAAAACTTATTATATATATATATAATGCACATAAGAATGTCTACACAAAAATCACTATAAACTGAACAGTGTACCCCCACCACCTTAAGAAATAAGACATTACCAATACCTTTGACATCTCCTGTGTGTCTTTCCTGAATCTTATCCTTGCAGGAACAATAACATATATTAAATGCTGTATTAAATATTTCCTTGCTTTTTAAAATAGTTTAACCAAATGTATATGTGTCTCTAAACAATACACTGATTAATTGTGCTTCGTTTTGAATATCGTGTAAGTAGATTGTATTATATATATTTTTGCTTGCTTTGGTAAATATGTTATTTAGATTCATTCATGTTGATGTATGAAACTGTGGTTATTAATTAATTTTTACCCTCAATTGCATTGTATTTATGAATATACTGTAATATATTTATTTATTCTACTATTGATGATAGTTGACTTTTTTCCAGGTTTCTGATAATATAAATATAGCTGCTATGAACATTCGTGCTTCCTTTTCAGTGGAATTCCCATGAGCTTTGCTTTTTTTCCTATTGGATTCCTTGTCTTTTTCTTACTGATTTGTGGGAGTAGTCTTGGAACCACGTTATAGGTGGAGTTGTAAGTATTTTGAAGAGAGAGTCAGTGAAAGTTTAACGTCATCCTGCAGAGTAATTAATAGAAGTAGCATAGCCTTTGAGGAGGCTGCTGCTTATGCTCAAAGAAAAGGGAGGAAAGTGTTTTTGAAAACTGGTAGAAAGGAGATCCTTGTTATGTAGTGGCAAAAAGTTTAATGCTTTTGCTAGCAGTAATGTGGCAAGTAGAATATGTATCTAATGAACTTAGTGACCTAGAAAAGAGATTTCCAGGCAGAATACTGAAATGTCTCTTGATTTCTTCTTGTTGCTTACACTAAAATGCAAGGAGAGAAATAAACTAAAGGAAGGGTGCCAAATATGAGGTAGCCATAAATGGAAAGTTTTGAAAATTAATAGCCTTCCCATGCAGCAAATGATGTTAACATTAAGGAATAGATTCTGGGTAAAGATAAAACCCAGGACACTATCAGGAAGGCACAGCCTAAAGATAAAGCCTAGGGATGACTGGAAAATCCTTTGCTAAGACCTCAGGGAACTCTAAAGGTAGTACTTCAGAGAATCAACAGGACTTCTAGTAAGTTTTAAGGGTGTTGTCCCTCAACAATTTCAGTAGATACTCATGGTAGAGAAGGGCTTATCTTGAAGAGATTTGTGGATGTGGTTATTGTCTAATGTGAATCCCAATGCAACTCAGAGGAGACTCAAAAACTTTGAAATAATTACGTTTGTAGAAACTTCATCAGAGAAAGAGACAACTAGTGTCACCATGGTCTATCTCTGGGAAGTGCTTTCTTTTTCTCCTCTATGGTTCATCACTGGGTGTGTTGCTCTTCAGGGGTTCTTGGCTGTTTATGGAGGTCTTTTAAGTTCTAGGTTTTGTGCCCTGTCCCCTGTTCTCTGTTAAAACTCAGTTTGTAGACCATGAGGTCCTGGAATATAACTATCAGTTTCAATGCTTACTGATTCTATCAGGTTCATCTTTCTTTTGAGAATTTACTTTTTTATGTATTTCTTTCATGAATCCCAAGAAGATTCATTTGATGTGAATCCCAAGAAGAAATTTATCTGCTGAGATGGACTCCCCCTGGTCAACTGAGGGCCCAAATTTTATGAATAGTAAGAGTCTAACAGACATTTGCTGACAGGCACTCATCATGTATTCTCTATACCAAGTAGAACCTCAGACTGAACTCTCCCGTTCAGCATTGTGCCTCTCTTGTTTACCAAAATGGGAACCGTGGGCGGAAAAATTCTCTGCAAAAGGTGACTTCCCCTTTGTCTCTGTGGAGCACAGTTTAATTTGCAACCTGAATCTGTGTCTCTCAGCTTTTTTGGGGGCTCCTTTTTCTCAAATAAATGGTTTTTATTCCTTATTACAGTCTAAAATAATTTTGGTTTACACTTACATATATACATTTCATGAAGAATTTTTAGTCATACTGTATTTAAAGGAGATTATGTAAATATCAAAGCTACTATGTCACCTTCCAAGAGAGCCTTTAATTTGAAGATCACTATAAAATTTCCTCCAAGTTTTCTTTTTATTGCAAAATGTAGTTCAGGTCTATTGCCAGAATTCTTGGATTGCTGGTCTTCAGGATAAACTGGATGTATTTTCGTTATAAATGTTGTACTGATCTCAGGTGTTTACTTCCTCTCCCTCCTTTACATCCATTAAAATGACAGTAAAAACATAAATGGGAATCAACCCACAAGGACTGAAAGAAGAAAAAATAAGACAAACATGGAAAAAGTTTCTAATCTGGGAAAAAATGAGTAATAATCAAATAAATTTTAAAAAGTCAGCAAATAATTTAAGGTGAATAAAATGATGCACAAGAAAGGAAACACATATAATCACAGTACTTATCAGAAGTTAACAATAAATACAGACATAAGTAAATGCCAACTAGTAATTTATTCCCCAATTATGATATAGCTACGTTGAGAAGATTGGAAAAGAAAGGTTACCGGTAAGTGAAGTACCATAAGAGGTCTAAAACTGGTGTATTAAGAAAGAATGGCATAAGTATATTAGTTAGAAATACAGACATAAGTTTTATTTTTAAAAAGCTGAAGGAGTGGAAAAGTATTTAATTATGGGGTGCTGAAGAATTTTGTTTTTTATTTATAAGCCTTGTAGCAGTATTTGTGTTTTCAATTATGCATATAAGTGATTCAATGCAAATAAAATTAATTTCAAAAAGACATGGTCCATTACTTAATTCCACATATATTTATTGAGTACTACAATGTGCCAAACACAGTGCACAGCAATGGGGGTACAACAAGATTAACCATTAAGGAGCTCACAGTTTAGTGATGAGGGAGGCAGAAGAACACCCTGACCGAGGGAAACTGGCAAGGGACTGAACTGGTCCAGGGGTAAAACTTGAGGGCAAGAAAGCAAGAGCACAGATAGAACATTTCAAGTTTGGTGTCACTGATGATGTTTGATGTTGAGAAAATTGAGTAAAGTAAGAAATGGAAGGCTTCCATTGGCTTTAATAAAAAAGAGATGGCTGTTGACTTTAGTGTGTAATTTTGGTGGTGTAGTAGGACTGGAAAACAAACTGCAGATGGCAGAAGAATGAATGGGAATAAGGAAGGATAGACATCTTTCTAAAGGTTGGCTAGGAAGGGAAGAAGAATAAAATAGTAATTTACAATTTACATTCACTAGTGGTAAGAATGTAAGTTGTATTATCTTTTGAAAGGCATTCTTGACGAATCTATCAACATCTTTAACTGAAATCTTATGATCTATATGACATTAACATGAGTTTGTAAAATATTTGTACAAGAATTCTTGCTGTAACACTGTGTGCAAAAGCAAGTAAATCATCCATCATAAGGGGAATGGGTGGATAAATTACATTACAGCCATATGATGCAATGTATAATTATTTAAAATAATACGGATGCACCTTTTCACACACATAATTTCTAATGTTTGTAGCTTACTAAAGTTTTGGTCTAAATATGTAATAAATTTTGTGTATGCTCATGAATGCTCAAAAAGAAAGTGTATTCCTGTCCATGCATTACAAAATTCAAGATATACATTTATATTTACAAGTTTGGCCTTACTTAAAAAATGTAACTTATGTTATAGATAAAAGATAATTAGTCTCCCATAGTCACTATGCCTTTCTATTTTCTTTGTATGTCAGACAACTTTTGCTGTATATATTTTGAAGTTATGCAGTGCATCTAAGAGTATAATATCTTCATTATTGATTATATATTCTATTAGTAGATGCCTTTTAATTTAGTATATTGTCTTAAATTCTACAATGTATGATATTCCCATTCCAAATTTTTTTTTGTTCATGTGTTTGGCTGATAGAGAATATCTGTGGCTACCATTAAAGTTCTGGGGGAGATAAGAAAGGGGCTATGTTTAGCTATTTAAATTCATAACAGGAAAGAAAAATAAGCAATAAATATCTAAGAAATGCTAACTATCATTAATAATCAAATATATGCAAAGAAAACAAAATTTCATTTACTGGCAAAATTAGAAAGTTTGGTAACACCAGGTTTAACAAAGGAGTAGGCAACTACTCATTCTGTAAATTGGTTAGTCATTTTAGGGGAAATTTGGTAATATTTATTAAAACCAAACATAAGTATATACACTATGAATTTTCAATTCTACATCTAGAAGAACATTATCTCTACAGAAACATTATCTAGTGTTCATTGTAGCTTTGTTGGTACCAAGGGAAAAGAGGAAACACCATCGATGCCTGTCAATAGGTGAGTGAGTAAATAAGTGTGGTATAGTCAACAGTGAAACACCATACTGTACCTGAAAGAAATAAACTAAAATTAAATGCCACAACATGAACAGATCTCAAAATATATTGAAAATAAAAATAAATTGTAAATTATAATACCATTTTATAAAAATATCCTTATGTACTGTACAATAGTACCTGTTTTATAGTTAGTTGTTAAATATTTTTAAACTTTTTATTACAGAAAAGTTTAATTTTGTACAAGAGTTGAGTAAATAGTCTAATGAACTTCCATGTATCTATCCATAACCGAGCTTCAAAAATAACATTCTGTTTTCCCATTATTTTTGTAAAATATTCTACCATTTCACTTATAAATAACTGAGAATGAATTTTTAAAGATTTAAAACTTTTAAATATAATGACCATGCCATTATCACACCTAAAAGCATCAATAATTCTTTCTATTGGCTTTTTTTAGTTCCACAGGTAGAGAAAGAGAGAGAGAAACATCAATGTGAGAGAAATATCTGATTGGTTGTCTCCCATACATGCCCTAGTTGGAGACCAAACCCGTAATCTAAGCATGTGCCCTGACTGGGAATCAAACCAGTGACCTTTTGATTCATGGGATGACTCTCCAACCAACTAGCCACACCAGCCAGGACCAAAATCAATAATATAATTAATATCATTAATATCACTAATATCATCAATATCATTGTCTTAACTATTTTAATATCTTTTCCTGATTGTCTCAAAGCTATCTTTTTTATAGTTGGTTATTCAGACAATCCAGACAAGGTTCACACATTGAGTTTGGTTTTTTATGCCTCTCAAGCTTCATTTCTTCTGTAATCATCCCCTCCTCCTTTCTTCCTTCCTTGACATTGATTTGTTGGAGAGAGAGCCATTTGTACAGTAGAATGTGCCAAATTCCGATTTGGTTGATACTACTTTTTCTTACTGTTTTATCTGTTCCTTTGCTTTCCAATATTTCCTGTAAACTTGTAATTGTTCTAGAGGCTTGGTTAGATTCAGTTCAATTTTTTTAGACAAGAATACTTCCTAGGTGCTACTGTGGGTTTCCTACCAAATATCATGAGGTTTATTTCTGATTGTCTTTCCTCAGTGCTGTGATGAATCAGTGGGGTTCAGCCTCTAAAACTATTTTTGAAAACTCTAAAAATATATACTCCAGTGACAACAGCGGTTATCAATGAGGAAAGAAGAGGAAGTGATATTAAGTTTGTGCGCAAAGGAGTTTTTAGCTTTATCTATAATGTATGGGGTTTTGTTTTTTATTTAATTGAAAATTGATCTATGCATTATTTGTATCTTGTATAAAATTTAATAAGAAAATGGGAAAATATACAATTTCACAACAGGAAACACAATGCCCAATAAATATAAAAAGATAACATTAGCAATCGTCAGTGAAATGAAAATAAACCATCAATTTCATTAATAATTGATTAATTAAAGAATGATAAAATAAAAAAGTCTGCCAATAGCAAATGTGGCAGGAATGTGGGAAAACAAACATTCTCATGCATTGCTGATGAGTATGATGACCCACTCCCATGTCTTCAACAGCAATTAGTAGGTTGATGACTCCCACATGCTATCTATTAATAGTTCAAACTAAACTTGTGAGCTCTAGTATATAATAATGATTGACATGTATAGTATTTATTATGGACCAGGCACAGTTCTAAGCAATTTGTACACATTCAATCATTTAAATCTCACAACCTGTGAAGTATGTGTATATTTTCATTTCATTTTTTTCAGATGAGGTGGTACAGACAGGCAGGTGCCCAAGGTCCCTCTGACCACCTCAAATTGAAGCTGTCCCAAATTGAACTTAGTGTCTTCCTCTACCATACCTGTTTACTCCATTTTATTAATTGCAGTCAATGATATTATCTTCTGAGGAGGACTTGTTTTTACATGAATGTACTTGCTGGATGACTGTGAACAATATGCTATAATCTGAAATGGAAACTCTACAAAATTTATTGTATGGTAGAGTTCTAGAATCACAGAAAAGTTTTTCACATTATATTTACACAGATTTTGTCCATAATTTTTTACTTTAATATAGAGAGACTTACATGTCAAATATAAGGTTTTTGTTTTAATTAGGCTCTCTAGAGAAACACAAACAATAGGGTATCAAAAAGTTCCAATAGGAACATATGCACACACAGGCATAGGGTGAATGGTAGGGGAAAGACAGAGAGACTTTATAGGAGGAAGGAATTGGCTCATAAAATCATGGAGGCTGAGAAAGCCCAAAATCCAGTTAGCAAGCTGGAGTCCCAGTCCAAGTCTAAGCACCAGAGGAGACAATGGTTTGAATACCAGCCTGAAAGCGGCAGGCTTGAGACTCAGGAAGACCTGATGTTTCAGTCCATGTTTCAAGGCTGGAGAAGACCAACATCCCAGCTCAGTCAGGGAGGAGGAGTTATCTCTAGCTCAGCCCTATTGTTCTTATGCAGACCTTCAGTGGATAGAATGAGGCCTACTCACATTAGGGAGGGCAATCTGCCCTCAGTCTATGGGTTCAGGTTTTAATTGTATCCAGAAACACCCTCCCAGACACACCCAGAATAATGTTTGACCAGAAGTCTGGACACCCTGTGGCCCAGTAAATTGACACATAAAATTAACCATTACAGTTTTTAACATAAATGTCCTTATATGAAATAAAGTGTCAGTGCTAGTTTAAGTTTAACATTAATTAAAACTATCATTCTTAAGTAACTTCTCTGATGGGTCATTAAATCAAAATTCTTTTTGATTTTCATTCTATGTTTACTCATATGTGGACTTTTTCTTGCAGGCTCTGTAGTAACACGAAGATAAACTTCCATCTGAATCTTCTTTTCTTGTATAAAATTCACCTTTACATCAGATGATACCACTTGTCTTGCTAGTACCTTTTAAACAAGTGTTCATGTTCCTAGGATTTTTATAATGGACTAATGATAGCATTATTTATAAGTTTTTCCATTCTTGCCCTCTAGGGTTTTTTTTTCTGTTTTAGAAAGTTCCTCAGATCAGATCTCTGTTGGGTAAAATGATAGGGAATTGACATATTCTCTGATGTGCGTGGCAGAAGGTAAAAACTCTTTTTTAAAAAATGTTATTTCATACAACTCCAGAAAATGTCTTAGATCCACCAAAAAGGAGAACAATCCTATAAACCTGCACAGGTGAGCTTTTGTACTCTTTACTTTGACCTGTGGTTAAGGTTGGTCAAATGAAGCTTCAAGTTATCTGTGTATCTGTGTAAATGAGACATAGTATTTATGTGCTTTTCAAATATTTTCCTACAGTTGGAAGGGATTAATAATTAGGTTATAAAGACTCTTACAGTAAAAAGGTTCTGATTAATTTCTAAAGAATAATGGTTTCTATACATCTAATATAAGGAAACTCTCAGATTCCTAGAGAAGAAAGAAACTAAACTTCTAATACTCCAAATGCAGCAAAAAGCTGCATTTCCTTTTAAGGAAAACAAAACTAAAACTTCTCATAGAAACACTAGTTTAGAGGTATTTTTATGTGAGAATTCAAGTGTGTATAATCAAGATGGATCTGTGACCAAATCAGACTGGCTTGATAATGTTAGTTTAAAAAGAGCTAGACATTTCTTCCTGAATTTTATCAATATGCATTCTATTTTTGGTAAGACATGGTATGTTTTTGACCACCAATTCTGATGTATGTGGTTTTACCCCCATACATCCAAGTAATTCTTGACACCAGTTGGGTGTTCTATAATTTCTCAGTTCTGACACTATCAGAGACAGTGTCAAACCCTAGAGGTTAAGGGATTATTCCTACAAGACTGCCACTCCCCACTTCAGACCACAATTGCAAGTTCAGCTTGTCATCTGTACTTCTGACCCACCAGCTATAGATCAGAGGTTCCAGTGCACCCCTCCCCACCCTTTGGGTTCAATTTATTTGCTAGAGAGACTCACAGGACTCAAAGAAGCATTTTACTTACTAAATCACTATTTTATTATAAAATGACATAATTCAGAAATAGCCAGATGGAAGAAATGAATAGGAAAAGGTATGAGGAAAGTGTGTGGAGTTTCCATGCCCACTTTAGGTACACTACTTTTCCCAAATTTCCACATATTCACCAACCTGGAAACTCTGTGAACCTTATCCTTTTGGGTTCTACACTGGGTTACACTTAAATGGCATTAAATCAGATAGTGTGGATCTACAAAAATTACATATATTTGTAAATATATGCTCTATAGTTGAAGTGCTTAAGTTTACATTTTTTGGGTGACTACTTTTCATCAGATGGAAATAATATTTAGACTGCAAAGTTTTATTTAATTTACGCTATTTGTCTTAATAGCAAAAACATATTCAAATGCGTTTATTGAAGTTTAACATACGCACCAAAAAGCACAGAAATCACAACTCTACTACACAATGATTTATCACAAAGTAAATACACCCTTTTTAAAAAAAAGATTTTATTTATTTACTCTTCTTTAGAGAGAGGGGACAGGAGGGAAAAAGAAAGGAAGAGAAGTATCAGTAGATAGGTTGCCTCTCATACACCCCCAGCTTGGGACCTGGCCAGCAACCCAGACATGTGCTGTGATTGGGAATCAAACTGGGGACCTTTCAGTTTGCAGGCTGACTCTCAATCCACTGAACCACACCAGCCAGGGCTGAGTACACTCTTTTAACTACAACACATTTCAAGAAAATCAAATAAAAAACCCCTAGTAATCCAGAAGCTCAGTTCCTGATAATCCTCTATTACTGCCCATTACATCTTACCAAAGTTAACAATCTAGTTTTTAACAATGTAGGTCAGTATCACCTGTTATATATAAATTTGTGTATTTAGAACCATACAGTAGGAATTATTTTGTGTCTGGCTTTTTCCCCTTAATGAATCTGTGACATTCATCTATTTTGTAAGTGCTCCATCATGGAGAAATTAATTCATTTTTGTGGCTCTGCAGTATTCTTTGTATGAATATACCACATTAATCAATTCTGCTGTTGATGGGCATTTGGTTTATTTCCAGCTTGGGGCTATTAGCAATAATGCAATTATTACCCTCCTTGTTAGTTTCTTCTGGCTCACATGCACAGATATTTTAGTTGACTATGGACCTACAAATAAAATAGCTTGGTCATAATGACTGCACATGTTCAAATTTAAAACATGTCACTAAAAAGTTTTCCAAAGATGTTTGACCAATATGCAATTCAACCACCAGTTTAAGAAAGTTCTTATTACATCTTTTCTTGTGTTGCTGGCCACAGTAGAAACCATGATAGTCATAGTTATTCCTTCTGCACAATACTGGGAATTCCTTAAAAGTAAAATGAGATTAGTTTTTCATTTTATTTTTTATCCTTATTTTATTTTTATTCTTGGTAATATTACAGATGTCCTACAATTTTCCTCCTTTTGGCTCCCTTCTACCCAGCCTTCACCAAATCATTTGCCTGTGTCCATGGGCCTGGCTTACATGCATGTATGTTCTTTGGCTAATTTCTTCCAGTCCCCCCACCCCTTTGAGATTTGTCAAGCTGTTCCATGTATCCATGCCTCTGGCCTTATTTTGCTTGTCAGTTTATTTTGTTCATAAGATTCCACATATGGGTGAGATCATATGGTATTAGTCTTTCTCTGATGGGCTTATTTCACTTAGCATAGTATTTTCCAGGTCCATTCATGCTGTTGCAAAGGATAAGAGTTCTGGCTTTTTTACAGCCACGAAGTAGCACATTGTGTAAAGGTACAGTACCTTTTATGTCCACTCATCTATTGATTGGTATTCAGGCTGTTTACAGATCTTGACTATTGTAAATAATGCTGCTATGAACATAGGGTGTATATATTCTTCCTGATTGGTGTTTCGGGATTCTTAGGACATATTCCCAGAAGTGGGATCGCCTGGCCAAATGGCAGTTCCATTTTTAGTTTTTTGAGGAAATTCCTTACTGTTTTTCACAGTGGCTGCACCAGTCTGCATTCCCACCAATGGTGCATCAGGGTTCCCTTTTCTCCAAATCCTTGCCAGCACTTGTTTGCTGATTTATGATGGTAGCCAATCTGGCAGGTGAGAGGTGATATCTCATTGTGGTATTAATTTTCATCTCTCTGATAATGTGATGAGCATTTTTCATATGTTTATTGGTCATTTATATGTCCTCTTTGGAGAAGTGTTTATTCAGGTCCATTTACCCATTTTTCAAATTTTTTTTTTCTTCCTAGTGTTGAGTTGTATAAGTTCTTTATATATTTTGGAAATTAACCCCAATCAGATGTACATTGGTGAATATGTTCTCCCATACAGTAGGTTCTCTTTCCACTTTTCATGCTTTCTTTTGCTGTGCAGAAGCTTTTTATTTTATGTAGTTCTATTTATTTATTTTTGTTTTCCTTGCCCGAGGAGATTTATCAGCAAAAATATTGCTATGTGAGATGTCTGAAATTTTACTGCTTATGTTTTCTTCTAGGATCTTTATGGTTTCATGACTTACATTTAAGTCTTTAACCCATTAAATGTAAGTTTACATTTACATTTACTAAATGTAAGTTAAAGTTTAACCCATTTTGAATTTATTCTTGTATATGCTATAAGTTGGTGGTCTATTTTCATTGAATTTGCATGTACCAGTCCAATTTTCCCAACACTATTTATTGAAGAGACTGTTTTTACTCCATTGTGTCCTCTTGTCTCCTTTGCCAAATATTAATTGACCACTAAAGTATGGGTTGATTTCTGGGCTCTCTGTTCTCTTTCTTGATCTATTTGTCTGCTTTTGTACCACTACCAGGCTGTTTTGATTACAATGGCTTTGTGATATAGTTTGGTATCTGGTATTGTGATCTCTCCCAACTTTGTTCTTCTTTTCAAGAGTGTTGAGGCTATTTGGGATCTTTAGGGGTTTCATATGAATTTTTGGAATATTTGTTCTAGGTCTATGAAATATGCCACCAGTATTTTAATAGGAATTGTGTTGAACCTGTAGACTGCTTTGGGTAGTATGTTAAATGTTAATTGGTAGAATTAACATTTTAATGATATTAATCTTCCAATCCATGGACATGTATATACTTCCAATTGTGTCTTCTATTTCTTTCTTTAATGACCTATAGTTTTCCAAGTACAGGTCTTTTACCACCTTAGTTAACTTTATTCCTAGGTACATTTTTTTTCATTGTTGCAATGGTAAATGGGATTGTTTTCTTAGTTCCTCTTTCTGAGACTTCATTATTGGTATATAAAAGTGCCACCAATTTCTGGATATTAATTTTGTATTCTGCTATTTTGTTGAATTCATTTATTAAATCTAGTAGTTTTTAGGTGGAATCTTTAGGGTTTCCTATGTACAAAATCATGTCATTTGTGAATGACAGTTTTACATCCTCCTTTCCAATTTGGATGCATTTTATTTCATCTCTTTGATTGCTGTGGCTAGATTTCCAGAACTATGTTGAGTAAGAGTGGCGAAAGCAGACATCCCTGTCTTGTTCCTGATCTTATGGGAATTGCTTTCAGTTTTTGCTCATTGAGTATGGTGTTCGCTGTAAGTTTTTCAAATATGGCCTTTATTTGTATTGAAGCATGATCCCTGTATTCCCACTCTGCTGAGAGTTTTTACATTATAAATGGGTGCTGGTTTTTAGTAAATACCTTTTCTGCATCTATTGATATGATCATGTGATATTTTTCCTTCAGTTTGATTATGTGATGTATTACCTTTATTGATTTGCAAATATTGTATCAACTTTGCATCCCTGCAATAAATCCCTGTTGATCACAGAGTGTGATCCTTTTAATGCATTGCTGGATCTGATTTGCTAATATTTTGTTGAGGATTCAGCATCTATGCTCATCAGGAATATTGGCCTATAATTCTCTTTCTTTGTGGTGTCTTTATCTTGTTTTGGAATTAGGATAATGCTTGTCTCGTGAAATGGCTTGGGAGTCTTCCCTCTTCTTGATTTTTTTTTGAATAGTTTCAGGAAGAGAAGTGTTAGTTCTTCCTTGAATGTTTGGTGAAATTCACCTTTGAAGCCATCTGGTCCAGGACTTTTGTTTGCTGGGAGATTTTTTATTACTGTTCCAATTTCATTAGTGGTTGTCAGTCTATTCAGGTTTTCTGATTCTTCCTGATTGAGTTTTGGAAGATTGTGTTTCTAGGAATTTGTCCATTTCACCCAGAAGGTCTAATTTGTTGGCATATAGTTAGTTGTTCATAGTATTTTCTTATAATCCTTTGTATTTCTGTGATGTTCATTGTTACTTTGCCTCTTTCATTTCTGATTGTATTTATTTGGGTCCTCTATTTCTTGATGAGTCTGGTTAAAGTTTCATCAACTGTTTATCTTTTCAAAGAACCACCTCTTGGTTTCCTTGATCTTTTGTGGGGTTTTTTTTTTTTTTTGGCCTCTATATCATTTATTTCTATTGTGATATTTATTATGGTCTTCCTTCTACTTAACCTGCACTTTCCTTGTTATTTTTCTAAATACTTTTAGGTGTAGGGTTAGATTTTTCTTGCTTCTTGAGGTAGGCCTGTAATGCTATGAACTTCCCTCTCTGGACTGCTTTCACTGTGTCCCGTAGATTTTGGGTTGTTGTGTTTTCATTTTCATCTGTTTCCAGGTAGTTTTTTTATTTCTTCCTTGATCTAATTGGTAACCCATTCATTGTTTAATAACATGCTATTTAGCCTCCATGTGTTTGTATGTTTTTGAGTTTTTTATTGTAGCTGACTTACAGTTTCACGCCATTGTGATCCAAGAAAATGCTTGATATGATTTCAGTCTTCTTGAATTTGTTAAGACTTTTTTTGTGTCATAATATGAGGTCTATCTTTGAAATATTCCATGTGCACTTGAGAAGAATGTATATTCTGCTGCTTTGGGATAAAATGTTCTGTAAACATCAATTAAATCCTTCTGACCTAGCATGTTGTTTATTGTTTAAAGTTGCTGTTTCCTTCTTGCTATTTTTGGTCTGGAGGATCAATACATTAATGTCGGTTGGGTATTAAAGTCCCCTACTATAGCTGTATTGCTGCCAATCTCTCCTTTAAAGTCTACCAACAGTTTTTTTTTCATTTAATTTTATTCAAGTACAGTTGTCTGCATTATTCCCCTACCACTCCCCCCTGACCCCAGCCATCCCCACCTCCCTGCCCTGATTCTACCCCCAACTTGGTTTTGTCCATGTGTCCCTTATAGTTGTTCCTGAAAACCCTTCACTCTTTTCCCCCCATTATTCCCTCTCATCTCCCCTCTGGTTACTGTTCATTTGTTCTTATTTTCAATGTCTCTGGTTATAATTTATTTGCTTGTTTGTTTTGTTGATTAGGTTCCACTTAGAGGTGAGATCATATGGTATTTGTATTTCACTGCCTGGCTTATTTCACTTAGCATAATGCTCTCCAATTCCATCCATGCTGTCACAAAGGGAAGGAGCTCCTTCTTGCTTTCTGTTGTGTAGAATTCCATCGTGTAAATGTACCATAGTTTTTTGACCCATTGAAAAGTCCATAGGCACTTAGATTGCTTCCAGCACTTGGCTATTGTAAATTGTGGTGCTATGAACATTGGGGTGCATAGGTTCTTATAGATTTGTGTTTCAGGGTTCTTAGGATATAATCCTAGCAGTGAAATTGCCAGGTCAAAAGGCAGTTCCATTTTCTGTTTTCTGAGGAAATTCCATACTGTTTTCCACAGTGGCTTCATGAGCCTGCATTCCCACCAACAGTGCACTAGCGTTCCCTTTTCTCCACATCCTCTCCAACACTTGTTGTTTGTTGCTTTGTTTATGATGGCAATTCTCACTGATGTGAAGTGGTATCTCATTCTGGTTTTAGTTGCCACCTCTATGATAGCCAGTGATGCTGAGCATCTTTTCATATGTCTCTGGACCCTTTGTATGTCCTCCTTAGAGAAATGTCTGTTCAAGTCCTTTGCCTATTTTTTAATTTTAATTTTAATTTTTGTCTTCCTAGAGTGGAGTTGTGTGAATTCTTTATATATTTTGGAGATTAAACCTTTGTATGAGTTATCATTGGCAAATATGTTTTCCCATACAGTTGGTTCTCTTTTCATTTTAATGCTATTTTCTTTAGCCATGAAGCTTTTTATTTTGATGAGATCCCATTTGTTTATTCTTTCCTTTATGTCCCTTGTTCTAGGGCACATATTGGTGAAAATATTGCTGTGCAGTGCAGAATATCTTAGATTTTCCTGCCTATGTTTTCTTGTAGTACTTTTATGGTGTCATGACTTATATTTAAGTCTTTTATCCACCTTGAGTTTATTTTTGTGTATGGTGTAAGTTTGTGATCAAGATTCATTTTTTTGTATGTAGCTGTCCAGATTCCCAACACCATTTGTTGAAGAGGCTATTTTTACTCCATTTTATGCTTCCACCCCCTTTGTCAAATATTAACTGACGATACTTAGGTTTATTTCTGGGCTCTCTGTTCTGTTCCATGGGTCTGTGTGTCTGTTCTTATGCCAGTACCAGACTGTTTTGATAACTGTGGCCTTGTAATATAGTTTGATATCAGGTATTGTGATACCTCCTACTTTTTCTCTCTCAAAATTGCAGCAGGTATTCAGGGTTGTTTATGCTTCCTATAAATTTTTGAAATGTTTGTTCTATATCTATGAAATATGCCATTGGTACTTTAATAGGTATAGCATTGAATCTATAAATTGCTTTGGGTAGCATGGACATTTTCATGATGTTAGTTCTTCCAATGTGGTGCTCCAATATTGGGTACATATATGTTTACCAGGGTTATATTCTCTTGTTGGATCAATCCTTTTAGAATTATGTAGTGACTTTACTTGTCTCTTGCCATGGCCTTTGTTTTGGTGTCTGTTTTGTCAGATATAAGTATTGCTACTTTTTTTCATTTGCAAGGATTTTTTTTCCATTCCTCCATTTTCAGCCTGTGTTAATCTTTTGTGTGAGAAGAGTCTCTTGTAGATAGCATACATACGGGTAATTTCTTAAAATTCTTATTTCTTATTTTAGAGAAAGGGAAAGGGAGTGAGAGAAACATTGATGTGAGAAGGGAACATTGATTGGTTGCCTTCTCTAGGCACCCTGACCAGTGACCAAACTGCAACCCAGTGTGCTGACTGAAATCAAACTGGCAACCTTTTGGTTTGTGGGATGATGCCCAACCAAGCTACACTGCCTGGGGCATGGGGCATGTTTTCTTATCCATTCTGCTGTCCTATGTCTTTTGATTGGAACACTTCTACATTTACATTTAAGGTTATTATTGATAGGCATTTATTTATTGCCATTATTATTCTTTAAGCCCATGCTCCTCTCTATTTCTTCTTTTTTTAAATATATTTTATTGATTATGCTATTACAGTTGTCCTATTATCCCCCCTTCATTCCCCTCCACCCTGAACACCCTCTCCCACCCACATTCCCCCCCTTTACTTCAGTCCATGTGTCATAAGTTCTTTGCTTCTACATTTCCCATACTATTCTTGCCCTCCCCCTGTCTATTTTCTATCTACCTTCATTG
>CM052545.1:55729938-55749289 GCA_028533065.1 Trachops cirrhosus | reverse complement strand
GCTCTCCCAGCACCATTTGTTGAAGAGGCTATTTTTACTCCATTTTATGCTTCTGTCCCCTTTGTCAAATATCAATTGACCATAGATACTTAGGTTTATTTCTGGGCTCTCTGTTCTGTTCCATGGGTCTGTGTGTCTCTTCTTATGCCAGTACCAGGCTGTTTTGATTACAGTGGCCTTGTAATACAGTTTGATATCAAGTATTGTGATCCCTCCTACTTTTTTATTCCTTCTCAAAATTGCTGGGCTATTTGGGGTTGTTTATAGTTCCACATAAATTCTTGAAGTGTTTGTTCTTTATCTGTGAAATATTCCATTGGTACTTTAATAGGTATAGCACTGAATCTATAAATTGCTTTAGGTAGTATGGACATTTTGATGCTGTTAATTCCTCCAATCCATGAACATGGTATATGCTTTCATTTGTTTGTGTCTTTCTTAATGTCTTCTTCAGTGTTGCCTAGTTTTCTGAGTACAGGTCTTGTACCTCTTTGGTTAGATTTATTCCTAGGTATTTTATTTTTCTTGTTGCTATACCAAATGGAATTTTTTTTCCTGATTTCTGTTTCTGATATTTCATTGTTGGTACAAAAATGCCTTCAGTTTCTGAATATTGACTTTGTATCCCACTGTTTTGCCAAATTCCTTTATTAAATTGAGCAGTTTTTTGATGGAGGCTATAGGATTTCCTATGTACACTACCATGTCATCTGCAAACAATGACAGGTTTGCTTTCTCCTTTCCAATTTGGATGCCTTTTATTTCTTTTTCTTGTCTGATTGCTGTGGCTAGGACTTCCAGTACTATGTTGAATAAAAGTGGTGAAAGTGGACAACCTTGTCTTGTTCCTGGTCTTAGTGGGAAAGCTTTTAGTTTTTGCCCACTGAGTATTATGTTGGCTGTAGGTCTTTCACATATGGCCTTTATTAGTTTGAGGAACGCTCCCTCTATTCCCACTTTGCTGAGTGTTTTAACCATAAATGTGTGCTATACCTTATCAAATGAGTTTTCTGCATCTATTGATACGATCGTGTGATTTTTGTCTTTCCTTTTGTTTATGTGATGTATTATGTTTATTGATTTGTAAATATTGTACCATGCTTGCATCCCTGGGATAAATCCCACTTGGGCATGATGTATGATCTTTTTAATGTATTGCTGGATGTGGTTTGCCAATATTTTGTTGAGAATTTTAGCATGTATGTTCATCAGTGATATTGGCCTGTAATTTTCTTTCTTTGTTGTGTTTTTATGTGGTTTTGGGATTAGGATGATACTGGCTTCATAAAAAGAGTTTGGGAGTCTTCTGTCTTCTTGGATTTTTTGCAATAGTATGTGAAGGATAGGGGATAGCTCTTCCTTAAATGTTTTGTATAATTCTCCTGTGAAACCATCTAGTCCAGAGCTTTTGTATGTCAGGAGTTTTTTTATTGCTGCTTCAATATCATCGGCTGTTATTGGTCTGTTCAGGCTTTCTGCTTCTTCTTCATTGAGTTTTGGAAGGTTATATTTTTCTAGAAATTTGTCCATTTCATCTAGGTTTTCAAATTTCTTGGCATATAGTTCTTCATAGTAATTTCTTACAATCCTTTGTATTTCTGTGGTATCAGTTGTAATCTCTCCTCTTTCATTTCTGATTGTGTTTATTTGGGTCCTCTCTCTTTTTTTCTTGATGAGTCTGCTTAAAGGCTTGTCAATTTTGTTTATCTATTCAAAGAACCAGCTCCTGGATTTATTGATCCTTACAATTGTTCTTTTAGTCTCTATGTCATCTAATTCTGCTTGGTTATTGCCTTCCTTCTATTTGCTCTGGGCTGTCTTTGTTGTTTTTCCTCCAGTTCTTGTAGAGGTAAGGTTAGGTTGTTTATATGAAATGTTTCTATCTTTTTTAGGTAGGCCTGTATCACTACAAACCTCCATCTCAGGACTGCATTTGCTGTGTCCCACAAGTTTTGGACTGTTCATTTTTATTTGTTTCCAGAAACTTTTTGATTTCTTCCTTGATCCCATTTTTAACCCATTCATTGTTTAATAGCATGCTGTTCAATCTCCATGAATTTGAATGTTTTGAGCTTTGTCCTTAAGGTTGGTTTCTAGTGCAGGGCTTTGTGGTAGGAGAAAATGCTTGATATGATTTCAATTTTCTTGAATTTGTTGAGACTTGTTTTGTATCCTGTCATGTAGTCTATTTTTGAAAATGTTCCGTGTGCATTGGAAAAGAATGTGTAGTTTGCTTCTTTGGGATGAAAGTTTCTATATATATCAGTTAAGTCCATTTTATCTAGGACATTGTTCAATGCTGCAATATCTTTGTTGATATTTTGTTTGGAAGATCTGTCCATTTTTGACAGTGGGGTGTTAAAATCCCCTACTATAATAATGTTGCTGTCAGTATCTTTCTTAAAGTCCTCCAAGATTTTCTGTATGTAATTAGGTGCTCCTATGTTGGGTGCATGTATGTTTATAATGTCTATGCTTTCTCGATGGATTCTTCCCTTGAGTATTATGAAGTGTCCTTCTTGGTCTCTTTTTATGGCCCTTGTTTTGAAGTCTATTTTGTCTGATATGAGTATTGCTACCCTGGATTTTCTTTTCTGTCCATTGGCATGGAATTTTTTTCCCAACCTTTCACTTTCAGCCTGTGTAGGTCTTTTGTTCTGAGATGGGTAGGCAGCATATGTGCGAGTCATGTTTTCTTATCCATTCAGCTACTCTATGTCTTTTGATTGGAGCATTTAATCCATTAACATTTAAGGTTATTATTGATGGGTATTTATTCATTTTTCCCTTTTGTACCTGTGTTCCTCTCTCTTTCACTCTTTTCCTTTCTCTTCTTATAGTAGTCCTGTTAGTAAATCTTGTAGTGCTGGTTTGGTGGAGATGTATTCTTTCAGACTTCTTTTGTCTGGAAAACTCCTTATTTTGCCTTCCATTTTAATTGAGAGCCTCACTGGGTAGAATAATCTTGGTTGCAGGCCCTTGTTTTTCATTACTTGGAATGTCTCTTGCCATTCTCTCTTGGATTGGAGTATTTCTTTTGAGAAGTCAGATGCTAGTCTTATCAGAGCCCCTTGTATGTTACTTCTTGTTTCTCCCTTGCTGCTTTTAATATTCTCTTTGTCTTTAACACTTGGCATTTTAATTATGATATAGAAATGGCCTCTTTGGGTTCATCTTGATTAGGACTCTCTGTGCCTCCTGAACTTGCATGGTTTTTTCCCTCTCCAGGTTTAATAAGTTTTCTGTCATTATTTTTTCAAACAGGGTTTCTATCCCTTGTTCCTTTTCTTCTCCTTCTGCTATTCCTATGATTTGAATGTTGTTGTGTTTGATGTTATCTTGGAGTTCCATTAAGCTATCTTCATATTTTTTAGCCTTTTTTTGTGCAGCTGCTGTACCTGGGTGTTTCTTTCCACCCTGTCTTCCAGTTCACTAATTCAGTCCTCTGCTTCATCTGATTGTAATTCCTTCTAATGTGTTTTTTATTTCCAAAGTTTTATTTTTCATTCCTTCCTGGTTTCTGTTTATAATTTCTATTTCCTTTTTCATATTGTTGTAGTTCTCAGTTCCTTGTGGTTGTCTGTGAATTCCTTGAGCATTCTTAGAACCATTATTTTGAATTCTATATCTGATAGTTTGCTTACCTCCATTTCACTTAGCTCTTTTAGTGAGGAGTCTTCCATTCTTTTTGACTGCAGGGTTTTTTTTTTGTCTGCCCATTTTAGGTGACTCTTTTTGTTTGTTTCTGTGCTTCCTGATGTTCCACTTTGCTATCTTTGTAGGGTGAACTTCTATGGTAGGAATTCTATGGGACTCTGTGGTGTGGTGTCTTTGGTCTCCTTGTCTGGATGCTCTAGGTTTTCCCTTTCTCCTGTTTGTCTGGGCTCTCTTATTGTACTTGGGTTTTTACCTTTTGGTGGTTCCTTTGTTCGTGGGTTCTCTCCCCCAGCAGGTATACTGATGTTCATAGCTCCCACCTAATCTTGTATGTGATCAGTGGTAGCAGGTAGGCAAAATGGATTAAGACAGCTGGAGAATGTTCTATGGGATTTAAAGTACCAAACAAATAGAGAAGAGATAGGAGATCCTTTGGATAAGTATAATGTTATACTTATATAACATTATATAATTATATATAATGTCATACTTTATAACATTATATATAATGTTATAAGTATATATAAGGATAAGGATACTTTGGATACTTATATAACATTATCCGTGATAGTTCTCCAAATTAGCCACTTTTTATAAAAGGTGAAAGAGAGATAAGATTCTTGTTAGTGGGGAGCAAGATTGTGAGCTGAATCCAGAAAACAGAGCACTTGTGCAAGGTTAGATGATGAGATATAGTGAGAGCAAAGGATAGAAAGCAGGCATAGTGTGAGAGAGAATAGAGTTAACCACAATAATAATGCTCAGGAATATAGTGAAGTGGGCTAAGATCAGGGAGGGATGCTGTATAGTATTTACAATTGTATGGAACAACAATTATTTACAATAGTAGTGGAACAACAATAATATGACAAGAAATATATGATTTGGATAACAAGAATAGAAACTACACTATCAAGAGTAGAGTGTTATTGGAACACAAGTGAAGTGAAAGAAGGAAAATTAAAATACAATATGAAAGAGAAAATAAGGAAAAACAATCAAACAATGCAATTAAACAAAGAAATAAAATGAAGAAAACTAAACAGAAAGAAGATAAATTAAAAAATAGTAATAAAATAAAAGAAATAAAAATAAGAAAAAATTATAATATAAATAAACAATAAAATGCCAGTTCTATGGGATAACAAAGAGAAATTTGTCTGAGTTTTTCAGTTGTTTGGGTTAGCCTTGTGCTTCCTCTTTGGATCTGTCTCTGGACCTTTCAGAGCTCCAGGTCTTATTGTCTCACTTGGGGGAAGGGGAAAAAAAAAGAGGAAAGAAAAAAAAAGCCTTCTACTGACTTTAAAACCAGTGAGTTCTGCTGGTCTTCCTGGATGCCACTGGAAGAAAGGGGCTGGGCTTCACTTTTCTCCCTTCCTATGGTTTTGTGAGGATGGGAGCCAGGTTTGGGCTACAATATTCACAGTTGCCCAGCCTCCAGCCCAGGTCCTCTGTGAGCTGCCAGGCCCCCACTGTCCATCTGCGCCAGGCCAGCACCTTTAATCCACCAATTGTACCAAGGTCTGTGCATTGCACCTCCTCCTTGCTCTTTGCGAGCCCACCATGGCTGGAGCCCACCACCAGGTAAGTGGCACCAGTCAGCTGCTGGGCAAGCAGCTTGAATCAGCCTCCAGTCAAGTGGCTTGAATTAGCTGCCGTGCAGAGCAGTGCGAGCTAGCCACTGTGCAAGAGTTCCTTAAAAGGTGGCTAAGAGCCTTTCTTTCTTTCTTTCTTTCTTTTTTTTTTTTTGAGTAAAAGCTTCTTGTTTAAGCCCACCATTCTTAACAAGCGTCCAGCTTTTCACACAGTCAACTTTCTAACCAGACCAGAGACTATCCAGGTCAGAGCCCAACATGGTTCAACTCTTCTCCCTTCTCCAGATGTCACCCAGCTTCCCAGTTTCTCTAGTAATGACCTAGCCAGCTTCCACAGTCCCAGCGGGTGTATACCACCTATATGTGTCTCCCACTTCTTTACTCCCCACAGTGACTCAAGCATCCAGGTCCCTCGTGGTGCCAGGCTGCCCTCCTTGCTTTGGTAGGGGGTGGAGCTGGTGATCTAACTTTCCAAGTATCCTGAGGCAGGCAGGCACCTTGGTCCCTGCGCAGATCCTAGGGACCTCAGCATCCCAATACAATGTCTTTACTGTCTGTTTTTCAATGTCCTCTACAATTTTTGGCCTCCAAATTTCATATAAACTAGGATTCCCTTGGCTGTTCACTCTGTTCCTCAGATCAGCCAGGTGTTCCAGCTGGACACAGGGAGAACTGGGGTCTGCTCCCACCTACCTCACCACCATCTTCCCCAGTCAATCTTAGTTATTAAAACCATGATTTGAAACCAGTCTTGTTGATTTCATGCAAAATAAATTTTATATCCTTACTCATTAAGAATGCCAAATTCTGAAGGGCTCAGGTAGGGAGAAAAAATACAAAGCAAAAAGGAAAATCCTTGTCCTTCCAATATCCACCAAAATTGTATTTCCATGCCTTAAATCTTTCATTACTATATGACTTGGTGTGAAGTTTTAACTCTCCCTGGGAAATGTCAATTTCTTTTAAAAACAGAAACAAAATAATATCCAAAGCAAAAAACAGAATTCCAAAAGTAAAAAATAAAAAATAAGAGGGGACAAAAACGAGCCTTAGAATCTTGTCTGCCAAGACACTAGCCTTAGAACCTGTCCCACCAACTGATCACAGAGATGATCTTTCTCAGGTCCCAAATAGCACAAAGCCCCAATGACACAGACATTCTCTCACCCCAGCTGGCTCCAGCTGGCACCAGACAACCTTTCCTAGGTCTCAAATGGCATGAAGTCCCAAATGGCAGAGATACAGGATTCCCAGTGTAAACAAAATGTTAGGTCCCCAAGTCCCCAAATGATAAGAAGGTAAGAAACAAAACAAAACCTAAAGCAAAGAATAACTTAACCCAATAACTGAGGTTTCTTTCCTTTCAAAAAAATACTCCACACCCTTCTGTGGCCTCTGCAACCTTCATAGACCTTCTTACTCACTTCGGGATAATCATAACTCACGTTCTTTTTTAAAAATGGACTTTTTTTGTCTTTTATTTTTTATTTTTAATTATATTTTATTGATTACTGTAATACAGCTGTCCCGATTTTTCCCCTTTGCCCCCTCCACCTAGCACACCCTACTCCCTCAATCCCCCCACCATTGTTTAAGTCCATGGGTCATTCCGCATAAGTTCTTTGGCTACTCCATTTCCTATGCTGTACTTTACATCCCCATGACTATTCTGTAACTACCTATTTGTACTTCTTAATCCCTTCACCCCTTCAACCATCCTCCCCTTCTCCACTCCCATCTGGCAACCTTCTGGTAACTAACTTCTTTTCTCTTGCTGATTTCAAGAGTCTCTCTTTATCTTTAACCTTTGGCACTTTAATTATGATGTGTCTTGGAATGGGCCTCTTTGCATCCATCATAATTGGAACTCTATGCTTCCTGGACTTGTATGTCTATTTCTTTCACCAAATTAGGGGAGTTTTCTTTCTCTATTTTTTCAGATAAATTTCTAATTTCTTGCTCTTTCTCTTCTCCTTCGGGTACCCCTGTGAGGCAAATGTTGGACCTCTTGAAGTTGTCCCAGAGGCTGTTTATGCTATTATCATTTTTTCTGGATTCTTTTTTCTTCTTATTGTTCTGTGTGGTTGTTTTTTGCTTTATGTTCTAAATCATTGATTTGATTCTTGGCTTCATCCATACTGTTGTTTCCCTGTAAATTGTTCTTTACTTTTTAAGTGTTTATTGATTATACTATTACAGTTTTCCCAATTTTTCCCCTTTATCACCCCTCCACCCTGCCCCCCCAACCCTCCAGCATTCCCCTCCCGCCTTTGTTCATGTCCATGGGTTGTACATATAAGTTCTTTGAGTTCTCTGTTTCCTATACCATTTTTTATCTCACCCCACCTATTTTATGCCTACTAATTATGCTTCTTCTTCCCTGTACCTTTTCCCCTCTATTCCTCCCTTCCCCCTCCCCACTGAACTCCCTCTGTATGATGTCCATTTCTCTGGTTCTGTTCCTGTTCTTGTTGTTTGCTTAGTTTTTGTTTTCATTGTTTTTCTTTTCCTTTAGGTTCATTTGTTGAAAACTGTGAGTTTGTTGTCATTTTATTGTTCATATTTTTTATCTTTTTCTTAGATAAGTCCCTTTAACATTCCATATAATAAGGGCTTGGTGATAATGAACTCCTTTGCAACCATTCTAGAGGATCTCCAGTTGGTTTGGAGAAAGGAGGTGGCAACTTAAGTTAGGATACTACATTAGTTATCTTTTTCTACATAACTATCACTATATACTTAGTGGCAAAAAACCCCACACATTTATTATCTCACAGTATCTGTGAGCAAAGGTCTGAGCACAGCTTAACTGGGCCCACTGAAGCTGGCTATCAAGTCAGCCAGGATTGGGTTCTCATGTGAAGGCTCTAGCAGGAATGATCCACTTCTAAGCCCCTGTGGGTTGTTGACAGGGTTTAGGCTTTTGCTGGCTGTTTGCTGAAGGTCACCCACAGCTCCTTGCTATGTGGGCCTCCCAAACCTCACCACTTCCTTCATCAAAGCCAGCAAGAAGTCTCCTAGCAAAACAAGCATTAGAATGTCACCTTTGCTGTGTTCTATTGTTAAAAGTGAGTGCCAGATGCACATTGGCTGGGTAGCTCAGTTAGAGCACCATGCTGGGTAGAAAAAAAATCCATGTCTGTCTGTTTCTCTCAAGTGCTCTCCCCCACCCCCTCCAAAATCAATTTAAAAAATTTTTTAAAATAATGAGTCAAAGATCCTACCCACACTCAAGGGGATGGGGGCGCAGGGTGAAATTAAACAAGGGTGTGAATACCAGGAGGCTTACAGAATGGGAGCTGGATAAGGGGTGGCATCTCATGAGAACTAAAAATCATCTTTACCCAAATTTTTTGAAAGCCATTAGAGGGTTTTAGGCAGTAAAGCAACATTATATTCTTTTTGTATAATGACCACTGGCCAGAAAGTGTGGAGAATAGATTGGTGGGAAAGAAACTTGAGTCAGAGAAATCAGTTAGTGAAATGATGGTGGCCAGAACTAAGATAATGCCAATATGGGAATAGAGGAAGATGGACAAATCAGAGAGTTATTTAAGAAATAATAAATAGGACTTAGTGATAAATAGACAGTGAGACAGAAAAGATTGAGGGTATTCTCCTTCTTGCTTTTAAAATGGGTTTGTGAAGAGGAGAGGCAGTTGAAACACTATAAGTTTGAGGGGGGTAGGTTTGTCCACTAACAGGATGAGAGACTGACTATGCTCCTTTGAGAGAACCACCTCTTTTGTTTAATTTAAATTAATGGTTATGCCTGCTTAAAAGAATCTCTTGCTCAAATTTATTGAAACTGGTTGAATCTTTCCAACTGACTTATTTCATAAGTGAATTTTCAGTATTACAGTAGTCCATGGATGGATGCATTAACACTGATTTGCACATACAACCCCGCTGTTCCTAAAAACACACCTTTCACCTCACTTGAAGGCAGAGGAGTTCGGGGAAAGAAAAAATATGGAAAAGCCACAGGCTCCTCTAATATATCTTACATTTAGATTAATTTAGGTTGAACTCTTCAGCAGCTCTGAGCACTGGGCTGTGGTACCCACATGCAGAAAAGCGCGACTACTCGCACCTCTCCGCTCGGTCCCAGATATAAGTGCTCTCTCAGGTGTTGAGGATCTCACAGGGGCGGGTGGGGGGAAGGGGGGGAAAAATGAGGCACATACTCTCGCGAGAAGGAAAGGGAGAGCTGCTCGTTCCCATCCCCACCCCCCGCCTCCCCCGCCTCCCCCGCCTCCCCCGCCTCCCCCGCCCTGGAGCTACGTGTACTCCCACCTGCCCCGAAACGGTTTGGCAATTCCCAGAGACTTCTGGGAATCGTAGTTCTGGGGCTTCGGGAGGCTTTCCAGACTTGCCCCCTCCTTCTTACGCATGCGCGACTCCAAGCTGGCCAGAGAAGTTCGTAGCCTTTGTCAACCCTGGATGGGAGGTGAGTTCGTCGTTCTGAGGCCGCTTTTCTCCGATTGGCTTCGTTGGTGGCCCCGGGGCTTCGATGTGTGCCGAGTGGAGGCTGGAGTGCGTGTTGGTGAAAGGGGCCTCGAGGGCAGATCTCGAGCCCCATTCCTCTTACGCTCGGGCCTGAATCCCTCCGGCGGGTGCCGCCTCCCGGGGACTCGGGTGCGAGCGCGGTGCCAGCGGAGCACAATGGGCGGGGCGCGGGGCAATCTCGGGCCTTGCAAAGAGCCCCGAACCCGGCGGGATTTTTCTATGGGCCTTGTACCTTCGCGGCTGCCCCAGCACCATCTCTCCCAGCAGCTCGGTCCCCTCAGGTACAGCTCCAAGCGGCAGAAACAGGCATCTGAGGATCCAGTCTCAAGGATGCTGTCCCCGGGCTTCCAGGTGCCACCCTCATAGGACCGAGGAAGAAAGCAGACCCGACCTGATCCAAGCCTTTCCGCAGAGCCCCCAGAGGGAAGGCGGGAAGGAGGACTGGGAGACCCCTGTCCAGACAGGTCGAAACTGAGGGGGCAGGGAGATCAAAATCTTCAGAACCAGGCGGATTGATCATGGAGAGAGATTTGGCCGAAATGCCGGAGAAGAGAGGTGAGAGTTGCTGAAGTGTTGACTCGTGTTGTGGCGGGGTGAAATTCTTCCTGAAGAGAAATCACTGTTGCCTCAGGGAAGTGGCTCTTGGCAGACAGCCCTGCCAGTCTCCTCTGTCTGGGACGTCGATGGGCTCCTTGCGTGAGAAGGGAGGGCTTGGTATGGGAGCATGCCCCTTTCCACTGCAGCTGGTTGCACAGTGATCCTTCAAAACCACCCCAAAATGGGAGCGAAATGTTAGCTTCTAAGGCATGAGCAAAACCTCAATTACTGTTCCTCATACGATCTTTTTGTCAAACTATCAGTGAGGCTGAGAATTTAGCTTCTTGAACGGCAAAAAAAAAAAAAAAAAATTCCCACATCTGTTATTTCAGTTGGCGCAATAATCTTATGATTTCAGTAATGCAAGTATTTTTGTTTTGCGTAGTGGAAAACAGGCATAGAAGTCAGTAACTGACTAGCCCAGTCTTTCTTGAAGTTTGGTCTGCGACCTCATGTCAGAATTACCCCTGGGTGCTTATTAGATTTCTGGATTGCATCTCAGACTTAATTAATAATATTTAGAAGTGGGATCCAGTAATCTACGTTTAAATAAGCTTGCAGGGTGTTTTTTGAGAAGTGAGCCTATTTTTCTTATATTAATTTAATGTAGATTAAGCTTGGAAATAAATTGACTTACTCTAATTTCTAGATTAGAGTACTGCCTACAAGTAGGTGTTATGATTATAGCAACAATGAATTTAAGCCCCGGAGTAGCAACATTCCTGGACATTCTGGGGGAACCATTTGGGCTCCCTTCATGTTGCAGTGTTTGTAGGGAGCATCATCAGTATGATGAAGTGATTTTTACTTGTAAATCTGAATCACAAGGTAGATTTAGATCTGATAATAACTGCTTTCTTGCCCTTAGCTCTGTCTTCCCAGGATTCTTCTTTTTCCCAAGAGAAGAGCACAGAAAAAGGAGAAGTGGCAGCTCTGTGCCTCACAGCCAGATCCCAGGTGAGTGGAGGCTACTGATTGTTGAAATTCCACCTTATTTCTCAGAGCACAAACACACTCCCTTCTCTCTGATGTGGAATTTCTGTGTCCACCAGAGCCCATCTGGAGAGCTGAGGTCTAATTCTAAGACTACTCAGGTGGCTAATGGGCTCACTAGAAAATGTTTTCTACTGACCTATAGTGTCTTCTTCATCTAGTATAACAGGCATGTAAGGAGCATTACCCTTCTTTAGACTATTATGCTGATTTCTGAGCTTGGTGACTTAGGAAACTATTTTAAAAGAAAATGGGACATATCTTAAAACTTATGTTTCTCTAGGGGAAACAACATACACATGACTGTTAAGTAAGAATTTGAGAAAACACCTTTCGTGCTGAAGTGAATTATGAAAATAATAAATACTCAAAAGTTCAAAGGATTGCTTAAAAAGGAAAGCCTATGGAAGGCTTAATTTAAAGAGTTAAAATCCAGCTCTTCAAGATGTTGAATGCTGATGTTTAGAATTGAAGCAACTTACTTTCCAATCTGTCCTACAAGAACAAATATTAAGAATTTTTAAATAAGTTCTGGTTGTACTATATGGGTGATTAATATATTATTCATTTAACTATTTGTACGTTTGAAATTTTTATTAAAAGAAGTTGGGTAAGAGAAAAGGATTCTTCATGATATGTGTGGCATGCTACAACCCGAAGATTCCTGAATTAGTCTTTTTCTTTGCTACTGTGATACCAAATGTAAAAAATACACACTGAACATCGGTACCATTTGTAAAAGTGACTTCTCAGGATCCTTATATATTTGCTTGTCTTCATGTTTCTCAGCTGCATTATGTTAGTATTGAAGACTTTATTAGTCAAGAAGCTTAAGTTGCAGCTGATAAAAGCTCAATTCAAACTGATGTAAGTAAAAAAAGGTATTTATTGACTAACATAACTGAAAAATCCAGGTCTGACTAGAAATAGTTCTCAGTAGTAACATTAGAACCTATTTCCCCCCTTTTCTTTTCTCTCTATGGCTTTTCCTCTTAAGCACGTTTTTCTCCTAGCACTGGCCCTTATCAAATCTAGGCTTCCATCTTCTCACGTTGAAGATCAGAGACAAAAGGCAGCTTCCCTCCCAGTCATTCCAGCAAAAGTCTGGGGATTAACTCTTTAATGGGTATTAGGCCATTCTTGGGCTGGTTATTGTCCAGATCTAAGTATATTTCTCTAACTGGGCAGACCTATAGAATATACCTGCACACACACACACATAGAAACACACATACCACCCATGAGTCAGAGATGGAATTAATACTGTCTGAACTACACTGGCCAGGCATGGCAGCAGAATACAAATGCCAGAGAACACTTTGATACTGGATTCAAGACTGTTAGAGCCTCAGGGTAAATTAAAACCTTTTATGGAAATTTTTAAAAATTTTCTTTGCCTTTTTTGCATTGCATTCGATTTGGTGTGATGCTAATATTACAAATACCTTATTAGATTTGCCTGGACTATTTTTGTTGACTTTTTTAAAATATTAAGGTTTTAATTTTTGGTTATTATAACCAAGTGAACAGCGCAGACATAGATAAATATGAAAGTAATATTACTTCCCTCCCCAAATTCAGTCCTCTGCCTCTCCCTGAGAATAACAGTTTGATGTATATTCTTCCATATGCTTTTGTTGAACTCACACTACTGTATTCAGACATGTGATATTTCCTTTAATTTCTCCCACACCCTGTCCCCAGTTTTGGGGTGTTTTTAAGGGTGTCTTTGTGTAAATAGGATTTGGCTTTTTTTTTTTTCAGTTTTTAAAGGGAAACTAACTCATTTACAAGGAATCTGATTCCTTGTATGTTTCAAATTCTTTTTGCCATGTGATTTTTATAATTCTGTTTACTATGCTTTCTTGCTTTGTATTTTTTCTGCCTTTTGTGCAATGGTTTGCATTTTTGTTCTGATTTTTTTCTTCTAGTGGTCAAATTTCTGTTGAGTGTCAGTTTAGCTGTAGATATGCAGATTGTAAGATCACAGTCATTTTTCCTCAAAATTTCTTGCCCACTTAGTGGCAACTTAGTAATTTACATTTTATTTTCCACAGATGATTCTTGTATGTTTTTAAGTCTCAAATTATTTCCTTTTTTAGAAACTGTTTTTGAAATAATATAAGATTTATAGGAATGTTATAAATGTTAAAAAGATTTCTTATATACTCTCCATTCATATTCTCTAAAAGTTAACATTTTACTTTGCTTTATTCTTATTTTCCAAAATCAGGAAATTAGCATTGATATAGTCCTATTTTTCTTGTCCCTCCCTCAATTTCTGATTTTATCCTGTAATTCTTTCTTTTCTCCATAGTTGTTTGTTCTTTCTCTAACTTGACTTATATGCTTTGTTCATTTATTTACATTATTTTTTAATGAAATGGAAGTGTTTAAAGCTATATGATATTACCTCTGAGTACAGTTTTAGCAATTTGTCATTGGTTTTGCATTTTATTTTATTAGTTTGATATTCTGATGTGTTTTAAATAATCATTTATTGCTTTGTTCTGATTATATTTTGGGATTTATTTAAATTTACTTTGTTACTTTTGCAAATGTTCCATGAATGTTTAAATAGGTGTTTTCTATCCAGTTATAACATTTCATATATATTCATTTCAACAACCTTAGAATATTATTCCCATTCTCCATGGTTTTAGTTAAAAAGGCATGTAGTATTTATATGTGTCTGCCTCCTTACAGTTTTGTATTTTTTTTGTCTTATGTAAACTTGATTCTATGATATTTACACGTAAACATGTGTGAGTTTTACCTGTCCCCTTAATCAGTTTGTTGTCATCATTTTTCAGTTAATGTTTTAGCCTTGAATTCCTTCCATGCATAATTGGATGTGGTGCTCAGTGTCAATCTTTTCATTCCATGACTTCTCCATTCACAGGGCTTATACTGCAATCCATCTTCTGATTAGCTAGATTGATTCCAGAAGTTTCTGGTGAGGACTCACAAGGAAAGTTACACAGACATGTCTTTTTTCCTCCTCTGCCTGTATTTTGTTTACTTCACCAAACTACTTTGTTGAGTCATTGGTTCATGTTGTAACTCTTTATTCCCCAGAAATAATATATTGTCTCAGTGGAGAAACCATAGTTGTATTTCTTTTGGTTCTCATATTGAACCTAGCACAGCATGCCTGGCACATAACTGATAGCCAGTGACTTTATAGAGAATATTTAGAATCTGAATACTGTTAGAACACTTGTCATTTTCCCTTTTGAATATATTCAATTCCTCTGCTCCAGGGCCACCAGCAACGGGGAAGGGAGGGGGCATGAAAGGGATGCTGAGTGAAAGATGGTGAGTGAAAGTATGTTTTGTGTCTTAGGCATCCGTGACATTCAAGGATGTGGCCATGGACTTCACTCCAGAGGAGTGGGGGAAGCTGGATCCTGCACAAAGGGATATGATGCTGGAGAACTATAGGAACCTGGTCTCACTGTGTAAGGATGGGTTCTTTCTGTGACTCTGCAGTCTGCTAATGGGACGTATTACTTTACTGGAAGTAAAATAACTTAACAGAGTCTTTACTTTTCTGTTCAAGAGTCATAAAGTATTAATCTCTTTGGTCCCAGAGAAAATCTATTGCTGTTCTAGGTTCTTGGTGAACTATCTATGCTTGTTTTGTATTAGGATTCTTTGGATTCAAGTGACAGAAACCTAATTCACATTAGCTCAAAGAGGGAAAAATCTTTTTTTCATTGAGTTTTTTTTAAATCTTTATTATAAGTTAAATAAATTTACCTTTTTTTAAAGAAAGATAAGCTTTTTCCGTACTAGCTTCTGGAATTGAGTAACAGTTGAAGGCCTTCATCCTGCCTGATTGTTTTTCATATGGTTCTGTTTCAGTTTTCCCCTTACTTCTAAGGTACAGTGCTTAGCCTTAGGAAGGGGAAATTACTTTTAAGGTATTTCTCTTCTTAGAAATTCTGTTCAGCCTTACGGGTTTTCAACTAAAAGCCCACATTAACAGTTTATATTGATATGGAATAAAGTACAACCTTGGT
This sequence comes from Trachops cirrhosus, assembly GCA_028533065.1. Lineage (NCBI taxonomy): Eukaryota > Metazoa > Chordata > Mammalia > Chiroptera > Phyllostomidae > Trachops > Trachops cirrhosus. Next base: position 55,733,913 of record CM052545.1, on the reverse strand, counting down.
TTCTAGAAATCTAGTTGCTAAATTCTCTCTACAGCATTTTATCCCCCTAACTGTTGTGTTCTACTGGCTAACTTAAAGTTGTGATTTTCATATGTATAGCTCAGGACTCAAAAAAATTAAATGGTATTTGCATAAAGATTGTAGTGGTCTTTCTCTATAGGTACTCCCTGTATTGGCTGTGTTTCTTAAATCATAGTCATTTGATAGAACTAAATTGCAGTCTCCCTGCAGCAGTAAGACTGTTGCTTTTTACTTGTACGATACGGCCCACACCATGATTTGGAAATATCAAGGTGAATGTGAATAATATATATGTTTGCTTCTGTCAAGTACTGTAGCCCAACAGTTACTGCCCATTTATGCCTTCAAAATGTGGTTTTATGAAGTGAATTTAGGTTATTTACTTGTCTTTCCACAAAAGAGTTAATCTATTAGTATGTTAATGGGAGGTGGGAAAAAATGGATTGTTTTTGATTCAATTAAGCTCTCTCTTAGCTGAGTATTGCAAATCTGGATTAGAAGGTGTGGACTTTATAAATATTTCTTTCTTCCTTCAGTCATAATGCTGGGCCTAGTGTGTATTCCTACTCTTCCCACAGGGGTAAATACTTCTTTTATTTTTCCATTCCCTTCTCCCAGCTGCACTGGGTTTCCACCGCTGTGCCCAGGTAGCAGTTTGGCAGTCCTGCCCCTGGCGGTGAAGGCTTCTGCTAATTAAGAGAGATGGGTCTAGGTAGCTGCTAGATTCTGTTCCTCAGGGGGAACAAAATCTTCATTCAGGGAATCAAATATATTATCAGGAATTTATTTTTTTAATCACATGGTTTGGCTTTGCCCTGTATTGGCTTTATTCCTAGGACTGCCCCATGTGGCAGAGATGGCCACTGGCAGCTCTATGCTTATATTATCCTTCCAGTTAGAAAACTAAGGGAAAAAAGGTAGTGCTTCTGTCCTGGGAGTTTTTGCAAATAGGGTCACATGTTGATCAGTGAAACACAACTACTAGAGCCAGAGAAATAGGGTACTCTGGCCAGTTTGGACCCTGTGACCACCTGCATGTGTGTGCACACATGTGCAGATGTGTATGTGTGTGTTTGTATGGGCATGGGAAGTTCTAGTAACTAAAGAAGGAAGGAGGAGAAAGCAGAAGACAGTTCTAGTCACCACAGTCACAACTTTGTGGTGCTGCCACTGAGGTCCTATTTTCTCCAGCTTCTTCCCTAAGCTAGGGATTGATCTGCAGTGTCTCCCAGGAATTTCCTCAGTAAAGAAAGATAAATTCTCTTCTTTTTTGACAGGCAAAAACAGACTCCTGGTGCAGATATTTTAAGCTTCATGGAGAGGTCCATCTTCTTTCACTGCAGATCTTTCTGTAATCCTCTGTCCTCTTTGTATGTCAGGGGTTTGGCACTATGCCGTAGGATAGATGATTGTGCCCACCACAAGAACTAAAGTCCCACTTCTTTCTCTCTTTCTTTTAACTTTTAATGAGCAGGGCTTCCAGTTTCCAAGCCTGAGAACTACAATTCGGAGAGTGGAAAGGACCCATTGATGCTTGAGAAAAAAGTACCCAAAAGCAGCTATTCAGGTGAGTTAGGTAGATGGGAGTCTTTAGAAATAAAAGCCCCTCAGGACAGTGAAGAATTGGCACTTTTCAATGCTTAAGTAAGACTATTAGAAGTGCCTACATGCTTTTACTTTTAAAATATTTTAAATTATATAGCAATTTAAATATATACAAAAGTCAAAAATATATACATATGTTTTACATTAAATGCTAATATTTTGCTTCATTTGCCTCTTTTTTCTTCCTTTTTTCAATATAAAATAAATAAAATTATAACTGTACAGGTCTATGAATTTTCACAAATTGAACACGTTTGTATAACTAGCATCCAAATCAAGAAACAACCTTACCAGCACTGCTAGAAGCACCCTTATGCCTGCTTTAAGTCACCTTTTTTCTTGGAGTAACCTTATCCTAATTTCTAATGCCTCAGATTAGTTTTAACTGTTCTTGAACTTTATGTAAACAGAATCATATTGTATATATTCTTGTGCCTGGGTTCCTTCACTGTAGATTACTGTGAGATCCATTCATGTTGTTACATTTAGTTGTAGTTCGTTCATTCTCATTGTTCTACAATCTTTCATTATGTCATTATACTAGTTTATCCGTTCTCCTGAGATAGACATTTGGGTAGTTCCAGTTTTTAGCTATATGAGTAGTGCTGCTATGTTTGTTCTGTCTTTTAATGAACACATATATGCACTTCTGTTGGATATATACATTAGGTAGAATTGTTGGGTCAGAGAGTAGGTCCATGTTCACTTTTGTACATACTGTCATAAGGTTTCCAAAGTAATTATACCAATTACATTTCCACTAGCAGATTATGTGAATTCTAGGTGCTCTGCATCCTTATCTGCACTTAATATTGTCTGCCTTCTTAATTTTAGCCATTCTTATAGGTGTGTGATATCTTTTACTTCTTATGAAATAAGAAACATTACAGGTTTAGTTGAAGTTCTTTTATTCTTTTTCTCCTAGACATAATCAATTTGTGCAGTTGGTATAAAACATCCTAATGTTTGTGTGTGTGTGTGTGTGTGTGTGTGTGTATGTATGTATATATACACATATACATATGTACAAAAATGTATATATAGTATGTTATACTTTAATAATTCAGTTTTTAAATTTCACATTGTATTTCATATTAATCTATATTAATACATATGAATTGTGTTTATTCATTTTAACTACTATAGAATAAGTCCATTGTGTGAATAAACTGAAGAGTTTATTTTTACTTCTTTGCTATCAATAAGAGAATTGCAGTGATCGTCCTTTTATTGACTCCTTATGTTCATCTTAAGAGTTGGTTTAAGATGGATAACAGAATAAGAATAACTAGGTCTTAATGTATCACGTGTTTAGCTTTATTAGAAACTGCCAGTGTCCCACCACCATTCTGGCCAATAGTTGACACTATTAGATTTAGTTAATTTTTGTCAGTCTCATGGGTATGAAATGGTATATCATATTTTTAATTATATTGTATTGATTATGCCAATTGTCCCAAATTTTCCCCCTTTGCCCCCCTCTACCCAGTACCTCCCAGTCTCTCAGGCAATCCCCACACCTTTGTGCATGTCCATGGATTAGGCATGTGAGTTCTTCAGCTTTTCTATTTTCTGTACTGTACTTTACAACCCTATGACTGTTCTGTAACTAAATTGTGCTTTTTAAAAAATATATTTTATTGATTATGCTGTTACAGTTTAAATGTTTTATTGACTATGCTATTACAGTTGTCCCATTTTCCCCCTTCATTCCCCTCCACCCTGTACACCCTTGCCCATCCACATTCCCCCGTTTAGTTCATGTCCATGTGTCATACTTATAAGTTGTTTAGCTTCTACATTTCCCACACTATTCTTACCCTCCCCCTATTTTCTACCTACCATCTACGCTACTTATTCTCTGTACCTTTTCCCCCCTCTCTCCTCCTCCCACTCCCCTGTTGCTAACCCTCCATGTGTTCCCCATTTCTGTGGTTCTGTTCCTGTTCTAGTTGTTTGCTTAGTTTCTTCTTGTTTTTGTTTTACATATGGTTGTTAATAGTTATGAGTTTGTTGTCATTTCACTGTTCATATTTTTGATATTCTTTTCCTTAGATAAGTCCCTTTAACATTTCATAAAATAAGGGCTTGGTGATGATGAACTCCTTTAACTTGACCTTATCTGATAAGCACTTGATCTGACCTTCCATTCTAAATGAAAGCTTTGCTGGATAGAGCAATCTGGGATGTAGGTCCTTGCCTTTCATGACTTGGAATACTTCTTTCCGGCCCCTTCTTGCCTGTAAGGTCTCTTTTGAGAAATTAGCTGACAGTCTGATGGGAACTCCTGGGTAGGTAACTGTCTCCTTTTCTCTTGCTGCTTCTAGGATTCTCTCCTTCATTTTTACC
>CM052545.1:55712298-55729438 GCA_028533065.1 Trachops cirrhosus | reverse complement strand
TGGAGGTTCCTAAGCCTGTCCTCATTTTTTTGAATTCTTGTTTCTTCATTCTTTTCTGTGTGGTTGTTTCTTTCTTCCTTCTGGTCCACTCCATTGATTTGAGTCCCAGTTTTCTTCCTATCACTATTGGTTCCCTGTGCATTTTCCTTCATTTCTCTTATCATACTCTTCATTTTTTAATATAATTTTTGGCCAAATTCAACCAGTTCTGTGAGCATCCTGATCACCAGTGCTTTGAACTGTGCATCAGATAGGTTGGCTGTCTCTTCGTTGCTTAGTTGTACTTTTTTCTGGAGCTGTGATCTGTTCTTTCATTTGGGCCATTTTTTTTTGTCTTGACGTGCCTTTTATATAGTGAGGGGCAGAGCCTTAGGTGTTCACCCCGGGTCAACCCAGTAGCTGTGCTGTGACGCTGTATGTGGGGGAGGGGTCCAAGAGGGAACAATGGCACTTGTTCCTCTCTCTGCCGGATTTCAGTCACTTCTGCCGCTTCTCCCAAGCAAACTGGGCCCTTCTGGTACTGATTCCCTGGTGGGTGGGTTTGTGTACATTCTAGGACCCTGTGGGTCTCTCCAGTGAACTCTCCTGTGAGGCTGGGAGTCTCTCTCTGTGCTTCAACCCCCACAGGTGTTTTCAATTGATGTTTTGAGGCTTTATTTCCCTGTGCTGGAACCCTGGGTTGTGCAGTCTGTCTTGCTCCCCAGTTTTGCCTGGTTTATCTCTACGTGAATGTGGGACCACCCAGTTTGCCAGCCACCTTGTGCGCTGTGCCCTTCCACAATCCGCTGCCTCGCTGGGTCCACCGGCTGCTGCCTTGCGTGCCCAGGTTCCGCCAGCCACTGTTTTTTTTTGCCGTGACCGCTCTCCGCCCAACTCCGCCCCTCCTACAGGTCTGGATGAATGTGTCTACTTTAACTCCTTGGTTGTCGGACTTCCATACAGTTCCATTTTCTGTTGGTACTGGTTGTTTTTTTGTTTCTGAATTTTTGTTGTCTTTATTTTGGTTGTGCAAGGAGGCACAGTGTGTCTATGTATGCCTCCATCTTGGCCAGAAGTTTTAAATTGTGCTTCTTAATCCCTTCACCTTTTCACTTCTTCCTCCAATACCCCCTCCTATCTGCAGCCAACAAATCATTCTCCGTATCTGTGATCCTGTTTCTGTTCTGCTTGCTTAGTTTGTTTTTTAGGTCCCATTGTTGACAGAGATGTATTTATTGCCATTTTATTGTTCTAAGTTTTGATCTTCTTGTTCTTAAATAAGTCCCTTTATCATTTCAGGTAATGATGGTTTGGTGATGATGAACTCTTTCACCTTTTTTTGTCTGGGAAGTTCTTTATCTACCCTTCGATTCCAGTTTTGCTGAATAGATAGCTTTGCTGGATAGAGTATTCTAGGTTGTAGGTCCTTGTTTTTCATCCCTTTGAATATTTCTTGCCAATTTCTTTTAGCCTGCAAAGTTTGTTTTGAGAAATCAGCTGATAGTCTTATGGAAACTCCCTTGTATAGAACTCCCTGCTTTTCTCTTGCTGCTTTTAAGATTTTCTCTTTAACCTTTGGCATTTTGATTATGATGTACCTTGGTGTGGTCCTCTTTGCATCCATCTTGTTTGGGACTCTGTGTACTTCCTGGACTTGTATGTCTTTTTCCTTCACCAAGTTAGGGAAGTTTTATTTCCTTATTTTTTCAAATAGGTTTCCAATTTCTTACTCTCTCTTCTACTGCTGGCACCCCTATGAGGTGAATGTTGGTATGCTTCAGGTTATCCCAGAATCTCCTTATACTATCCTCATTTTTTTCTTATTCTTTTTTTCTTCTTGCCATTCCTGGTCGGCTGTTTTTTGCTTCCTTGTGTTCCAAATCATTGATTTGATCCTTGGCTTCATCCACTGTACTGTAGATTCCCTATAAATTGTTCTTTATTTCAATTAGTGTATCCTTTGTTTCTGACTGGATCTTTTTTATGCTGTTGAGGTCCTCACTAAGTTCCTTGAGCATCCTTGTAACTAGTGTTTTGAACTCTGCATCTGATAGATTGCTTATCTCCATTATATTTAGTTCTTTTTCTGCAGTTTTGTTCCATTCTTGTATTTTGGCCATGTTTCTTTGTCTCCTCATTTTGGCAGCCTGTCCTGTGTTTGTTTCTATGTATTAGGTAGAGCTGCTATGACTCCCTGTCTTGGTACTATGACCTAATGTAATAGGTGTCCTATGGTGTCCAGTGGCACAGCCTCCCCTATCATCCAAACTGGGTACTCAAGCTGTGCCCTCTGTGTGGGCTCAGCTTGTAGTTGAGCCTTGATTGCTGTTGGCAGGTCAATGGGAGGAATTTACTGAGGCCAGTCAGCTGCAAGGACTGGCTGTGACCACTGACCACCAACCTCCAACCACCATGGAAGATCAACTATTCAGGCACCCACTCCACAGAGCTGGACCTACTTCAGTGAGGCTCTGGTGGCCACTTGTATTCCATCTGGGGCCACATGACATAAGCTATAAAGCAGTCTGCACGTGGGAGCTTCTTGTTCTGTGCTTGAAGGTGTCCTAGCGGGGCCAACTATGAACCAAGGCCAGCTGCTGCTAGTGTGGGGCCTGGGGCTTCTTAGCAAGGTATGGGTGCTCGCTGAGACCAGCTGCTGCTTGTTTGACAGGATTTGGGAAGATCAGAAGCATTAGCCAAGGCAAGTCATTCATATGGAAAAGCCACTGTTAACTACTTGGGTTGGCCTATAAATTGGGTGGGATGGAGTCTTAGGGAATAACCAAGGTGAGGCAAACAGTGTGAGCCAGGTTGATGGAGTCTCAGATATGATTCCTCCTGTGCTGTGTGGTTCTGTGGAAGGAGGGCTCAGAAGAGGAGCAGTGGCCTCTGCCAGCAGTTCTGTCTTGGAGAAAGCTGTTCCCCTGCTCTCACCTTGATGCCAGTTCCTTCCTGCATTCCACTGCTGCCTTTCAAGCTGCTGTCCTGGTGATGGAGTTGAGTGGGAGTGAGTCTAAGTTAGTCTCTTTTTGGGCCTTTCAGCAGAAATTGTCCTGGAATCCAGAAGTTTCTTCCACTGACTCTATCTCCATTGGTTTTTATAGCCAGAAGCCACTGTCTTATCTTCCGAGCCCTGGAACCCTGGGCTGGGGTCCTGGTATGGGGCTAGAACCCCTTGATCCCAAGATATCCCTCCTGATTTTTATTTGCCACACGTGGGTGTGGGACCAGCCCATCCCACATTTCCGCATCTCTGCGTCCGCGTTTCCGCCCCACCTACCAGTCCAATGGATGTTATATATTTCGTACTTTTTAATTTATGTGTCTCTGGTTATGAGTGAATTTGAGTATTTCATATGGGTATTAACTATTTTGGTTTCTTTGTAAGTTATCTCTTGATATCCTTTGCCTGTTTTTTTAAATTGGGCCATTTATATTTTTTTGATTTGTTGGGTTCTTTATATTTTAGATGCTGATAAATGACAGAAGTACCATTATAAATCAGTGAGAAAAAAATGGTTCTTTATTGAGTGGCTTGTTTTATTTTATTGTGTCTTATGCATACAGAATTTAAAGTTTTTAATGTTATCAAATTTATCAATTTTTAATACTTTATGCTCTTTGTGAATTATCTTCCTTATTCCAGTGTTGAAGGTAATTTGTACTTGATTCTAAAATATTCAAGTTTTGTTTAACAGGTAATTTTTTTTTGTACATGTAGTGCCATAGGGGACAAATTTTTTTTTTTTTTCATGCTTACAGCCAGTAGTCCAGCACTATTTATTTTAAAATCTTATCTTTTATCACTGATTTGTAATGCTAATTCTGTGCTAAATTCACGTCCCATATAAACTAGGCTGTCTGGTGTACTTGTCTATCTGTTCCAGAAATGTACTGTTTTAATTATTATACTTTATAGTATGTATATCAAAGAAAATCTTACCTTAATTTCTTTTATTGAATATCAAGAGAGTTTTAAAATCTTCCCCATGAGGTGGGTATGTCTGTTTGCCCTGTAGGCCTGTTCATTTTTGTGATTTGCCTACTAACCTCCATTATCATTTTTTTGTGGAAGGTATTGCCATTGTCTTAGTAATATATAAGAATGCTTCATATATGAGGTATTTATTCTTTGTCATGTTACAGATATTTTTCTAGTTTTTGCCTTTTAATTTTGTGTTGTACAATCTTTTATTTTCTGTGTCTTGATTAGTTTTTAGAAACACTCCAAGATTATGGAAATATTTGCTTCTCTTCTCTTCTAGTATATTTGTCTTTTAATTTTTTCTTTAAATCTTTAATCTATTTGGAATTGTCTCTTACTTCTCTGACTGTATCTTCTTAGCTTTTCTATTATGAACAATTAAGTTTGGATTGCTCAGTGTTTGGTGTGAATCTGCCTTCCCTCTATAACCCAGGATTGTAAGCCTGAGTTGCCTGCATGGACCAAGGTAATATAATTGAGTGAAGCAAGCAAATTGGAGGAGGATATGGCTCAACTAAAAGGGGTAGCCATCACTCCATTAGCTTTAGCTCTAGAGCTGGCTAACTTTTTATGTAAACAGCTAGATGGTAAATAATTTAGGCTTTGTGGGACATATATTATCTGCTGCAACCATTCACTATGCCATGGTAGGATGAAAACAATCATAGACAGTTTATAAATGAATGGGTATGGGTTTGTTCCAATAAAACTTTATTTAGAAAAATAGACAGTGGGCTGTAGTTTCCAGTCTCTGCTCTAATTGGTTATTGTCATTCAGTACGCATCTAGTTTTTTGGGTCTTTTCTAGGAGAAACCCAAAATTTGAATGTTTATATGAAATCTTTCTATTTTTAACTGTTGGCAACTAATCTCAAAAATTTGTATAACAATGTGCGCCAAACAAATGTCTGAGGGCCAGATTTATTCAGCTAGTCACCTTTTGCAGCCTCGGCTTTCTTTTTCAGCAGTCTCATCTGTTCCCATAGCCAAATTATTATCTCTTATCTAGATGAATCCCAAATTTGTATTTCTATCCTAGACCTCTCTTGGGGCTCCTATTCTGAACATTTATGTAACTATTTGATGTCTCCATTTGCTTATACCAAAGACACTTCAAATACAACATATTTAAAACTGAACGCCTGATATATGCCCAAATTTTCTTTGCCCAGTAGGATCTTTTTCCCAATAATTGTCTTAATGACACTCACTGTCTTATCAAATTTTACAAGCCATAAATGTATGAACAGTCTTTACACTTCCCTCTCTTTTAGCCAGTTCTTCATTGTATTTGTCTAATTCTATTTCTTTGTTGTTAACATGCCTCCATCTCCCTTTTGTTTACCTGGACTACAGTGATAATCTCCCTCATTCCACCTTTGCCTCCATGTACTCTATTCTTTATATCGTTAGAGTGATGTTTTCAAAATACAGACCTAATGATAGCACCTTTTTTCTTAAACATCATTTCTTAAAAGCCATTTCAATGGCTTCCCATTGCTCTTAAGATAACAGCCAACATCTCTGATATGTTTAATATCTTGCAAAATCTTTTACTTAATTATTCCAACCTTATCTTACACCTATCCTCCCTCTGTTTCTGTACTCAATCTTAGTGGTTCTTCAAAGTTTTGGCATCATAGGACCTAATTTAACTCCAAAAATTATTGAGGGCCCTAATGGCCTTTTGTTCATGGGAATTATATCTAACAATACTCAACTGTCTTAGAAATTAAAGCTGAGAATTATTTTAAACCATTAGATAATTCATGTTTAAATACTCATTATAAATCCATTACATGTTAATACTGACAACAATTTTTATAAAAACAGTATCTTCTACAACAAAAAAGATGTTATTGAGAAGAGTGGCATTGTTTTACATTATTACAAGTCTCTTTAATGTATGGCTTAATAGAAGACAGCTATATTGTCACATTTATTTCTGAATGCAGTTTGTTATGATATATTGTTCTGGTTGTGTGTATGAAATAAATCCAGCCTCGCACCAAAAAATAGTTGGAAAAGGGGGAGTATTTTAGAGACTCTTCCTGTACTTACAGGTGTTCTGGGCAAAACTGGGCAAGTGGTAGTTTCTTAAAGATTAAATAACTGGCAGCTGAAAGCAAATCCATGAGTTTTTCATAGCCTTAAATTAAAATCTGTTAATATTTTGGAAAATAGTAGTTCACTGAGTTATGCAGATCTTCCAAATATTGATACATTACATTACACAATATTAAAAAACAACAATTTTTAATATCACCACTGACCTTGTCAGAAAAGTCATTAAGTATTAGGAAGACCGGCAAGTGGGCCCTATAATAGCTATCATACTATCGATGGTAGTTAAGTTTTGCAAAATTCTAATTTTTTCCTGAAAGCTCAACTTTTATGAAATACTGTCAGTCGTTTTTCTTGAAGTGACAGGCTCTCTTTGTTCATTTTAAAGAAAATATCTGCCAAATGTCCAACATGGATAACATAATTTGTCCATCAGTCATTCTTTCAAGAAAAATTACAGTGCATGAAGAAAGTGGCTAGTTCAGCTCACAACTCAAACCATCTCATGAGTGGTTATCTTCAAGACAACCATCATACTGTGATATGGCTAGAATTGTTTTATGAATGTCCAGAACATTAAAAAGGTATGTACTCAAGGTTTGAAGTTTAATAAAATGAATAATATTTACTTAGACATTTTTAAGTGAAACTGGCTTTTTTTTTTTTAAACCAAGAGTACGTAGTGGGAAGAATACAATAACTGCTAATAAGTTTGGTGGCATTGTCCTGAATCATGCTAAGTCATGAGCAATTTTACCACCATTACTTTTGCAACATCAGTGCAAATGTAATGACAATGAAAAAGGTAACATTTAAATATTATTTTGAAAATAGTTTTGACCCTGGCCAGTGTGGCTTAGTTGATTGGGCATCATCCTGCAAACCAAAGGGTCATGGTTTTCAATTCCTGGTCAGGGCACATGCTTATGTTACTTGTATCCCTGGTTGGAGGTTACAAAGGGCAACCAATTGATGTTTCTCTCTCACATCGATGTTTCTCTCCTCTCTTTCTCCCTCCCTTTCCCTCTGTCTGAAATCAATAATCATGTCCTCTGGTGAGAATAATAAAAAAAAGAAAGAAAGAGAGAGAGAGGGAGAGAGATTGAGAGGGAAAGAAAGAAAAGAAAAGAAAGAAAATAGTGTTTAACTTACAAACAGTCCCAGAGGTCCATGTTCTCTATCTACTTACACAAACCTCGTATGAATATTTTATGTGTAGCACTTATGCTGTGTCAGAGTTTTAAATGCTTTATAAATATTCTCATTTATGGCTTATTTAGGTAGGTGTCATTATTGCCCATCTTACAGATAACTGAAGTAGAGAGGCAAAATAACTTGTCCCAGATACACAATAGTAAGGGGCAGAGCTGAGATTAAATCTGTGCCTTCTGATTCCAGAATCCATGCTCTCAACAACTATGCTTTTCTTGAATGTTCCTCTCACTTCAGGGCTTCTGTACGTATTGTTCCCTCTACCTGAAGCACTCAAGTTAGTGCTTTTATACCTATTACCTAGAACACTGACCTGAAGCACAGCTGAAGTGAAACTTTTACTTCCTCAGGGAAGCCTCCCCTCATCCCTCTAGATTCCCATTCTTACATTCTTTCATAGCATCACTGGTTTATTTCTTACTACTTACTACAGGTACAATTTTATATGTATTTGTGAATATTAGATTAAATTCTCTCCTCATGTGCATAGGGACACTGTGTGTTTTTCCCAGTACCCAGAACAGAGCCTAGTGGATGGTAGGTATTCAATAGATAATTGTTGAATAAATAGGTAGAAGAGTATAGAGATGAGGGAATAGAATCATTTAGCTGTATGGAATGAGGGATAAATCTAACTTAATTTTTCCTAAATGTGTAATCAGTCATGGCTCCATTTATTGGAAAAACAAATTAAGTTCACTGATTAAAATATCATTTTTATATTTTGTCCTTAATTCCTATATATACTTGACTTTATTTCTGAGTTTATATCCTTTGTTTCTGACTGGGGTCTTTTTTATGCTGCTGAGGTCCTCACTAAGTTCCTTGAGCCATCCTTATAAGCAGTATTTGGAACTCTGCATCTGATAGATTGCTTATCTCCATTTCATTTAGCTCTTTTTCTGGAGTTTTGTTCTGTTCTTTCATTTGGGCCATGTTTCTTCATCTCCTCATTTTGGCAGCCTTCCTGTGTTTGTTTCTGTGTAATAGGTAGAGCTGCTTTGACCCTGTATCTTGGCAATGTGGCCTAAAGTAGTAGGTGTCCTGTAGGGTCCCATGGTACAGCCTCCCCTGTCATTCAAGCTGAGTACTCAGGGTGCATCCTTTGTGTGGGCTGAGTACACCCTCTTGTAGTTAAACCTTGGTTGCTGTTGGCAGATCAGTGGGAGGGATTTACCCAAGCCAATGATCTGCAAGGACTGGCTATGACCACTGACCACCAACCTCCACCCTTCTTGGGGGTCAGCTGTGTAGGGTCAGAGTGGTGGTGTTCTGATGTGGTCTGTAGCTGTCCACTGGGTACACTGGCCCTTGGGTTTCTCAGCTGGTACAGGCCAAGGTCAGCCCCCACCTGTGTTTTGCCCAGGGCACCCTGCCAGAGCTGTTAAGCAATCTGAGATTGCTACTACTTGTGCTGGGCTTGGAGATGCCCAGGTGAAACCAGGCTGTGACTCTAATCTGGCTACTGCTAGGACTCCTGAAGCCAGGTATTGCTTATTTGATAAGATTTAGGAGCTAAGACCATTAATACGGAAAAGTAGCTTGGGTGGACCCATTAGTTGGGTGGAGTGGATTCTCTAGTGATCTCTAAGGTGGATCAGTGTTAGCTAGGTTGTTGGAATCTTAGATGTGGCACCGGTCTGCTGGGGGTGGGGCCTAGAAAAGGGATAATGGCCTCTGGTCAGCTTGATGCCAGACACCTCAGCCTCCCCCTGCATACCACTGGTGCCCCTCAAGCCACCACTCCATTGCCAGAGCCCAGAGGGAATCTGAGTAGGTGAGTCTGTGTCTCAGTTCAAGAGAACCTGCTTAGGGCTCCAGCAGTTTCTTTCACCAACTCAATCTCCATTGATTTTTGCAGCCAAAAGTTGTGGGGCCTTATCTTCCTGGCACTGGAACCCTGGGCTGGAGGGCCTGGGATTCCTCACTCCCGAGATACCTCTCCTGAATTTTTATCTACCACATGTGGATGTGTGAGCAGCCTGTTCCATGTGTGCACCCCTCCTACCAGTCTGGATGGATGTGGTCTCTTTAACTCCATAGTTGTTAGACTTCCATTTAACTCAATTTCTGACATTCTTGAGTGATGGTTGTTCTATATTTTACTTCTGATTTTGATGTGGTTGTGTGAAGAGGCTAGCCATGTCTGCCTATGTTGCCATCTTGACCAAAAGATCCACTGTTCTGTTTTATTGATCTCTTTATTCCTTTAAATCACACTCGTTAAATTGTTTTAGCTTTGTAGTTTTATATTAGACATAAAAATTCTAATTTATTTATATTAGATATATTTAGAGAAGTCTAGCTTCCATCCCTGCCCTCTTCTGTTCTGTTACTTTCTATATAGGTAACCATTTTTATTAATATTTTTATTTGTGTTAGTTTTGGTAAATATAACCAAATATGTCTATATTTGTCTATAAGGAGCATATGTCCATGCCCCTTTTTTCTCCCCACAAAAAGTAGCAGTCAATACACACTAATTTGTAGTTTGCTAGGTTTTTTAATTTAATATATCCTGAAGATTATAGCAATATGTAGACATCTTTCTTATTTTTTAAAAGTTGCATGGTACTCCATTGTACGTATATACCATTGTTTATTTAATCAGTACTCTAGAGTAGGGTATTTGATATGTTATCAACTTCTTCTACCCTAGTTATTACAGTAGTAAAGTCTTGTGCATATATAATCTCATATATTTACCATTGTGTCTTTGGGAGCTCATAGGAGACTTTTGACCAGGGGCATATTATTAAAACATTGTTAGGGAAAATTAAACTGGAAATGGAATGTATAGTTGGATATAAGTAGGATTGGATGACTGAAAATTTATAAGTTATAGCTGTCTTCAATACTAAGGTGATAACTGCCTGGATATTTATTACTCACTGGTATTTTAGTATGCTCATTTCCTGCTCACCCAATGATAGATTTTTTTTATCTGTGTCCTTCCTTCTTTATTTCTGGTCTTTTCTCCCCCTATTGACTCTCCTGGATATGGTCTGTTTATTTTCTCTTCATTTCCCTCCATTTATCCCTCTTTGTGAATCATTTCATGAGTCAAATCCAATTATTCATTGAAGGCATGCTTTTCACCTTCATTAGCTCTTACCTATTACATAAATGCCTTTTTGTTGAGCAATGAAGGAAATACATATTTCCTATTTTTTTCAGAGTTGGAAAGTAGACCTGAGAGCAAAGATTCAACTTCAGTGCAAGATTTTTCCAAAGAAGAATCATGCCAAATTGCAATAATAGACAGACTGACAGGGAATAGTGTCTATGACACCAACTTGAAAACAACTCTTGAGTGTGAAAATTTGTTAGAGAATCAGCAAGGGAATCAGGGGAGACACTTGAGAGAAATGTTCACTTACATGAATTCACTCCCTGAAGAAAGAGCTCATGAGCATAATATATATTGGAAAACCTTTAGTCAGAAGTCTGTCCTTCTCCATCAGGACAGAGTTCCAAAAGGAACCTATGCCTTTCATACACTTGAAAAAAGACTGAAGCAGAAATCAAACTTAAGGAAGAAGCAGAGAATCTATAAAGAGAAAAAACCTCATAAATGTAATGATTGTGGTGAACTCTTCACTTACCATTCAGTGCTTATTCGACACCAGAGAGTCCATACTGGAGAAAAACCATATAGCTGCAGTGAATGTGGGAAATCTTTTAGCCACAGAGCTAATTTAACTAAACATCAGAGAACTCATACTAGAATTCTCTTTGAGTGCAGCGAATGCAAGAAAGCCTTCACAGAAAGTTCCTCCCTTGCAATACATCAGAGAATTCACATTGGAGAGAGACCTTATGAATGCAGTGAATGTGGGAAAGGATTTAATCGAAGTACCCATCTTGTGCAGCATCAGTTGATTCATACTGGAGTGAAGCCTTATGAATGTAATGAATGTGATAAAGCTTTCATTCATTCATCAGCACTCATCAAACATCAAAGAACTCATACTGGGGAGAAACCCTATAAATGTCAGGAATGTGGGAAAGCTTTTAGCCATTGTTCATCCCTTACTAAACATCAGAGAGTTCATACTGGAGAAAAGCCATATGAATGTAGTGAATGTGGAAAAACCTTTAGTCAGAGCACACATCTTGTTCAGCATCAAAGAATTCATACTGGAGAGAAACCCTATGAGTGTAACGAATGTGGGAAAACCTTCAGCCGGAGTTCAAACTTTGCTAAACATCAAAGAATTCATATTGGAAAGAAACCATACAAATGTAATGAATGTGGAAAAGCCTTTATTCATTCATCAGCTCTTATTCAACATCAGAGAACTCATACTGGAGAGAGACCCTATAGATGTAATGAATGTGGGAAAAGCTTTAAGTGTAGTTCATCCCTCATCAGACATCAAAGAATTCATACAGAAGAGCAACCCTGAAAATTACTAAATGTGAAGAAATGTAAGTTGGTTTTATCACTGTGTTAAATATAGGAGTTATAATGCTACCTACATACCTTAAAATGCTGCGTATGGACCAATTTTGTGTGCATCTAATTTTACTTGCATAGTATGTATTTTTGAGCCATAAACAAAATATTCCTTATATCCACTGATTTGATAATTATGAAAGATACTTTCCAGAGATTTCAGGTTTTGATCCCTAACCCCTCCTCAGTACCCCTTTGTGTAATTCAAGAAATCCTTAGTAGTGGGTAGCAATATAATAAATCTGGAATCCAGTTTCTTTCTCTCTTTTTCACATTATAGCCCTGTTATAGCTTTTCACTTCGCAAGGAAATTCTTATTGGGTAGGTTAGGCAGAGGGTTCATATCCTTATCATCAGAAAGACAGAGTTGTTCCTCTTTGAATCCAAAGTAGACATCTACATTTACAGATACTTTAATTTTTCCAGTGTCATTTCTTTTATATTAGCTATAGAAAGTTAAAGACTAAAAGTTGAAATATGCTTTGAATTTCCTCTCTCTCCACAAAGGCTATTCTCTAATTTGATTAACAGAAATAGAATGTATTTACAGCTGGCTGTAAGTTACATTTACATGGGTTATGCTGGTCATAGATTTAGATAATTGCTGGATAGAACTTCGTTTCTACGTGCTTGGAAGTTACCCTGAAGTAGTGTAGGTCAGAATCTTAAATATAGTTTTTGGTCAAGTCCCTCTTTTCTTATCCTTGGCATTCATTGAATAAATCCCTGGTTTTCTATAATTATAGTATTAGGGAGATTTCATTTCTTTACATTATTCTGATTTCTGCAATCGATGCTTTGTCACTTTGAGAAAAAATCACTGGGATGTTGAGGGTCTGAAAAGTTGATGGATTTAATGTGTTAGCATGTTTAGGATCCTAGTCTAGAAAAATAATTGAAGCAACTGTGAGATAGAAAAGGAACCGAAGGAATGAGAGAAATACTTTCCTGTCAGATAGGTTAAATAGTGACTCACTTGACAATAAGCAGCTTCTCTCTATGAAGAAGTTGCCATTTTCTGACCTTCATGTATGCCCACATTTTTTGTTCTTGTTCTGTCTGTATGTTGGTTAGTCTTCGCTATATCCCAGAGCCATAAAGAGATTGAAAAGGCATGAAACCACATGATATATTGACATACTTACATGGGTGACCAAATACCAGTAATGTGATTGGGAACACAAAAGCAAAAGTTCAGATAAATATTTAGCAAAACACTATACAAAAGTTAGGATTTTTTGTTGTTATTTCTATTAATACATATTGTGTGAAAAGATTGTAGAAAAAGTAGAGGGAAACAGTAGTTATAGATTTCTTCTTCTAATTCTACCTTTTATAACACTCAGCACCAATTCATCTTTTGCTCCCTTCTTGATATCCCTGTGACTTATAATTCCTTCTCTGTAGACTTTGGTTCTATTATTGAAGAAAAGTAGAATAAGGTTTTAAAGTGCTGAGTAAGATTATTAAGGATGGATCGAGTATAAATCCAGCAATGATTGAAATCCAACAATATGAAAGAAATAAAGCTGAAAGGACTTGGAAAAGGTTTTGTAAAGAATTTTTAAAAACACATTGGAAGGGGTGGAGATGGTTGGGAAGGCTCAAGGTCTAAGAGGTCAGGGTAGGAGAATGGCTGATGAACAAAATAAAGGAAAGGGAGCTCAACTTTTTTCATCACCTAATCAATAATGGTCTAAAGTAGGAATTGACAAACTGTGGTCTGGACCTGTAGACCAAGTATGTCTACTGCTATTTTTGTAAGTAATGATTAATTGGAGTTCAACCACACATTCATTTGCATGTTGTTTGGCTGTTTTATACTATAATGGCAGCAATGAGTAGTTGCATCAGAGAGTTATATGTCCTGAAAAGCCTAAGGTACTTGCTATTTCTTAATGTGCCAAATGCTTGAGTGGCAGTAAATGCATCATTTGGGGGCCAAAATTTGACTAATAAAATAACATCAGCATGGGCTTTTCAAAGCTGGGTTTTCATACTGCCACCTCTGTTTAGCAATTCTGTGACCTTGGAAGGCTACTTATTTTCTGGGCCTCAGTTTTTTACCTACAAAATGGGAATAAATCATCTCTCATATGGTTGTGTGAGGACTAAGTATGACAATGCAAGTAAAGGACCTGGTGCATGATAAATTATATAGAGTCTCTTCCCTTCCCCTTTCCCCTCCCTCTCCCTCCCTTCCTCTCTCTCAATGTATGTATACACACGTATTTTAATGAAGTGTTATCTTAGTTCATTTGGGCTGCTATAACAAAATATCTTAGACTGAGTGGCTTATACACAACATTCAACATTATCACAGTTCTGGAGAGTAGGAAGTCTAAGATCAAGGCCCCAGCAGATTCATTGTCTGATGAGGGGATTCACGGTTCCCCTCAAAGACAGCCATCTTTTCACTGTATACTCACATTCTGAAAGGGCAAGGGAGCTTTGTGTCCTCTTTTATGAGGTTACTGACCATGTTCATGAGAGTTCTGCCATCATGACCTAATCACCTTTTAAAGGCCCCGCCTCCTGATACCATCACATTGGGACCAGGTTTCAACCTGAATTTTGGGGGAACACAAACATTCTTGTAATCTAATTGCAGTCTAAGTGGTGTTAAAGGATTTCCTCTGTTAGTTTTACTGAGAACTCTAACCCTTTACATTTTGATATTTGTTCTTTTTATACCTGGTGTTAAATCTATGGGTTTATACATTGACATGAATCCTGGAAGTTTTAACGGTCTGCTTTTCAAATGTTTTTGGTTACCTATAAACCAAATTTGACTGTTCTTATTAGCCCACTGTCAATAAAGATGTCTGTATATTTATTGTCAGAAACTTTTGTAAATTGCTCTTAAATTCTCCTAATTTAAGCATATTTTAAGAGGTAAAAAAAAGACCAACCATAAAATACTCTCATATCATTCAGGAAACCAATCACATTTCTAATTCATCTAGGCTTCACAACTTCTTGAGACACATATTGGGGAATACCCTCCACAACCCATGTATCTGTGAGAAGGTTAAAGAGTAGAGGAAGGATATTTCTATGAAAGAGTCCTTGGGCCAAGTACAGGCACCACTCACATAGGGGAAATAGGGGGGAAAAGGAGGGAAGAATGAACTTTATATAAAATATACAGTAAAGCTAGGCAAGATAGGGTAAAAAACTGATTTAGAATTACATCTGGCTTTCAGGAGGACAATATAATATCACTGAAAAGTACAAAGTGGTAACATAAGAATACCAAACATTCAGACTGGTGGCAATTAACTAGTTCAATTATCTATTAAAAGTGTCATAATTGTTTTATTTTCTCAGATAAGTTTTCATTTTTTAAAAAAAGATATTACAACAGGAATCAGGTTGGAAGCTCTTCATCCCTGCTTTCTCCCTTTCCTTACCCAATTCCTTTCTAGGCCTCAATGGGGCAAAGCCAAATGACCTGTCCTTCACCATAGGTATTGTTGGCAAGGCAAAAGTTGTGTTATCCTTTGGTAATATGTATAATGTGACACCTATGGATTCCCTTGTACTTCCAATTACTGTCATCAGAATATTACATATTTTCACTGAATTGTTCTTTACATTTTTCACCCTGTAACCTGTTATTTTTTAACCTCTGTTCATCCATAAACCAATTGTCCTTAGATTGAGTTGACTATACATAAAATGTACAGTCCATTCACCTGTAAACACATTATCATCATGTCAGAAAGTTCACATATCTGAGAAACTTAAGGGGTGAAACCTAACCCTCAGACATTGCTAGCTAGATCAAGGACTGGTTACCTCCATCTCTGCTGTGGTTTCCTCTCTATTAGCTATATTTTCATCAGTCTCCTCCAGTGATGTTAAATCCCTCTACTGGCAGTTGCAGGCTAGTATGGTTCTTAACATTCTCAATCTCAAGAATACTTCTTTGTAAATGGTTCCAGCAAAATCTCTTAAGACTACTTCCCACCTTTGCTTCAGTAATGCTGATCATTGAACCATTTACTGCCTTGAATTACGGTCCTCATTGACCAGGCCTGACTCCATTTAAAACCCTGGGGTAGGGGAGGGTAAAGTCCACCCCTAAAAGAAATCCAGGGTTGCTGGGCAAATAAAATAATCATGTCAACTGTAATTGAATGGCAGACCAACATAAATAAAAATGTCCAATCTCCTCCCCATATTACTCAAAAACAAAAAAAAAAGAAGAAAAACTTTTCCAAAAATCAGTGACAAACTGATAGAAGGTCAAAATCTAAGAAAATATTCACAACATTAACACAACAGGGTCTCCGTGGGGATTACAAGAGATAACGTGAAAATGCTTTGTAAAGCATGTTGTAGAGTTATAATTTTCTATTCTTCAGTGTCATGCATCTGGTATTGTACAATATATGTACAAAAAGTATATACTTCTCACCAGAGTTCCAATTATTAATGCTAACTTATGCTACCTGTCCACTGTGGGTTGGCAAGGAGTCTTTGCTCAATAGTTATATTCCCAATGTGATACAGAGCAGCCACTGTCTTAAACATTACTTTTGCCATACCAAAGCCATGATTATTTTATGTATAGTTGACTCAGTTCCCAATCTTATGATCCATGCATCTCATGTTGTAGGGACTTAAACTTACTGGTCTATCCAGGACTCCTGGTTTGTGAAAACCCATTTCAGGCAAGCTTAAACAAAAATGTTACCATGATTAAAGAGCATAAGTTTCAAATATGACTGCATTTAGGTGTTCAAAAGATGTCATAAGACTTCCGGCCAAGATGGAGGCGTAGGTAGATGCACTGTGCCTCCTCGCACAACCAAGATAGGGACAACAACGATAAAGAAACAAAATAACAACCAGAACTGACAGAAAATTGAAGTGTATGGAGTCAGACACCCAAGGATTTAAAAATAGACACGTTCATCCAGATTCCTAGGAGGGGCGGAGTTGGGCCAGGCGAGGGACAAGGAGCAGAGAACTGAGCAACAAGGGTGGCGCGCAAGTCCACAGAAGGTGGACCCTGGGCGCACAAGTGGCAGTGGCTGGTGGGCCCTGGCAGGGGGGTGGCGACCGGCAGACCCAGCAAGGCGGCCATTGTGAAGAAAGGCACTGTGCACAACTCAGGGTCCCAGCGCTGGAAAATAAGAGTTTTGGGTCACTGACTGAAAAGGAAAGTCCCAAGGGGTGCACAGGCCCACCCACACCAGAATTGGTGCCAGAGGGGCCCGGTTAGATTTCAGAGAGTGGCAAAATGGTCTGAGGTCCTACAGAGAGCTGAGCAAGCGCCACTGTTCCTTCTCGGACCCCGCCCCCACATACAGCGTCACAACCGAGAGACTGGGGTGCCCCGCCCTGGTAAACTCCTAAGGCCCCACCCCGCCCCTCACTATAGGAGCTCCACAAGACCAAAAAACAACAACAAAAAAAAAAAAAACAGCAAA
>CM052545.1:55696107-55711798 GCA_028533065.1 Trachops cirrhosus | reverse complement strand
AATGATGTGAGATCCATCTTTCATTCCATCACCATTGGTTCCCTGTGCATCTTTCTTCACTAAACTTATTGTAGCCTTCATTTTTTCATCTAATTGGTGACCAAAATCAACCAATTCTGGGAGTATCCTGATCACCAGTGCTTTGAACTGTGCATCTGATAGGTTGGCTATCTCTTGGTCGCTTAAAAGGATGTTCTGAGGCTTTCAATTCTTCTTCTGTTTGAGCCATCTTTTTGCTGGGGTGTTTTTCTTTCTTTTTTTTTTTTTTTTTTTTTTGGTCTTGTGGAGCTCCTGTAGTGAGGGGCGGGGCCTTAGGTGTTCACCGTGGCTGAGCACCCCAGTCGCTGGGTTGTGACGCTGTATGTGGGGGCGGGGTCTGAGAAGGAACAATGGCGCTTGCTCTGCTCTCTGTAGGACCTCAGACACTTCCGCCGCTTTCCGAAAGCTAACTGGGCCCCTCTGGCACCAATTCTGGTGTGGGTGGGCCTGTGCACCCTGTGGGACCTTCCTTCTCAGTCAGTGACACAAAGCTCTATTTCCCGGTGCTGGGACCCTGAGTTGTGTGCAGTGCCTTGCTTCACAATGGCCGCCTTGCTGGGTCTGCCGGTCGCCACCCCCTGGCTGGGGCCCACCAGCCACCACTGCTTGTGCATCCAGGGTCTGCCTGCTGCGGACTTGCGCACGGCCCCGGTTGTTCAGCTCTCTGCTCCGCGTCCCTCGCCAGGCCGACTCCGTCCCTCCTACTGGTCTGGATGAATGTGTCTATTTTTAAATCCTTGGGTGTCTGACTTCCATACACTTCAATTTTCTGTCAGTACTGGTTGTTATTTTGTTTCTGTATTGTTTTTGTCCCTTTCTTGGTTGTGCAAGGAGGCACAGTGTGTCTACCTATACCTCCATCTTGGCCAGAAGTCTCCTACTTCATTTCTAAGTAAACATTAATTCTCCTTTAACTTTGAATCTCTGGAAAATTCTCACTTACCCCTTTTCCCTGGTATTGTGAGAAGTCCACATTTTCCTTTCCCACCCTTGTTTATTTATTGTTTTCCCAATTTTTGCCATGATTCCTACAGAACACTCAAAACTGCAAAGAGAAATCTTGTGCTCAGGGAGAGAATTTGCATAAGCACTTTGTCCAGTCAATGTCAATATGTCCTCCTCCTTATCCTGTCCTGAGCTATTGGACTAAAGCAGCCGAACCTGCCAACAGCAAGTGGAGTAGCCCTGTTCACTGCTGCAGGGGAAGCAGATATCCACCTTTCAACCCATCACATGCTCACACTGGGGTCTGTGTATGTGGTCTGACAGTCCTTGGTTCTGAGAGCAAGGCAGACCTGGGTGTGGGGAGGTGCAGGGAGGACCTGCATCATGATCAAGGCTTCCATCCCAACTCACAAGGAACCAGCAGGGCCATTGTGACAACTTCTGTATTTTATTTATTCCCTCTTCAATGCAGAGTGAATTTGAGGTGGTTTGGTTTTATCCTTAAATATTTCCCCTTCCAGGTAGAAGAGATTAATCCTCAAGGGTCCAAAATTTCTGTCTCATCTCAACAATCAATTAGTTCTTGAATTCAGGTATGGTAACATAGGAATATACTTCCATGTTTATTTTTTCACATCCCAAATAATAGAAATGGCAGGGATAATTCTTTTTTGTCAGCATTACAGGTAAAATTGTGAAATACATTGACATGAACCTAAAAGTTTAAAAAGTCTTACAAGGAAAAATAGGCATTGTCTGGTGCATATTTCTGGGCCAATCCTATAAGGTATTGTGTGCATTTCTTGTCTTGGAGCTATATTACAATTCTATAAATGGTAGATAATTGATATGAATGTAAATGATTATTGTGATAGACATACAAATGAATTTTGTCCACTGGAAGAAAAATTGTAGCCCTCTTTCCTTTGGAAGGAGCTAGTTTTCCATCTATTTGCATATCTATTTGCTTCTATCAAAGAAAATTCATTTCACCATTGCTGATCATCTGTGTGTCTGCTCTTTGGACTCTTCCTTGAAGTGGTGATGATATCTTACTGGTTCCCTTGTAATTGATGAATTAAATAGATATTTTAGTATTTGTATGCAGTCACAATTTTATATTTAAAAAAATTACCCCCTAGCATCATTCAAAGTCATAAACCATGATAGGATTCTAGTAAGTGAAAATGCAGAGAAATCAAGTCAGAGTGAATGTTAGAATTACCTTCTGCATGGCCAGCACTAGGCTAGAGGCTGAGAATGAATGAATGAAGGGAAGCAATGACCTGCTGTCCCCACCAGCACCCCCAACTCAGCATGCTCAAAACTTGATTCATCACCTTCTCTGAAAGACCTTTGTGTGGTTTTCCAATAAATGGCTCCACCAAATGCCAGGAACCCAGGAGTCAGAGCCCAACTGAGCCAACCTGCTGACTTGAAAACACTCAACCACACACCTCAGATGGGTGCTCAGCACTGCCGCCAGCTCCCTGTCCCTCCAGTAGGGTTGCCTTCCTTCTAATGGAGAGGAGACTGGTCTCAACACTGTCCCCCTCTTCCTGACAAATGTCCCCTTAGAGCTCATGCCCTAGGACCACACTTTGAGAAAATAAAAGGAAACTATGAGGGAATTCCCTACTCTTCTCGCCATCAAATCAAATCTATATCTGTATCTGCATCCATTTTGTTTCTTTTTATTATTTATCCAACACAATTGAGCACTTATGTCCTAGGCACTTTCCTGAGTGTTGGTCATTGGGTGGGGAACAATGCAGAAAAGACCTTGTCATCGTGGAATTTACATTTTAGTTGAGGAAATGTGCCATAAACAAGGAAAAATCAAATGTTAGCTAAACATAAAAAGGGTTCGTGGGAAGAGCACAGGGGAGCGTGTGTCTCAGCTCCCACCTGCTTGGGGTTCCTTCTCTCCAGCCCCTTCAGGATTCACTCCACTCCCAGAGCTGGCACCTAGGTCTTCTTTCTCACAGACCATTCCCCTCATGATTCAAACAAGCTTCCATCTTTTAATAGAAGGCTTCTTTTGACCCTGGATCCTTCTACAGAAATTTCTACATTTCTTTCCCCTCCTTTATTTGCAGTACAACTTCTCAAACATTAGTCTACACCTGTGGTTGCCCAATTGGGGTACCATGGCCCTGAGGACACTTGAAATCTCTACAGGATCCGTGTGCACACATCATTCTAAGGGGGTCCATTTCCAGATCCTCTACATGCTCTGTGTGCTCTTTAGTCAGAGTGAAATGCTCCCAGATGAGGCTGCTGTCATAATACCTCTCCTCTCACTTCCTAAAGGGCAACATACGCCTTGGCCCCCAAGCCTGCTGTCTGCTCATGCTGAGGGTGATTACAAAGTAGAAATATTGGTTTCAGTTCAGGTAACCCCTTTCAGTGGTTAATTCTGGTCCCTCCACCCTTAGCACTTCCTCTCCTTGTCAAGGTTGAAGGGGAGCTCTCAGAAAAAGGGTATTTGGGATAATGTTGAAATGCTCCAAAATCAGAAAAATGAAGTCAGTTTGGGTTAGTGACACTGACTCTCTTAAATTAAAGTAGTCTGAGAGGCTACCAGATGTTTCCAGATACAAAAAAAACCCCACAAAACTACAACAACCCACAAAAATAAACATTTAAATTCACTACTTTCAAATTCAGTGCACTTTAATAAAATAATAGTAAACTAGGTTGTTATTTTTTAATTGTATCAGGAAAATGTCATTCCAATAAAGTCAATCTTTTCTTATTCCACTTTTGAAAATGTTTAATATTTTCAACCTCTAAGTTAAAAAATGTAAACTTACGAAAAATTTCAGGTGTCAACTCAAAAATATTTAATGTGGCACACAAATTCTACTAGGGGCATGTGAACAAAAGCATCTATTGCTTGAAACTCTACCACGTGCTCAGGGTCTCCAGGGTCTCGCATCTCATTCGCTCCTTGGCACACTCTAGTCACATGGAGGTTCTGCCGCTAGATGTGTTATGTACTCAATTTCAACACATTGGAGACCACCACTACGTTAGCTCATGCAGCCATGAGTCTTGGATCTTTGTACAGACTATTGAATAAAATTTTCTCTGAATCACTATGTATGCATCTGACCTTCTAAATTATCAATTAATGAGCAAAGTTTAAACTTGGATATACTCCTCTAAAAGATTTAGGCCTGTGCACATAACACTGAGTTATTTGCTTGAATTCATAGGTACCTCTTACACTGCTGGCTGGGTGGAGCCTCGTTATCTTTGTATGGTGCCTGTGTGGGGGCAGGTGCAGCTCAGTGCAAGGCACATGGCTGGGGGAACAAAGCACAGGCTGGTTTTTAGCCCCACTCTCCACCTGCCAAAAAGTCCCCTTCTGGATTAACCTGTAAAACCTTCAGCAAACATGTTAAATGTACACTTGCTTAGCTCAAGTGTGTTTGATTCAGTTCATGTTCCTCCCTGGGATTCTCCTGCTCTACACAGCATGTGAGAGCTAGTTGTGAAATACAGTAGTCCTCCCTCCCTCATCATGCTTTTGCTTTATGTGGTTTCAGTTATACGCAGTCAACTGCCACTGAAAAGTACTAATGGAAAATTCTGGAAATGAACCTCTTAAATGCTTTAAATTTCATGCTGTTCTGTGTAGTATATGAAATATCTCTTAGTCCTAAGTGTGATGGGAACCCTCCCTTTGTCCAGAGTATCCATGCTGCATACACTACCCACTGTTAGATGCTCATTAGCTGCCTCTGTGCTCAGACTGACTGACATTGGAACTCAGTGCTTGTATTCAATAACCCTTGTTTTACTTAATTATGGCTTCCCAAGTAGTGATGCTAGCAGTTCCGGCATGACACCTAGAAGTGGTAAAGTGCTGACTTTAAGGGAAAAGGTGCATGTCCTTCATTTAATATGGCATTTTATCATCTTACATCATCACAAGAAGGGTGAGCACAGCACACTAAGATATTTTTAGAGATTGAGAGAGACTACATGCACATAACTTTTACTACAGATTATTGCTATAATTGTTCTGTTTTACTATTAGTTATTGTTGTCAATCTCTTACTGTGCCTAATTTATACATTAAACTTCATCATAGGTATGTATGTGTAGGGAAAAACATAGTGCATATAAGGTTGGGTACTGTCCATGGTCTCTGACATCCACTGGGGGTCTTGGAATGTACCCCCAGAGGATAAGGGAGGGGGATGTTTTAACAAGTGAGGGACTAACATAGCATGGTATAAATTTTTCCTGCTTCCTATAACACTTTTGTTTGTGTTGGGGAATATGAGCATTCTTAGCAATTCAACTTTGAAGCAACAATTTTCTATCACCTATTCTTCAAGCTTTTGTGTCAGTTAAATTAAGGGAGTACAATTACTTATTTCTGTAATCAAATATTTACTTGGAAACAATACAGATAAACACAAAATAAAACACAGATATAATCTGGATGCTCACTCTCAAATCATAAACCCAACCATAACTTCTGATTGCATATTTTTATTACCTCATTGTTCTTAGTCATTGACTGCATTAAGTAAATATTATATACCCGCAGTTATAAAATAAGTTGATAGCAATGAAATGTACTTTTGTCAGTTTTACATATAATAGATTTCATTTCTCTCCCGTTATTGAAAATAGAATTTATTTTTTAGAACACTTTAAGGTTCTGCTATGCACTGAACTTACATGCTGGAACCCTAACCCCCAATGTGATATTCTTAGAGATGGGGCCTTTCGAAGGTAATTTAGCCATGAGGGCAGGACTCTCACAATGGGATTATTAGGGAAAAGCCCTCATAAGGAGGGTTTTGAGAGAATATTTTTCCTCTTCGATCTCCCCCATTAGTGCTCAATAACATTCTATTGTCTGGTACCAGTTTATTTATTTGTTCACCTACTGAAGGACATCTGGGTGGTTTCTAAGTTTTGGCAATTATGAATAAAGTACTATACATCTTCATGGGCAGGTTTTTGTGTGGATATAAGTTTTACTTCCTTTGGGTAAAAACCAAGCAGCATGATTGCTGGAACTTATGGTGAAGGGGAATAACCCTCGGGGGAGGGTTCCTCAGACAGGGGTCACTGCCTGTCTGAGGAGACCCTCAGGGTAGGGGACCCAGGCAGTGACCTCACTTTCTGATAACAGAGCCCAGCAGAACTTGGAACCCTGGTAACCAGGCAGCCACATTCTCAAACTGCCTCTCCCCAGCTCACTTAGGCAGAGGAATTTCATCCAGCAGGATGTTTGCTTGTTGTCTGCCCATATCCCGAGGCCAAGGCATCAAAATAACAAGAGGGGATGGTAAGTTCCACCACAGCTGCCACTGGGTTCAATCACAGCATAGACCTCTGTGGCCTTTTTCACGGCGGAACACAGAGGTAATGCACAGGGAGCCTAGAGTAGTTTTGCTCGGGCCAGGCCACCACTCCAATCCCATCTGAGCAACCTTATGTCACCTACCTGTGTATGCATGTATGTGGTTAAGGGGGTTCCCCAAGCAAAAACAGGCTGAGGATGGTGAGAAGCCTGATGGGCTGGTTATGTTCAACCCCAGGTGAAGGCTGCCTGGGTGCATGTGGAGCACGGATGTCGTCCTCTGCCTGAGGTTCATCCAAAGAGGTGAACGTCATTGCCCCTGGGTGGAGGTCTGTGCAGACAGAGGGCTGGCCTGTCCTGGAGCAGGTAGAGTGGGCAGAAATAGCAGCAAGTAGGGCCCACCAGAGCTTGAGGCCTCAGAACCAGGTACCAGTCATTTTCATTGCAGAGCTCAAGGCAGATCCAGGAAGAGAAACAGGTGGTTGAGGAAGACTCAGGCCCCATCTCCTCCACTGAGGGGCATGTGCACCCTACCAGTGAGGGCCACAGCAAGCCCAACCTGATAGTAGCCATGCAGGGGTCTGGGGATCCAGGGCCCATGGATGGGCAAAAAAGAACTCCTCCAAAGCCACCTAGGCTCCACAGACCACTCAAGACTTCAGAACCCATCTTGGAGCTTGGTGGCCACATCTCTGCAACTGGGTCCAATGACATGGAGACCAAGGAGGCTGAGCCCAAGGGTGAGGTGGTGGACGAAGTGGGTGCGGGGTGGTGGGTGGAGGTAAAAGTAAGCTTACAGGGAGGGGTTGATGCCAGACACAAGGGAGAACCCACAGGGGCTGCCCTGGAGCGAAGACCAGAATCAGACCACCCATCTGATGGACTGTCTGCAGGGAGGACACCTGGGGTGGCCCCTGGGCTGCGGCTTCTCTGGAAGGCTCTGGCTGTGTACTCTCTGGGGGTGGGGGCAGAGGGAAATGCAGGCACATGGGTGATCTTTTCTCCTTTCCCACCTTCAGTACCAGCCAAGCAGGAGCAGCTTATTGATGAAAAACCCTGCCCCAAGTCCACCAGTGAGGGGCAGGTGGGCCACATGCTAGAGGGCCATAGCAGGCCAATTGAGACAGTGGCCACACAGGGGCCTGTGGAATCTGTGACCTTGGTTGGCCACAAAAGGACTCCTCCTCCAAAGCCACCTAGGCTCCACAGGCCACTCAAGATTTCAGAACCCAGCTTGGAGCTTGGTGGCCACATTCCTGCAACTGGGTGCAATGACATGGAGACCAAGGAGGCTGAGCCCAAGGGTGAGAAGGTGGACGAGGTGGGTGTGGGGTGGTGGGTGGAGGTAAAAGTAAGCTTACAGGGAGGGGTTGGTGCCAGACACACAGGGAACACCCACAGAGGCTGCCCAGGTTTGAGACCACACTCAGACCACCCATCTGCTCTCCTGTCCATGGGGAGGATGTCCTGGGGTGGGTCCTGGGCTGTGGCTTTTATGGAGGCTCTGGCTGTGTTGTCTGTTGGGGAGGTCATGGAAATGCGGGCACATGGGTGATCTTTTCTCCTCTCACAACTCTAGTAGGAGTCCAGGAGGCAGAGCAGGCTCCTGATTCAGCCGCTGTCGAACATCTGGAGGAGCTGGATGCAGGGTCAGACCAGGATGACATTCCAGGCCAGGAGGGTTGCCCATCACCAGGGGTCATTCCATATCCAGCAGCTGCTCTAGCTGCAGCTGTGCAGTCACTGCCAGGCTGTGCAGCATCTGCTGATCTGAGGGAGGTCCCATCCAGCCTGTATGAAGAATTCTTCCTGGAATCTGGCCTGGTTCCCAACACAGGGGAGGAGCTAGTTCTGTAAAATGCACTTGGGCCACTTCTAGAGCAGGGTATCATTCCTCTAGCTCTCCCTCTCCTGTGCGAAGTTTTTTTCCCACCTCTGTTTGACCTTATCCCTTTATATTCCTCAATTATATATTCCCGTCCTCCATGGCAAGGTTAACTTTAAAAATTAAATATTATTGTTTATATTGTAAAGTGTGCTACTTTTGAGCATGATGTATATTTATGACACTGCAAGCCTCACCACTGACCAGCTGCAGGACGTTCTGTTTCCCCTAAAGGAAACCCTGCACCAAAAGTACTCCCCACTGCTCTGCCCCTGGCATCCCCTCATGTGCCTTCTGTCTCTTTTTTTTTAACCTGTTCTGCACATCTCCTATAAGTAGAATTTTAGAATAGGTGCATTTTTCTGCTTGCTCACATATTTGTTATTTAAGAGGAAAATCCCTGAGGGATTAGAGATCAGATATAAAAAAAGGATCCCTTTTGGTAAGTGTGCGCATAACCTTGGGGTTGAGACCATGGTGATAAGTTTGTCCTGAGGGCCAGAAGCAAGTCAGGCAATGGCTGGCTCATCCTGTGCCCAAACAAAGTGAGAAAACGCAGATCTGGAAGAACAAACCACAAACTGGGCAGCATTCCTCACAACACAAAGCCAGAAGTGTCACGTGCCTGTGGTGCAGCAACCTCTCTCGAATCCCTGTTTTCTAAAAGGACAGAGGGTGCACATGCACTTCCAGAGAGAGGCACTGCACATGTCTCTACATGTCAGAGATGTCTTGGACCTTCCCAATGTGGACATGTGCACTGTCAACACTGGGGACAGAGCACTGTCACCCTCAGGCTGGCAGGCTTCTGGTCTGGTGGTGACCAGCCATGGGGACACAGCAAGGAAGCAGAGGCCCCAGCTGGTCCCCTGGAGGGAAGGGGGAAAGGCCCCTCCTCTGGGAGAACGGTGTGCAGGACCCATCCTAGTTCCACAGGTGCACATCTGCCCCTGGCAGTGCTCATGCTAGGAGGTCCCCCCACAGCACTTCCTGCACAATTTTTCAAAGATCTATTTTCAAGGGTACCCATCAGAGCACTGGGGAGATTGCCTGGACCTGGGAAAGACACCAATGTCCATGGAGAGAGGATGCATCTACGAATTCTGATCCACATGGATGAGGGAAGCTGAGTCGCCACTAAAGTGGGTGCAGGTGTCTCTACATCCTGACAGATAAAGACCTCAGGGGTCTTCTCTGGGGAGACACATGCACCAATGGTGTGCACCCAGGATCTTACCTGTTAGACCACATACATGTGATTTCCTCAGGCAGACACACACGTGAAAATTATTCTTCCTGTGAGAGAGACTGACAAACAGAATGAGAAAGGCAGAGCCCGAGACAGTCACCAATCCACTTGTGCATGGGGCCTGATTCTCAGCTCCTGTTGGAAGCCCTGAGCCAGGTGAAGAACCAGAGCTGGCCTGGTAAGTCCTGGAGACACTTGCCCAGTTTCTGCCACTGTCCCAGGAAACCACAACTCAATCCCTTCGGAATATGACCCAACACTTCCCAGACAACTCTGTCAAAGAAAATATAGAAATCAAAACTGAGCATCTAGTACAGCCACTGGCCAGGGGAGTTTGATAATTTGAGAACTATGAAAGTACAGACATATTATATTTATTTTCCTGCTTCAATTATTTTCTTGTACAGACATATTAATATTTGTATTTATTTTTTGCTTCAATTATGAAATTCTAGGGGCATATCTTTTATAAAACAAAGGGAAGAAGACATTGGAGGCATACAATCAAATAATTAATCAGAAAATTAATATTAAATTTTTGTTGTAATTTTGGCTACTCAAGCAAGTCATTAAAGTTTAGGCGTAATCTGCTAATTGCAGATTGCACATTAGTCTTGGTCTTTATTTCATAATCCACAAGGACTCCCAGAGACATCTACTTAAAATCTAAATCTGATCATAATAATCCTCTGGTTAAAAAATTCTAAAAATGACAACAAACTCACAGTTATTAAAACTGAACCTAAAACAAAAACAAAAACAAACTAAGCAAACCACTAGGACAGGAACAGAATCACAGAAATGGAGATCACATGGATGGTTATCATCAGGGGAGTAGAAATGGGAGAGAGGGGGAAAAGGTACAGGGAATAAGTAGCATAAATGTTAGGTAGAAAATAGGCAGTGGGTGGGGGTTAAGAATAGTACAGGAAATGTAGAAGCCAAAGAACTTACACGTACGACCCATGGACATGAACGAAAGGCAGGGAATGTGGGTGGGAGGGGGTGTGAAGGCTGGAGGGGATTAAAGGGGGGGAAATGGGACAACTGTAATAGCATAATCAATAAAATATATTTAATTAAAAAAAGAAAAAAAAAGAAAAAATCTGGCTCCTTACTATATATAGCATAAGTTTGGACTTTTGGTTTTAGCTTCAAAAGGCTTTATGTAGGCCCTGGCTGGTGCAGCTGAGTGGATTGAGCACCGGCTTGCAAATCAAAGGGTTGCTGTTTTGATTCCCAGTCAGGGGGGCACATGCCTGGGTTGAGGGCTGGGTTCCCAGTTGGTGGTGTGTGAGAGGCAACCATCACACATCGATATTTCTCTTCCTCTCTTTCGTCCTCCCTTCCCCTCTCTCTAAAAATAAATAAAATATTTTTTAAAAAGGCTTTACGTAAAATATTCGGTGTCAATGTAAATAAATATCAATCAATAGAAACTGAACTGCTTTAGTTAAAGAGATGCAGCCAGAATACAATTTACTAGTTGCTGAGTCTTTGGAGTGGTAACCATAAGGCACAATTTAAAAATAATTTGTCAAGACATTATATTTCAAGCTGTTTAATAGAGCCAGTGACTTTTCTAACACTCCCAAGCACCTCATTCATGTTGTCACCCCAAAATTCTGAGCTGAGGGATGGAACGCATGGGGCAGGGCCATTGAGAGTTGTTTTGAATAGCAACAGTTTTGCAGATAACCTCTAGAATAGCCATTTAACATATCTATAACCTTTAACTGGTTTTATGGATACATTAAATAGCTGTGGTCATGCTTTGAGCCAGGGGGATGGAAGTGACTTCTACCCATTATGTAACTGGGAGGCAACTCCCCCTGATTACAGCGCCTGCATGAGACCTTGGAGATGATTGGCTCCACATCATGGGGCCACACCTGCCTGGACTTACTATGGCAACCCAGTAAAGCTGGAAGAATATGGGAATACTGGCAGGTGTAACTGATTGTGGGAGTAGTCAGAAATGGTGCTGCAGAGGAAGACTGGCGCTGGGACTTAAACCCAGGTGCAGCAGACATGCTGGGGCTTTTTGGGACCACGCAGCTTTAGGGTGCTCCCTTTTTGCCATGTGGCTTAGGAAGCAGGAGAGACTTTGCCTGGAAGAAAAGGGGTGAAAGGATTCTTGCTGGTGGGCGATGAGAAGGTGCCACATTGTTTTGGATTAACTGAAGATCGCGGTGGCGACACAGCTGATGGTGCCGGAACTGAAAGGCTGCCTGAATCACAGACTTCTACTTCTTTTCCTGAGATATGATGCCCTGGACTGGGCAAAGGGGAGAAGGAAGAACTGTGTGTTTATGGATATTCTAAAGGACTTTGGTATTTTTAATGAAGACATTAAGTCATTACTCTAAGTCTATAACTTTTTAAATAAACAATCCCTTTCCTTTTCACCAATCTCTGGCATTGAGAGATGTCTTTCCCTGGTGGTGGGCAAAGCAAACCTAGTATGGGGGGGCACCCCAGAGCACAAGGGTAGGTCCATTCCGTAATAGTATATTATTTGTCCCCCCACCAGGTCTGTTCTGTAACACAAGTAAATTACATAAAAGTATAAGATTTGAGAAGGAAACAGTAAAAAGCCTTCAGTTTCATAGAACAGCATTGTCTATATACAAATCACCACCAAGCCAATGATGTTCCCAATACTACTTACCATGCTCTCTCTCTCACTCTCCCTCTCGCTCTAGCTCTCTTTATCACTCCCCATATATGTATATGTATATATGTGGGGAGAGAAAATATATATATTTTTACAAGGGAGGAGATCTTTCATTTGTTTGCTTCACTAATATATCACCAGTGCCAAGAAAAGTACCAGGTAAGTGGTAAACACACTCAATAAATACTTCTTGAATTTAAATGATTTAGTTATTGTTTTAAAAACAACATGATAATAGAAAGGAATAGTTTTATCCTCCCAGAGAGACTTGAACTGATGAATGAATTACACCAACTCCTATTATCTTGGTCTTCTTTTGCTAGGAATCATTTTTACAAGGCTTTAAAGTTAATTATAGCTGCCATGTTGGTCAGGGCTACATAGTTAGACCTTTTTTGACTTTCCGTACAGACTGCTGGTATTGTTCACAACAGTGCTGAAAAGTGGTCACAGGGAGAAAACTGTCAAAGCAAATCATAGTCATAGTTTCTTCATAGAATAAACCATCTTATACTTATTGGCTCTACAATTTCAATTAGTTTTACCCATATTTTCTATTGATATTTTTCCACAGTTCAAAAAGACTGCTAAGAGTCACAGAATGCAAAAGATTTTCAAAAGAATGAATACTCAAATCATTTCATCATTTTCTAAGTGGTCTTGGATATACTGAGTTTTTTAAAGACAAGGTCTCAGTCACTTTTTAGTATTTATTTAAAGACAATGTGTGTACATAGCCACACACTGTGTGTATGCATATATCTGTGTGTGTATATACACACACGACAAATGGATGCATATGTAAAACAAGTTACTTTCTTTCTGGGTGAAGTTGTCAAAAATCTACTGCTTGGCTATAATGATCTATGAAATTAAGATTGCTAATTAATAATTTTTTTGTATTTACAGTGAAGAGTCTCAGTGACTACACAGCAGTTACAAAATCTGTATTGAGAATGGTTTGAGAAAAGAATATTTTTTGAAGAATATATATCATTGAGAATGACTAGACTTTTCTAGATGCATACATTATTTAAGATAGAAAAGACAGTGATAAAGTTATTTGACCCTTGTCAGAGTGATGAATTTAATAATAAAGGAAAAATACATTAAAATGACATGGGAAATATTCAGAAAGTTTCAGCAATATAGTAACAGAGGCTTATAAGTGAACATCAAGTATAAGTGAACAGCATGTACAAGTTTACGTCCATGTTCACAGGAAAACATTATTTTTCCATGTGAAGCCAATTTTTCACATTAAATATAGTTCACCTGTATCATGTAAAAAAATTCTTTTCAACTGACTTACATTTTCCAAACCTCTTGCTGTTAGTCCCATTTACACGGATGCTTGCAAATTAAATGGCTCTTAATTGGAAGGGCACTTACCTAAAATCATAGATCCACGACTTACTGGTAGATTTATGAAGCTGACTCAAACAACGTTACTTTCCCAAAGTGATAGTTGGGATTATTTGTTTCATCATATCTAACCAGATATATGAAGTAATACTCTCTATTGAATTCCCAAAAGTGGTTTGCTAGACTCTGAATTTAAATTACCTTCCCTCAGGCAGATTCCAGACATCAAGTGTAGGCTATAGGTTTTTTTAAATTTATTTTTTTATTTTAATTATTATTCAAGTACAATTTTCTATCTTTTATGCCCATCCCAGCCCCCCCATCCAGCCCTCCCCTCCTCCCTCCCAATTCCACCTGCCCCTAGTTTTTGTCCATGTGTCATTTATACTTGTTCCTGTAAACCCTTCCCCTTTTCCCCTGAAATTCCCTCCCCTCTCCCCTCTGAACACTGTCAGCCTGTTCTCTATTTCAGTGTCTTTGGTTATACTTTGCTTGTTTCTTTGTTTTGTTGATTAGGTTCCACTTATCGGTGAGATGATATGGTGTCTTTCAAGGCCTGGCTTATTTCTCTTAGCATAATGCTTTCCAGTTCCATGTAACCTCTCCTCTTTCATTTTTGATTGTGTTTATTTGGATCCTTTCTCATTTTTTCTTGATGAGCCTGCTTAAAGGCTTGTCAATTTTGTTTATCTTTTCAAAGAACCAGCTCCTGGATTCATTGATCCTTAGATTTGTGCTTTTAGTCTCTATGTCATTTAATTCTGCTCTGATCCTGGTTATTTCCTTCCTTCTACTTGCTCTGGGCTGTCTTTCTTTGTTGTTCCTCAAGTTCTATAGGCATAGAGGTAGGTTGTTTGTTTGAAATGTTTCTATCTTTTTTAGGTAGGCTTGTATCACTATGAACTTCCCTCTCAGGACTGTCTTCGCTGTGTCCCATAAGTTTTGGGTTGTTGTGAGTTCATTTTCATTTGTTTCCAGAAACTTTTTGACTTCTTCCCTGATTTCATTCTTGACCCATTCATTGTTTAATAGCATGCTGTTCAATCTCCGTGAATTTGAGTGTTTCGAGTTTTTTCCCTTGGGTTTGGTTTCTAGTTTCAGTCCCTTGTGGTCAGAGAAAATGCTTGGTATGATTTCAATTTTCTTGAATTCGTTGAGACTTGCTTTGTGTCCTATCATGTGGTCTATCTTTGAAAATGTTCCATGTGCATTGGAAAAGAATGTGTATTTAGCTTCTTTGGGATGAAGGGCTCTATACATATCAGTTAAATCCATTTCATCTAGGGCATTGTTCAATGCCACAATATCTTTGTTGATATTTTGTTTGGAAGATCTGTCCATTTTTGACAGTGGGGTGTTAAAATCCCCTACTATAATTGTGCTGCTGTCAATATCTTTCTTGAAGTCCTCTAAGATTTTCTTTATGTATTTGGGTGGTCCCATGTTGGGTGCATATATATTTACAATGTTTATGTCTTTTTGGTGGATTCTTCCCTTGAGTATTATGTAGTGACCTTCTGGGTCTCTCTTTGCGGCCCTTGTTTTGAAGTCTATTTTGTCTGATATGAGTATTGCCACCCTGGCTTTTTTTCCCTGTCCATTTGCTTGGAAAGTTTGTTTTCAGCTCTTCACTTTCAGCCTGTGTAGTTCTTTTGTTCTGAGGTGCGTCTCTTGTAGGCAGCATATGTGTGGTTCGTGCTTTCTTATCCATTCAGCTACTCTATGTCTTTTGATTGGAGCACTTAATCCATTTACATTTAAGGTTATTATTGATAGGTACTTATTCATTGCCATTTTCATACCTGTGTTTCTCTCTCTCTCTCTCTCTCTCTCTCTCTCTCTCTCTCCCTTCCTTTCCTTAAAGCAGTCCCTTTAGCATCTCTTGCAGAGCTGGTTTGGTGGAGGTGTATTCTTTTAGACTTCTTTTGTCCAGGAAGCTCCTTATTTGACCTTCTATCTTGATTGAGAACCTTGCTGGGTAAAGTAGCCTTGGTTGCAGGCCTCTGGTTCTCATTACTTGGAATATTTCTTGCCATTCTCTTCTGGCTTGGAGTGTTTCCATTGAGAAGTCAGCTGCTAACCTTATTGGGGCTCCCTTGTATGTTAGTTCTTGTTTCTCCCTTGCTGCTTTTAAGATTCTCTCTTTGTCTTGGTATTTTGCCATTTTAATTATGATGTGTCTTGTTGTGGGCCTCTTTG
>CM052545.1:55679589-55695607 GCA_028533065.1 Trachops cirrhosus | reverse complement strand
TTTGAGGGTTCTCTCTTGCTCTTGTTCTGTTGTTTGTTCTGGGTAATTTCTCCACTATTTAGTTGTATTTCCAGATAGGTCCTGGATTGAGGTTAGTGTGGCTTCCACTCCCTCCTTCACATTTTTCTGTTGTTCTCTGTTGGTGGTTCCTTTGTTGTTGGGTTTCCTCTTCCAGTGGGTATCCTGGTGTTCACAGCTTCCACCTACTCTTTTCTGTGATCAGTTGGAAGGGAAGGCAAATGGTTTAAGACAGAAAGAGAGTATTGTATAATATTTACAGTAGCAGCCAGTAGAGAAGAGATAGGAGATCCTTTTGCTATGTATAGTGTTAACCATGATATTCCACCCAACTAGCCACTTTTTAGAAAGGATGGAGAGAAGATAAGACTCTTATTGGGGAGATAAGGGTTGTGAGTTGGATCTAGAAGGCAGTGAGGTTGTAGGAAGTCAGATTCTGAGGTAAGGTGAGAGTAAAGGATAGTAAATAGGTGTAGTGTGTGAGAGAATAGAGTTAACTACTACAGTAATAGAGTTCAGGAAACTGTGAAGTGGGCTAAGATCTGGGAGGTGTTTTGTTTAGTATTTACAATTGTATGGAACAGCTATTATTTACAATAATATTAGAGCAACAATCATATGACAGAATTATGTGATCTGGATAAAAAGAATAGGGAGTATAGGGCCTTGAGTAGTGTGCTAATGGAACAGAAGTGAAGTGAAGGACAGTAAATTAGTAATACACTATGAAAGAGAGAACAGGGGAAACCTGTCAAACGATACAATATAACCAGCCAAGCAAAGTAGACTAAACAGAAAGAAGAGGAATACAAAAATACTATTAAAATAAAACGTGTAAGAATAATGAAAATAATAATAATACAAATATGCAATAACTTTCAGGTTCTCTGTAATAGCAAAGTGAAATTTGTTGCACTGTCTCAGCTGTTGGGATGCCTCTTCTTTGGGTCCAAATCTGATCATTTCACAGTTCCAGGTTTCTGTTGTCTCACTTGTGGGTATTTAAAAAAGAGAGAGAGAGAAGCAGAAGAAGGAAGGAAGAAGAGATAAAATTGGAAAGAAAGGAAGAAGGAATAAAACAAGAAAGAGGGAGAGGAAAAAGGAATTGAGGGCCAAAAAATAATAAAAATTTAAAAATAAAAAATTACTTAAAAAAAAAGTCTCTTGGTGGTTTTAAACTGGCCACACCAGTTTTTCTGGTCTTGCTGGCTGCAGTAGGCTGAGGGGCTTCTCTCCCTTTCCAATCAGCTCTCAGTCAGCCTCATGCGCACTCTCCCCAGAGCTAGCCTGGTGCCTCTCCAGGGTGCCTTGGGTGCGGGATCCAGGCCTTCCACAGGGCGCAGTCTTCCTGGGGTTACCGCTGTGGGCTGGGGCCTTCTGCAGACAGGCTTCCTCCAGCCCCGTGGGTTAGGGCGCGCACACTTCCCAGTGCTATGGGGTGCGCAGGGCTTCCCGGACCTCCTCAGAAGTGCTGCAGGGCTGGGTGGGGAGGAGGCTGAAGCGATTGCTGCAGGAGAGTTCCCCAGACAGTGTCTCTTTTTTCACTTTTTCTTTTTGAGAAATTCCTCCTACTCAAGCCTGCTGCTCCGTACAGCAGCCTGGCCTCTCGCACAGCCAGTTCTCCAGCCAGACCAGGGACTCTTGGGGTCAGGGCCCCTCACAGCGCGACTCTCAACTCTCCCCAACTGGTGTCCACAGACTCCATGGGTGCTCACAGCCTCTGTGTGTTTGCCACTTAGTCCTTATTCCTCTCTCTGCAACTTTAAGCAACCAGGTCTCTCCCAATGCTGCTCAAACCTTGTTTGGCAGGGGAGGGAGCAGTTGACCCAGCTCTCTCCCAAGGACCCCGCGGCAGACCCTGCGGGCACAGGGCCTGGGGCTGCAGTCACCCTGGTCCCCATGCTGATCCCTGGGCCCTTATTGTCCTGAAGCACTCTCCTTACTGTCTGGTTTTTCAGTGTCTGCTACAATTTCTGATCTCCTTTCATATATGCTGGGGTACTGTTGGCTGTTTGCTCTGTTCCTCCATAGATAGGCTAAGTTTTTCTCCCGTGTGTAGGGGGAAGTGGAATCTGCTCCCTCCTACCTTGCCACCAT
This sequence comes from Trachops cirrhosus, assembly GCA_028533065.1. NCBI lineage: Eukaryota > Metazoa > Chordata > Mammalia > Chiroptera > Phyllostomidae > Trachops > Trachops cirrhosus. Next base: position 55,693,492 of record CM052545.1, on the reverse strand, counting down.
CTTCCTCCTGTCTCTCACTTTGGGTTTTGTTTGCTGTTCTTTTTCTTGTTCCTTTAGGTGTAAGTTTAGATTGTTTATCTGAGATTTTTCTTGTTTCTTGAGGTTGGTGTGTACTATGAGTTTCCTTCTTAGGACTGCTTTCACTGTGTCCCATAGATTTGTCATTGTGGTTTTTTTTTCATCTGTTTAAAGGTTTTTTTTTAATTTTCTTGATCTCATTGTTAACCCATTCATTGTTTAGTAACATGTTAGTTAGCCTCCATGTGTTTGTGTGTTTTTCAGTTTTTTCCTGTGACTGATTTCTAGTTTCATAGCATTTTGGTGAGAGAAGATGCTTAATATGATTCCCATCCTCTTAAATTTATTGAGACTTGTTTTGTGACCTAACATGTGGTCTGCCCTGGAACATGTTCCATATGCACTTGAAAAGTATGTATATCTGCTGCTTTGGAGTGAAATGCTCTAAAAATTTCAATTAAATCCATCTGGTCTAATGTGTTATCTAAGGTCACTGTTTCCTAGTTCACTATTTTTTTGTCTGGAAGATTTATCCACTGAGGAAAATGGGTTTTAAAGTCCTCTCTTAAGTAGATTGTATTACTGTCGATCTCTCCTTTTATGTCCATCAAGATTTGTTTTATATATTTAAGTGTCCCTATGTTGGGTGCATAAATGTTTAGGAGGCTATATCCTCTTTTTGGATTGATCCCTTTATAAATATGAAATGTCCTTTTTTTGTATCTTATAATAGCCTTTGTTTCAAGTCTATTTTGTTTCATATAAGTATTGCTATTCCTGCTTTTTTAATTTGCATTTTCATGAAATATCATTTTTCATCCCTTTACTTTCAGTCTGTGCCTGTCTTTCAATCTGAGGTAGGTCTCTTGTAGACAGCATATGTATAGGACTTGTTTACTTATCAATTCTGCTGCCCAATGTCTTTTGGTTGTAGCATTTAACCCATTTACATTTAAGTGATTAGTGATAGGTATGTAGTTATTGCCATATTATTATTCATACTTTTTATTTTTTAATTATTCTTCTTAAAGAAGTCCTTTTAACATTTCTTTTTTAAGTATATTTTATTGATTATGCTATTACAGTTGTCCTAATTTCCTCCCTCTTTGCCCCCCTCCACCTGGTTCCCCCTTCCCTCCAGAGATTCCCCCACCTTAGTTCATGTCCATGGGTTGTGCATGTAAGTTCTTTGGTTTCTCTATATCCTATACTACTCTTAACCTCCCCCTGTCTGTTTTGTACCTACCAATTATGCTCCTAAATCCCTATGCCTTTTCCCCCATTCTCCCCCTCCCCACTCCCAGCTGATAACCCTCCAAACAATCTCCTTATCTATGATTCTATTCATGTTCTTCCTGTTTGCTTAGTTTGTTTTTGTTTTGTTTTGTTTTTTACATTCAGTTGTTGATGGCTGTAAGTTTGTTGTCATTTTAATGTTCATAGTTTTGATCTTCTTCTTTTCCCTAAATAAGTTCCTTTAACATTTCATATAGTAAGGGCTTGGTAATGATGACCTCCTTTAGCTTTATCTGGGAAGCACTTTATCTGTCCTTCAATTCTAAGTGATAACTTTCCTGGACAGAGTAATCTTGGTTGTAGGTCCTTGCCTTTCATCACTTTGTATAGTTCCTGCCATTCCCTTCCTGCCTGCAAAGTTTCTTTTGAGAAATCAACTGATAATCTTATGGGAATTCCTTATAGTTAACTCTCTGCCTTTCTCTTGCTGCTTTTAAGATTCTCTTTTTATCTTTAACCTTTTGTATTTTAATTATGATGTGTCTTGGTGTGGACCTCTTTGGATCCAACTTGTTTGGGACTCTCTGTGCTTCCTGGCATGTATGTCTATTTCCTTTGCCATATTAAGAAAGTTTTCTTTTCTTATTATTTCAAATAAGTTTTCAATTTCCTGCTCTTCCTCATCTCCTTCTGGCATCTCCATGACTTATATGTTGGCCATTGAGGAGATATTCCAGTCTTCCTAAACTCTCCTCATTTTTATGAATTCTTGTTTCTTCATTTGTTCTGGCTGAATGTTTATTTCTTTCTTAGGTTCCAAATCATTGAGTTGAATCTTGGCTTCCTTCCCTTCACTGTTGGTTTCCTATGGATTTTTCTTTTCTTTTTATTTTTAAATTTTAAGTATATTTTATTGATTATTATTACAGTTGTCCCATTTTTCTTCCCTTTTCCCCCCTCCACCCTGCTCCTCCCTCCTTCCAGCATTAATTCCCCTGAGTTTATGTCCATGGGGTGTACATATAAGTTCTTTGGTTTCTCCATTTCCCATACTATTCTTAACCTCCCCCTGTCTATTTTGTACCTACCAATTATGCTTAATATTCCCTGTACCTTTCCCCACCCTATTCTCCCCCTCCCTCTTCCCACTGAAAACCTTCCAGGTGATCTCCATTTCTGTGATTCTGTTCCTATTCTAGTTGTTTGCTTTGTTTGTTTGTTTGTTTGTTTGTTTTTAGGTTCAGTTGTTGATTGTTGTGAGTCTGTTGTCATTTTATTGTTCATAGTTTTTGATCTTCTTCTTTTCTTAGATAAGTCCCTTTAACATCTCATATAATAAGGGCTTGGTGATGATAAACTCCTTTAACTTTACCTTATCTGGGAAGCACTTTATCTGCCCTTCTATTCTAAGTGAAAGCTTTGCTGGATAGAGCAATCTGGGATGTAGGTCCTTGCCTTTCATGACTTTGAATATTTCTTTCCAGTCCCTTCTTGCTTGTATGGTTTCTTCTGAGAAATTGGCTGATAGTCTGATGGGAACTCCTTTGTAGGTTACTGTCTCCTTTTCTCTTGCTGCTTTTAAGATTCTCTCCTTATCTTTAATCTTGGGTAATGTAATTATGGTGTGCTTTGGTGTGTTTCTTCTTGGATCCAACTTTTTGGGGACTCTCTGAGTGTCCTGGATTAGCATGTCTAGTTCCTTCACCAGATTGGGGAAGTTATTCTTCATTATTTTTTCAAATAAGTTTTTAATTTCTTGCTCTTCCTCTTCTCCTTCTGGCACCTCTATGATTCGGATGCTGGAATATTTAAAGTTGTCCCAGAGGTTCCTAAGCCTCTCTTCATTTTTTTTTTTTAGATTCTTGTTTCTTCATTCTGTTGTGGTTGGATGTTTATTTCTCCCTTTTGTTCCAAATCATTAATTTGAGTCCCAGTTTCCTTCCCTTCACTGTTGGTTCCCTGTATATTTTCCTTTATTTCACTTTGTATAGCCTTCATTTCTTCCTTTATTTTGTGACCATACTTAGTCATTTCTGTGAGCATGCTGGTTACCAGTGTTTTGAACTCTGCATCTGATAGATTAGCCATCTCTTCATCGCTTAGTTCTTTTTCTGGACTTTTGATCTGGTCTTTCATTTGGACCATATTTCTTTGTCTAGATGCATGTGTTATGTGGTAAGGGGGTGGAGCCTTAAGTATTCACCAGGGCAGGGCAATGCACTTTGCTTCATTGTGGCACTGTATGTGGGGGAAAGGTCTGAGAGGGAACAATGTCACTTGCTCTGCTCTCAGCCCACTTTCTGTCTCTCCCTTGCTTCCCACAAGCAGATCATGCCTTTTCAGGTGCTGATTCCCAGGTGGGTGGGTTTGTGTACATTCAAAGACCCTGTGTGCCTCTCTAACAGACTCTCCTGTGAGGTTGGGAGTTTCTCCGGCCATAGCACCCCCCACAGACTTTTACAGCCAGAAGTTTTGAGGCTTTATTTCCCCACACTGGAATCCTGGGTTGCAAGATTTGTCTCGCTACCCAGTTGTTCCTCCTGACTTATCTGCACATGAATGTAGGACCACCCAGTCTACCAGCTGCCACCTTGTCTTGTGTCCTCTCTGCCCTGGCTTCTCCTCTCTGCCCCTCCTACCAGTTTGGATGAATGTTTCTTCTTTAACTCCTTGGTTGTTGGGCTTCCGTACATTTTGATTTTCTGGCAGTTCTGGTTGTTTTTTGTTTTTAAATTGGTTGTTATCCTTCTTTTGGTTGTGTGAGGAAGCAAAGCATATCTATCTACACCTCCATCTTGGCCAGAAAAAGTGGAGTAGATCTGAATTTTTCTTTATTTCCCTTGGTAGAGCTTTCATTTCTTCCCTTATTCTTTTGCCATATTCAATGAGATCTTTGAGCATTCTGACCTCCAGTGTTTTGAAATCTGTGTCTGATAAGTTAGCTTTCTCTGTATCACTTAGTTCTTTTTCTCGTCTATTCCTTCATTTGGGCCATATTTCTTTGTCTCCTGATTTTGGCAGTCTCCCTGTGTCTGTGTACTAGGCATAGCCTCTTTGATTCTGTTTTAGCAAACCTACTAAGTCATATGGGGCGGAGCCGTGGTTATACAACAGGGTGGGGCAACAGTGGTTCTATGTGTGGGGGATAGGTCAAAGAGAGGACAATGCCACTGCTGGCTGACATCTGGGGGCTTGCCTGGACCTCACTCTGTTTCCAGTCACTTCATCCACTTCCCGTGTGAGACTGGCGCCCCACCATCTGGCTTTCCTGGTTGTGGTTACCAGGGTGGGTGGGTTTGCATATTTACTGGCAGGTTCTTCCACTGCCCCGATCCCCACTGGGTTTATAACCAGAAGTTATGTGGTTTTACTTTTCTTGGTGCTGGAGCCCTGGGCAGCATGTTTGGGCCTGGGGCTGGGCTTGCTTGCTCACAAGGTATCCCCCTGATTTTTACCCGCCACATGTGAATGTGGGGCTGTCCTGTCTGCTAGCCGCCACCACCTCTCTGCCTCTCTACCCTCAGCTCACTACCACCACACTTAGTCCTCTCCCTTCTGACTCCCAGTCTCTACCCCTCCTACCTTTCTGGATGAATATAGCTTCTCTGAATCTTTGGTTGTCGGACTTCCTTACAGTTCTGGGTGTTTTTCTGGGTGATTTTCTGGCAGTTCTGAGTGTTTTTCCTTTTTAACTTAGTTGTGTTCCTTCTTACGGTTGTGCAAGGAAGCAAGGCATGTCTACCTATGCCTCCATCTTGACTGGAAGCACCAAAATTTCTTATAATACTGATTTGGTGATGATTAACTCCTTTAGTTTTTTCTAGTCAGGGAAGCTGTTATCTTTCCTTCAATTTTAAATGATAGCCTTGCTATGTAGTGTTGTATTGACTGTAGGTCCTTGCTTTCCATCATTTTGAATATATCATGCAAATCCCTTCTGCCCTGCAAAGTTTTCATTGATAAATCAGCTGACATCTATGAGAGCTCCCTTGTTGGTAACTACCTGCCTTTCTCTTTGTCTTTGCCCTTTGCCACCTTAATTTTGGTGTGGGCTTCTGTGGGTTCATCTGGTTTGGGACTCGGTGCTTCCTGGACCAAGCATGTCTATTTCCTTCACCAGGTTAGGGAAATTTTCAGTCATGATGTCTTCAAATAGGTTGTAGATCCCTTGCTCTCTCTTCTCCTTCTGGTACCCCTATGATATGGGTGTGTTGCCCTACACTTGATGTTGTTCCCTAAACTATTTTCATTTTTATGGATTCTTTTCTTTTTTTTTTTTTAAGATTTTTTATTTATTTATCTTCAGAGGGGAAGGGAAGGGGAGAGGGAGAGAAATATCAATGTATGGTTGCTTCCTGTGCATTCCCTGCTGGGAATTGGCCTGCAACCCAGGCATGTGCCCTGACTGGGAATCGAACCGTGATCTCTTGGTTCACAGGCCCGCGCTTAATCCACTAAGCTACACCAGCCAGGGCGTTTTTTTATGGATTCTTTTTTCTTTTTGCTGTTCTCACTGGATGTTTTCTGCTACCTTGTCTTCCAGATTGCTGGTCAGTCTTCTGCTTTATCTAATCTTCTGTTTATTTCTTCCCATGTATTCTCAATTGTGTTATTTTTTCATAATTTTATTTTTTATTCTTCAGTTTTTATCCTCAATTTTTTATTCTTCATTTCTTACTGATTCTTTTTTAATGGGTTCTGTGTCCTTTTTTTAGGCTTACTGTCTCTTTGTTGAAGTTCTCATTGAATTCATCTATCATTCTTCCCCTAAGTTTCTTGAGCATCCTTATATCCAGTGTTTTGAACTCTGTATCTAGATTGCTTCCTTTATTTTGTTTAGTTATTTTCTGGAGTTACTCCTGTTCTTTCATTTGGGGCATGTTTCTTTGTATCCTCATTTTGGCTGCCTCCCTCTGTTTGTTTCTATGTTTTAGGTAGTTCTGCTGAGTCTTGGTAGGGTGGCCTTATGTAGTAGATGAGCTGTTGGGCTCACTGGCACTGTTCCCCTGATCACCTGAAGCTGGTGCTTCAGAAGAATTCCCTGTGTGGGTTGTTGGTGCCTTTCTGCTCTAGTGGACTTTTGATTGCTGTTGGCATGTTAGTGGGTGAGATTGACTCTGAGGTTTACTGGTTGTGAGGATTAGCCACAACTACAGTATATGTGCTTCTATGTGGGAAAGAGGGAGACTGACCCCATGGAGTGGGATTCACCTCATCAGTGGTGCCTGGTGAGACTATCCTTTCAGCATGCCACTTGTGGAGTAATCAGACAATACACTGTTGTGGCCTGAAGATAGCCACCAGGTATGTTGGTTCTAGAACATGTTGGGAGAGGCTCTGGAACAGGCCAAGGTTAGCGGCTGCTTATGACCAGCCTGGGGCTACCTGGTAGGAGCAAGAAAGATACCGCAATTTGCAGGTGACTTTGTTGGGCCTGGAGGTGTTTGAAAGAGGCTATGCTGCAAACTGAGGCTGGCTACCACCAGTACCTGGTTGGAGCCACTCTGCAAAAAGCACAGCCACTCTGCAGCCCACTACCACCTGCCAGTTGTTCATAAGGCTCAACCACTGAAAGAGCCTTGGGTGGTACTTAAGTGCAGTGAATTAGGGTCTCACGGAGTCACCAGGGTTGAGTGGTGTTCACCAGATTAATGCAGATTCAGCTTTGGTACCAATGCCAAGCGTGTGGCCACAAAGAAAAAGACAAAGGGCACACCAAATTCAGTTGCTGCCTGCCTTGGGCCTATGGACCTTTGAGAATTTTTTCTTTTTGTTATAAAAATCCCACTTAATATATTTTAGCACAAAAATGTCTAATATATGCAATGGTTACATGTGCATTGAAGTACATACAACTGTGGGAAACATTTAAAGACAGCAATAGGATGCAAATAAACAAAATAGACTCAAATTTAAAAGTCATTTATGGCCCTGGTTTGTGGCTTGGTTGGTTGGAGCATTGTCCCATGCACTAAAAGATTGTGGATTCACACCCCACAGTCAGGCACATGCCTAGGTTGCAGGTTCAATGCCTGGTTGTGATGCATATGGGAGGAAACCAAATGATGTTTCTCCTTCATATCAATGTTTTTCTTTTTCTCTCCCTTCTTCTCTCTCTAGAGTCAATAAAAAATATCCTCTAGTGAGGATTAAAAAAAATGCAGTTATGTGTAAAACATTAAGAATCTTACTACTGTATTTTCAGGAATAAATTAGAATATCAACTTTCCCTTAAAGTAATAAACTGAAGCCTAAAACACAAAATTGGAGCCATCTTATTTTTTAAGATTTTATTTATTTATTATTTTAATTTTATTTTATTGATTATGCTATTACATTTATCCTAATTTTTCCTCCTTTGGAGTGGGCCTTTTTGCATCCATCTTGTTTGGGACTCTCTGTGCTTCCTGGACTGGCATATCTATCTCCTTCACCAAATTAAGGAAGTTTTCTTTCATTATTTTTTCAAATAGATTTCCAATTTCTTGCTCTTTCTCTTCTCCTTCTGGCAACCCTAATGCAAATGTTGGACCTCTTGAAGTTGTCCCAGAGGCTGCTTACACTATCCTAGGTGTTTTCTTTATTTTTTCTTCATTTTGTTGTTCTGATTTTTTGTTGTTGTTGTTGCTTCCTATGTTCCACATCATTGCTTTGATTCTCAGCTTCATCCACTCTACTGCTGTTTCCTGTAAGCTGTTTCTTATTTCAATTAGTATACCCTTCATTTCAGACTGGGTCTTTTTTATGCTATTGAAGTCCTCAATAAGTTCCTTGAGCATCCTTATAAATGGTGTTTTGAACTTTATATCTGATAGATTGCTTATCTCCATTTCATTTAGTTCTTTTTCTGGAGTTTTGATCTGTTCTTTCATTTGGGCCATGTTTCTTTTCTCCTCATTTGGGTGGCCTCCCTGTATTTGTTTCTCTGTATTAGGTAGAACTACTATAACTCCCTGTCCTTGTAGTGTGGCCTGATGTAATAGATGTCCTATAGGATCCAGTGGCACAGCCTCCCCTATCACCCAAACTGAATACTCAAGGTGCACCCTTTGTGTAGGCTGAGTACACCCTCCTCTTATAGTTGAGCCTTGATTGCTGTTGGCCAGGCCAGTCAACTGCAAGGACTGGATGTGACCACTGACCACCAATCTCTGCTGTCCATGGAGGATCAGCTGTGCAGGGACAGGGTGGCGGTGCTCCAATGTGGTCTGTAGCTGTCCACTGAGCACAGGCTCTGGGATTTCCCAGGTGGTGCAGGCCAAGGTCAGCTCCTACCTGAGTTTTGCCCAGGGACACCCTGCCTGAGCTACAAAGCTATTGATATGGCTGCTACTTGTACTGGGTTTGGAGATTCTTAGGCAAAGCCAAGCTGTGGGGATCTAGGCTGGCTGCTGCTAGTGCCAGGCCTGGGACCACTTAGCAAGAAGTACAGGGTCTGGGGGCTCACTGAGGCTGGCTCTTGCTTGTTTGAGAAGATTTAGGATGTTGTGAAGCATGAGCTAATACCAGCCACTCATATGGAAAAGCAGCTTGGGTGGGCCTGTAAGTTGGATGTGACAGTCTCTGGGGATTTCCAGAGTAGGGCAAATGGTATTAGCCAGGTTGATGGAGTCTCAGATATGGCACCTGCTTGCTGGCTCTGTGGCTCTGTGCAGGGGAGGGTTCAGAAAAGGGACAATAACCACTGCCCAAATTTCTGTCTGGGAGAAAGCTACCCCCCAGCTCTAGCTTTGACACAAGACACTTCAGTTCCTTCCTGTGTGCAACTGGTGCCTTTCAAGCTGCTAACCTATTGCTGGAGTTCAGAAGGAGTGAGTCTGAGTAAGTCCACATGTGGGTTCCTTAAGAGGAACTCCTTAGTACTCCAGAAGTTTCTTCTACTGACTCAATCCCTACCGGTTTTTGAAGCCAGGAGTTATAGAAACGTATCTTCCTGGCACTGGAACCCTTGGCTGGGCTGCCTGGATGGGGCTGGGACTCCTCATTCCCAAGATATCGCTCCCAAATTTTTATCCACTACACATGGATGTGGGACCAGCCCATGTCTCTGCCCCTCCTACCAGTCTGGATGGAAGTGGTTCTTAATTTTGTAGTTGTAAGACTTTCATTCAACTCAATTTCTGATGGTGACTGTCATTTTGTATTTTAGTTGTAATTTTGATGTGGTTGTGCAAGGAGGCAAGCTGCATTTACCTGTGCTGCCATCTTGACTGGAAGTCCCTATTTATTTATTTTTAGAGAGAGGGGAAGGGAAGAAGAAAGTCAGGGAGAGAAACATCGATTAGTTGCCTCTCACAGGCACCCTGACTGGTACTGAACCTGCAACTAAGCCATGTGCCTTGACCAGGAATCAAACCTGTGACCTTTCACTTCATGGGACTGATGCCCAACCAACTGAGCCACACCGGTCAGGGCAGAGCCATCTTGTAAGATACAGGAAATCCAATGCTCATTAAATTAACGAAAACTGAAATGTCAAGAGCACCCCAACAGCCTCGTAGTAGCATCTCATTTTATAAAGCAGTATGTATTCAGGTGTTTACCCTTCCAACAATTTTCCCCCTTTACTGTAAATTATTTTACAACATTCATTAAAGCCTCCATGTCTAAGAACTGACCTTAAAAAACTAGTTAAAAACAAAGCATTCTTCTCCACAAGACAATTAAATAAAAATAATAGCATAAGCTATAATCCATAAGTTATTTGTGAATTCTAAATTGCAGTTAAGTGCTTAAGAATATTCTAGGTAAAGGGGACATTAAATGGACTAAATTATCACCAATAGCCACTGCAGGTTAGTCCAAATCTTGTTTATGATGGCAACATAAAAAACATCCAAACCTATAAGAATTTTTATTAGTTTATTTGAACCAAGCTGATGACAATTCCCAGGAAGAAAAACCCCAGTGGATTGAGAAAATGCTATGGAAAATGGCAGTCTTGCACCTTATTTTATACATTATAGTCAAAAGAGGAAGTGTAAGTGGGTTACATGAAATTCATTGGTGATAGTTTAGGGAGGCAGGAGGAAGAAAAGCAGGAAAACCTCTGGGATTGGACAAACAGTAAAATGACAGAAACACACTTCTTTTACACAGGTGGGTACAGGATAATTAACAGTCAACAATTAACATGATAACAATAAGAATGAGGGGATTTGTGGTCTCCCTCTAGTGAGGTGTCTGTGTTTTAAGGAGTCTAGAAAAAGGAAATTTAACATGCCAAAGATATGTTATCATAGATGCAAAAAGATAACAGACAGGCTTAATTAAAGACTGATCTTTGTCAGGGAAGATACTGGCCTAGGACATGACTGCCCACCATGATTTGCTTTTAGTTGGAAAGTTTTTAACTTCAGACCTTAGGTCTCTGAGTTTGTAAAGCCACCAGGCAGGCCTTCCCTGAGCTGGCCAAGCTTAGCATGTGGCCCCTTTTCCTCTACAATGAAAACTGACAAAATAAACACTTCCAAATTTACACTGAAATGTCCTTTCCACAAGCTATCTCCCTTAACTAAGTGCAGCACATTCAATTCAAGGTATTGCTTCAGAAGTATTACCTTTCAGGTGCTGGGTCACCCTCTCAGCACTTGACTAGCTGAAAGGAATGCCCCAGCACAGCACGAATAAACGCTGTGTTTAAAACCAGACTCATTTGTTTCCATAGCCACTATAATTATTATTAAGAAGAAATGAAAAACTTTCTGTTTCCCCCCACCCCACCCCCGTGCCTCTCCTACCCATCATCCTCCCCCCACTCTGTCTCTCTCTTGGTGTCTGTGTAAAGAGTTATCTCTTTGGATTGTTTTTACACATTAAAAAGGGAGTATTTTTCAAGTCACAGCAGCCCATAGAGAACAAAAGGGATGTAGAAACTAAAACAAGGCTTGCGGTTTCCAGCTATGCATTCCTGTGCTATTGGGTAGAGAGAGACTGCAAAAACCAAACAAAAAAGTTATTTCCTTCTGACAAAACTTAATGATTTTAGTACATTCACACTGTCTGCCATGAGTCACATACTGAGAGCAGCTGTGCAGTGAGAAGGGTGACACAGAGTGAGCAATTAAAGGGTTCCACTGATAAAAAGTGAAAAAGTGAAGACAGGGTTTAATTAGTACAAAATTTCCAGTTTCAAGTTCAAACACAGTTAGCTTTTTATGATTCCATTTTTAAGTTGTTTTGAGAAAATGTTATTCTCATGGACACTTACTTAACCTTTTAAGCTTACTATGAACTAATTTCCCTTGTAATATATATATGTCTATACTTCTTTGCATTGAGGCCTGATAGTAAAATACGAAAAGCTACAAAGTGATGAAAACTAACAACACCTATACACAAAACAAGAAAATCAGTTTGATACAACTCTCAAATGTTAAAAAGGCAAGTGCACTTATTAACCAATGTCACCCCAGTAAATTTAATTTAGAAAAAAAATAAAAAGACAAGTGCACTTTCAACAAGATGAAACACTTTAAAAAACTGAGAGCAAACAGTTCTGATAAACACCAATGATGACGTGCACAGATGCTCTCACAAAATGTTAAAATAAAACTGGCAATAAAATGAATAACTTGAAAGAACTAATTTTGTGAGAAGTAGTGGGGCCGCACACAAGGCAAAAGGGAAGGCCCGCAGCACAGAGCTCTGGCAGGTTTTAAACACTGCACACCACTGCTATCCAGGGCACCCAAAAATATGTTGAGCATTGTCTTGAAATTTGGTGATACTTTTAAAAAACTGTGTTGCAACCCTTCAAGGCTGGGCAGGTCCATGGTATTCACGCAGACAGAATAATATTCAGGAGCCGTTGGGATGTCTGGCGTGCCTTTCTTCATGGGTGGGCAAGCCATGCACTCTGCAAGCTGTGTGTCACACGCCATGGCCCTGCCTCCCCAGAGTGGCACCCATTGTGGCACCCGTCCCATTGCATGTGTCTAACTAGTGAGAAGCCCCTACTTGTATAAGTACTAGAAGGGAACAAAGCCAGAAAACTGCCAGAACATTACATAAATAATTCTGCGCATGCAAGCCCACTTCATGTTGTGGGAACAGTTTATCGGACCCAGTCTCAAGGCTATGGGAACACTGCTCCCCTTAGTTACCCAGACGCCTGGGTTGTTGCAGTCCACCGGCCCACGGTGACTGCAAAAACGTTGTAGATGGCTCACAAGTGACGAGAGAAACATACACACGGACTACCGAGTCCTGTGGAGGAATAGGAACGGCATGGCTACCCTCTCAAGGGAAGGGTGCCTCCGAGTGGCCTGGCCACTCTCTCAAAGGAGAGCACCCCGAGCCGCCGCCTCAATAGGCTTTTTATTAGGTAGTATTGGGTAGGTGAACAGATACAGAATGTGGATTCATTGTCTAGCAGAAAAGATCAAAACAGGTAGATAATTTATATAGAGTTCAAAAGTCTCACGCTGGGGTTTGGGGCTAGTATTACCTAACAGATACATGATTGATCTAGTTTCCTGCCAGAGCCTACACATCCAAGAGCACCCTAGCAAGCAGGTCTCACAGGATTTTACATATCTTATGCCCCAGGTCCAATTTACCCCAGGTGTCCGCCGACTCTAGTCTGAGCCTCACCGCCCCTGCTATTTCCGCAGGCCCCAAGTCGGGCGGAAGAAGACAAAGGCAGCCAGGAGACTTGGATTTCTCACATCCAGAACAAGGACTCAGGCTATTATCAAAGCCGAGGGGGCAGGGGTGATGTCGATCACTCCCTCACTTCCACAACCCCCTGAGTCTCTTCCCTGATGACTTATTCCCACGTGATCGTGTCTGTCTTAGGTCCATTCTTTCCAGAGAATGGTTGCCCGTCATTGACTATCCGACCAAGCTGAAGGGAATAGCAGAGCAGGCAGTGCCCATGTTCAGGGAAATAAGTTTTGTCTCCTTAGGCCTCCCAGTTCTGGGAGGTTTCTCACTCAGCCTTAGCCACGGGGGGTTACGGCTCCTGAAACCAGGCAGGGCAGACACCACACTGGGTGAGGAAGCCAGACTGCCTCCACTTACCCTACAAAACCCCATGTGTGTTGTCAGGGTGGGCTGAACTGCGGCTTGGAAGAGATGGCTGACGTCAGGTCAGGGGGCCTGGACAGGGGACTTTGCCGTGGCAACCAGAGTGAGGAGGACCACCACTGATGTGTTGCCACTTTGTCCTGGAGGGACCAATCCCCAGCTCCGGTGAGGAGAACCACCCAGACTTGGGGTATAAAACCCCGCCACGCTCTTTGGCGCGGCTTCCCCAGCCCCGCTCTGTGGACCAGGGGACCTGCCCGGGTGCCCAAACCCCAATAAAGCTCAATACTGCCTGATTTTGTGGCTGATTGGCATTTCTTCCTCGGCGGAGCCTAAGAAAACCTTACATGTGTTATCAGAAGATTCTCAAAGATAATCATATTTTAAAAACACTCAAAGCAAATTGTAGGGTAAGTGGAAGCAGTCTGGCTTCCTCACCAGGGTGTCTGGGTAACTAAGGGGAGCAGTGTTCCCATGGCCTTGGAGGGGCCTGATAACTAGTGCTCTCATAGCCTTGAGACTGGGTCCGATAAACTGTCCCCACAACATGAAGTGGGCTTGCATGTGCAGAATTACGTTATGTTTGTTATGTTATGTTATGTTATGTTATGTTATGTTA
>CM052545.1:55613297-55679089 GCA_028533065.1 Trachops cirrhosus | reverse complement strand
CCAGGGTGTCTGGGTAACTAAGGGGAGCAGTGTTCCCATGGCCTTGGAGGGGCCTGATAACTAGTGCTCTCATAGCCTTGAGACTGGGTCCGATAAACTGTCCCCACAACATGAAGTGGGCTTGCATGTGCAGAATTACGTTATGTTTGTTATGTTATGTTATGTTATGTTATGTTATGTTATGTTATGTTATGTTCTGTTCTGGCAGTTTTCCGTCTTTGTTCCCCTCTAGTACTTAAACAGGTAGGGACTCCCTACTGGGGGTGATGATGATGAGAGACATGCAAGGGGACAGGTGCCACGATGGGTGCCACATTGGGGAGAAGGGGCCACGACATGAGACATGCAGATAGACACACAGCTTGCAGAGTGGGTGGCTCACCCACCCGTGAATAAAGGCATGCCAGACATCCCAACAGCTCTGTGACTATTTTTCCACCTCCACGAATATCGTGAACCTGCCTGGTCCTGAAGGGTGACAACACAGAATTATAACCTGCTTACGGATTTTAAGTCAAATTTCTGAAGGAATGATTCAGAAGGACCAGACTATGAAAATGTCTAATCAGGGTGACACCACCCACACTGATTTTGCCATTAAGAACATGTGGGAGGCAAGTGCTTATCCTGTGGGCCTTTATGCAAAACAGGTTTGAAAAAAAAATCTTTTTTTTTTTTAAAAAAAGGTCTTTTTTTTAAACAAAGATTTTATTCATTTATTTTTAGAGAGAGGGGAAGGGAAGGAGAAAGAGAGGGAAAGAAACATCGATGTGTGGTTGCCTCTCACACGCCCCCAACTGGGACCCTGGCCTGCAACCCAGGTATGTGCCCTGACTGGGAATCAAACCTGCAACCCTTTGGTTTGCAGGCCTGCACTCAATCCACTGAGCCACACCAGCCAGGGCTGAAAAAAAAAATCTTTGATTAACTAGTAACTCTAGCACAGGGGTGTCAAACTCATTTTCACAAGGGGCCACATCAGCCTCGCAGTTGCCTTCAAAAGGGCCGAATGTAATTTTAGGACTGTATAAATGTAACTACTCATTAACTGTGAAGGAGTTGGAATTACATTCTGCCCTTTGAAGGCAACCACGAGACTGATGTGGCCCTGGTGAAAATGAGTTTGACACCCTGCTCTAACATGAATAGACAGGTTGCATAATACACAGAGTTCCTGAAACTGTGGAGATAGGGTTCACCTGTAATCTCCCATTACACACACAGGTGAATACAACCCAATGTTAATAAACATCACAACCTTCAGAAATCTATAGTAACCAGAAAATAAAACTAAGGCTCTCATTATTAAAATCTGTCTGTCACATTACTGTATTTACAGGAGACCATTCTGCATGGTGTGGGCTCAGCTCCCACTTGGAAGGCCAGTGGAAAGGGAGGTCTGATGCACAGGACCCACGCCCACGGATAGGTTCTCCCAAGGGGAATCAGGCCTGGACTGTACCTAGGCCGCTTTGAGACTTGCTTTTGCTAAAACCCCTCACCCTGAATCGAGGTAGCAAGTACTTACTGTAACTTCCTAAAGTCTGTGCTAAACCTCCCCAGTATGGAGTGTAACTGGTTCAACCACTTTTGCCCTTGGTCTGCAACATCCTTCTTTTTGAAGTAATTAGCAGCATCCTCTCCTTTGTTTTCTGTAAAAGGTAACCACCTAAAGCGAACCTGTGCACAGTAAATGAGGACCATTGTGTAATGTGCCCAGAAAAGCAACAAAAGCCTGTCAAGGGAAGGGTCAGCATAGTCTCCTCTTGAGAGAGTGGCCATGCCATCCCTTTTCCTCCAAGGACTCAGTAGTACATGTGAATTTGTTTCGTATCTCATCCATAATGCTGCAGACCCCACGAGTTGGGGTCCGTGTCAGTATTTACACTCTGCATGACTTCAAAAAGTAACTACAAGCACTATCAATATAAAAACATAAATAATCCTAGCTGGGTGATTCAGTGAGTTAGAACATTCTCCCAATATGCCAAGATTGTGGGTTCGATCCCCAGTCAGGGAACATAAAAGAATCAACCAGTGAATGCATTAAATAAGTGGAACAGTAACTCTCTCTCTCTCTCTCTCTCTCTCTCTCTCTCTCTCTCAACCAATAAAAATAAAAAAAACATAATCAACTGCTGCATCAAATCAAAAATGTCAAAATATTTCTTCAATGCCAGCAGTTTACAGTTAAGCATTTAAATACAACTATGTTGTAATTAAGCTGCAAATAATGTATGGGTTTTTACTAAAGTGTTAAAAATCACAAAATTGTTTTGACCCCCCTAACACACTCCCTGGATTGCTATGCCCATGAAATTTCATTTTTTACAAGTTTACATACTGTTCACCAAAAATCACAATCTAACTGGGTAAAAACAGCTAGAAAAATAGAATATAGAAACATATTCTACTTTTGATTTATATTAAATATCCATGTGATCACCTACTCTAATATCAAAATTAAGGGCAAGAGATGCTTAATTAGTATGCTTACTTCACTGAACACAAGATTAGATTGATGCGTATCCAAAAACACTATTGCAATGCTTTTAAAGAACAGTATAAATGTCATAGTTACATTATCTTTAGATACTGCTGAAGACTTCCCCTGAGGTGTGAACATTCAACATTGAACAGCTTCACACATGAGCCCATGAAACAGTTTATTACAACACTATAGCTACTGTAATCAAAGTGGCATTCTTTACAGACACTAACATTTTTAACAAGAACAAACTACTCTAAAAACAAACATTTGCTTGACATTTTCATCCAATTGCTTACATATTATAATGACCAGAATGTTATAACCAGTACTACAGTTGCAAAAGCTATATCTGTTTAAATCGCATAGGTTCCCTTCAAATAAAATCATTAAGCAACATCAAAAATAAAAGTAGAGCTACTGGTTACCATTTATACAGATTTTTGTATTCAGATCTCTTCCTGTTTATTTTATCCATAAGTCCTTACAGCTTCGGTTAAATCACAGGAAGCAAACTACTGGGCAACCATCAGGCTTCCCGCACGAAGATGATTCTGTCTCAGAAGGTGTCCCTCTTCCTTTGGCTTCTAACAGCAGCAAGGCTGGTGCTCTAGGTCGGCTCTGAGGACGACACGGTCTCGCTCGCCCCCTGCCTCTCTCTCTGTGATGATCATCAAGATGTTCCCCACATGAAGATTTGGGGGCCAGCTCTCTTCTCATGATCTACACTGGTCCCTCTCTCGATTGTACACTGCATGGGTCTGGATCCAGAACCATAAGACTTGGATTCACTTCCACAATGCAATCTTGCAAAGATCTAGTAGTAACTTTGCAATGATCATCATCAGATACTTTGGATTGTTTAATTGAAGAAATTGCAGTTACCAGTGTCTCAGAGGCCCTCCCATAATCACCCATGCTGGCATCAGACACAGCTCTTGAAACAGCACTGCTTAAAATCTCCCTGTTCCTAGTCACAATTTCTTCAAATTCAGCTTCACTCAACAGCATTCTTGCTCTATCTATTCCCCTTCCAGGAAGCCCACAGTCACCCCTATGGTATGGTGAAGGTTGGCCACATGGATCTGTTGGTGGTGGACCCTGACTCTCTGATGTAAGCACTTTGCTGTGAGCTGATGGAAGAAAAGCCAGGTTCACGTGTGGAGCTGGCAGTGGGGCACCTGGAGGTGGTCCAGGAAGATGTAGAGGAAGAGCAAGCATAAGGGGTGGCCTGAGAGGACCAAGTGAGTGAGGGAGAAAGGGCCTGGAGGGGCAGGTGGTCCCTGTCACAGATGAAGTGGACCAGAGGGGCAACTGCAGACTGAAACTAGAGGGGGTGGACCAGGAGGGAGCGAACCCAATGCAGGTTGTCCAGAAAGTTGCCTGGGATAAAGAACTGGTGGTGGAGGGTGTTCTCAGTTAGGAGACCCAGCTAAAGAAGGCAGCAGAGCCTGCCCAGGAGATGGAGGACCTTGGGGACCAGGTAAGCCTGTAGGACCTGAGGGTGGACATCATGTAGTCTGTCTAGCCAGAAAAGGGGACAGTGGCCCTCCTGGTCCTGCTGGCCCAGAAAATGTGTCACCACTGGGAACAGCCCCTGAATTGGCCCCGTCCTCTACCACCTCATGGAAATATTGCAGCTGAACTGCCCTGTGCAGGAGCAGCTTGACCTTCCCCAGCCATTTGTCCCAACTGTGTAGTTTTCCTGGACTGCATTTCAAATTGACTCAGGAACTGTTTACTCATCGAGTTGCAACAGGATCCTGATTATGAAATTTTCTTTTAGACAACAGATCCAACACCAAAAAGGACAAACCCGTTTGACTGGCCATCTGCCCAATATACAAAGAATTTTATCTCCAAAATATGATTTATTCCCAAAGAATGAACTGATTCAGTTGTCTTCATCTGTTGTCCATCATGTCAGATTTCCAAAATATAACACAGTTCTCTTTTCTGTATGCACATAGGCAACATTTTGTGCTGCTCTTGTAGTGGCGCTGCCACCAGCAGTTGGTGGGAGGGAACCCACATAATCCTGGCCCTCTGGGGCATTGCTGTCAGTGCACATGGAGGGATGACATCATCATACAAATGTGTCTGACTGTGGCCACCATGTTCCTGGTGGACCCCTGACCACATCCATGTATGTCTATGCAGTCCATGCTGTCCACCTTCTTCCCTCAGCCCTGGCTGCCACTGCTGCCTCCTGCCCCTTTGAGACTTTTAAGAAAGAGGGCCAAGGCAGGCAGCTGGCACTGGCAGAGCCTCTGGTGGTGTGAGAGTTGGGTGGGTGGGGCCTCAGGGAGTTCTCAGGGTGGGAAGAGTGCAGTTCACTAGGCTAACTCAGATTCAGAATTGACTGTGTGGGAGGAGGGCTCAACACAGGGACAATGGCAGCTGTCCCTCCAGCCCTCCACTGAAGCCGCACAACTTGGTTTCTCCTGTATGTTGCTCCCTGTGCCCCTGGCTGCTGTCCCCCTACTGCAGCCCAGAGTGAGGTCCTGCCAGTGAGTCTGTGAGCCTATCTTTTTAAGAGGACTCTTAGGATTCCAGCAGCCTTCTGTCTGTCCTGGACAAAATCCCCAGTGGTTCTCACAGCCAGGTATTGTGTGGGCTCCACTTCCCAGCATCTGGGGCTCTGGGCTGGGGAGCCCAATGTGGGACTGGAGCCCCTTTCTGCTTGAGGGGGGACCTCTGCAGCTGAGATATCCTTCTCAATTCTCAACTACCACATGCAAGTGTGGGGCAGCCCACTTCACATCTCTTCTCTCCCCTACCAGTCTCCATGTGGCTTCTTTTTTTATATCCTTAGTGATAGCACTTCTGTTCAGCTGGTCTCCATATCATTCTCCAGCTTGGTCATTCTATCATTTAGCTATATATTTGATGTGATCATGAGAAAAGGCGAGCACAGCTTTTACCTACTCTGCCATCTTGACCAGGACTCCACAAGTATTACCTCAAATAAACTCAAAATATTCTCTAAGGTTTGGACATTCCTTATGTCAATATTTACCTGTCATAGTGCTGCAGGATTTCAAAGAAGCCCACCACAAACCACGCTGTGGACTTAAACCCCGTGCAAGGTATAAGCAAGGGCCCATTGTGCCCCACTCCCCACTTCACTTCAATGAACTTGGGTGAGTTTCTCTCGAAATCGTGGGCCTTATTGCTTTACATAGTAGGCCATGACTACATGAGCTGTTCTTAGAAAATCCTCATGGTGGGTAAAGATTGAGATAACTCAGGGAAAGAAAAAAAATAAGTTGGTGCTTTTAAATTTGACTTTTTAATTGGATTGCTTACTGAAAGTCTGAACAAAATCTTTGCTGGTTAAATAAGAGACTAAACTCTCTTTCGTCCTGAGAGAGAAGGGGCACTGGCTCCACCAGCCTGAATAGTCAACGGGTTGATGATAGTTGCTCAGACCCCTGAACAAGTGGCTGCGATGGGAGCCGGAAGGTGTCCATTGTAGTAATGCAGCTGATCTCAAAGGAGCTGGTGGGAGCCCCAGGGAGAAGGGCAGGGGGCCCTGGGACAGGTGCACCCAAGGGAGGAGCCCGAGCCTTGGAAAACACTGGGGTTCCAATGGTGTCCCGTTAGCTCTTGCAGGCCTTTGCTTGACTATTCTCAGGTGTTGAGGAATCTCCTGGGGCTGCCTGGGGCAAACTCCCTCTGGAGTGTGCAGCAGTGTCACAGGGATGTCCCCGGCACTGGCTCATCTGGAGATGAGCTCGCAAAGCCTGACCTCCCTAGAAGTTTATACAGACTCTACAGATCTCAAAATTAATATGGGAAATCCTGCCTCCCAAGCTAACAAGGCCCACCACAGTCAGCCTCCGGTTACTGCTAAGGTGACCAGAATGGAGCTTCTTTGATCCTTCCAAGTTAATTTTGCATGCACAATGAGAAAAGGCTGGCTACAGAAATAGGCAGAATAAATGGAAACGTATTTAATTGGTCTCTGGAGGCTTCAAAAATAGGTTTTAGATAAATAAATCAACTTAGGACGTCATTTAGGTGTCAGCCTGACTCTTAAAGGTATGTCCTTGTTAAAACTGGCTGTCCTGCCCTGGCTGGTGTGGTTCAGTGTATTGAGTGCTGACCTGTGAACCAAAGGGTCACTGGTTTGATGCCCAGTCAGGGCACATGCCTGGGTTGCAGGCCAGCTCCTCAGTAGCAGGTGCATAAGAGGCAACCACACATTGATGTTTCTCTCCCTCTCTTTTTCTTTCCCTTCTCCTCTCTCTAAAAATAAATAAGTAAAATCTTTTAAAAAATGGCTGTCCTCACTATATAGGGGAACGGTCTCTTGGAACTTGACCTAAATTGTAAATGCCTCCAAAAAAAATGGATCCAACTATTCTGTTTGTCACATGTATATTGTAAATGTGAAATAATTTTCTACCTCCAGATGGTAGTAGAATTAAAATTAAAGGCAAGCACTTGTAAGAATTGGGTATTCTAAAATTCTTATAAATATAGAAACTAACTCAATTAATTTTCAAATTCACATAAGTTAAAATTAATCCTTAATAAATAAAAGCTAGCTTAAGTTGTTGGTTTACAAATAACAGAAATGTCTTTATTTTGCCTGGGGTTTTACAAAAATAAGAGCATGCTAATAATGGACTTTTTATGTGGATGAAAAAAGTTTCTAGAGATTATATAAAATGTTCAAGCTAAATAATGCTAATTGATTACTTCTTGGTTTTCATCATGCATTGAGATTTTCCAGGCTAAAATTTCAATATATATGTCTCCAATATATATTGAAACATGCCTCCATGAGTCTCCAGTGGAAGTTGAGGGAGGAGATAGCATAGCAGTGGAAGGACTCTGAGACTGTGCAACTGTGGCTGGCTAGAGCCTAGTGTCCTGGTTGCCAGGAAACGCCTTTTAGCACCTGGGTAGAGACCATGCCTGCCCACACATAACTTTATTGGTAGTTAACCTCTGTTCCACCCTACTTAATGATCATTCTAGAAAGAATTGACATTGCTGTTTGACCCTGAGAGAGCTCTCAAGGGGAATTGTGAGGAAGTGTCACCCCACACACAAGCTTGAAGGTTATGTAACTAACTAAGCATGTAGAGTAAGAAGCCCATGAATAGAAACAAAGGAATTCGGCCCTTGGCTCATGCACTGCCAAAAGCCTGGAAACAAGACAAAGGGTTCAGAGAAACCCCTGTCCCTTTAAAACCCACATCTCTTGGGCAGAAGAGGTCATTTCCTTGTTGGCAAGGAGATGTGCACTCCCGTATCTCGGGAGTGTAGTCCCTTCACAAATCACACTAACTGCGCTACACTTGGTTCATTAAGAGACACTTTCCTTAATAACCTCTGCGTGTTACACAGCAGCAGCAGGATGGTTCACTCACAGTCGCTGACTTTTCTGATAGCGTCTGTTACCTGCCTTTGCACAGCAGAGGCCATGAGCAGCCTTTGTATCCATCCCAGCATGCAGCGCTCTGAACGCGCACCAAGGCTTCTTCCGGAGCTAAGGGTGTGGAAATTCCCCCAGAAGGCTGAATCCAAAGTGGTTTCCACTTACCCTACTGCTGCCCTGCCTCCGCCCCCAGGTGAGTTTAGCAATGGTTGTTTGCACTCCACCGCTCTAAGACTTCCCCGGTGATATTCTAAGGCCAGGGAGAAGGGAGCATTCAAAAGACCTCCTCATTTCTGAGACATGCCACACAAAACCTCCTGGATACACACCATGTTCGCCACCAAAAGCCCATGCCTTTTGTAGATGAGAACAGACCCAAACAGAAGATAAACAGGGCCTGCCAGGACCCCAGCCTCGCCTCTCCTAACAGCCTCTTTTTTGCTGTGTCCCAGCTTCAGGATCCCTTCTCTCAAAGTAGAAAAAGGCCTGATTTCTGGCCCCAGTTAGCTCTTCAAATCCCTTATTTCTCTCTGTGGGATGCCCACCACTCTAGAAAAGACTAAGTGCTGGTTCCCAGTGGGGCCTTAGCCTGCACCTTCACTCCTCCTGATAGCCGCCGGTCCAGATCAGCCCAGACTGGCCATGATACCAGGCCCTTGACAGGCAGCTGGCTAATCGATGCCATCAGACTCCTCTTTGTTTCTTAGGCACCTCCAGTGCCCGAGATCTGACCTCAAATGAATATTAACAATGTCATTTTCCATTGAATAATAATCTCAGGCACAAGGAAAGCTATATTGTAACATAGTCATATATTTTAAATAATTCAGACAGCAACAATCCTTAAGCACTTAGTACATGGGTTTCTATCTAAAAAACAAAAAAACAGCAAGTAGAACATCAAAGCCATAGATGAAGGTAGTCAGCACACAACTGCCCTTGGTTCAGACAGCGCTGGATGAATTACTACTCTAAAGTAATCTCACAGACATTGTCGTGGACTAGAACATAGTTTTGTATCTTAGTTCATTTTCTTCATTAGAAAATATGTCTTTGAACTCTCAGTTCTTGAAATCCATGGGCATAGTTGAATGACCTTAACTGAAAACAAATTCCCACCTTTTAGCCTATGAATTATTTGCTTCTGAGCTCAAAAGTATCACTTGACCAGACTCCTCTCTTGCCACATCATTAAGTTCTGACACATACTCTCACTAAAATCCCCACCAGCAAGACTAGAATGGCCCCAAGGAGCACAAGCCCTCGCCACAGCACCAACTGTCTCCCAGTCAGCCTCGTCACATCCTTTGAATGGACCCGAAGACGTTCTTCTTGGTGCATCTGCTGATCCAACTGGGTCTCGTCTTCTTTTTCAACATCTGTCATTAAACTTTCTCCATGGCTTTCAGGGCCCACTGAGGGGAGAAGGAACTTAGTTAGCAGCTTAAAAGGACTTTCTCCATCGGTATGACAGATATATAAAAGGTGATGTGTAGCATGTGTTACTGTCTGGGAGAAAGTCTGTTCAGGAAGCAGTGCTACACCGGGAGATTCTGACTCACAGACATGGCCAGCCCTGCTGCTGGCCTGGGGCCTCTAGGCGCCTATCCCATGGCAGGAACTAGGGAAATGTGGCAGCTCTCTCAGTTAAGGTTTATAGGGGAAATTTTCAAGGGGCCAACACCTGTATAATAATTTCAGAAAGGAAACAAGGTCAACAGAAAGATATAATTCAAGGCCATTCATAGAACTGAAGACAGATGTGAATCCTTTCTCTGGAAGGCATGCTAAGTACCCGGCATGATAGTGACTCTGACCCCTGGGTTTAGTCTCATGACACTTCAGAATAGCAAGAGTAAGAAAAATATCCTAAAAGCTTCCCAAGAGAAAAATAAGGGCAGATAACTGAACAGAACAAGAATGAGACTGGCATTCACTTCTTAGTAAACATGAGTTGGTAGTAGGCATGCTACAATGTCCTTGGAGTTCTGGGAGAAAACAATCTCAAATAGAATGATGTCACCTCATGCTTACAAAGGCTTACTCTGAGTCAGGCACTGCACTTGGTGCTAACAGTATGAGCCCCCGAGTCCTCTCAACTGCAGGGAGAGGTTAGTACTATTCTTATCCTAGCTTTTAACAAATGGTAGACGGTAGAAAACTGGGACCAGCCCCTTCTCTGAAGATAACTACAGAAGCTGGATAAAATAAATGAAAAACATCACCTTGAAGGTGCCAGAGCACTAACAATGTAATGAAAAGTCAGTTACCAGGCAAGATCTAGGGCAGGTGGAGACAGGGCTCCAAAGCTGTAGTTGGCCTGAGAGATCTCCATGTGGACCGAGCAGCACTCTGGGAAGCTTGGCAGCAACCCAGGCAAACCTCTCCACCCTCCAGGTTGGAGCTCTGAAGGGCTGCATTCAAGAATTAAGGATGAACCAGAAGTAAATGGGCCCTTACACTGGTCACCTTTGGCTCAACCGAGTGGTCCAGAAACGTCCATTTCTGAAATTGCTCTAGACTGCTAGTAACCGTAAGTGTTGGGCAGAAGCAAAGGAATATCCTCTTTGAAGACAGATAACATCACCTAAGGCCTCAGATTACTCTGACAGACAATTTTCAGATACAAAAGTCTGGAACACAATCAGATATAACCAGGCCCCAAGGAAACCAGACACATGAATGAGATCTGGCAGAAACCACAGAATTGACGACTGACTGTAATTCAGCCAGTCTATGAACTCAAAAAGGTTTCCGTTACAAAGCAGCAAAAGAACAGTGTGAGAGCATGACTAAATGCCTCAGGAACGAACTAAACTGATGAAAAACACATTTGCATGGTATTCATCAGAAGCAACAGTCATAACAATGATCTGTTTAAAGCCCATGTTTGCCTGACAAACAGGAGAACGTCATGGAAACAACATACGAATGTCAGCTTCCAAGATGAGGTCAAGGCACAGCATCACCATGCATTAGGAGTATCCCTAGAATGCTTGGATGAGCACCATAAATGAGCCAGGAGTTGGCTACCTGAAGTCTTTAATCATCAACAGTAGTATGTTGATGCCTAGAATTACAGCAAACAAATCTCAAGTCTATTTGCCTCAAACTGGGCATTTCTCAATCTTATTGTTTGTTTCTGAAACATTATTGCCTTATTTAAATGGGGGCTCAGGGCAGCAAGTCCAGTTGCATCCCACAGATGGCCCCTGCAGGACCACCTGGAGAGGCAGTGACACCATACCTGGGCAAAGGAAGCCCTGGGAGAGAGGAGTCCCATCCGGGGCCATGTTCCGTTTCATATTGGCATGTACCTGAGCCTACGAGATGAAATACACAGTAAATCCACCAGGCTTTACCACAGTGTTGTTAAAACATTTGACTTGACTCCCCAGTTTAGGAAAAGCCAATCCATTGTCTCTAACTAACATGTAACACTGGCGTTTCTCTAGGTCACAAGTATGGAGTCATCTTTAGAATGATGGACAGGGCTCAGTGGGTGGGGAAGGCTGGATAGAAAAGCACAAGATGAGGGGGAAGATGGGGACCAAGATCATTCACAGTTATCCCTTCTTGTTCCTTCATCTGACTTAGCCATCACCTATTTTTCAGATCCCACACTGACCCTAGAAATTTGGAAAGATGCACACAAGTATCTTGATGTAATATTTTGGGATTGTAAAAAAAACAGTATCAGGATAAATTTGATCATGTTCCACCTATCTCTCGAGTTCCAAATTTTGTTCTGAAATTGGTTTTTTTAGGCAGAAGGGGAATGGATAAAGCAAGGGTCATCTTGTCCTTCACGTCTGAATTAAATGCAGTTAAAACAATAAGAAAGTAGCGTTTGTGATACAAAGAGACAAGAACCTTCCAAAATATGAGAGAGAGAGGCAGAGAGAGAAAGAGAGCGCGCACACTAATTATGCTTGTTTTCTAGGAAGGGAACCTTTCCTGGAACAGCGATGAGAATAGTTACCTGTTGACAGGCTCTTTCCCAATTCAGCCGAGCAATAAAGCCTAGAAAACACACAGCTTGACAGATTGTGCAGAGGATAATCCCTGCCCACAGACCTAGAAGTGGAAATATATAAGAGGTTAATTCTATGGGAATACCCTTGGGGAGTATTTCTCCTGTCTCACTTCTGAGAACCTGTGTGCGTGGCTGAGCCTGAGCCAGAGACTCCTCCAGCCCTATCCTTTGGCTTTCAGAAGGTCCTGGAGGCCCAGTGCTCCCTACTTCTTGGGGTTGTGGATCTCAGAACATTTGTTAAGAATCATAATGCTTAGCTCTTAAGAAAATTGACAGTTATAAGGAAATAACATTTACAGGACAAACAACTTCCTATTTCTAATAGTACTACCAAGCTACTATGCCCTATTCTCTTCAAAAATGGAACGAACATATTAAACGGGCAGAAGTTGCCAGCCTCTAAAGGACTAAAGCTTTCCCTGGGAGCTGCCTGCAGAATCTTGCTCACTTCAGGAGCTCCCCGGGCAGGGCCATCTGCAGGGAGATGATGACACAGCAGGACAGGCTGAGAGGAAGTGGAGCACAGGAAAAGCTGTGTAGGCCCCAAGTACCACACGAACACAGAGGGAGACCCCTAGGGATGAGGGGTTTGGGGTCAACTGTGAACTAATGACATCAGAAACTCTAACAATAGCTGTGAGAGAATAAATATACAAACAGACAAAGGTCAAACCATATTTAAAAAAGAGAACTTTGACCCACAACCTAAAGCAACCCAACCCCTTATCTGCAATAAACACCCCAGAAGCCAGTGCACTGTACTTCAGCCTTATGGGAAGCCAGACTGTTCTTGCTAAGGCCAAACTAGGAAACTCAATAATGCTTTCTGCAACAACTGACCCAAGATGGCCAGGACTTGATCAGTAAGTGACAGCTTCCCTGATTTTTGTCCCTGCTTCCAACTTAGGACCAGCCAGAAAAAAACTACACACCCTTGACCAGTCACACAGAATACCCCACCTTCCAGCAGCCTGCCCCCAGGTTCCCTGGGCCAGCAGCCTCCCTCCAGGCCCACCTGAGCCTTCCCTTTGGCCCACTGCTGTGAGGCTCTCCCACTCCTCTGCCTGCCTTTCAGTCTCTGGCAAAATGCAAGCTCTAAATAAATGGTTTTGCTTTGCCCATTTGCTTGGTCTCTGTTGAATTCTGGATCTGGGTAAACTGAAGGCAGCTAGGGCCAATGGTATACAGGTGGAGGTGCCCAAATTCAGTGCAAAGTTTTCAACTCTGCTCCTTGGTACCAATCACTCTCAGATCACATTTTCACGCTGATGGGATCAGCATGATATTTAGAATAGAGTTGGTGACTACCTGCCCTTCCCATATGGATTAGTAAAAGCACAAACACATCAGATCCAGTGTTCCCGAGCCATAGAGACTACAAGCTCACTCTAATTACCTTAAAACAGAATATAACCAGCTATCTCCAGCTGTACTTCGAAAGTCGTGAATTAGATTTCCAGGATTTCACTATACACTATTTAAAAGATTGCTGTCTGACTCAACCTAGGAACCCTACAACAGGATGATTATCAAAACCCCTTGGGCAGGGCCCAGGAATCTGTGTGTCTGAAAAGCCTCCCAGGAAATTAGAATGGAGCCACCCACGAGAACCTGTGGCACTCTGACGCTCCTTGGGCACCTTCGGTAGGTGCACTGCCCACCCACCAGAGGTGATATCATCCTCAAAACCAGGTGAAACTATACTTTTTTAAAAAGTGAGTGTGGCAGACACTGACTGCCGTCTTCTCGCAGAGGCCTCCCTGCTCCCCGCAAGACCCCAACATTTTTTTTATTAAAATGTAATTGACTTACAACATTATATTTGTTTCAGATGAACAACACATGATTCAATATTTATACATACACTCTTGAATAATACAGAGGTTAAAGGTGCACATGACTGTGTAGTCAAAAATCTGCATATAATTTTTGACTCTTCCAAAATCTAACTACAGTTGACCTTTCTCATCCTCAGATTCAACCAACCACGAATCAAAAACAGTATTTTCAATCTGCAGTTGGGAAACCACTTTTGGAAATATAAAAATGTTGGAAACCACCCTGCCTGGTTTCAGAAGCTGTAATCCTCTATGGCTAAGGCTAGTAAAAAGACCTTGGGACCATAAGACACCAAGGAGACAAAGCTTACCTCCCTGGCAGGAGCGCCACCTCTGCCCCCTTTACTTCACTCTGCTTGGCCCCAGCAAGATGATTGGTTAGCCAATGATGGGTAAGATTCCTCAAGGAAGGGACAGCTAAGACAGGCATGGTCACAAAGGGGCCCCCAGAAAAGGACTTAGGGGGCTATAGAAAAAGGGGGTGATAGACCATCACCCCTCAGCTTTGTCACAGCCTCAGTCCTCATTCTGTCTGCAAGAAGTCTCCTAATCTCTTGGCTGCCTTCCTTCCCCTGCCTGACTTAAGCCTGAAGCAATGCCAGAGGGCAGTGCAGCCCTGGGCAGGAACAGGCAGTTCCCCAGGGCTATTGGGCCTAAGAAAGAATGCCTGAAATCCTGTGAAGCCTGCTTTGCTAAGAATGCCCTCAATTTTCTGATAAGAGTCTGAACATGAAATGAGTTTGTTTCCCAAAGTTTTATGGCCCTTTAGCTAACTGACCCTGACTCGGAATAAGCCCTCATAGTTCTTTGACTGTTATCTATTGTTTGATCCTTACTGCCTGACAATGACTGATGAGCTTTACCTGTATTCCTATGCAAATTAAACCCAATAAAAGCCCATAGAGGAACAGGCTCTTGAGCCTTTGAGAGATTGGCCATCTTTCCTCCCCAAGTGGATCATGTCTTAGTAGACTTATTCTCATCTTCGATGTCTGGGGTGGCAGCGGTGGGGTGGGGGGGCACTCTGCTGGACAAAGCTCCCCCACACAAAAATACTGTTTTTTATCTGTGGTTGGTTAAATCCACAGATGTGAAATCTGAGGATTTAAAGGACTGACTGTATTTATTGAAACAAACCCACATATAAACGAACCTGAGCAGTTAAAATCTGTATTGTTCAAGGATCAACTGTATTGTGAAATGATTACCACAATAATTCTAGTTAAGATCCATCACCACCCATAGTTAATTTTTTCTTATGATGACAACTTTTAAGATTATCTCTCTTAGCAATTTTCAAATATACAATGTAGCCAGTCACCATGCTGTACATGACATCCCTGTGACATTTATTTTACAGCTGGAAGTTTGCACCAGAATTTCTTTTAAGTGATTCTTAACTACCTGTACTTTGCACATAGTATGTATGTTTGTTAAATAAATTAGTGATCCTAGTAAAGTACTTGGGACATAGATGCATCTATATTTTTAAGTGGATTCCTCATATATTTCCCATAGCTATATACCATTGTCAAATCTAAAAAATGAGTAATGCTAGGAACTCAGTTAAATAATTTTCTGTACCAGGATGCAAGCCCAGTGAACTTTGCATTGGCAACTCCATTCTTTATACCTTCCATGTATTTTTCATTAAAATATCATTGAACTTGAGAAAAAATGTGCAACCTAATGGGACACTTTGAGCTGAAAGTTCATTCGAGGTATCAGATGACTCCTCATCCCCTCTGAACCTGCCAAGTGCTGATGAATGAAAACAAGCCAGGCTTAAGTCAACTTCAATGTCACCCAAAGATAATGTGTTCAAACTGCACTATAATCATTGACTAATTGCCAATGCCTTCCAAATTATTATTTTAGAAATCAAAGCTGGGCAGTCATTTCTTTCCATACTTTTAAAAAAATTAGTCTGGTAATTTCAGGCCCTGTAGATTAAGTTCTTTTCTCCAAATGTATTAAGACGATGAAAAGGTCCCCTCCATCCTGCCCTCCCTATGTGCTGTTCACACACAGCACA
Organism: Trachops cirrhosus; assembly: GCA_028533065.1. Lineage (NCBI taxonomy): Eukaryota > Metazoa > Chordata > Mammalia > Chiroptera > Phyllostomidae > Trachops > Trachops cirrhosus. The sequence goes on along the minus strand of CM052545.1, from coordinate 55,663,300 downwards.
CACATGGCCTTGCAGGGAGACCCAAGGACACAAGGCTTAAAGGGCTGCACCAGGCCAGAGCAGGAGGCTGTAGAGTGGCGGTGAAGGTGACCTCAAGGGTGTACCTCGGGGACCATTCCCTGTGAGTCGTGCCAGAGGCATCACTGGCTGGGGGCACCGCTCCTGGATGTATGCAGCCACCACGGGTGCGCCTACCACTTCTGTAAGAACCACACCAAGGCTGTCCTGTGGTTCCCCCTGCCACCATCCCAAACACTCCTACATGGCCAGCTTTTGACAGCCTCAGTCAGTCCTGCAGATTCCCTCTCCAGGTCTCACCATACAGAGCTGTCCCCAAAGAACAGGGCTGGAACCACAACAGGCACATTTCTGAATGTTTCTTCAGCAGCCCCTGCTACCACCCACTTTGATGTAGACACTCGATGCCATCCCACGGGGAGATGAGTAGAAAGACCACGCTGCTGCGCTCCAGTGGGTGAGTGTGGGAGAAGCTCACGTTGTCAAGAGGAGCGTGAGCATGCAGCCCTGGGCCTCGCTCCCTCCTGCCCGCCCCCCCACCCCCAGCCTCTGACTGGCACAGGATGAAAATGGAAAAGCTCCGAAGTGTCAGCGCTCTCAGTGAAAGCCTACCTGCTCTAAGAGTCACTTTGGGTGGTGAGAAACTCAGCCCTGCCCACCTGCAGTTAGCGCTTACCGATCACTCCCAGTCTGGTTGTAAACATCAGTGAAATCCCGATGGGGAGACCAATCACATAGTACCCAATGGCGTTAAAGACGGCTCCAACTTTCTGGTTCCCACTTCCCCTCAGAATGCCACCGCCTGTGCACTGTGGGCAGATAACACACACCAGTGTGAACAGCACGATGCCGGGCCAGATGCCTAGCCCCCGCCCGAGCGGTCCCATCCATCATTTGTGGCCTGCCACATGCCAGTGTTCTTGGACAGCAATAGAAAATGTTTGGTATTGCCCACCCACCCCGCTTCTGTTTCATTTCACCATCATCAGAAGAAACACACACATTGTAAAGGTGTTTACGGGACATCTGCCTAATACTTACAGCCAGACTTTCAAAGAGATGGGAAACAGCGTAGATCGGAACCACTCGAGCCACGAGAGTGATGATGTCTCTGTTAGCAAGCAGAGCACACGGGGGTCATGAGCAGACAAAGGCCTGGAGCAGCGAGCACGGCGGTTCTCCTGGGCTGGCCCTCGGAGTCCACTCGGGGACCACGCTGCTGCTCCTGGGCCAGTGGGGAACCAACTCTCCATCATATCTCACAACTTTGAGAAGAAATACATAGTCCATTTGGTCAATGTAGACAGTTAAATCCAATGATTTGGTCCCACACGTGCCTTCTGTTTGAATGAAGCACAACAGAAGAGTTAAGGTTCTGTCTGTGGAACGGAGGTTGGCCAGTTATAAAGGCCACAGACAGTTTACAGAATGGTCCTCGGTTCCCAGAAGTGGGCCCTAATGTCTAAAGTCAGTCATGTGGATTTGAACATCCACACTCAAAGGAAGATGACATAAATGCTGCCCTGACCCAGGGAGGCGGAAATTTCAAAAAACCCTGAGTGACTGACAAGCAAATTCAAACACTGTCTAGCAACAAATGTTTGTTGCATGAATTAATAAATAAGAAACATAGCACTGAACAAGGTGATTACTGTCCCCCAAAAAGGACAGAAATATAGCTCTTTTCTTCAAAACTAATTTTATTTTTTGACTAGACAACATGTGAAAATGGTTAAAAGAAGAACAATGAAAAAGAAGTCAAGAAACATCTGTCTTCCACTCCTGTCCCAGTCCAACCTTCCCATTACCACCCCTCCCCCACCAGGTAACAATTCTTATCACTGTCTGCATTTGTTTAGTGTTTATGAAAAATAAGGAAATACACATATATGTTCTTATGTTCCCCTTCTAGACTCTTATTATTCCATATTACAGTATTCTCTACATGATGTTCTGCACATTTTCCTTCTACCTAGTATATTACATTCAGTTATATATTCCATCAAAATATATTATTTTTAATGTGCTGCTGAATTCTACCCACTAATATTTTATTTTGGATTTTAAAATTCATATTAATAAGTGACATTGCTCTGTGACTTTCTTTTTTATTGTGCTAACTTTGTCAGAGTTTAGTACCAATGTTATATTTGCTTCATGAACAATGTGGAAACTGTCCTTTTTCAGTTTTCTGGAATAGTTCAGACAGCACTGGAATTACCTAAGTTTGAAAGGTTTTATACAATCCTCCTTTGGAAATCTCTGGGTTGGTGCTTTTTTAAATTTTAAAATATTTTTTTAGTTCCAGTCAAGATGTTGGCATAGGTAAATGTGGTACTCACCCTCTTCCACAACCACATCAAAACTACAACTAAACTACAGAACAACCACCATTCAAAACCATCTAAAACCTGGCTGAATGGAAGTCCTACATCTGGGGAACTAAAGAAGTCACATTGAGACAGGTAGGAGGGGTGGACGTGGAATGGGCTAGCCCCATGCCCACCTGTGGCAGATAAAAATAGGGAGAGGCATCTTGGCTGCTGAGGCCCCCCAGCCCATGGCCAGTGCCAGCGCCAGGAAGAGAAGTCCTCATAACTTCTTTCCATAAAAACCAGCAGGGATTGAAGTTGAGAAAGACAAAGGGCTTCAGAAGTCCCAGGCAGTTCCTCTTTTTTTAAATTCTTTTTTAAAGATTTTATTTATTTATTCTTAGAGAGACAGGAAGGGAGGGAAACATTGATCAGTTGGCTCTCACACGCCCTCAACTGAGGACCTGGCCTGCAACCCAGGCATGTGCCCTGACTGGGAATAGTACCTGCAACCTTTCAGTTCGTTGGCCAGCACTCAATCCATGGAGCCACACCAGTCAGGGCCCAGGCAGTTCTTCTTAAAGGGCCCACACACGAACTCACCCAGACTCACTCCCTCTGAGCTCCCACACTGGAGTAGTAGCTTAAAAGGCACCAGAGGTATACGAAGAGGAAATGAATTGTTTGGCATCAGGGCAAGAACTGGGGGAGCAGCTTTCTCCCAGCAGAAGTGCTGGCAGAGGTCATTGTTACTTTTCTGAGTTTTTCCCCAACAGAACCAGCAGGCAGGCACCATATCAGAGACTCCATCAACCTGGCTCACACTGTCCACACCCCACCCTGGTGACTCTGAGGCACTGCCCCACCCAATCTGTGGGCCCACTCAAGCTGTTTCCAGTGGCTTTTCCATATTAATTGCCTATCTTGGGTCATGTTTCAAATTTTCCTAAAATCTCTCAAACAAGCAGCATCTGGCTTCAGCAAGTTCCTCACTAAGTGGCTTACCCCTCACTAAGCCCCTTACCTCTCATTAAGTGGCCCCAGACCCAGCAATAGCAGCAGCCAGTCTTGGTTCACACCTTGGCCTCACCTGGGCACCTCTAAGCCCAGCACAAGTAGAAGCCATCTGCATATTGCTTTGTAGCTCATGCTGGGTGGCCCTGGGCAGAATACAGGTGGTGGCAGACCTTGCCCTGCACTCCCAGAAGGCCCCAGAGCCAGTGCACCCAGTGGGCAGCTTCAGGCCACATCAAAGCATTACCAGACAACCACCTCCACAAACAACACACTCAGGGTTGGATTCAGCAGACATCAGAACCCCACTGAAGTAAGTCCTGCTCTGTGGCATGGGCCCCTGCACAGCTAATCCTTCATGGTGGTTGAAGGTCAGCGGTCAGTGATCAAGACAGTCAATGAAGCTGATCAGCATGGGGGTAAATCCCTCCCATTGATGTGCCAACAGCAATCATGGCCCAACTACAAGAGAAGAGTGTACACAGGCCACATTAGGGGCACAACTCGAGTGCCCAATTTGGGTAATTAGGTAGGCTGTGCCACTGGACCCTACAGAACACCAACTACATTAGGTCACTCTACCAACCCTGAGAGATGTAACACCTCTACCTAATACATAAACACAAACACAGGGAGGCTGGAAAATGAGGTGACAAAGAAACATGGGTCAAATGAAAGAACAGAACAAAACCCCAGAAAAAGAACTAAACAAAATAGAGACAAGCAATCTATCAGATGCAAAGTTCAAAACACTGGGCATAAGGATACTCAATGAACTTAAGCAAGAACCTCAACAGCATAAAAAAGACCAGTCAGAAATGAAGGATACACTAACTGAAAGGAAGAATAATTTAAAGGGAATCAACAGTAGAGCAGATGAAGCTGAGAATCAAATCAGCAATTTGGGATATAGGGAAGCAAAAAAAGCCCAATCAGAACAGCAAAGAGATAAAAGAATCCCCCCAAATAAGAATAGTGTAAAGAGCCTCTGGGACAATTTCAAGTGTACCGATGCTCACATTAAGTGGGTCTAGAAGGAGGGGAGAGCAAGAAATTTAAAATCTATTAAAAAAAATAATGACATAAAACTTCCCTAGCTTGGTGATGAAAATAGACATAAAAGTCCAGGAAGCACAGAGACACCCAAACAAGATGAACCCAAAGAGGTCCACACCAAGACATAATAATTAGAATGCAAAGACACATCATAATTAAAGACAAAGGGAATCTTAAAGAAGCAAGAGAAAAGCAGCTACCTACAAAGGAACTCCCATAACACTGCCAGCTGATTTCTCAACAGAAACTTTGCAGGCCAGAAGGGACTGACAAGAAATATTCAAAGTGATGAAATCAAGGACCTACAATCAAGATTACTCTACCCAGCAAAGCTATAATTTAAAATTGAAAGACAGATAAAGAGCTTCCCAGATGAGAAAAAGCTGATTCATTACCACCAAACCAGTATTACAAGAAATGTTAAAGGAACCTTTTAAGAAGAAAAAAACATCAGGGACTTCCGACCAAGATGGAGGTGTAGATAGACACACTGTGCCTCCTCGCACAACCAAAATAAGGACAACAAAAATTTAGAAACAACCAGTACTGACAGAAAATTGAACTGTATGGAAGTCCGACAACCAAGGAGTTAAAGTAGACACATTCATCCAGACTGGTAGGAGGGGCAGAATCAGGCAGCTGAGCGGAGAGGGGTTGCAGCAAAAAAAGTGGTGGCTGGCAGACCCTGGGTGCAAGGCAGCAACTGGCAGACCCCAGGCACGCAGGTGGTGGCTGACGGACCCAGCGAGGTGGTGGATTGTGGAGGGGCACGGCACACAAGGCAGCTGGCAAGGCAGCTGACAGACTGGGCAGTCCCACATTCCCACACAGATAAATCAGGCAAAACTGGGGAGCAAGACAGACCATACAACCCAGGCTCCCAGAGTGGGGAAATAAAGCCTCAAATCACTGATTGAAAACACCTGTGGGGGTTGAGGTGCCAGGAGAAACTCCCAGTCTCACAGGAGAGTTCGCTGGAGAGACCCACAGGGTTCTAGAATGTACACAAACCCACCCACCCTGGAATCAGAACCAGAAGGGCCCAGTTTGCTTGGGGGAAGCGGCAGAAGTGACTGAAATCCAGCAGAGAGTGAGGAGAGCAAGCGCCATTGTTCCTTCTTGGACCCCTCCCCCACACACACCGTCACAACCAGTGACTGGGTTGCCCCGCCCTGGTGAACTCCTAAGGCTCCACCCCTCACTACATAACAGGTGCATCAGGATTAAAAAAAATGGCCCAAATGAAAGGAAGATCAAAGTTCCAGAAAAAATACAACTAAGTGAAGAAGAGATAACCAACCTATCAGATGCACAGTTCAAAATACTGGTAATGCTCACAGAATTGGCTGAATTTGGTTGCAAATTAGATGAAAAATGAAGGCTACAATAAGTGAAATAAGGGAAAATGTACAGGGAACCAATAGTGATGGGAAGGAAACTGGGACTCAGATCAATGGAGTGGACCAGAAGGAAGAAAGAAACAACCAAACAGAAAAGAATGAAAAAACAAGAATTCAAAAAATGAGGAGAGGCTTAAGAACCTCCAGGACATCTTTAAATGTTCCAACATCCGAATTATAGGGGTACCAGAACGAGAAGAGGAAGAGCAACAAGTGGAAAAGTTATTTGAACAAATAAGAAAGGAGAACTTCCCCAATCTGGCAAAGGAAATAGACTTCCAGGAAGTCCAGGAAGCTCAGAGATCCCAAAGAAGTTGGACCCAAGGAGGAACACACCAAGGCACATCATAATTACATTAGCCAAGGTAAAAATGAAGGAGAGAATCCTAGAAGCGGCAAAAGAAAAGGGGACAGTTACCTACAAAGGAGTTCCCATCAGACTGTCAAACCTATAACACCACCAATGCCCATTAAATTGGCACTCTAGATTACAAATTAGTCCCTGTACCTAATCAGTTCTTCCCAGGTAACATCAGTGAGTTTGATTTTGCAAATGAAATCAGAACCCCCCAAGATGCAAAAACCCCAGCAGGCAAATGTGAAAGCATCTGCCTGACCATTACTTTACCACAGATTCACATTGCAAGAAAATCTCAGCACTCACCGGTCAGTAGTGAAAATGTACCCCACAAGATCCTTACAGCTCACCAGCAGGACACAAAAGACTACAGCAAAGAGTTCTGGAGGTAAAAGGGCAGAGAAACAGCACAGTGAGAAAGGAGGTTTGCAGAGAACAGGGAACCCAGATCTCAAGTGCATGGACTGCTCAGATGAGTCACAGACTAAAGAGTTGAAGCACCTGTGACTAGCACGGAGACGACTGAGGACCTCTTGGCCTGCTTGATGTTTCCAGCACCCAGCGCGTTCCCAATGCGGACACTAGCAGCCACGCTGAAGCCAGTAGGTATCTAAAGGAAAAAGAAAACAATGCTCACATTATGAGAGCAGGGAGCAAGGAAGCAGCCCTGCCTCTCAGCTCTGTCCTGAGCCTCACCATACACCTTCCCCAGAGAAGAGGAACTAGGTAAATTGTGCTTCACACCTCACTGGTAAAACTTGGCCCTACAAGTTACAAGGAAACTAATTTGCAACATCCCTTTGTCTAGCTGGGAGTCCCCAGGCTAACATGGAACCTGGAACCCTGGGCTGGGATCCTTGTCGCAAACCCGGTTTTTCTACAGAGCTTCCAACCTGGGCCTTGGGAGACCCTGCATAGTTGATTTGCCCTCTGGGTGTGGAGGGATGGGCTTCCAGGAGTCCATGATAGATCTGTTCCAAAAGACCATCATAGGAGCAAGTTTAGAAGACAGAACCCTAATATGGTGACACCACTCCCACAAGTATTGGATAAAAAGAACTTAAGAAAACTGCCCCAGCTGGAGTGGCTCAGTTGGTTGGGTGTCATCCTGCAAACCAAAAGGTCACAGGTTTGATTCCTAGTCAGTACTGCAGGTTCGGTCCCCAGTTGGGGCACATGCCTGGGCTGCCGGCCAGGTCCTCGATGGAGGTGGTGCAGGAGGGAACCATTGATGTTTCTCTCCCTCTCTTCCTCCCTCCCTTCCCCTCTGTCCAAAAATAAATAAAATCTTTTTTAAAAATTTAAAAAAAAAACCAGAAAGGTGTATACCAGCCATTACCAGTGCTACCCTTTTGGTAAGGGCAAAGGTGGTGGTAAAGGAGATGCAGGTGAGCAGTATGACACTGTGGTTAGCAGTGGGAATTCTGAAGCCAGACTGTCTGGGTTAAATCCCAGTTCAGCCACCTATCAGCTGTGTGACCCTGACCAGGTACTTACCCTCACTACACCTTAGTTCTTATCTGCAAAAGGGACCTCGTAATAATAGTATAGGCATATTAGGATTATTGTTGGAATTAAATGAGTCCATACATGCCAACTACTTAAAATAGTGCCTCACACATACTAGTTGTCCAGTAAAGATTATCCATTACTATTATCTAAAAATGTATTACTTGAGAAATTAGTATTAAGAAAAAAAGAGTCATCATGCATTTAAACACGAGTTTCACCTTAGGATCAGGATTGCTAAAGGACAGGGCTATAGAAAATCTGAGTCTCCCAACAAAGTATTTATTAATCACAATGAAAAAGGGTAACTTGATGGTGGAGAAGCCTGGCGGGCAGTGCTTTAACCAAGCAATCACTTAATATCACCAATAATGGGACAGATCTGTGAATGGCAAAATGGCAACAAATGTTAGACATTGGTTCAGAAACCTTAGTTCTTGAGTTCAGCTGGGAAAGAGTTTAGAGCCAAGGAACTCAATTGTAAGAGAAAGTGTATTTAGAAAGTCTCAGAGGTAGAATAAGTGAGTTGTGGAAGAAGTGAGCCAGCTGGACTGCATGGGCTCAGGAAACAATTTACAGAGGCCAGTAAAAAAAAAAAAGGTGGGGGGGAGGGGCGGTCCTTGGAGCTTAGGAGAAAGGCAAAAAGTAGTGAACCCAGGGGAAGAAGAGGGGGGAAATTTGCAGGCATGCTCCAGTGAGGGGGGTGGTGGGGAGGTGTGAGCATGCCAGAGAGAGGAGAGAACATGAGCTGAGTCCTTTGTTTTGATGGTTTTTATCTAGAGGTCCAGCAGAGGATCTTTATATAACATCCATCAGGTCTCCAGGTGTGTCTTTTCAGAGTCATAGTCTCCGCTCATTGGTCAGTGCCAGGGCAGGGGGTCATTAGGCATCACGGCCGGTCCTGATGTCAGCCATGGCATCAAGAGACCTGGGTTTGCTGTTTTTCTGGGCCTGGAGCTGGATCACAACTGAGGCCCTAGATGGTAACTCTAGGGCTTAATGCTTAAAGGAGTGGTCACGCAAGGGCTTGTATGGCAGTTGTATGAGACTATTCTATCTCACCTGTGAGGAAAGAGATAGAATAGGAAATCCTGAGACATTGAAGCTGTCATCAGTGAGCATCCTGGTTTCTGAGAATCACCTGGTGACATCTGATAATAATTAGCACTGTAGTTTCCTCCCCAAGTAGGCAATCAAGGAGGATATAAAAAACTTTTAAAGCCTGTAACTTCAATAAAAGAGGGCTATTCCCTGGCCAGAGATGGCCTGTTCTCATGTCTTGGGAAATGTACTCTCCTTAATAAATTTCCTACTTGCTTTGCTTTACAATATCTGTGTGGTCAGTCCAATTTTTTGTTTTTGACCGCCAAGAGCCTGGACCCCATCTCCATCTGCAGCAATCTGGCAAGCCAGCCAGGAGAACTTCTGTGGAAATGCCAGAGTGGTAAGGCAACTGGAGGAAACTTCCATTCTCTCTGTCTCTTTTATGCCTTGAGTGACCCCAGCACCTTGAAGAGAGTTTGCCACTTCCCTACAGGCACAGGTCTGGCAGTTAAGAGCCAAAATGGCACCCTCCACTTAAAAGACTCCCATGTGAGGATTACCTGGTTGTGGATCAGGGTTAGAGACTAGCTTCCTGCCAGGCACAAGACATCTACACACTGAGGCACACTGTAAAACAACATCATCCCTCCCCCATGGCTTTCCATTCAGGACTATTGTAACTCTCAGAAAGGGTTGCCAGGTGCACCTCCCTCCTTCACTTAGCCAACCATGTTCCTCCTAAGACTTGTTTCACACATTTAATTTTGGTCTCTGTTTGCACCTCTTCCCTGTCTGTCTCTTCTGCAACCAAAGTGATTGCCTTTACTGAACATAGGTCAAGGTTGGTGACCATTTCAAAATCCTTTTGGAGGCCTTCCCAACCCATGTTAGGTTTGTAAAATAGATAAACCAGAATGCTCCTGCCCCCTCTTCAGAGGAATTAATTATGAGAAGCAGAGGAGCAGGGGAAACTAGTTCAAATTAGTCAATTATGAGAAGCAGAGGAAAGTTAATCAATTATGAGGTAAAGGAAATTAGTTAAGAGTTAATCAATTATGAGGATCAGAGGAAACTACCATATTTTGCCATGTACAATGCACACTTTTTTACCCAAATTTTTGAGGGAAAAATAAGGATGCACTTTATACATGGGTAGTACTGATTCTCATTATACGTGGGAACTAGTACTAAAACCTGGGTGCACACTATACATGGCAAAATACAGTAGTTTGAGTTCATCAGTGACCTCTCTGGTACTTTAACAGCAGTTTTTCTTTTGGTCTTGGGAAGTCTTTCAATGACTGGCACAGTCCCCTCCCTACACCTTAGACTCTTTACAAGGCAAGTCATGTCCACCTTAGCCAAGGCCTGCGAATTAGATACCAGGAAGGAGATACAAAAAATTAGTCCATAACAACTCTAGTTTTTTTCCTGCTGGCTGGCACACTCAAACTCTCTTGGTTTCACCAGAGATAACTAGAGGCTTAGAATGGTAGGATAACAGGAGACACCCTATAACTCACTAGGGAACTCTTTAGGCAAATGAAGAGGGATGCCTCTAGGGAGCAAGGAAGTGCTACTCTCTTCTTCTTTTCCCCAGTTATTCCATGGACAAGATGGGTAATATACCCTCTATTCCCTCAGGATCCCCATTGGGATGCATTCTTAGAAACTGGGGAAAATTTGACCCTGAAAATCTCAACAAAGAGAGGCTAATCCTTTGCAATATGGCTTGGTCTCAGTATGAACTAGGAGATGGGGAAATTTGGCCTGAAAATGGGAGCAACAATTACAACACCATATTCCAGTTAGACCTGTTTTGTAGGAGGTTAGGCAAATGGTCAGAGGTTCCCAATGTTCAAGCCTTTATGGCACTATATTGTAATCCAGCCCTCTGTTCTAGGACAAGGGAATCAGTCCCTTGAGGGATCAACAATGACATTCTAGATGACCCCCTTCTAAGTTCCCCACCTGTGTCTCAGGGGGAACCAAGTAGGCCCCAGAGTCCTGAATCTCTGCTCCCACCTCAGAGAAATTAACCTCTCCCCCACCTCCTACCAGAAACCCAGTCCCACAGGGCATACTCTAGTGGAGCTTCATATCTCCCCACTGCTCCTGCCCTCCTACCCCAGAGGGAAGTAACAGGTATAGAAGGCCCTGTTTGGGTACCTGTCCCCTTTTCAATAACTGGCCTAGAGCAGCACAAAGATAAGACTATGAAACTTCTCCAAAGATCCCTCAAACTTCACTAGTAACTTCCAAACTTTAACCCTTGCCTTTGATGTGTCCTGGGAAGACCTTTATATAATCCTGACCATCTGTTGCTCTCCAAAGGAAAAGCAACAAATTTAGGAAGAGGCCCAGAAGAGTCTAATTATGAAAAGAAAGAGCACAGCCAGTGTGAGAAAAAGCAGGGACAGAAAAGCAGGCCAAACTAATAGCATCAGCTATTAGCAGCACTATTGGCAGTGTCCAGCCACCACAAGGTGACCCAGGAAAGCCACAGAAACACCAAGGGCAAAAAGATCGAACATGCTTTAAGTGTAAACATCCTGGACACTGGACAAGGGATTGTACTAGGCTACCCGCAGGGTCATGTCCCATGGGCAAAGGCGTAAACCCTGTTTCCTGGCCTTGGCAGGTAGACTACCCCCATTGCCCATTGCCAGAGTGGAAAGGGGTCATTACCTAAGGCTATGGCAGCTGTTGAGGATGGAGGGTGCCCGGGAACAGGTTTATCCAGCCTATACCAGCATTTTAATCTCTTCAGAGAAACCCCAGGTAATCCTTGATGTGGCAAGTAAGAAAATTTATTTTCTTGTTGGTACTGGGGCCACTTACTCTGTTCTCAGTTCTTACACTAGACCTCTCTCCTCTAATTCAATTAATATTGTGGGCATTGAAGAAAAATCTTGAGCTTATTTTTACACAACCCCTGTCACTTGTCAATTTGAAAGCCTGATTATTCCACAATGTCCTATACTATTGCTACAAAGACCTCAAACTCCTGTTCAAGAAGAAGAAACCTTAAAGATAAGTCAATATGAAACCTCTTTTTACTAACAATCTGCATTCTTGCTAGTCCTTCTTGGGTCAATAACTCTCTGTTACAAATTACCCCAATACTTGTAACAATTGCTAGGTTTGCCATCATCAACCACAATACAGCGAGTGAGGAATATCCCTAGCAGTACTTTGGGCCAAACGAACTAATCCTAATCTTCCTGAACACATAATCTGAGCCTCAAAGTACTCTTGCCAGCCTAAGAACCCAAGTGGTCTTTTAAGTATGTTACTTGTTGGTCCAGGAGGGTGGGGTTTGTGCTCTAGCCAATACTTCTTGAAATGAGTGCTGACAAAATATTACAGCAAGCAACATGGCTAAAAAGATTGTATCCCAGTAACCCTGAAACTATCTGGGATACCATGAAGGGATACATTCCCTCAGTAACTTGGTTTATTATAATAATTCTAATCTCTGGCCCTTTCATCTTAATTTTTATCTTTGATACTCAAACAATTCCACATCAGGATGATGAAGCTCCAGGGGCAGAGTCTACTGTCCCATTCCAGCAGGAAGTATATACAGAAGACTGACCATCCACCCTCAGCAACCCCATGTCTCTCAGGGGGAAGATGAGGCAAGAGATAAAATAGGAAACCCCAAGACACTGCAGCTGTCATCAGTCAGCATCCTGGCTTCCAAGAATTGCCTTGTGACACCTGATAATAATTAGCATTGTGGTTTCCTCCCCAAGTGGGCAATGAAAGAGGATTGTGGGAAATCACATGCATAGAAGCTTAAGTAAAAACCCTATAATTCTGTAGTCATTTAATAGAAGAGGGCCATTCCCTAGCCAGAGATAGCCTGCTCCCATGTCTTGGCAAGTGTACTTTCCTTAAATTTCCCATTGGCTTTACTTTACAATATGTGTGTGGTCAGTCCAATTCTTTGTTTGCAAGCACCAAAAACCTGGACCCATGTCCATTTGCAGCACGTTTTCCTCCTCTAAGGGGATCTACCACATGACCAGTGACAACCCAGGGAAGAAAGGGCTATGATACAGTCTATACCACATGACCAGCAATATGAAAAGTCAGGGAGTATAAAGTGCATGACCAGCGATACGTAGGGGACATGTGGACAAAAAGGAGCCAAGCTCAGGGGAACCCTGCAAGGCAGCCTTATCAACTCAGACACCTAAAGTAATCAAAAAGGATGGTCTAAAATGAAAACTTGTTAAGTAAAACCAGTTCATGGGGGATAGCCATGTCCTAGGCCAGTATTATTCCCTAACAAAGGTCAATCTTTACCCTGACACTGTCTGTTGTCTTTTTGCATCTGTGATAACACATCTTTAGAATGTCAAAGTAACTTCCCCTTTTCCAAACCCCTTGAGTACAAGCTGAGACCACAAATCCCCTCCTTGTTATCAGGTTAATTGTTGACTGTTAACTATCCTGCACCCACCTATGTAAAAGAAGTATGTGTCTATCATTTTACCTTTTAACCAATTCCAGAAGTTTCCCCACTTTGCTTTCTCCTGTATCCCTAATCTATCCCCAGCAGATTTCACTAACTCCCTTATGTCTCCCCCTTTGACTGGAATGTATAAAGTAAGGTGCTAAGCTGCCATTCTTTGGAGCATTTCTCAATTTGTTGAGATTTTGCTTCCCAGAAATTATTGTCAGTTTGGCTCAAATAAACTCACCAAACCTGCTCTATGATTGGGATATTTGTTATGTTGGCAGAGGAAAGGTCCTACCCTACAATTTAGACACTTGGGTCTTTCCACCCTGGTGAGTTTTCATACCTGGCTTATTGTTCCTACCCTGCTCATGCCTGTCTAATCACCTATTATATAAAATCCACACCAATTGTAGAGTCAGAATGTGTTTGTTCAGAGGATGTATCAGCAACAACAAATTGAGAGAAAGCTTGTATATAATAGCTTCTATTCTTCTAAAGATCAAGATTAAAAAAAAAAAAAGACAAAGAGAGGCCCGTGGTCTGTTCTAGATTAAAGAACACTAAAGAGGCAACACCCTAGACACACTAAAGAGGCCAGGGGGAATAAAGTTATTAAGGACATTATCAGAACAATGGATGGAATTTGAATACAAACTGTGGAGACAGAGACAGAAAGCAAGCATATGTGGTAAAATGTAAATAATGGGTTAATATAAGTAAAGGGTAAAAATCTTTTGATTGTGGAGAAACATAAATATAAATTTTTATAAGCTTATTAGAAATCATATAACAATATACAGTATGCAAAAGACTTAAAACTTAAAACTGAATTTGTCTTAACGAAATAATCAAGAAAGTATACAAAAATATTTCTCCTAAGATGTTCATTGAAGTGTTACTAATGACATCGAAACAGCCCTGACTGGTGTCACTGTGTGTTAGGCATCATCCTGCAAACTGAAAGGTCTCCAGTTCGATTCCAAGTCAGGGTACGTGCCTGGGTTGTGGGCCAGGTCCCTGGTTGGGGGCCATGCAAAAGGCAGCCAATCAATATTTCTTTCCCCTTTCTCCCTCCCTTCCCCTCTCAAGAAAATGATTCTTGGAAGAAAAAAAAAAAACACAAGAAAAGCATATCTATATACTTTAAAATATAACAAGTCTGGGGCCAGGGGCCAAGTGTTAGCACAACAAATGTGCCAGAGCACACGCTCTGGCCTCAGTCCCTCTCCCCAGCCCATGCTCCCTTTCTATCCCACCTTTCACCTTGGTTCTGAATGACACTTGCTAGCTAGAGAAGAAAGCCCTTCAGAACTTCCAGCTGACATTTTCAATAAAACAAAGTCAAAGAGAAAGCCTCTGACAACTGGGGTTCTTCTCTAGCACATCAATATCTCCTCAATTGCAAGGCTGAGTGAATACTCCACAGTGTGGATAGACCACAGCTTCTTTAGCCATTCAGTCGTGGATAGATACTTGGGCTGTTTCCACCTTTGGGGGGATCATAAATGATGCTGCTATGAACACAGGTGTGCACACCTGCTCCTGTCCCTGTTTTTGAGGCTTCTGGGTCCTGTCCCTGCCTTGGTGAGGCAGTCACACCAAGTTTTAAAAGGCATCATACCAAGGCAGGAGCAGAGCATGGTGAAACACAGGGGCTCAGCCCTACTACCAGAAACCCAGCACCATCCCCCTTTATGCCCCACCTGCCCTCAAGGCATTTGCGTTGTGGCAACTATTTGTCAAGTGAAGTCTTTCCGGTTTGAACCATGTGGGGGCATGGGAGACTAGCATTGAACGAGTCATTTAGAGACTCTCCCCAAGCCCATTGAGCTCACAGGAAGACTCCTCCAAACCAAAAGGGTCCTCTCAGGTTCTAGGATGAAACTTTACCTTCTTGAGTCATTTCACAGATTATGACAGAAAGTTCCATAGGAACCCTATGCTCACCTTAGGACTCTTTCAAGAGACACAGTTAGTACCTCCACACGACCAGTCTTGGACACTCACCATGAACACAACAGTGGCCAGTTCGTACACAACGGACTGGGCTCCCAGCTCCACCATGCTGAGGATGCCTGAGGGAGAGACACAGCTGATGCCCTGCTTCATACTCCCCATCACAGCCACTGGCTGGCCCCACACTCCCCACTCCCACCACTGGCTGGCCCCACACTGACCGCTCAGGAAGCTCCCGATCTCGTAGGCCCACCACTCGATGCACAGCATGAGCATGCTGGGGACGGCCAGGCGGAAGAAGGGGCCCCAGTCCTGCAGGCACTCCAGGGACCACCCTGCAGGTGGGGCACAGGCACAGTCACAGTTTACCAGCTATTGGCCATCGGCCTGGAGCTCCACCAACACAAAACCACGTTGACTTGGAAAACAAAAGGCAGCCTTTACCTCCCCAGGTAGCTTGATGCAGTTTCTTCCAGAAGATATACAGAAAGAGTAGAAGAGCCAGGGAGAACTGGGATATCAAATTTGCCAGTGCTGAGCCCCTGGGAAGAACAGTCCAGTGAGGGAGGTGCTGTTCTCCGCCCCTTCCCGGCCTCGCTTAGCAAGGTGAGTGCCCATCCCTCGCTGGAGTGGCTGCAGTAGGTCCCATGATCATCCTCTTTCCAATGCAGCATTATTCTCCGTCCCCAGCCAAGTTTTCCAGAGCAGCCCAAGGAGGAGACCATAGGTGCACACAGTGACCAGATGAAGGTCTCACTCTCTCCCACCTCCCTGGAAGAGCCACATGCAGGTCATTCCTTCTCAGTTCCCAAAATTGGTTGGACTCACATCACCCCAAGATGCAGCTGATGGAGAAACAGATAGTTGATGAGGGCATTGACAAGGTTGGCTGCAACTCCAGTTAGGATCTGGGGCAGTACGATGCCCTACAAAGAGGAGAGACCACCCCCTGCTGAAGATCCCTGGAATGGGAGGGCCGTTTTCTACCCAAACATACTTTAGGCTGTCCTAACTGTGGGTGCCCTGTCCTTGCTGCCTTACCTTCCCACCTTCCCCACCCCTCCACTTCCTCCTCTCTCTGAGCCATGAGGGGTACAGCTCTGGCCAGAGGTAGGCATGGGAAGGAGATGAGAAGGCAGCAGAGAGGAAAGAAGACGAGTGTGCAGATGCCAGCAGGGATTGAAAAGTATAAACAAGCCTGTGGGTGAAAGTACAATGCGTTCCTCAGCTCAAATTGAAATTTGGAAACTTGACTGAAGAGCTTATGAAACTGGAGTGTGGAATGAATGCCATCATATCTGGCTCTGCTCAGAAGTATAGGGACTAAACACCCTGTCTTATTTGGTATCTCAAACTAAGACTTAAGGTGTATAATGGTATTGGACTTAGGAAATAAACAGCTATCTTGCCATGCATCAGGATATAACAGACATAGGTAAGGCCAGCTGTGAAGTTAATAGGAAACACTATTTCTCCCATCTGTAGTGTCATCTCATGCCCTTCTCTCTCCTTAAAAATATTTTTAATTGGTTTTAGAGAGAGAGAGGAAGGAAAAGAGAGAGAAACATCACTTTGATTTGCAGTTCCATTTATCTATGCATTATTGGTTGCTTCTTGCATGTGCAAGGGGACAACCCACAACCTTGGTGCAAGGGGACAATGTTCCAACCAACTGAACCACCCAGCCAGGCCTCACTCCCTTCTTTGAATAACTATGGCTTTCTTACTCTGTGAGAAACTTTGTTCTCTAAAACCACAAGTGTAAGAAACCTTGCTGTTTGAAATCATATCAGTAAAAGTAAAACATCCCACTCTTGCCTAGAGGGTTGAAGTCAGTTTCCCTCTCACACACACACATACACAGACAGCCTCGATTTCCAACCCGGGTACAAAGCTTCACATGAACTCCTAGACACAGCAATCAACATCCATGTAAACCAGGGCTGTCAAACTCATTTTCAACAGGGGCCACATCAGCCTCGCAGTTGCCTTCAAAGGGCTGAATGTAATTTTAGGACTGTATAAATGTAACTACTCCTTAACTAGGGGCAAAGAGCTCAGCACTGCCACTGAGTAGAAACAAGGTGCCAGGCTGGATAAAACAAGGTGGAGGGCCAGATTCGGCCCATGAGCCTTGTGTTTGCCACCTGTGACCTGAACTGTAATTTCCAAGGAGGGAGGACTTAAGTGGACAGCATGCAGACCCAGTATAAATCCCTTTACTCATAGCCTGCTTTGCTGTGAGCCTACGTGGATTCTTTTGGATGTCATCTGAACTCCATCCCCCTTTGTTTGATGAGAATCCAAGGCCCCTCTGACCACTCAATGTTGTGGGTTGAAGAACCTGACTGCTGAACTGCAGGCTTGTCTCTGGTGGTCTCAGTGGTCTTGGGCTCAGGGGCCAGGACAAGGGTCTTGGTCAACTATTTATGTGGGTCACTTACTTATCAGGAGAGCCTGGTTAGTTTTAAGCAAAGGAGTTAGGTGGTCAGATGTGCATTTCAGAAGGAGGGTAAAAGAAGTAGTGTGGTGTGTGACTCAGCCAGGGAAAGACTGGCCGTGGGGATATGAGGTGAGACCCTGCTGAAGTAATCCAGAGAGGAAAGAATGAGAGAGGAACAAGGCAGGGACAAAGGGGAGGCACAGGGGTAGGAGGACCTGCAGGGCCCAGTGACTAATCAGAGACGGCAGTGAAGAAAAAGATGAGGTCACAGATAGTGGGAATGTATGAAGGACAGGTTAATGGGAGAGAAATGGCAGCTGATTGAGAAAGAATGCGGGAGAATGGAGGAGCAGACTTGTGCAGGACAAGGAGGAGGTCAAGTGTGCAACATGCATGGGTCCCTCCAGCCAGTGGGAAGGAATGCCTGGAGGTCAGACACATAAAGGTGGTGTCGAGGGCATACAGATGGGAACCAACATACACCAGGAGAGAGCTTCTTTCCAACTGAGAGGAGAGGAGGCTGGCCAAATTGCCTTCTCCTTCCAAGTCTTCTCACTGTCCCCTGAAAAATCTAAGCATCCCACCAGGTTTCATCGGGTTCTCTTCCCACCTCATGCCCTCTCCAACAGCACTAGCTTTCTCCAAAAAACCAGCTGCATCTCCTGTGTCCTACTCTTACAAATGGGCTGGGCCGCCAAGATGGAAGCTGTTGACATGCATCTCCTCCTCCTCCCGAGGTCTCTTCATTCCACAGGACCAACAGCATCCTGCCCCACTGCTCCTGCAGGGCAATTCTTTCTCATCACAGGCACACATGATCTTTTGTTTGGACCACGTACATGACTCTTCTCTCTTCCCCTGGCACCTAACTTGTTTCTCACAAACTAAAATCCAGAGCAAACAATGCAGACCTTGCATGTGCTGACCCTGGGCCAGTCCCATTGCCTACAACGTCCCTCCCCCTACAATGTGGCCTCCGCCAGCCTCTGCATGCCCCTCCTCCCTGAGCAATTCCTGCTGCCCACAGGGTTGTGATGCCCATGCCTCCTCCTAGCCATGGAAACCCTTCATCACCCAGCACACGTCTCCCAACCCCTGTCAACTCACAGCTCCTACTTCTGGGTCTTTCCTTCTTTTTCAGAGTATTGGAGAGGGGTGTTCGCATCCACTTTCCTCACTAGATCAGGTTAGAGCTCGAAGTTAGGAGGCCCCATGTTTGGGGAGACGGAGTCCAGGGAAGGCCCCACACTATGCTGGAACTTCTACACAGCTCCCAACAAGGTTATACACTCCAGTAGACAGTGCAGGGCTCAGACATGCTGATTCCCCCTCTTTATAGACTTTTCGAGCCTGTAATTGTGGTACTAATAGAGATTTGAAATATTGTTGTTGTGTTGACAGGGTAACATCTTAATTTCATGAATATTACATAGGTGGAAATGTCCCCCCTGCTCACTCCACCCCCTTCCCTTACTGTCACAGTCCTGTGAGCCTGCTGGTAAGGCCTCAGCCCTCTGCTCAGCCCCTTACCTGCCAGGACTCATCTGGGAGAAAGCCCACCACCCACATGCTGGCCTCACAAAGCCACAACTACTGAGCAGAGCAGCCTACCCCCTAGTAAGAACTCTGACTGATGTGAGGTCTTGTTACAGTTTGAATTTAACCCCTGCCCCCTGCACACTGTGGAGCTGAGTGTGGGGCCTCCTCAGACAGGCCAGAGCTGACAGCTGGCCAGAGCTGACAGCTGGGCTCTCACCCCCAGGTAGCCACTGACCTCACAAAGCCAGGACATGCTGTGCTCCAGCCCCTCCTGCCAAAGGCAGTATTTCCAAGTGGGGATCCCATAAGAATTTTCCAAGGCCAGTAATAATGTGTCTTTTTTAAAATCCTCACCCAAGGATGTTTATTGATTTGAGAGAGAGAGGAAGGGGATGGGGGAGTGGAGAGAGAGAGAGAGAGAAACACCATCCCGTTGCCTTCCTACACACCTTGACGGAGGATTGAACCCTCAACTTCTTAGAGTATGGGATGATCAACTGAGCCACCTGGCCAGGGCAAGTGTGTGTGTGTGTGTGTGTGTTTAATATCTCACTTCACAGACCTCTCCACACCAAAGGCCTGCGTGTGTAACATGGGGAAACACATCACAGTAACTCGGGCTCTGGTCTCCCTTACTCTGAATACTTTCCAGGCCCCCAACCCCTGAAAGCTGTAAACTCCCGTTAGCCCCACTGATAAGAAAGAAGGCCTGCATTACCTGGGTGAACAAATATTTAACCTGCAGTGCATAAAGAAACGTTGCCTACAAGAGAACAACAGAGATGAGTGTTAACATTTTGGCCTGGCCATGCCAACAGAGCTGACACCCTCTATTTGACTGCCCTTTGCTCCCGTAGGTGCCACAGAGGGGGGGGCTGTCATCTGAGGAGGGGTTGGGGGTGGGGGCCAGGGTCTGTGTAGCTGGGGTGTCCCAACGCTGGGTTCTGGGAGTGCCTGTCCTTGGCTGCACGACAAGGACCTTTCTGCAGGTAGCAGGCTATAAAGGAAGGCCCAGGCAAACTCTAGGGCATACCTCCTTTTGTAGACTAGGCTATAGTCCTCCGTGGTGATAATTAAAAAATATTAAACTTTTAAGATCTCAGAATAAATTAAAGGTCCGATACCAATTATGAGAGCAGATGGCTACTTAAAAGAACTGAATTGTGCTGCCCCCCATTCATATGTTAAAGCCCTAACCACCCCCACGTGAGTATATTTGGAGATAATAAAGCCTTTAACAAGGTAATTAAGTTGAAATCAAGCCATTAGGATAGGTCCTAGTCCAATTGGCCCGGTGTGCTCAGGAGCAGACAAGAAACACAAAGGGTGTGCATAAGGAGGGGCTATCAGCCTACTGAGGAGAAAGGCCTCAGAGGAAGCCAACCCTGTGGTCCCTTGACCCTAGACTTACCGCTTCCAAAACTATGAGAAAATAGATTTCTATATTTAAGCCACCTGGTCTGTGTATTTTGTTAGGACAGCCCCAGCAAAGGAGTTCAGTCATTCACTGTTTAACCACAGGGATGCGTTCTGAGAGATGCCTCCTTAGGTGACTCTGTCCTTGTGTGAACAGCAGAGTACACCTGCACACACCTGGGCTGTGTAGCCCACCACACACCTAGGTGGCATGGTATAGCCTAGTGCCTTAAAGGGGAGGAGAAATCATTTCCCTCTACCTTTTAGGGTTCTTGGCCGAGCCATCCCTGTAATGAAAACAGATTAACAGGAGAAAATCAAACAACAGTTTAATAACACGTATACTCCTGTATACACGGAAGAGACCCAGAAAAACTGAGTAACTCACCAAAATGGCTGACACCACCACCTTAAATATCATCTTCAGCTGAAGACAAAAGAACGTATTGGCAGCAGGTGAGGAGGGGCAGTTACTGGAAGTGACCAGGAAAAGCAAAGTGGGAAAACTTCTGGGATCAAACAGAAGGTAAACCAGGTAGACACACACTTCTTTCACACTGGTGGGCACAGGGCAGTTAGCAATGACCATTTCCAGCACATGGAGATGGTGTGTGGGAGAACAAAATAACAATAAGAGGCTCGGTGGTCTCCTGCTGTTGTGGGAGGCTGTGCCCGGAGGGGTCTGCCAAGAAGGGGAGTACACTGACTTTCCAAAGGTCAGTTATCATAGGTGCAAAAAAACAATAGACAGGCTCAGTTAAAGTAAAGACTGATCTTTGTCAGGGAAGATTCCAGCCTAGGACATGACCACCCACCATGACTTGATTTTAGTTAAAAAGGTTTACTTTCAGATCATCCTGTGTGGTTACTTTAGGTCTCTGAGTTTGTAAGACAGCCAGGAAGGCCTCCCTGAGCTTGTCAAGTTAAGTATATGGACCCTTTTCATCCACGGTATATATTAAATTTGGTTATTTTCTCTTGCTAATATGTTTTGTGTCTATTTCATCATTAGATTGGCCAGAAGACCCTTAAGGGTAAAGGAAAGTTTGTTCCTCCCCATGAAGCTCCATTTTAATCTTACAGGACCACCACGGTATATGCAGTCTGTCCAAAATATGCAGCGGCACCTAACTGTCCAGCTACAGTGTCCAACTGAATAGTATCAGCTTAGACTGTTCATTGACCATGCATGTCTGTGTCAAACACTGACACACACTTATGGTTTTGTGTGATCATATTCAAGAAGAAAAAAAATGTCTAAAGGTTTGGAGGAGGCCTTCAGGTATTCTGAGATGCAGAAGAATTTAGCCCTACACACGACAAGAGTCTGAACTCTCCGTGGATGATCCCGGAGGTCCCTCCAGCTTAGGAGTTCAGGACAGTGGCCCCCTGGAGTCACCTCAACCTTGGTGTTTCTTGAGGGACAAACATTTGTGTCTTTCACAGGCATAATTAAAACCACCCTTTCCTGAATGAGCCAACACCACACGTGGGAGTCATGCGAAGCTGATCCGACTCATTGAGCTCCCAGGCACCTCAGCTGCCGTTCATCAGTGTGCCTCAAGAAGGGAACCGCTTAGCCCTTGAAAACTTACAGGAAGAGCTGGGATGAAGATCATGACATAGGTATGGGTGAGCCTATACAATAAAGAGAAAAAAGGTGATGAAGGTCCTCATTTCAAGGGAAGGGAGGGCAGGATCAACTAGCTGTCACTGTCTTTCACATTCCTGGCTCTTCCAAATTAATGAACTTAACTGCTGGAGCAAATGTTAAAAGTTACAATAGCCCCTGTCATCTCATAATCCAAATTACCTCTCTTGGTTCTTCCAAGGCTTTATGTCTAAGACAGCATTTTTCAAACTCAGCACCAAGCTGGTTAATTCTATGCTGTGGGAAACTCTCCTGTGTGTCCTGAGATGGTTTGTAGCATCTCCGGCTTCTACCAGTACTGATGTCCCAGCACTGATAACCATAAATGTCTGCCCACATTGACAAATATCCCCTGGGCTCAGAGCCACTGGTCTAAGACAAGGATTTTAAAGGTCTTTATCAAGTAAGCTAGTGGGTCTTAAACTGGGCAGCATATTAGAAGCACCAAGTGACCTTTGAAAGACACCGATGTCAAGGCCGCACTCCAGACCAATTACAACAGTGTTGGGAGGGAAGGAGGACCAGGTGGGGATGGGTTTTAAAAGCACCGAGGTGATTTAATACCATGGCTCAATAATCACAAAACCACAAATAAACACCACAACCATCTCACATGAAGGCTGTTTCAAATCTTACTTCTCTCAAAACTATTTACCCTGAAGTCACCAGGTGTGGAAG
The DNA here is from genome assembly GCA_028533065.1 of Trachops cirrhosus. Classification (NCBI taxonomy): domain Eukaryota; kingdom Metazoa; phylum Chordata; class Mammalia; order Chiroptera; family Phyllostomidae; genus Trachops; species Trachops cirrhosus. The sequence continues at coordinate 55,640,435 of CM052545.1, read as the reverse complement.
GGTCTAGAGTGAGGTGCCATGGGGGAAAAGCACCACAGCCTGCTAGGAGTCAGCTGAGGACAGCTGAGCCCCTTGTAGGGTGTGGCCCTGGGCCTGGCCTTGGGAATTCCCAGAGGCTAAGCTTGCATGGGAGCATCTCTCTGCTGAAATGGCCCTAATCCTGCCCTGGCAGGGCCCATCCTACCTGGACACGTCTGGGTCCTGCCCGAGGAGCAGTAGGATCTGCTGGGTGTTGAGGAAGAGCGCCCAGCAGGGGAAGCAGCAGAGAAGCAGGACGAGCGTGCCCCTCTGCAGGATGATGCCCACGTGCTTCTTGTTGGGGCTCCCGTAGGTCTGGGTGCACACAGCCAAAATGAACCCATTAGTGCAGAAATGTCACCCCACTGCCCCCACAATGGCCTTCAAGCATGCCTTGTGGAGAGACAAATGATCCTAAAGACACTAATTCATCCTTTCTGTGTTGGTGGTTCTCAAATTTCACTGTCTGTAAGAATCACTGGGGAACATTTTTAAAACATGGATGCCAGGATCCCACTAAAGCTGGCCTGGATTGCACTGGTCCAGGGAGGAGAGGTGAATGTCAATAGTTTTTTAAAACTCTCCATGTGCTTCTAATGTACAGTTAGGGTTATACCACCAGGAAACTTGTTAGAAATGCAATATCTAAGGCATGCTGGAGCCAGCTGCTATTGGCCTACTAAAGCCAAACTGTGCATGTCTCTTCCCAGGGCTCTGTTTGGTGACATACATGTGGTAGCTGGAAATTAGCTACAGAGGAAGTTATTACACCACTAGAATCAGCCAACAATACAAGTCACAATGTTCCCTTCCCTCCCTGTGGAGGACAGACTATTTTTGACATGATGGCTGCCTGCCTGCTGCTCCACCCACCACCAGCTAGATCCTGGCCATAAAGAGATGGCTTCCAGAGGTTCCCCCAGAGGAGGCTGTCTACTCACCTCCTCCCCATTCCCTAGACATGCTGATTCTTGAAGCAGGCTGTGGCCCTGCCTCAGGCAAGCATACAAGGCATTTTCCCTTATTGGGGTTGGGTCACACCCCAGTACCCCTACGCCCCCGCCCGGCCCTGTCCTATATAAGCCCTTAGCGCCTGTCAGGTAGTGTGGGGAATATCCTGTCACCTCACTACTGTACAAGACACTCCTTTGTAAGTTCCCTCAATAAACTCTTGATGCAATAATGGAGTTCTCATTCCTTTCTTTGGTCTCTCAGCCCCAGGAAATTTTACATGTAATAATTGGTTAGCCAGCCAGGAATGAAATGAGAAATTTCCCAAGAAATGAGCCTTGGGAAAGAGGCATCCTCAGGACAAATCCCAAGTCAGCCATGACCTCCATGTGGGGCCTAGTGGCCAATATGCTAGACTTGTGGACTGCCATGGGAGTACAGGGAGTACTGCTCCAAAAATGCCAGTTGATCTTATGTATTTGTTTGAAGAAATTTGCTTTACACACTAGCTGTGGCAAGGAAGGAAAGCACATGGCCACAGCTGAGAGCTGACCCCTCTCATGGGCAGTTTGGCTGATCACAAATACCCAGCAAGAGGCAGAAGCCAGGTTAGAAAACTAGAGGATGAACTGAAACTAGAAAAAGATAATAAAATATTGTCTGCAGCTCTATTCACTGGGACTGGATGATAAAGTTTGGAGGGAAGAAAAAGTCTCTTTATATTCCACTTCCTTTTTTTAACCCCCACCCAGTGACATACTTATTTATTTTGAGTGAGAGAGAGAGAGTTGTGAGAGAGAAACATCATTTGGTTGCCTCCCATATGCACCCCAACCAGGGACTGAACCTGCACTTGTGTGTGTACCCTGACTATCAAACCCACACCTTGTCATATATGGGACAATGTTCCAAGCAACTGAGCCACGCAACCAGGGCAGATCCCACTTCTTTTATGGAGCCCACAAGGTCTCTGTGTCTGTTTGTATGTTCACATGTATCTATACATTGTTGCAGATGTGTGGTATTTTCTACCTCTGGATTGTATTGCTAATTTGTAAATGAGCTGTGTTTAACTGGCTTAAAAAACAGATAAACACATATGAAGATTGGCTAGTCTAAAATCGAGAGAAATGCAGAAACTAACCCAAATGCTTTTCAAGTTCACATGATATAAGATTAATCTTTAGCAAATAAAAGTTAGTTTAAGTTTGTTGGCTTATGTAGAACAGACATGTCTTAGAGTTATCTGAGGGTTAAGAATTCTAATTAAAATGAAAGGAAAATATATGCTTTCAGTTAAAGGAAGGAAAGAGTATAAAAAAATATTTTTGAGAGAAAGGAAAAGTAATTTTGTCCTAAAGTGAAGCTGGTTGTTTCAGAATGGAAAGAGGAAAAACAGGACAAAATATAATATTCGGACTTAATATCTAAATATTTAAAAGGAATTATATAATAGAATGCTTATAAAAAGTAATCTTCAGAAAAGAAATTTTGTGTGGTCAAGCTGAATTAATCAAGTGCATGAATTTAAATATTAAGAATAATCTGATGCAAAATTAGAGTCTTTTTCCTGAAACAGCTTTGAGGTACTCTAGAGGCCCCTAGAATACCTAAAAAGATTTGTTTTCTCTCCTTATAAAAGAAAAATATTAAACTAGGCTTACCTGTTATAGTGAAATTACATGAGAAACACTGTCAAATAAAAAATAACATTGACCCTTCTTTGTGTTGAATTTGTATATAAGTGTTCCAGAAATTTTGTGAAATTCCTGGAAATCTGAGCTATCCTGGCATAAGAAGTCTGTCATCAAAATTGATTGTCACACTAAAAGGACTGGACCTGAGTATCAGATAGTGGCACATGAGGATGGAACCCATTCTGTTTCTGCAAAAGCAGCCCCTCAGGGCTGGACTCTGCCACCCTGAAGTCCTGTAACATGGCTACAGTCTGCTCCCGAATCAGAGACACTACGGTGGGGAAATGATGGCTGAAAATTAAATGAAGAGTTGGGGCTGTGGGAAACCCAGATGGCTGCCTTGTTCTCTGGGCTCCCTGGCAAGCCCGTGTTTCACGTTTTGCATTCCTGCATACCTCCTAATGCATTTAAACTGGACTTCATTGAACTGCCAGTCAGGATGGGTGGTCCAGGTGTCCTTGTTGCATGTATATATTCTGGATGTGGGGAAGCCATCACCTGCCACAAGGCTAATACCCTCAGAGTTAGCAAAAACACTGTTAGAGCTGCGTTTCCCACTGGTATGCCTTCCAAGTGCTCCCTGAAGGCTACTCACATCACCCCACCACATGCCACGGGGTGGTGGCTAGGGACCTGTCATCGTCTCCTTCACAATCTCCATGGGATGACATAAATGTGAACCCATGAAACTTGCCTCCGCTGCAGAAAACCTCACAGGCCTTCCCAGGTCATTGACAATGCAGTGAATTTACAGAGCATTCAAGGTTTGGGCACCACAACAAAGTTCTGGGGGACCAAACCATGTGGTTGGGTAAGACCTGCTTTATCCCCAAGGCTGTCATGGACAAACTACAAGCCTATCCAAGATCATAAAATGTGAAACAGGTACAGTCTTTTATGGGAATTCTGCAGTGTTGGTGAAGTTTACACCCCATTTAGCGCAATGCCTTTGCCCATTACAATACCTGGCTAAGAAGGGACATATGTGGGACTAGGGACAGAGCAGGCTGTCTCTGAGAAAGTGAAAATGCTGGTCTAACAGATCAGCTCTGGGGTTCTCACAGGTGGGGCTGCTGCTTGAATGGGATGTTTCAGTAACCCTGGGAGGCATGAGCTGGGCATTATGGCAAAAAGAAAGAGTGCCCTTTAGATTTTGGTCCCAAATGTGGGAGGAGGCAGAGAACAGATACACCCTGGTAGAGAGCCAACTACCCTAAGAACTTCCCTTCCCATCCCATCAAGGGGTGGGTCAACAACATGTTCCATGGACCCACCTTTGCCACGGCTCAGACTCCTATGCTGAGGAAATGCATGCCCACTTACAAAAGAGGAGTGCTCTGTCAGACAGCCCCGTCTCTAGTGGGCTCAGCAGCTACCAGGTCCTGTGGAATATATAGAACCTCCAAATGCTCATTCTCCCATCCCTGTATCAGCCCCTGGACCTGCAAAAAAGGAGGGGAAATGCTGGCTGGAGCCTCATGGCTCTAACCGGGCAGTCTGTCTACTTGGGTGCTGTCACCGTGCAGCGGTCCACTGACACTATCTGAATGCAAACAGGAAAAATCCCAGCAGCCAATGGCCTGAGTTAAGAGTAGTTTGCTTGGTAATCACACAAACCTGGCCACTGACCCTGGTTTTGACAGTTGGTCTGCTCTGAAGGGATTGACTCTGTGGCTCTGACAATGATAGGTAGAGTGGACAATTGTGAGCAAACTTCACAGGGACAAGAGATGTGGGAAGATACTTGGGCTCACTTGCAAAAACCAGAGGCAGATGTTACTGTTTCCCGTGTCCCTGTCCACGGGCGTCTACACTTCCAGGTAATCGGGAAGCAGATGTGTTGGCAAAAAGATGTGCCATAGCAACTGGCCTGTCAATGGACATTGAAAATTGTGTACATTGAAGAAGTGGACAGCCTAGTGTCCAAGTAGGATGGCGCATAGCTAAGGAGGAGAGGCTGCAGCTTAAGCTAAGGGCAGCAACTCCGGAGTCTGCAAAGACGCCGGCACAAGTCTGCCTATTCACTGCAGCCTCCGATGGGTAAGGGACTGGCAAACTGACTACACTGGCCTCTCCCCTCGAGTAAAGGCTCTAAATAGGTGCCGGTGTGTGTCCACACCAAATGTGGTTTAACTCAGGCCTCCCCATGTTGGCAGTTTAATCAGGCTGCTACCATAAAAGGACTAGAAAATTTTAAGTACTGTATATGGGCACCCTCATCAAATAGTGACGCGGGTCACATTTCAAAGGACATGATGCACAAGAATGGGCAGAAGAACATGATTCTGAATGGAAGTCCCACCTTCCCTGTAACCCACAATCAGGCGGGTGGATAGAACAGAAAAGTGGTGTCCTTCAGCCATAGATAAAATTATTAGCTGGAAGACAGACACTGGCCAGGCAGACCAAGGTGCTTTTCCAGGCAGTAGTGTATTTAAATGCCCAACCCATGGGACCTATTGCCCCGTAGGCCAGATTAGGGACTCAGACTGAGGAGCCCACATGGCAAAGGTGTGAAAACAAAGGGCACAGCAGTGGCGCAGGTGCTTGCCAAGGACCAGGGGGCTGTGGTAATGAGGGCACCAAGACCTACTGTCCCTGGAACAGGGGCCATTACTGGAACCTGTGAAGGGACATTCTACTGGGATGGGTCAGTTACTTCACATCCCTGGATGGGGAGGAACCTCTCAGTCTCCCACGGGACCCTGTCATCCTGATGCCCATGGAGACATGCTAGAAGACGACCTCCCAATTCAAGTCCCTACTGAATGTTGGTCTTTCTGACCTTAGACTTCCGCTGCTCCTGTGGCATACAATAGTTATGGGGGGGCACCCCAGCTGAATGTTGTGTTTTTTATATCAGATGAATCTGGTAATATTTCTTCTTCATTAACACATGAAAGCTCAAGTGAACCCCCAAAGTGACCCAACCCCAAGTCTAGGGAACATTGCACTCCATCCAGACCTGAGGGGTATGATGGAAAACACTGTTACTAATACTTGGATTGCTTCTTTTAATTCTTTCTTTTTCTTGCACATGTTTATATTGTTGCTGTGGACTGAGTCCCTAATGTGTCCAATTGGTGACTAAGCAAGCTACGTCTCTCCTAATGAAGCCCCTTGCTGATCTCTCAGGGCGCCTCAGGGAAGAGGGAGGCATGAAGCATTGTAGGAGCTGGTCATGAGGGGGAATGTGGAGAAGAGACTCTTCCAAGGTGTGTGTTCCCTAAGTCTCCTCACAGACTGTCTGACGAACCCCTCCTCTATGCTCCACAGGGTGCTGGTTCTTAGAACAGGCTTCGCCCTGCCTGGGGCAGCATGCAACACTTCTCTTTGTCTAGGGCGGATCTTGCCCCATCCATCCTGCCCTGCCCTATGTGACCCCTTCGTGCCTGCCACGTGGCACAGAGGACATTCCTGTGGAGGTGGCAGCCACCAGAGGCGTGCTTCCCTTGTGAATTCCCTTCATAAGCTCCAGATGCAGTGATAGGGTCATCAGCCCCTTTCTTTGGGCTCTCATCCTGGGGAGTTTTAGGAACACTCCTCCACCAACACCTGGTCATTCAGCATTTACCAGCATGCCCTGGGGGGAGCCCACCCACCTGTGTCTCAACAAGCCCCCAGGGCATTCAGATGAACAATAAAGTTTGAGAACCACAGACTATCCCAAACTCAATGATGTGGAAAGTGACAGAAGGGACTTTTACAAAATGTCCCCATGTGGTCAAAATGTAGTATAAGGGAGACATGCAGATAAATACCACTCCCACAGACCTGAGACAGGCGTCCAGCCATACTTCAGAGAAAGCAGGCAAGGAGAGCTGGAATTGATGGCTGGCAAAAGGCCCTAGGGTTTGCCATCAAAGATTTTGTCCCTCTGTGCACAGGACTGCTGCTGCCGGTGGGGTTCTTCCAGACACACTCAAGAGAGGTCTCTACGTCACGATGTAGGTGACCTGGGGCTTCCATTTACCTGAGACATGAGGGTGTCACAAGCAGAAGATAAGCCAAATCCCACGGAGATGCCGGTGACATTGATAACCTGGGAAAAAATACAAAGGAGAGGCCTCTCAGAATTCAAGGAAGGCAGGAGGGCAAATTCTCTGTGCATGGGTCAGAGCCACAGGTGCCTCTGCGACTTGTCACCATAATTGACTCTGTCCTCTGCCTGGAGCCCCACCCAAATCCACCAGCCTGCTGAACTGAAGGAAAAGCACGAGTTTTCAAGAGGGAAGAAAGAGCAAGGCCAGAGTTTATTACTCAGCCTTTTTCTTTTTCAAATCCTAAGCATGTTGCTCCCTCATATCAGAGGAACACAAATCCTTCCTCAGGGGAAGGCAGCGCGGCGCAATGGCAGTTTGGGGTAGGTGCCCTTGCTCAAGACCAGGCACGGCTTGTTACAACATCCTGAAGGACTCTGGGAGCACAGAAGCAAGTCTCTGAGGCAAAGGCCATGCCAGAGGCCTTCCAGATGTACCTGTCTTGACCAGGTCAGCAACAAAACCCTGGGGTCACTGGAGCCTTGGGAGGCCCAAGGCAGCAACCCCCAAATCAGGGAGTGCCACGGCAGGACATCTGATGCTGTCCTTGACTGGACCTGCTACGGTAACAGGGTGCAGCCAAGAGGAGGGCCCAAAAAAAGGGATTTGGAATGGGGTCCAGAACTCAAGGTGTCCTGGGAAATATCAGGATGTCCTCACCCCTCCCTGCAGCAGGCGTGGGTTGGGAGAAGGGACAAGTGGAGCAGGGCCATTGAGAGCTGTTTTGCATAGCAACAGCTTTGCAGCTAAAGTCTGGCATGGTCATTTAACATATCTATAACATTTAACTGGTTACATAGATATGTTAAATAGCTGTGGCCACCGCTCTGAGCCAGGGGGATGGAAGGAACGTCCCCACCAAGACTTAACTGGGGGGCAGGTCCCCCAAGTTACAGCGCCTGAGTAGGAAGAAGTTTGGAGAAGATTGGCTCCATGACATGGGGCCACACCTGCCCAGACTCACGATGGCAGCACAGTAAAGCTGGGAGAATATGAGAGTGCTGGCAAGTGTAGCCGATTGTGGGAGGAGTCGGAAAAGGGGCTGCAGAGGAAGACTGGCGCAGGGATTTAACTATTTAAACTGAGATGCGGCAGCCAGTGCAGGGAAGAACCACGTGGCTTTGCCAGAGTGAGGACACCCTCGGCCATTGTGCAGAGAGGACCACGCAGCTGTGGCAGTGAAGGAGAGCCAGGCAGCTTTGCCAGAGTGGGGACCCCCGCAGCTTTAGAAGGGGGAACAACCACCTGGCTTTAGCAGAGATCCTGGCACCACAGCTGATGGTGCTGGAACCGAGGGAGGCCTACCAGCTGAGACGGATTACTGGGAAGAACCAGAGGCTGCCTGAGCCATGGACTTCTATTTCTTTTCCTGAGATACGGTACCCCAGACAGGGCAAAGGGGGAAGGAAGGACTGAGTGTGTTTGTGGGCGTTTTAAGGGACTTTGGGATTTTGATGAAGACATTAGGTCACTACTTCAAGTTTGTACAGCATTAAATAAACATTTCTTTTAATTTTCACGAATCTCTGGCATTGAGAGATGTCTTTCCTATAAGGCGACAGACAAAACAAACCTGGGGGGTTCCTTTCAGTAATGGTACATTGCCCTTGGCCACCCCCCCACCCCGCCTTCTGTAAACTACCACCACCTGAGCTGCAGGGAGATGCCCAGGGTGACAGCCCACACTGCACCAGCTCTCTTGTACTTCTTTGATGAAAAAGAAGATACCAGAGGCTAGCTGAGCACCTTTCTGTCTTCCCCCAAACTGCCAAACATTAAAAACAAAAAGGATAATTACGACTAGGGTTGTCCATGTTGCCCCCTAAAAGCAAAATAATCTGTTTATACCTGGGGACTAGTTCTGAGTTGTCTTGCACAGTTCACAGATAACAACTCCAATGCCTGGATGTAGCAGGCAGGTGAGTGTGAGCCTGGTCAGGGCAGGAGCAAAGGGGAATCAGAAGTGTAGGAGAGCAGCAGCACAGTTGCTGAAAGCCACTGAGTCCACTTTTCTAATACCTAGCTGACCAAACCAACAAGTTGGCCAGGGCCAAGCATAGCCAGGTAAGCCCCAGCAGAAGTCAATGACATCTCTCTCTGGTTTGGGGGGATTTGCACATAAGATCCAAGGAGGATTTAGGGTTCTTTCTGATTTGGGGTTTAGATATCAATATCATCTTCCAGTCCCATTTCTAGAGTAGGACTCTCAGTGAGACATACAAGTCATTGGGTGGGGCCAGAGATCCAGTTTCTTCTGACATCAGTGCTGAACCCTCTTTTTCAATTTTCTTCTCCCAGGTGTGTCACAGAGCTGATGTGGTAGACAGCAAAACGGTCCCTCCCAGATGTCCCTGTCCTAACCCCCAGAGCATGGGAACATGTGAAATAGAGTGCAGGAGAATTAAGGTTGAGGCCCTGCCAACACCTTGATTTTTGTTAGTTCAGTGAAACCCACTGCAGACTCCTGAGCCCGGCACTTCAAGGTAATCCATTCGTGTTGCTTTAAGCTGTGGCGAAGTGTGGTGGCTCCTAACAGCAGCAAGAGGAAACTAATATGGATGGCAGGCACACTCTATTCCAATGTGTGAGAGCAGCCCCTACGCACTGCGATTGCAAGTGTGACAGCATCCAGTTCCAGCTTCCCCAGGTGGCCACAGAACACGGAGCTTATGAAACTGATCAGGAACACCATCAGCTGGGCCAAGAACTGGGGAGAGACCAAAAATGAAAAGTTACATATGGATGCCAGCCAACCGCCACTGTTGAAGGAGAGGGGCGTGGTTCCTGGGGCAGCCCCACCCTCTCTGAATGAAACCCAGTCAGAAGTTAAGCTTTTAGTGGCATCTGCTAGCTTGCACAGTTAAAAGTGGGATTTTGGGTGGGCTTCTAGAGACATTAAAAAGCTCATTTGTAACTGCTATCAGAATCACAGTTTTAAAACTTCCTAGCTTTTTAAGTTTTCACTTTAGATTCTCCTGCCATAGATGACATGTATAGTTCTGAAACTTTCAGAAGCTATCTTCTGAGATAAACCCCGTGCTATCCAGATTCACAGTAAGTACTGGGAAGAATACAGCCTCCAACAGGTAGCAAGAAAGTTCACAGACAGGGGCAGCTGAGGCAGAAGTAATACCATCCAACCGGAAGGCCAGTGGGATCTGGAATCTTGGTGTGGAATGTTACCAGTGTGCAGAGCACCATCAATTCTTGAACTCTGTGAAGCCTCAGGTATGAGAGCAAATTCAGCTTCTCGAACTATGAGATATTCTTCCTCACAATTCCAGGAACCACTGTGAATTGCTCTGTAACACTTGTTTCACTTCCTTCAGTTAATTTATTTTGTTTTTAATATTTTACTTACTTATGTTTGGAGACCAGGGAGGGGCAAAGAGAGGGAGAGAAACATCAATCAGTTGCCTCTTACATGCCCCCAACTGGGGAACTGGCCCACACCCCAGGTGGATTCCCTGACTGGGAATTGAACTGGCAACCTTTTGGCCTGCAGGCCGACACTCAATCCGCTGAACCACACCAGCCAGGGCTAAAGCAGTTAACTCAAAACCACTTCCCATCTCCCCTCACCCCTCATCCCACCCCTCACCAGACCACCAGTCTAGCACGTCACAGGAAAGCCTCTCCTGGGAGGCTCCTGTGGTCCAAGCGGTGCATCCCTCGGACTCTCCTGCTCCCAAGGAAAGAGAACAGGTGCCAAAGACTCACTGCTGCTGCTGAGCTCTTCAAGGGAAACAGACTCCTCAGCTCTGAGCTCAGACAAGACTGTCTTTCTTGGGTTCCCAGTGGCAGCTGCTGCTCCTCACCTCCATCAGCCCCCACACAACCAACACCACAGCGGGTCCAAATTTGAAATGTTGGGACCTAACCAGGTTCCTGCCCCGATGTTTCAGATGACAGCCCTCTTCCCTTTCCAGAATCCACATCTGTGGCGTTTTCAACTCTGATGATTGACCCAGATCTTAAGACATGAGAAGCCTGCTCCAAACCACGTGACAGTGGGGGAGCCTGCCTTTTCTGCATCAGTTTCCAACAAACCATGACCTAGGTACCTCTCTCATACACAGAAACCAAGTATGACTAACCTCCAACAAGGCCTCCTGCTACTCAGCACAGGGGACACCTTCAGAATGCATTGCCAAAGCAAGCCGAAATGAGGCAGAAGACAAGGGACACGGAAAAGCTAGGGGGCAACATGTAAATAAAAACGGTTGGCATGAAGAGCCCAAATCTGCAGAACCCAAAGTGGGAGCCGGCGGACCCATGGGCCCACACCAGGAGGCGTGCAACCACCCTAACATAACCCTGCGGTTTCATTCAGTGAAGCTTGGTGTCTCTTTGTGAGTTTATACTACTTTGAAGGTCACAGCGTCCTTTCTTTTTGTAAACTCAGCCTCTCTCTCCAATTTTTCAGGTGCTTGTCTCTTAAGCCTTTGTGAGCATAAATCATTGCAGTCAGCTGTGTCATGGAATCTGCTTTCCCCACTCATTTCCACTGCAGTGCCCTGAGTCCCTATAGGCCACACGTCAACTTTTTCACAGCTTCACAGGAAAACATGCTCCGCCTCCTCTTCAGTCAGACCTTTGGGCAGCTCCCCAGATTCTGATCTTACAAATCGTACTGCACAGAACAAAGTCACTCGGGTGGAGAATGGGCATTCTCACAGGGTGAGTGATGACATTTGGATGACGAATATTATGACAGAGAAATTAAATAAACACGGGCCTGTGGGAGGAGTGCCAAATGCCATATCATCACAAAAGTCCTGCCAGAAAAGCTCTATGCTCACAGTAAAGCTCTATGGGGGTAGCTGTCCCTCCCCTTAACTCCCTTTCCCTCGTATTAGTATTGTATGTGTACTTCTCCATCTTGGACACCGCGCAGTGTCCACGTGGCTTGTAATGTCTGCATGCACTGGCTGCAATCTCCCCTTTTCCATTGCATGAACACATCATTTATTAATTCAATCCACAGTGTCCACAATAATGAACTTCTCACTTGCACATATTTCTTTGCACACTTAGGGGAAGATACCCTTTAAGAGTGTAATTGTTGCCAAAGGGTATACATATTTCAAGTTTTCACAGGTAGTGCTAAAGTGTGTGTTTGTGTAGAGAGGTGGGGAGGGAAATTTAATCCAGCCTGCGCATCCCAATTTCAAGGCCTCTTCAAACTGAGGTGTATGAGGTGTGGGGTAGATAAGACAGTGCTCTTGCTTTTGTGGAGGTCAGAAATATAACAAAATCAGCAGCAACTCAGCAGGAACCCAGGCCTGGGGAGGGAGCTTGGGCTGACTTACCAGCATAAGGATCAAGCCTGGGGCTGTCTGATCCATGGCGGAGGTGGCTGGTGGTGAGAGCTCCCTCAGCAACAGCCTCTCGAAGAGGGCAGGCAAGGTGGGCCAAACAACTCCTTAAACAAAGCCCCAGGCCTGGCTCAGGAAGGGACTCAGGCTGCAGACAGGAGCTTGGCTGTGAAGTGAACTTGGAGAACAGACCTGGAGCCTAAAGGAGGTGAACAGAGGCCCTGGGCCTCCCCCACAGCGACCCCAGGCTCTTCTAGAGGGGGCCTCTGCCAACCACTGCAGCTCCTGGGACCAGGAGCAGAAGCCTGAGTGTCAGACACCTCCACCATTGGGGCGGTTTGGGGCTCCACCTCTGATTACTCCATTCAGGCTCCTCCTGGCCCAATCCCAGGTCTATCACAACCTTTCTTTTTTTCCCCAAAGAAATCTTTGTTGGCGATGAAACATCTAATCAATATTATTTTTCAGTTGACAAGGTCAATGGTGAACCTAATATATACGATGGTGGTCCCATAAGGTTAAAATTCCTACTACCCAGTGACCTTTCAGCTGTCACAAGCAAGGGAACGTCCATTCCCCACAAGGAGCCACTCACACACATTTGTGTCTTTCTGGGACAGGCCAGTCAGCCAGGACAAGTGGAACAGGGAAACTAAGAGAGACAGTTAAATGGCCATCAAGTAAATCTCAAAATCCTGTCTTCCCTAACCAAGGACACTTAAGGGTGAATGATTTACACTTCTCCTCCCCAACCAGAGGGTAAATAGTTTAAATTACCTACTTGGGGAGATGGATCGCAGGAATCCGGTTAGTGCCATTTGTGCCAACCACACCAAAGGACGGATGGAGTCAGGGGAATAAATCTCATGCAGGCACAGCAGCATAAAGCAGATGAATATTCTATTGCTATCCTCCCCTAAAGTCCCCGGTTTCAAAACCCTCAAGGCAAAGGACCCAGAGCTCTCTTCCTTCCCCTTTTCCCCCAATGACCCTGCCCCTAGAACATTACCTTATCTTTCTCCCTCCTAAGCTCCAAAGGCCCTGCTTTTGCCTCTAACATGTTTCCTGAGCCCATTTCTTCCAAAGGACCTGCTTTTTCCTCTGTACCTTTCTAAATAAACTTTCTCTTATAGTCTGAGTCTGGCTCTGCATTCTTTCTTTGCTGGAACTATCAATGTAAGAAACATTCAAACCTGTAGAGAATTTTTGGTGAGTTTATTTGAGCCAAACTGACAATTGCCAGGAAGCAACACCTCAACAGTTTGAGGAATGCTCCAGAGAATGGCAGCTTAGCACCTTACTTTGTACACTAGAATAAAAGGAGGAGCCATAGGGAGTTACATGAAGTCCATTGGTGATAGATTAGGAGAGGCAGGAGAAAGCAAAGTGGAGGGTGGACCTCTGGGATTGGATCAAATGTAAAATGATAGACACACTTCTTTTATATAGATGGGTATAGGACAGTTAAGTCAACAACTAACGTGATAACAGTAACAATGAGGTGGTTTGGGTGTCACCTTGTAGCCAAGGGTTTTGGGGGAAAAAAGGAAGTTACCTTGACATTCCAAGGGCTCGTTCATCAATGCAAAAAGACAAATAGGCAAGCTCAGTTAAGGTAAACATTGACCTTTGTTAGGGAAAACTACTGGCCCAGGACATGGCTACCCAACATGAACTGCTTTTAGTTAATAAGATTTCATTTTAGACCATACTTTTTGGTTATTTTAGGTCTGAGTTTGTAAGGCTTTCTCATAGGCCTCCCCTGAGCTTGTCAGGTTAATATGTGGCCCCCTTTCTTCACATTCCCCTCTTGGTCATAAATCAATACAAAGCATGCACGGCTGACCAACCATTTTGTTGGATAAGGAGGTCCTGCCACAGATTGGACCGGTGGGTGGTGGGGTGCAGGGATGAAATACTATTACCGAATGGACCCTCCCTTCTCTTGGGGTCCCCCTGTACTAGGTTCACCTTGCCCGCTGCCTGGGAGTTATAGCTCTCAATGTCAGAGATTGGTGAAAAGGAAAGGAATTATTTATTCGAAAGTTATACAGACTTAAGAGTAATGACTTAATGGTGTCTTCATCAAAATCCCAAAGTCCCTTAGAATACCCACAAACACACACAGTCCTTCCTTCCCCCCTTTGCCCAGCCCAGGGGGCCATATCTCAGGAAAAGAAATAGAAGTCCATGGCTCAGGCAGCCCCCCGGTTCTTCCCAGTAATCTGTGCTTGGCTGGCAGGCCTCCCTCAGTTCCCAGCAGAATCAGCTGTGTCACTTCCAGGATCTCCAGTTAATCCAAAACCATGTGGCACCTTCTCATGGCCCACCAGCAAGAGTTCTTTCAGCCCTTTTCTTACCAGCAAGGTCTCTCCTGCTTCCTAAGCCACGTGGCAAAAGGAGCACCCCAAAGCCTTGTGGTCCCCACCTAGCATGGCTGCCATGCCTCAGTTTAAATCCCAGCGCCAATCTTCTTCTGCAGCCCTATTTCTGACTCCTCCTACAATTGGCTACACCTGCCAGCATTCCCATATTTTTCCAGCTTTTCTGGGCTGCCATAGTAAGTCTGGGCGGGCATGGCCCTATGATGTAGAGACAATCATCTCCAAGCTCTCACGCAGGCGCTGTAACCAGGGGGAGTTGCCTCCCAGTTACATCATGGGTTGAAGTCACTCCCATCCCCCTGGCTCAAAGCATGGCCACAGTTATTTAACATATCCATGAAACCAGTTACAAGTTATAGATATGTTAAATGACCATGTCTCAGGTTAGTTGCAAAACTGTTGCTATGCAGAACAACTCTCAGTGGCCCTGCTCCATGTGTCCCATCCCCCAGTTCAGACTTGCGGGGGTGAGGACAACATACACACACACACACACACACACACACACACACACATATTTTCAATATTTTCTATACAACCTGAGTTCTGGACCCCATTACAAATCCCTATTTGCCCCCCCCCACCAGCTGCACCCTATTACAAATCCCCTTTGCAGATATACAACCACCAAAGAACAATGGGCAAAGGTCTCATCTTATAGCTACTTCTGGCTGGACATGGATGTTATCCTACCTACACTTGGGTCAGGGGTTCCCTGAAAGGGGGGGCAGCATAGAGGTTATCCTTCCCATAAGCGGAAGGACCTTACAGAATCCAGGTCACTGGACTATCTCCGGAAAGTTGTAGGCTCGATGTCCAAAGGTTGGCATTACCAGCCAGTTGGCATCCTTGTCATCTTCTGGATGTGACAGATTTGTCAAGAGAGATGGAAGGCACAATTAAATCATAACCACTAAATGACAAAGGCAGGGACTTAGGTAAAGAATGGCTTATCTGGAGGAAGGTGTACAAGGCATGCTACACCTCTCCAAACCCCTTGTGGCCCACTGTACTTAGCTCAAGCTGAGGGAAATATATTAGAATTTCCCCCCTTTCAGATATTCTGGGCCCTTTCTGTCTAAGCCATTAGGACAGAAAAGTTAAAATCAGTTCTAAAGTGAAGCTCACAAACCACCCCAACCCTTCACCAACCCCAATCACTTAGTTCAGCCAAACCGTTGACTCTCAGGGGGGCAATGATGAAGATAGGCTCCTTAAGTTAGGTCTATATTACAACCAATTGCTCAGGTAATGAGGTCATAGACATACGTCCTATGAAAACAGAAGGAAGAACACACATTAATTCACACAATGATCCTCAAGCCAGTCTCTGTGCCTATGAGACTGTGTTTTGGGAAGACATCCAGTTGCAAGGCCTTTGCTGCAATGACATCTAACAGTGGCAATTGGACAGGTCCTTTGTGCCTGTAAATTGAACATCTTTGATGATATTACAAACCCAGTATCAATTTCCAAATGAAAACAAACTTTCAAGACAGTTAGCTGTGCCATTCCAATGTCCAATACTGAGCATTATGATTTTCCTTCACCTATGATCTTTAAGTCTGCTTTGCTGGAACTCACACAGGGAACCTTTAGACTGACTTCTCAGTCTTCCCCTCGGGGCACAGAAGCAGAGCCACACATCTGCCATCTGGCTTCGCCTCTACCAGTTGTTTCACTCAAATCCACGAGGCTTCCATTGTGCCTACAGGTTCCTTTTTAGCCATCTTTCAGGAAAGCAACCTTCATTCCTTCCCTGGAAAGACTGCCACAAACTGCACAACAAACCAAGATACCAGGGTTTTTCTCATGGGCTTTCACTAGCTTTGCAAGTCAATCCCAGCTCCTCAGGGCTTTCTGGTGACAACCAGAACCCAGACATGCCTCCTTCAGGTGTGACATTCCAGTCAAAATCTTGGTTAACAAAACCACCATTAATGACTGGTCTTATTGGATTTATGCAAAGAAATTTATGTCCTCACTCATTCCTTTCAGAATGCCAAATTCTGGAGGGATCAGGTAGGGAGAAAAATACAAAGGGTGAAAGAAAATCCTTTTCCTTCTGATATCCACCAAGACTGCATTTCCATGCCTAATACCTTCCATTACTAACACCACATAATTTCTTTTCAAAACTTTCACAAGCATCTATAACCTTTGCAAACCCTCTTCATTTCCATGCTTCATACTCTCTCTGGAAAACCTTGATTTAGCTGAAGTTTCCTTTCCTTCAAGTCCAAAACTTTCACATTTCCATTTATCTTTATAGCTTCCCATAGACCTTCTGCAACATTCACAAACTTTCTGTATCCTTTTATACACCTTCTTCATTTACATGTCTTACCCTTTCCCTGGTTCACTTTCCTACAGAGTGGGAAGTTTTAACCTTCCCTGGAAACCATAATTTCCTTTTCAGAGCAGATACAGAGCAAAATCCAAAACAGAGTTCCAGAAGAACAGTACACAGGTAGAGGCATTTTGTTGCACCAGTGCATCCACTGATGCCTCCGTAGAGACATGCTCTTTCAGGCCCCATCTCTTGGCAGAGATATGCTCCTTTGCCTCAGGCTGAAAGACTCATCAGCCCAGAATGACCCTCCCTGGGTCCCGAGCAGCAAATGCATTCTCCCTAACTGGTTACAGGTGACCTTTCCTAGGTCTTACAGGTGACCTTAACTACGTCTTCAGATACAGAGATCAGAAACAGAACCAAATTGAAACCACATTCCCATAAAACCAGAAAACAAGTAGTTGAGGTTTCCTTTCCTCCAGGTTTAAAACTTTTACCTTTCCTACATAGTTTTACCCATCCCAGTTTAACCATAATTCAATTTTAATCCCTGTTCCTTTCCCACACTGGGAAGGACTGTACATAAACTCAGTATCTAGCAGCCAAAAGTCCCTATCACTATAGGCACCTTCCACTAAAAGTCCCTAGATTCGCAGGGACATCCTGCAACTTTCTGAAGCTTAGATCTTGCAAACACCCTATAAATCAGATGGTCACCCTTGGACCCCAGTTCATGACCTTCAAAACCAGAGCCCTCCCTATCAGAACCAGTTGCACAGAGAACCAGACTGGTGCAGTGCCCACACAGCAGCAGCATACAGCCCATAATCTGAAGAGAACCCTTAGCCCACCACCTTGTCCAGTTCCAAGATGGCAGAACTCTCATGTGACCCATCATCCAAGATGGCAGCGCCCGAGCACACTGGGTTGTCCAAGATGGTGGTGCCCACTCATGACCCATCCTCCATAGTGGGGTACTCACGTGGCTCATCCTCCATTTTGCCCAAAATGGCAGCACACCCACATGGCTTGGTGTCCAATCCCCAACATACATGCAGGCTCAGCTTACAGAGCCTAGGGGTTTGCTTCCTCCCCATACCTGAGTGCAGGTTCCCTTAGTGCCACCTGGGCTCACCGAAACTGTAAGTGAGCAGACTGGGGCAATCTGGAAGCAGCATACTAACCAAACCATTATCCACAACTCCATTATTCCAAAACAGTGTTCAGAAACAAGTTTTCAACCAAACTATTTCACTTCTCTGCTCTGTTCTGAGATCCATTTCCTTTCTACCTTTCCAAGTCTGATTAGGTGGCCAGTGCCCTCAGGAGTGCAGAGAAATTCTCAGAGACTGGGAAAATTCCCAAGTCTCACTCTCCCACACCTGAGGAGGTCGGTCTGCCACAGGCAATTATCATCCCACCAGAGTCTCCAAAAACTGTTACAGAACAGACCTGGGGTGGGGCAGACAAAATACTATTACTGAATGGACCCCCCCCTTCTCCCAGAGCCCGCCTGTACTAAGTTCGCCTTGCCCACCGCCAGGAAAATATAGCTCTCAATGCCAGAGATTGGTGAAAAGGAATTATTTATTCAAAAAGTTATACAGACTTAGAGTAATGACTTAATGTCTTCATTGACATCCCAAAGTCCCTTAAAACACCCACAAACACACAGTCCTTCCTTCCCCCCTTTACCCAGTCTGGGGTACCGTATCTCAGGAAAAGAGATAGAAGTCCGTGGCTCTGGTAGCATCCAGCTCTTCCCAGTAACCTGTGCTCAGCTGGCAGGCCTCCCTCCATTCCCAGCAGCATCAGTTGTGTCACCACCGTGATCTCCAGCTCTTAATCCAAACCCGCGTGGCACCTTCTCATGGCTCAACAGCAAGAGTCCTTTCACCCCTTTCCTTCCCTCAGCGTCTCTCCTGCATTCTTCCAAACTGCTAAGAGAGAGCTCTGTATCGCTGCTACATCTTGCTTTCCAGCTTCCTAAGATGCTTGGCAAAGGGAGACCCAAAGCTGCATGGTTCTCCCTCTTTTGCCAAAGTTGTGTGGGTTCCCCCCTTGCTCCAAAGTCGTGTGGTTCCCCTCTTACTCCAAGCTCTCACACAGGTGCTATAACCAGGGGGAGCTGCCTCCCAGTTACATCCCATGTGGAAGTCACTCTCATCTCTCTGGCTCAAAGCATGGCCACAGCGTTTTAACATATCCATGAAACCAGTCAAAAGCTATAGATATGTTAAATGACCATGCCTCAGGTTAGTTGCAAAACTGTTGCTATGCAGAACAACTCTCAATGGCCCTGCTCCATGTGTCCCATCCCCCAGTTCAGACTTGTAGGGGTTAGGACATCCCATATTTTTAATATTTCCTAGACAACCAGAGTTCTGGACCCCATTACAAATACGTCTTTGAGGAGGGTCCCTGGATGCACCCTCAATGTGCCACACTGCTAGGAAAGCTCAGAGTCAGTATCAGTCTTGCTGAACAGAGCAGACGCTGGGGGTGGGGCAAGACCGTAACCTCAGATGGCATTCAAGGTCAGATTGTTACTATTCAAAAAGGCAGGTGACTGAGAGGCACTCAGATCCCTCTCTGTCCTCGTTCAAAAGTATTCTGCATCATTTGTAATTTTGAACTACCATGATCCAAGCTTGCTGCTTGTCTTAGGTTTTGTTTTTCTGCATCTAGTATAACGTTTACATACTAGGAACAAGAGCAACAGTATCAAACCGATTAGGGCAGAAAATGTCTAATACTGGACAAGGAAGCGTCTGAGGGAAACAAGCATCCCAGCTGACCAAAGACCCTTCACATGTCACCCTAGTGTCTTTATTAAGCTAATAATATGTTCTCCTTCATCCACTGCCACTTGTACCTTACAATATGTTTGGCCAGATGAATTAAGACTTCCTACTATTTCATTATCCAGAAGCTCTGTTGTTTTTTCTGGCCACTTGGTTTCCATAAAAATGACTTCCTGGGGAGGATTAAGTTCAATTTCCCAAAATATTGGATTTTCAGTAACAATATTGTCATAATCTCTTTTTAAACCTCAGATAAAATTATTTTGCCTATAATTTCAGTATTACACCATATTCCAGTAGTATTCAACATAAACTTGGTGTTATTACAATAAAAATCACTTGGTATAACAGAAGAATTCTCTAGCCCTTCCCAGCAAAAACGCCCCTTTCCCATATACCAGATATTGCTATTTGTTGGGGTAGATACAATAGGCCAGGATTGGTTGAATTCGGTACTCCATATAGATTAGGGGCATAACCACTCACCTTTTTGAATTTCACAAATACTGAGATGGGTTTCCATTGTTTATTATTTTTAAATATGGTCCAACTCCTTCCCCTTGGGAGTATTCCAGTGTTGTTGAGGATGGTCTCTATGCCAGTCAGTTGAACTACTAAGAATTTAAGCTTAGGATCTAACCAAGTACCTGGGCTTTTAAGACACAATGTTGTACATTACAGTCCCTATGCAAAATTTTCCAAACTCCAGGGGATCCATGAGTCCCATAAATGTCTGGCTTGGGCTTCTGCACCTATTATAGACAGTGACTGTTTTCACAGCTACTTCAGATTCTATTTGCATTGGCATAGGCTAGAGGTCCTGAACCCCTGGGCCAGGGACCAGTATCAGCCTGTGGCCTGTTGGGAACCAGACTGCACGAGCAGCAGGGAGCAAAGCTTCACTCACATTACCACCTGAGATATGCTTCCTGTGGGAAGAAAAATTGTCTTCCATGAAACCAGTCCCTGGTCCCACAAAGCGGGGGGACCGCTGGCATAGATGTTGGGACCTGTTGAGTTAGGGTGCAGGCACATTCCCATTGTTGGGTTCACGCATGAGTTTTCATAGTCTGTTGAGTCTGTTCTATCCATTGAGGTAAGGCCTTACTGTCTTGCATGCTGCTCCCTACCCTTTCCTTCTCAAAACAGCATTCCCTCTATATGACCTATTTTAGATAGAGTTGCTCATTAACTGCAAGTTCAGCTTGTCCCAGAATCCTAAGACCAGCCCCTAATTCTCCAAGTATCACTTTTATCTCTTTCAGAGGGCCAATGTTATTGGATCCACTAGGAATGTTGTTACCATTGGGTAGCTATCTCCAGGGCGCAGTTGGGGTATAATGAATGGCCCCAGAAATGTTGAGTTCCATGCCATGGGAACCCCCAATGAGCTAGAGTTTGAGTATTCCATAGGGCTTCCCACAAGCTTCCAGGATGTAATGAGGGTAGGCTATTTACAGACATATCAACCCACCAAGTAATCCCAATAATTTCTGAAATGGGGACCCATTGATTTTTTTTTTCTTGTTTCATGGACATCCAGCCACAGGAGCATGGCTGGTGAGACCAAAGTGAAACACAGGGCAGGTCACTGCAAATTTTTCCCACCACATCCAGGTATTTTCCTTAGCTTTTCATCACCCATTGCTATAGCTACACAATAGTCACTAGGTGGATCCACATTTGTTCTATCAGGGGAATTATCAGGGAGGTATTCTTGGAGGTATTTGTCCAAAGTGGGTCTTTAATAATAGATATATCCAGGAAAAAAATGTACCAAAGCTTATATTGATGATGGGAAAAGACAAATGTGTGGTCAATGAAGCAATAACTTCACTATCATGACTGGTAAACAGAATATCATTGTCTAGTAGGTGGGATAGATTAGCAGGTCCCCGAATTAAATTTTCCATGTCTAACAAGGGAGAGAGTCTGGGGAGACAGATAGTTTCCATTAGGAAGCTATAAGAAGAAGAAGAAGAATATAAAAACCACTTTATGTACATTCAATCAATAGCAGCATCAACTTGTGAGTATGAAGGCCTTGTTGATGTCAGGGATAGCTGTCTGCCTTCATTGTCAATGGCTTCTTGTCCTTGAAAAGTCCTTGATCTCTGCTGTAGATGGAGGTGAGTGTCAGAGACAGGGGCAGGTATCCATTTGTCATTAGGCCCCTAATAAGGTCCCTTCCAACAATGTTGGAGAGTCTTTAATGGTTTTTCACATGAACAAAAATATCCTGGTTATATATTGTGGTCTTTGAAATCTGTGCCTCTCAAGAATACAATATGAAATGTTACTGATTTGTCCCTATAAGCTGGTTAATGATAATGAAGAATATCTCCTTTTAGTAAAGTTGATTCATGTCCCTTCATACAGATTTATAGGGTGGCTGGTGACTGTTTCATAAGGAGAAAGGCTATGTTGCCATAGATTTCAGGTTGAGGAGCACTATAAGGAAATCTCTTGGTCAAGGGAGATTAAAAGCTTCTAAAAATCTGCCTAGTGGAGTTTTAATTGTATCACTTGTATGTTTTGCCAATCCAGCGAACTAGGGGTGATAGTGAAGCAGGCTAAGATCAAAGAAGTGTCAAGTTAAGATGAATTTTGTAACACTTCAGTAGGAGCAGAGTCTTAGATAAGCAAATAATCAGCTGTCTTTATAGTATATTGCTTTCTGTAACTGAGTTTTTTATTGTCCTTGAAAACTTAGTCTAATTAGCTCCTGTCTCTGTAACTAAATTTATCGCTTCCTGCTCTATAACTTGCTCCTCGCTTATAATGGTGTAATTAATCCACACCTGGTCGCTCAGAATTTGGGAGGTGCTTGACCTCTCTGAGCATGCGTGTAATAAAGAGTTGTGCTCCACCATTCCAACAACATGTGAGTGATTTTTCCGCAACATTTTGGTTCCCTGACCAGGAAACAACTTCACACGAGCAGGCGGCTTGCCTCCAGTGATGGACAGTAGCCCAGCGGCGGCTCCGGTGGGGAGCCCAGCCCTGAGGGAGGAGCACGTGCCCCATTGATTTCTGGCTTCCCGGAACAGGGTCCCCGGCGCTGGGTCCCCAGTCGCTCCAGGATCCGGGCCACTGGGGATTGCCAGACCACAAAGCCAGAGGCACCATCATCGGTAAGTGCCCCGGGGACCGGACCCGAAACCAGAGAGAGATTAGCTAGCTCTCAAACCTACCAGAGACTCAGGCAACTGGATCACCAGATTCCATTCGGGGGAGGAAATGTATAACTTCGGAATGAATGAGTAAGAGTGTTTGTGTGTTTGTGTTTGTGACCCCACGAGCCTGACGGCTTACGGGGTCTGAGTGGGCCCTAACCTGCGATTTCTGTGTCAGATCATATGGCATAATGGCTGGCAGTTAACCCCGAATTCTGCTGGGGCAGCCTTAGCCAAGATCGACTGAAACCTTGCGAGAGGGCAGGCCAGGCGGGCATCTGATTCTTCCCCCCTTTGTTTGTCCTCGCCGAGAGGGAGGAATCATGGGAGGAGGACCCTCAACGGTTTTAGATTGTATGCTCCAGGATTTCAGCCGATTTCGGGGACAGGATCCCTCCTTAGACCCAGGCTGGTTGCAGACTTTTTGCTCGTCGGAATGGCCCACCTTTGGGCTAGGCTGGCCCCCTGAGGGCACCCTGAATTTAAGCATAATTCGGGCAGTACATCTGAAAGTAACTGGGAAGCCAGGGTACCCTGACCAGTATGCTTATATTGATAGATTGCAAGAGTTAGCACAGGGCATGTCCAGCAGTGTGCAGGGACGGCCCCGAAGCAGTTTAGCATAGACGCACCAGGGAGAAATTGGCCAAGCTGCGGGTGGAGGCCACGAGCCGAGACATCCATTCTAGTGTCCCAGTGGCCCAAACAGCCCATCCATCAGGGCCACCCGGACAATGATCCACCCACATATCCACTCCTGTATGGTGAACTCCCATCAGCTCCCCCCGGACCAGACACCCCGCCACCCTCGGTGTCACCTCCCCAAGTTCACAGGCCACAGGAACCCCGGCCAGGGAGAACCCCCCCACTGCAGCCAGGCTCAGGCACCACCAGGCCCTACAGATGCCATTGAGGGAGACTCAGGGGCCCGTACAGATCACCAATGATGGCACCCTAACACCGGGGCCCATGGTATTCTGTTACCAGCCTTTTACTACCACCGATCTCCTTAATTGGAAGCACCACACTCCCTCATACTCAGAGAAGCCACAGGCTCTGATAGACTTAATGGAATCCATAATGCAGACACATCGACCCACCTGGTATGACTGCCGTCAACTCCTGTTCACGCTATTTAACACTGAGGAGAGGCGGAAAATCCTGCAGGAAACTCATCGGTACTTAGAGACCCATGCCCCTGGCTGGGACCTTAGACCCCCTACAGTATGTGCCCATGGCCACGCCGGAGGAACAGCCAGATTGGGATCACAATACTGAACAGGGAAGGGTGGCTTTGGAACGCTACCGGGAAGCAATACTACAGGGAGTCTGAGCTGGGGCTAGAAAACCCATAAATATGGCCAAGGTCTCGAACATAATGCAAAGGGCAGACGAATGTCCGGGGGACTTCCTGGAGTGCCTCAACGAAGCATATAGAGTTTACACTCCTTTTGACCCCGAAAGCCCAGATAGCCAGAGAATGGTAAACGTGGCTTTTGTCTCCCAATCAGCCCCTGATATCCGAAAGAAACTGCAGAAATTAGAGGGATTTGCCGGCATGAATATCAGCCAGCTGGTGGAGGTAGCTAATAAAGTCTATAACAATCGGGAAGAGGCAACAGAGGCAGAGGCCCTAGAAAAACAGAAGAAGAAGGCCGTCTTATTGGCAGCTGACCTGGTGGCCCCAGCAAAGGGCCCACCAAAGAGAGGGTAGAAGGGACTTTATAAGCTAGAGAAGGATCAGTGTGCTTATTGCAAGGAAAGAGGTCACTGGAAGCGAGAGTGCCCAAACCGAAAGAAAAAGGAAGCTCCTCCACCTCCCCCGGCCCCAGGTATCCTCAGCCTGGCAGGACTGGATACTGAATGAGCCAGACCGGGCTCGATAAAACTTGGCCCCCACGAGCCTATGGTCCGAGCAAAAGTAGGGGGCCAATCGTTGGACTTTATGGTAGACACCGGGGCCGAGCACTCTGTAGTCACAGCACCTGTAGCCCCGCCGTCAGGCCAAGAGGTTTCTGTTATAGGGGCTACGGGGCGATCCAGCAAACTGAAAGGATTTTGCCAGGCCTGGACAGTCGAACTTGGGGGACACCGAGTCCGCCACGAATCCCTCTATCTGCCTGAGTGCCCTGCACCCCTCCTAGGCAGAGACCTTTTAAGCAAATTAGCGGCCCGGGTGGCCTTCCACCCTTCCGGGCAAGCCACGCTAGAATTAGGCAAGTCCAGCATAATCGCTCTTGTCATGCCCTGGGAGGAAGAATACCGGATCCATGAGAAGGATAAGGGACCCCCCAATTTGGACCCCCTTGTGGGAGAATTTCCTGATGTCTGGGCAGAGGGGAACCCACCAGGACTTGCCATCGGACGCACCCTGGTGATAATAGACTTAAAGGCAGGGGCTCAGCCCCACTGCCTGAAGCAATATCACATACCCAAAGAAGGCCTGGCTAGGCATTTCGGCGACAGTTAACAAGTACCTATCTGAGGGAATATTAGTACCGTGCCCATCACACGTGAGTGGAACACACTGCTCCTCCCGGTAAAAAAAACCAGATGGGTCAGGGTATCGCCTAGTTCAGGACCTTAGGGCTGTCAGTGAGGTTGACCTGACCCTACACCCCACAGTGCCAAATCCATACACCCTGCTGAGCCAGCTGCCCCCAACTGCCTCATATTTTACTTGCCTCGACCTAAAGGACGCTTTCTTCTGTATTCCCCTGGCCCCTGCAAGCCAGCCGATATTCGCTTTTGAGTGGGAGGACCCACACACCGGCGCCAAAACCCAACTGACCTGGGCCAGGCTACCCCAGGGCTTCAAGAACTCCCCCACCATATTCAGTGAGACGTTAGCCCAGGACCTGCGGTCATTTTCAGGGGAACATCCCCGCCTGGTCCTACTCCAGTATGTAGATGACTTGCTATTAGCAGGACCAGGGGAAAGGGACTGTCGAGAAGGTACGCGGGCCTTACTCCAGCTCCTAGCCACCAAAGGATACTGGGTGTCCAGGAAAAAGGCCCAGATTTGCCAGAAAAGAAGTCCAATACCTGGGTTTTCGGCTAAGTAAAGGACAGAGGGCCTTAGGAGTGGAGAGGAGGGCTGTAACCAGCCAACAGCCTAGCCCCGCCACCAGAAGGCAACTCGGAGAGTTTCTAAGGGCTGCAGGGTTTTGTCGAATATGGATCCGGTGGTACGCGGAAATTGCGAGACCGCTATGCCAAGCCCTTAAAGGACCAGAAACTGCTCCATTCGTATGGGGAGCAGAGCAGCAGGACGCTTTTAAAAGAATAAAAGAACTCTTGGTAAGCGCTCCAGCCCTTGGCCTGCCTAACCCTGACAAGCCTTTCTCCCTCTATGTCCATGAAAAAGGGAAGGTGGCTCTCGGGGTCCTAACTCAGGAGGTCGGGCTGTGGCAACGCCCAGTAGCCTACCTCTCAAAGCAGCTGGATAATGTGGCAGCCAGATGGCCCCCATGTTTGCGGGCCATAGCGGCCGCTGTCACCCTCCTCCAGGAGGCGGAAAAACTCACCCTGGGACAGGAGATCAGCCTCTTTGTACCACATGCAGTACATAGCCTCCTGGAGGGCCAAGGACACTGGTGGCTGTCCAATCACCGGCTCACCCAATACCAAGGGATTTTACAAGAAAATCCCCGGGTACACCTTAAAACAGTGCAAAAGATCAATCTGGCCACCTTCCTGCCCTCAGAAACTGGAGAACCAGATCACGACTGCGAAGAAGTTATGGACCAGGTATATGCCAGTCGACCAGATCTAAAGGACCGGCCTCTGTCCCAATGGGACCTCCAGCTGTACACGGATGGGAGTAGTTCGGTGACCGAGAAGGGGGAGTGGATTGCTGGGTACGCTGTGACTACCAGAGACCAGGTCCTTGAAGCAGGGCCCCTACCCTCCGGGTGGTCGGCACAGAGAGCCGAACTTTATGCCCTCATTCGGGCTTTAGAGCTGAGTAAGGGGAAAAGGGCCAATACTAACTCCAAATATGCTTTTGCCACCCTCCATATACATAGGGCGATATATAAAGAGAGAGGGCTGTTGACTGCTGAGGGAAAGGAAATAAAGAATAAGACTGAAAGCCTCCGACTCTTGGAGGCAGTATGGGAGCCAACCCAGATAGCGGTAATACACTGCAAGGGACATGCTAAAGGGGATGCAGAAGAGGCCGTGGGAAACCGGCTTGCAGATCAGGCAGCAAAAAAAGGCTGCCAGAAGGAAAAGCCCCCAGAGGTTCATTGCAGGTCCCCTAATCAGCTCCCCTTTAAGTAACCAAGATTACCAACCAGCTAAGAGCAATGGGCAAAACAGGCTCAGGCGACCAGGACCTCAGAAGGCCTAGGGAGGCTCCTGGACGGGCAGATTTACGTGCCCCAGGGCCAAGCAGGGCAGGTGGTCCAGAACTGTCATGCCCTGACCCATCTAGGGAAAATGGCACTAGAAAA
>CM052545.1:55593069-55612797 GCA_028533065.1 Trachops cirrhosus | reverse complement strand
TTTTCTAGTGCCATTTTCCCTAGATGGGTCAGGGCATGACAGTTCTGGACCACCTGCCCTGCTTGGCCCTGGGGCACGTAAATCTGCCCGTCCAGGAGCCTCCCTAGGCCTTCTGAGGTCCTGGTCGCCTGAGCCTGTTTTGCCCATTGCTCTTAGCTGGTTGGTAATCTTGGTTACTTAAAGGGGAGCTGATTAGGGGGCCTGTGATGGACTTCTGGGGGCTTTGCCTTCTGGCAGCCTCTTTTTCTGCCTGGTCTGCAAGCCAGTTTTCCAGGAACGTGTGGTGCGTGACGGGTGAGGGGGCAACCTTTTTTCCGGCCGCGCCCCGTTTCCCAGAATGAAGGGCTCTCCGCACTGGACCCGGTCCCGACGCGCTGCGGGGTGGCGCCGCCAGGCGAACACAACAGCCCATCGGTGGGGACTGGTGCAGGACCAGCTATCTGATGTGTTGAGGGCTGACTTTCAATAGATCGCAGGGAGGGAGCTGCTCTGCTATGTAGGAAACCCCGACCCAGAAGCAGGTTGTCTACGAATGGTTTAGCGCCAGGTTCCCCATTCGTGAATGGGGCAGTTTCTGGTCTTTTAAGGGCTTGGTACAGTAGTTTCGTGATCTCCGCGTACCCCGGGATCCATATTGAACAAAACCCTGCGGCCCCTAAAAACTCCCGGAGTTGCCTTCTGGTGGTGGGGTTAGGCTGTTGGCTGATTACAGCCCTCCTCTCTGCTCCTGAGGCTCTCTGTCCTTTGCTTATCCGAAAACCCAGATATCAGACTTCTTTCTGGCAAATCTGGGCCTTTTTTCTGGACCCCCAGTATGGGGTGGCTAGGAGCTGGCGTAAGGCCCGCGTTCCCTCTCAACACTCACTTTTTCCTGGGCCTGCTAATAGCAAGTTATTTACGTATTGGAGTAGAACCAGACCAGGATGTTCCCCTGAAAATGACCGCAGGTCCCGGGCTAACGCTTCGCTTTCAGGGGCCTTTTTCCTTGCAATAAGCACACTGGTCTACCTTAAACTGGTCTACCTTAAAATGTCTCTTCCGCCCGCTCTTTGGTGGGCCTTTTGTTGGGGCCGCCAGGGTGGCTGCTAATAAGGCCGCTTTTTTTTTTTCCTGTTTTTCTAGGGCCGTGGTCTCCACTGCCTCTTCCCGGTTGTTATAGACCTTGTTAGTTACCTTGACCAGCTGGCTGATATTTATGCCAGCAAATTCCTTTAATTTCTGCAGTTTCTTTCAGATGTCGGGGGCCGATTGGGAGACAAAAGCCATGTTAACCATTCTCTGGCTATCTGGACTTTCGGGGTCAAAAGGAGTATAAACTCTATATGCTTCATTGAGGTGCTCTAGGAAGTCCCCTGGACATTCGTCTGCCCTTTGCATTATGTTCGAGACCTTGGCCATGTTTGTAGGTTTTCTAGCCCCAGCTCGGATTCCCTGTAGTATAGCCTCCCGATAGTGTTCCGAACTGCCCTTCCTTGCTTGGTATTGTGATCCTAATCTGGCTGTTCCTCTGGCTCGGCCATGCGCACATACTGTAGGGGGTTTAAGGTCCTGGCCGGGGGGCATGGGTCTCTAAGTACCAATGAGTTTCCTGCAGGATTTTCGCTTCTCCTCAGCTGCAATGGGGGGGGGGGGTTCTCCCTGGTCAGGGTTCCTGTGGCCTGCGAACTTGGGGAGGTGACACTGACGGTGGCGGGGTGTCTGGTCCGAGAGGAGCCGATGGGGATTGCCATACAGGGGCAGATATATGGGTGGATTATCGTCCGGGTGGCCTCCTTCCACAGCTTGGCTGATTTCTCCCTGGTGCAGCTATGCCAAACTGCTTCAGGGCCGTCCCTGCACACTGTTGGAGCCATTTGGACATGCCCTGTGCTAACTCCTGCCATCTGTCAATATAGGCATACTGGTCAGGGTACCCTGGCTTCCCAGTTACTTTCAGATGTACTGCCTGAATTATGCTTAAATTCAGGGTGCCCTCAGGGGGCCAACCTACCCCAAAGGTGGGCCATTCCGACGAGCAAAAAGTCTGCAACCAGCCTGGGTCTAAGGAGGGATCCTGTCCCCGAAATCGGCTGAAATCCTGGAGCATACAATCTAAAACCGTTGAGGGTCCTCCTCCCATGATTCCTCCCTCTCGGCGAGGACAAACAAAGGGGGGAAGAATCAGATGCCTGCCTGGCCTGCCCTCTCGCAAGGTTTCAGTCGATCTTGGCTAAGGCTGCCCCAGCAGAATTCGGGGTTAACTGCCAGACATTATGCCATATGATCTGACACAGAAATCGCAGGTTAAGGCCCACTCAGACCCCGTAAGCTGTCAGGCTCGTGGGGTCACAAACACAAACACACAAACACTCTTACTCATTCATTCCGAAGTTATACATTTCCTCCCCCGAATGGAGTCTGGTGATCAGTTGCCTGAGTCTCTGGTAGGTTTGAGAGCTAGCTAATCTCTCTCTGGTTTCTGGTCCGGTCCCTGGGGCACTTACCGATGATGGTGCCTCTGGCTTTGTGGTCCGCCAATCCCCAGTGGCCCAGATCCTGGGCTGACCGGGGGCTCAGCACCGGGGCCCCGTTCAGGGAAGCCCAAAATCACTAGGGCACGTGCTCCTCCCTCAGGGCCGGGCTCCCCACCGGAGCCCCTGCTCAGCTACAGTCACCAGAGGCAAGCCGCCTGCTCGTGTGAGGTCGTTTCCCGGCCAGGGAACCAAAATGTTGTGGAAAAATCACTCACACCCAGTTGGAATGGTGGAGCACAACTCTTTATTATGTGCAGGCTCAGAGGGGACAAAACTCCCAAATCCTGAGCACCGAGCTGTGGGTTAACTCCACTTTTATAAGCGAGGAGCAAGTTACAAAAGCAGGGAGTGATAAACTAAGTTACAGGAGGCAATAAAGTAAGTTACAGAGACAGTAGATTATTTGCTTATCTAAGACATGCGAGTTTTGGGCGGGGTGGGGTTAGCCCACTCTGCTCTTACTGAAGCGTTACAAAATTCATCTTAACTTGACACTTCTTTGATCTTAGCCTGCTTCAGACCTATACCTCCTAGGCTACAAAGCTATACAGTATGCTACTGTACTAAATATACAGTGTGCTACTGTGATACTGTAGGCAACTATAACACAATGGTAAGTATTTGTGGGTTGCACTATGGCATTATGATGCATAGAATATCACTAGGTGATAGGAATTCTGCAGCTCCATTACAATCTTATAGGACCACTGTTGTATATGTGGTCCATCTTTGTCTGAAACATCATGATGTGGTGCAGTTGTGTGGTTTTTCTAACTTTGCTGATGATGTTTGATAAATAGTCATTATTATGTTCATTTGTGATTCTTACTAAAAGGCTTATAAAAATCATGCATCTGAATTTACTCAGAAATAATTAAAATAATCCTTTTTCTTTTCTTTTAGGATGATAATTTAAACTCATCATAGATTTCCCAATATTTTTACTTTATTTTATTTTATTTAAAAGTTTTTAAATTACAATTGGCATATAGGATTATACTAGTTTCTGGTGTACAACCTGGTGATTACACATTTATATAACTTAAGAAGTGATCACCCTGATAAGTCTAGTACCCATCTGATACCATACATAGTGTTTCAATATTATTCACTATATTCCCTATGCTGTATTTTACATCCCTATGACTCTCTTTATAACTGGCAGTTTGTACTTCCTGATTTCTTCACCTTTTTCACCCATCCCCCAATGCCTCTATCTGGCAATCAGTAATTTTTTCTCAATATCTATGAGTTTATTTCTGTTCTGTTTGTTCATTTTGTTTTTTAGATTCCACATGTAAGTGAAATATGGTGTTTGTCTTTCTCTGACTTATTTAACTTAGCATAATACCCTCTAAGTTCATTCATGTTGATGCAAATGGCAAAATGTCATATTTTATGGCTGATTAATATTCCATTTGTCAACATAGGAAACATTCAAACCTGTAAGAATGTTTATGAGTTTATTTGAGCCAAACTGATGACAATTGCTGGGAAGCAAAATCTCAAAGGATTGAGAAAATGCTCCAGAAAATAGCAGTTCTGCACCTTATTTTACACATTACAATCAGAAGATGTAACTGGGTTACATGAAATCCATTGGTGATGGATTAGGGAGGCAGGAAAAAGCAAAGCAGGGAAACCTCTGGGACTGGCTAAAAAGTAAAATGATAGACACACACTTCTTTTACAGAGGCGGGTACAGGATAGTTAACAGTCAACAACATGATAACAAGTGATGAGGGGATTTGTGGTCCTTGCCAGGTGTGGTATGTTGTCATAGATGCAAAAAGACAACAGACAGGCTCAGTTAAGGTGAAGATTGACCTCTGTCAGGGAAGATTCTAGCCTAGGACCAGACTGCCCACCAGGACTCAATTTTAGTTGGGAAGTTTTCACTTCAGACCATCCTGTGTGGTTACTTTAGGTCTCTGAGTTTGTAAGGCCACCACACAAGCCTCCCCTGAGCTTGTAAGGATTAGTTTGTGGCCCCTTTTCATCCACACATTGTACCACATCTTCTTTATCCATTTGTCCACAATGGACACTTAGGTTGCTTTCATATGTTGGCTATTGTAAATAATGCTGTATTAAACATAGTGGTACATATATTTTTTTCAAATTAGTGTTTGGGATAAAGTGGAATTGTTGGGTCATATGGTAGTTACATTTTTAATTTTTTGAGGCAACTCCATATTGTTTCCATCATGGATGCACCAGTCTGCAATCCCAGCAACAATACATGTGGCTTCCCTTTCCTCCACATCCTCACCAACACTTGTTTGTTGATTTACTGATGATGGCCATTCTGACAGGTATGAGGTAATATCTCATTGTAGCTCTAACTTACATTTCCCTGATGACTCATGATGTTGAGCATCTTTCCATGTGTATTGGCCATCAGTATGTCTTCTTTGGAGAAATGTCCCTTAAGGTCCTCTGACCATTTCTTTAAGAGGATTTTTCTATGTTAAATTGTATGAGTTCCCTGTATATTTTGGATGTTAATCTCTTATCAGATGTACCATTGACAAATATCTTCTTTCATTCAGTGGGTTGTCTTTCCTTTTTTTTTTTAATAAGAAGAAAAGACTGTGATTTCATTTTCAAATTTTTGGAAATAGTCTTCCGAAAAAAACTGAAGTGACAAGAACACATACAAAAACTGAAATCTATTATTGAATGATGAACTCTTAGCAGAAAATGACTTTTGAAGGATTTGAGTCCTTCTGCTTCTGGAATCACTTCTAAAATGTTCCTCACTTATGTAACCAGCCTCCTCAAATCTATTCCAAGTTTGAGGTACTTCATCTCATAAAAGTAACAAATAACTTGTGATCATTTACAACAAAAGAAAGAATAAAATAGGGGAGGCAAGCATCTTATGTTATACATTTTTTAAAGAAAGGTCACAACCTTGAAGCAGCTTTGCAATACGCAGAGCACAGTACTGGCTTCAAAAAAAATTTTGTGCATGTTCATTATTTAAATGTGACCACCTGCTACAGTATTCCTCTATAAAAGTAGCAAGCTATATTCATTCAAGTAAATTAATTTAATGGTAGTTCATATAGTTTTACACTTGGGATGAGGTCAAAGGTAAAACAAAACAAGACAACCAGCTAACAAAGAGCTGTTAATTTTTAAAAAGTTTAAATTATTAATTATTGTGAGATGCCAGCAAATGAAATCAATCCTAGATAACAAAACAAATTTCCAGTTATATAAATTTTATTTCCTGAAAATTTCCACTATCAGAAGATCCTAATTACAATAATGAAATACATAAAATGGAAGCAGTTTAAGTAAATGTGATTATTTGGTTCATTTCAAAACACCTTACTGCTCCAGCTGTTATACTTTGCACTTTTTGATGGTTCTTCTGCTGTGCAAAACCTTTTTAGTTTGATGTAGTGCCATTTGTTTATTTGTTTCTTTGTTTGCTTCATTTGATCAAGGAAATATACAAAAAAACATTACCAAGATCAATGTCAAAGCATTTACTGCCTATGCTTTCTTCTAGTAATTTTATGGTTTTATGCCTTACATGTAAGTCTTTAATGCTTTTGAGTTTATTTTTGTATAAAAGAGTATACATTTATATAAGAAAGTGTTAGGAACCATGCAGCCTGGTTTCAGAAGCTGTAACCCTCCATGGCTAAGGCTGAGTAAAGGACCTTGGGACCATAAGACACCAAGGAGACAAACCTTATCTCCCTGGCAGGGGCGCCGCCTCTGCCCCCTTTACTTCACACTGCTTGACCCCAGCAGGATGACTGGTTAGCCAATGATGGGTAAGATTCCTCAAGGGAAGGACACCTAAGACAGGCATGGTCACAAAGGGGCCCCCAGAAAAGGACTTAGGGGGCTATAGAAAAAGGGGGTGATGGACCATCACCCCTCAGCTTTTTCATAGCCTCAGTCCTCATTCTGTCTGCAAGAAGTTTCCTAATCTCTTGGCTGCCTTCTTTCCCCTGCCTGACTTAAGCCTGAAGCAATGCCAGAGGGCAGTGCAGCCCTGGGCAAGAACAGGCAGTTCACCAGGGCTATTGGGCCTAAGAAAAAATGCATAAAATCCTGTGAAGACTGCTTTGCTAAGAATGCCCTCAATTTTCTGATAAGAGTCTGAACATGAAATGAGTTTGTTTCCCAAAGTTTTATGGCCCTTTAGCTAACTGACCCTGACTCGGAATAAGCCCTCATAGTTCTTTGACTGTTATCTATTGTTTGATCCTTACTGCCTGACAATGACTGATGAGCTTTACCTGTATTCCTATGCAAATTGAACCCAATAAAAGTCCATTGAGGAACAGGCTCAAGGCCCTTCTCCTTTGAGAGATTGGCCATCTTTCCTCCCCAAGCAGATCATCTTGGTAGACTTATTCTCATCCATGGA
This sequence comes from Trachops cirrhosus, assembly GCA_028533065.1. NCBI lineage: Eukaryota > Metazoa > Chordata > Mammalia > Chiroptera > Phyllostomidae > Trachops > Trachops cirrhosus. Next base: position 55,605,888 of record CM052545.1, on the reverse strand, counting down.
GGCAGGGGGGTCTCTGCAGGACAAAGCTACCCCACACAGAAGAACTTGCTTGGTGATTAAAAGTCAGCAGGAGGTTTTTCTTTTTTCTTTTTTTTTCCCCAAAGTGAGACAATAAAACCTGGAGCTGTGAAAGGACCAGAGTCAGACCCAAAGAGGGATCACAAGGCTAATCCCAACAACTGAGAAATTGAGACAAATTTCATTTTGCTATTCCAGAGAACTTCCATGTTATTGTTTATTTGTATTATTATTTTTCAATATTTTTACTTCTTTTGTTACTATTTTTTTATTTCTCTTCTTTCTGTTTAGGTTCCTTTGTTTTATTTGTTTGTTTAATTGCATTGTTTGACTGGTTTTCCTTGTTCTCTCTTTCATAGTGTATTTTTAATTTTCCTTCTTTCACTTCACTTGTGTTCCAATAGCACACCACTCTAGGTTGTGCACTTCCTATTCTTGTTATTCAGATCATATAGTGTTTGCCCTATTATTGTTGTTCAAGTATTATTGTAATAATTGTTGTTCCATACAATTGTGAACACTACACACCACCCCTCCTGTATCTTAGCCCATTTCACTGTCTTCCAGAACTTTATTACTGTTGTGGTAATTTTATTCTCTCCCACACTATACCTATTTCCTATTATTTATTCTCACTATATCTCATAATCTGACTGGGAGGTCTGTTTTGTGGATTCAACTCGCAATCCTTCCCCTGTCTAACAAGAGTTTTATCTCTTTTCCACCTTTTCTAAAAAGTGGCTACTGGAGTGAAATATCATGGTTACCACTATACTTATTCGAAGGATCTCCTATCTCTTCTCTACAGGTTGGTACTTTAAGTCCCATAGAGTTCACTCCTGCTGTCTTTATCCATTTTGCCTTCCCCCTCCAACTGATCACATAAAAGAGTAGGTGGGACCTGTGAACATCAATATACCTGCTGGAAGAGAGAACCCACCAACAAAGGAACCACCAACAGATAATAAAGGAAGGTGGCAGAGAAGTGAGTGAAAGCCACACTAAGCTCCACCCAGGACCAATTTGGAATTACCACTAAACAGTGGAGAAATTATTCAGAACAAACAACTGAACAATAGCTTGAGAGAAGCCTCATAACCTCAGACAGACAGAAGAACCATTCAAAACAACCTGTCCACACTTGCACAACAGAATATAACACATGGTAGATGGAATGACCCTCAGTTAACCAGCTGGAGGGAAAGACTCACCAAAGAAAGACCAAACAACAATCAAAACCCAAAGACATACAGAGACCCAACATAAATGACAACCCAAGAGCTGCAAGTTCAGGAGATCAAGGTGAGTGCACTGCTGAATCTCATAGGTCTCCTACCATAGAATTTCACACCATAAGCCCAGTGAGTCAGAACAGATCAATTTAAGAAGCAGAGGCTAATAAGTCTCACAAACAATGGGAAGACAAAGAAACAAAAGGAAAGGAGAAAGCCTCAGAAAGAATGCTAAATGAAACAGAGACAAGTCAACTATCAAATATTAAGTACAAAACAATGGTTATAAGGAAGCTCAGTGAGCTCACAGTGAATTACCAAAAACTACAGGGAAACTGCAATGAATTTGTTGCAGATCATATCAACATTAAAAAGAAAATAGAAACAATCAACAAGAGCCAGGAGAAAATGAAGAATACAATTTCTGAATTGAGGAACACAGTAGAAGGAATCAAAATCAGGCTAGGTGAAGCAGAGGACTGAATCAGCAAACTGGAGGACAAGGTAGAAAAAAACATCCAGAAAGAGCTAGAAAAGAAAAAGAGACTCAGAAAGAATAAAGAGGTGTTAAGGGAACTGCAGGACAACATGAAATGTAATAATACCTGTATAATAAGGATACCAGAAGGAAATGAAGAAGAGCAAGGGATAGAAAACCTGTTTGAAAAAGTAATGATGGAAAACTTCCCTAATTTGATGAGACAAAAAATCACACAAATCCAGGAAACACAGAGTTCTAATCAAGAGGAACCCAAAGAGGCCCATTTCAAGACATATCATAATTAAAATGGCAAAGTTCCAAGACAAAGAAAAATCTTAAAGGCAGCAAGGGAGAAACAGGAAGTGACAGCCAAGAGAGCCCTGATGAGGCTAGCAGCTGAGTTCTCAACAGAAACACTACATGCCACAAAGGAATGGCAAGAAATATTCTAAATAATGAAAAACGAAGGCCTGCAACTGAGACTACTCTACCCAGTAAGGCTCTCAATTAAAATGGAAGGCCAAATAAGGAGCTTTCCAGACAAAAGAAGTCCAAAAGAATACACCTCCTCCAAACCAGTTCTACAAGAGATGCTAAAGGGACTGCTTTAAGAAAAGGAAAAAAAAAAAGTAGTGAGAAAGAAGGAACACAGGTATGAAAAAATGGCAATGAATAAGTACCTATCAAATATAGGTACTCAAACGTGAATGGGTTAAGTGTTCCAATCAAAAGACAGAATAGCTGAATGAATAAGAAATCATGACCCACACATATGCTGCTTACAAGAAACCCACCTCAGAAGAAAAGACCTACACAGACTGAAAGTGAAAGGCTGGAAAAAAATATTCCAAGCAAATGGACAGGGAAAAAAAGCTGGGGTAGCAATACTCATATCAGACAAAATAGACTTCAAAACAGGGCCATAAAAAGAGATCCAGAAGGTCACTTCTTAATACTCAAGGGAAGAATCCACCAAGAAGACATAAACATTATAAATATATATGCACCCAACATAGCACCCAAATATATAAGGAAAATCTTGGAGGACTTCAAGAAAGATATTTACAAAAACACTATTATAGTAGGTTGATGCGGATCCTGGCTCATGCGGTGCACCATATTGTGGTTGAGATATGAGACATTCACACAGAGTACCAAGCCCTGTGGAGGAAAAGGGCAAGCATGGCTTTTTCTCTCAAGGGGAGCAAAAAGCCATGGCCCTTGCTGTGACCGGCCTTTATTGGGTTTCTCTGCACATTACATGATGGTCCTCATTTACTATGCACGGGTTCACTTTAGGTGGTTACCTTTTACAAAAAGAGAAAGGAGCCAATGCTGCTAATCACATCACAGAAGGATATTTGCAAATGAAAAGGGAAAAGTGGTGAAACAGGTTACTTTCCATACTGGGGAGTTTTAGCTTGGATTTTAGGAAGTTACAGTAAGCACTTGCTATCTCAATTCAGGGTGAGGGAGTTATAGCAAAAGTAAGTCCCAAAGCAGCCTAGGTACATTGCAGGCCTGATTCCCCACGGGAGAACCTATCTGTGGGCGTGGGTCCTGTGCATCTCCAAGTGGGAGCTCGGTCCATGCCACACAGAACGGTCTCCTACAGTAGGGGATTTTAACACCCCACTGTCAAAAATGGATAGATCGTCCAAACAAAATATCAACAAAGATATTGAAGCACTGAACAATGTCCTAGATCAAATGAACTTAATTGATATATATAGAGCCTTTCATCTCAAAGAAGCAAAATACACAGTCTTCTCAAATGCACATGGAACATTTTCAAAGATAGACCACATGATAGGACACAAAACAAACCTCAACAAATTCAAGAAAATTGAAATCATATCAAGCATTTTCTCCCACCACAAGGGACAGAACCTAGATACCAACCTCAAGGAAAACACTCAAAAACACTCAAGCTCATGGAGATTGAGTAGCATGCTATTAAACAATGAATGCATTAAAAATGTAATTAGGGAAGAAATCACAAAGTTTCTGGAAACAAATGAAAATGAACTCACAACAATCAAACACTTATGGGACACAGCGAAGACAATCCTGAGAGTGAAGTTCATAGTGCTACAGGCCTACCTAAAAAAAAAATAAAAATATTTCAAATAAACAACCTAACCCTATCTCTACAAGAACTGGAGGAACAACAACAAAGACAGCCCAGAGCAAGTAGGAGGAAGGAAATAACCAAAATCAGAACAGAATTAAACAACAGAGACAAAAAGCACAATTCCAAGGATCAGTAAATCCAAGAGCTGGTTCTTTGCAAAGATAGACAAAATCTACAAGCCTTTAAGAAGACTCATGAGGAAAAAAGAGAGAGGACCCAAATAAACAAAATAAGAAATGAAAAAGGAGAGATTACAACTGATACCACATAAATACAAAGGATTGTAAAAAATTACTAAGAAGAACTATATGCCAAGAAATTTGAAAACCTAGGTAAAATCAACAAATTTCTGGAAAAATATAATCTTCCAAATGAATGAAGAAGAAGCAGAAAGTCTGAACAGACCAATAACAGCTGACAAAATTGAGGCAGTAATCAAAAAACTCTCAACACACAAAAGCCCTGGACTGGACAGTTTCTCAGGATAATTCTATAAAGCATTTAAAGAAGGGCTAACCCTTATCCTTCACAGACTATTCCAAAAAATCCAAGAAGAGGGAAGACTCCCAATCTCTTATTATGAAGCCAGCATCATCTCAAACTAAAAACCAGATAGAGACATAACAAACAAGCAAAACTTCAGGCCAATATCACAGATGAACATGGACACTAAAATCCTCAATAAAATATTGGCAAACTGCATCCAACAATATATTAAAAATATCACACACCATTATCAAGTGGGATTCATCCCAGGGATGCAAGGAGGGTACAATATTTGCAAACCAATAAATGTAATACATCACATAAACAAAAGCAAAGTAAAAAATCACATGATCATATCAATAGATGTGGAAAAAGCATTTGATAAGGTACAGCACCCATTATGATAAAAACACTCAGCAATGTGGAATAGAGGGAGGATTCCTCAACATAACAAAGGGCATATACAAGAGATCTACAGCCAACAGCATACCCAACATCATACTCAGTGGACAAAAACTAAATCATTTACCACTAAGATCAGGAGCAAGACAAGGATGTCCGCTTTGACCACACCTATTCAACATAGTATTGGAAGTCCTAGCCACAGTGATCGGACAACAAAAAGAAATAAAAGGCCTCCGAATTAGAAAGGAAGAATCAAAACCATCATTGTTTGCAGATGACATGATAGTGTACATAGAAAATCCTATAGACTCTACCAAAAAACTACTCAACCTAATAAGTGAATTTGGCAAAACAGTGGGATACAAAGTCAATATTCAGAAATCAAAGGCATTTTTGTATACCAATAATGAAATATCAGAAACAGAAATCAGGGAAAAAATCCATTTGATATAGCAACAAGAAAAATAAAGTACCTAGGAATAAACCTAACCACTAGGAGGTGAAAGACCTGTACTCAGAAAACTACACAACACTGAAGAAAGAAATTAAGAAAGACACAAACAAATGGAAGCATGTACCATGTTCATGGATTGGAAGAATTAACATCATTAGAATGTCCATACTACCCAAAGCAATTTATAGATTCAATACAATCCCTATTAAAGTACCAATGACATATTTCATAGATGCAGAACAAACATTTCAAAAATCTATATGGAACCATAAATAACCCCGAATATTCACAGCAATTTTGAGAAAGAAGAACAAAGTAGGAGGGATCACAATACTTGATAGCAAACTGCAAGGCCTCTGTAATCAAAAGAGCCTGGTACTGGCATAAGAACAGACACATAGACCAATGGAAGAGAACAGAGAGCCCAGAAACCAAGTCGCTGTGGTCAATTAATACTTGACAAAGGAGGCCGCAACATAAAATGGAGTACAAATAGCCTCTTCAGCTAATGGTGTTGGGAGATCTGGACAACTACATGCAAAAAATGACCTCGATCACCAGCTTACACCATGCACAAAATTAACTTAAATTTTTAAAGGATAAAAGACTTAAATATAAGTCATGACACCATAAAAGTCCTAGAGGAAAACATAGGCAAGAAAATCTCAGATATTCCACACAGCAATATTTTCACCAATCTGTCCCCTAGAGTAAACAAATGGGATCTCAACAAAATAAAAAGCTTCTGCATGGCTAAAGAACACAACATTAATGTGAAAAGAGAACCAACTGTATGGGAAAACATAGTTGCCAATGATACCTCAGACAAGGGTTTGATCTCCAAAATGTATAAAGAACTCACATGACTCCACTCCAGGAAGACAAGCAACCCAGTTACAAAATGGGCCCTGGCTGGTGTGGCTCAGTGGATTCAGCGCCTGCCTGTGAACCAAAGTGTCGCCAATTCGATTCCCAGTCAGGGTACATGCCAGGGATGCAGGTCAGGTCAGGTCCCCAGTAGGGGGCATGAAGGAGGCAACCACACATTGATGTTTCTCTACCTCTCTTTCTCTCTCCCTTCTCCCCTGTCTAAAATAAATAAACAAAATCTTTTTTAAAAATGGGCAAAAGACCTGAACAGACACTTCTACAAGGAGGAAATACAGAGGGCTTGGAGGCATATGAAAAGATGCTTAGCATCACTAGCCATCAAAAAGATGCAAATTAAAACCACAATGAGATACCACTTCACAACGATCAGAATGGCCATCATAAACAAAGCAACAAACAACAAGTGTTGGAGAGGATGTGGAGAAAAGGGAACCCTAGTGCACTGTTGGTGGGAATGCAGACTGGTGCAGCCACTGTGGAAAACAGTATGGAATCTCCTCAGAAAACTAAAAATGGAACTGGCTTTTGATCCAGCAATTCCACTGCTGGGACTATATCCTAAGAATCCTGAAACACCAATCCAAAAGAACCTATGCACCCCAATGTTCATAGCAGCACAATTTGCAATAGCCAAGTGCTGGGAGCAACCCTAAGTACCCATCAGTAAATGGGTGGATCAAAAAAACTATGGTACATTTACACAATGGAATTCTATGCAGCAGAGAGAAAAAAGGAGCTCCTACCCTTTGGGACAGCATAGATGGAACTGGAGAGCATTATGATAAGTGAAATAAGCCAGGTAGTGAAAGACAAATACCATATGATTTCACCTTTATCAATGAATAAACAAGCAAATCAATGAAACTAATTAACAAAACAAACAAGCAAACAAAATATAACCAGAGACATTGAAATTAAGAACAATCTGACATCAACCAAAGGGGAAATTACTGTCATAGGGGAGTTGGGAGGGGATAATGGGGGAGGGAAGAAGGATTTTCAGGAACAACTATAAAGGACACATGGAGAAAACCAAGATGGGGTGGAAACAGATGGGGAGGTGGGGATGGCTGGAGTGTGGGGGGAGTGGTGGGTGGAAAGTGCAGACAATTGTAATTGAACAACAATAAAAGAAAAATTAAAAAAAGGAAAAGATCTAAATATGAATAAGAAGATAGAGGAAAGAAATAAATTCTAACTAACAAAGACAAATCCTTAGTAAAAGCAGTGGATCAACTGACTACATAGCTAGTACAAAGAGTAAAAGGCAAAAGTAGTAAGATTGTATATACTTACAACAAAAAATAGAGAGACAAAAATGCACATACAAAGGAAATAAAAATAATGACAAAAGATAAGCATGGAGGGAGTGAATAAAAGTGGTAGTGATTTTACAGTGTGTTCAAACTTAAGTCATCATCAACATAAAATAGACTGCTCTAAACTTAGCTTGGTGTATATGAAGCACATGGTAATCAAAAACCAAAAATCTGCAAGAGATATACAAGAAATAAAGAGAAAAGAATCTAAACACAACACTATAGAAACTCATCAACATACAAGAGAAGATAGCAAAAGAATAAGAAAAGATCAGAGAACTACAAAAAATCTGAAAACAATGAATAAAATGACAATAACTACACATCTATCACTAACATAAGTGGACTAAATAAATTCTCCAATCAATCAAAAGTCATAGGGTGGATGAATAGATTTTTTTTTTAAAGATCTATACATATGCTGCCTACAAGGACCCACTTTAAAACAAGGGCTGTAAGGAGAGATAAAGAAGAGCATTTCATGACGATAAAGGGGTCAATCCAATAAGACACAGATGTCAAACACAAGGCCCACAGGCCAAATCTGGCCCTCCACCTTGCTTTATCCAGCCGGGCACCTTGTTTCTAGAGGCAGCGCCAAGCTCCTTGCCCCTAATTAAGGAGTTAGTTACACTTATACAGTTACATTTATACATTTTTATACAGTTACGTTTTATACAGTCCTAAAATTACATTCGGCTCTTTGAAGCCAACTGCAATGCTGATGTGGCCCCCGGTGAAAGTGAGTTTGAAACCCCTGCAGTAAGAGAATATATGATGTATAAACACCCACATGCCCAACATAAGAGCACCTAAATATATAAAGCAAATATTGACAGAGAAAAAAAGAGATTGACAGTAATATTATCATAGTAGGAAACTTTAATACCCACTGTCATCAATGGATAGCTCACCTAGAAAGAAAAATCAACAAGGAAACAGTGGCCTTAATTGATACATTAAATCAGATAGATTTAATTGACATTTTTGAACATTTCACACCAAAGCAGCACATAAAACATTTTTCATGAGAGACCACATTTTAGGCCACAAAACAAGTCTCAACAAATTTAAGAAGATTAAAATCATATTAAGCATTTTCTCTTATCACAATGGTATGACACTAGAAATTAATTGCAAGAAAACCTGAAAAGCACACAAACACATGGAGATTAAATAACATGTTACTAAACAATAAATAGGTTAACAATGAGATCAAGAAGGAAATCAAAAGATACCTTCAGACAAATGAAAATAAAACCACAATGACCTTAATTCTATGGAACACAGCCAAAATAATTCAATGAGAAAAATTCATAGCAATACAGGCCTACCTCAAGAAACAAACAAAAAAAAAGTTAAATAAATAATCTAATTTTACATTAAAGTAACTAGAAAAAGAACAAAGTCCAAACTAAGTAGAAGGAAGAAAATAATAGCAATCAGATAAGAAATAAATTAAAGAGTCTAAAAAGACAATAGGAAATATGAAGAAACCAAGAACTGATTCTTTGAAAAGGTAAGCAAAATTGATAAACATTTAGTGAGACTCTTCAAGAAAAGAGGGCCCAAATAAATAAAATAAGAAGTAAAAGAGGAGTGACAACCCACACCACAGAAATATAAAGGACTATCAGAAAATACTATGCCAACAAAATGGACAACCTGGAAAAAATAGAGAAATTCTTCCATGGCTAAGTGGCTCAGCTGGTTGGAGCATCGTCCTGTACACCAAAAGGTTGCAGGTATGAGTCCCCATCAGGGAGGGCATGGGACACAACCCATCAATGTTTCTCTCTCACAGTGATATTTCTCTCTCTTTCTCTCTCCCTCTTTCTCTAAAATCAATAAACATATCCTCAGGTGAAGATTTAAAAAAATGGATAAATTTCCAGAAACATACCATCTGTCAAGGCTGAATCAGAAAGAAACAGAAAGTCTGAACAAATTTACTAATAAAATTGAATCAAACAAACAACAGTTCTGGACTAGATGGTTTCAGTCCAGGACTAGATGATTTTTCAGTCCAAAATCGGGTGGATTTTACCGAATATTCAAAGAAGGATTATTATCTATTCTTCTCAAACTATTCCAAAGAAAAATGAAGAGGAGGAAAGGTTCCCAAACATATTTTATGACACTACCAAAACCAGACAAACACACTACAACTAGAAAGATAATTATAGGCGAATGTCCCTAATGAGCATAGATGCAAAAATCCTCAACAAAATACTAGCAAACCAGATCCAGCAATATATTAAAAAGATCATACATCATGATCAAGTGGGATTTATTCCCATATGCAAGGCTAGTTCAGTATCCACAAATTAACTGATGGGCCATACCACATAAACAAGATGAAGTATAAAAAGCATACAATTACATTAATAGATGTAGAAAAGGCATTTGACAAAATCCAACATCTATTCATTGTAAAAAAAGAAAAGAAAAGAAAAAAACCTCTCAGCAAAGTGGTTATAGAGGGAAGATAACTGAACATAATAAAGGTCAGATATGGAACAAAACAAGGATGTCCACGTTCACCACTTTTATTCAACATAGTATTAAAAGTCCTAGCCAGAGCAATCAGACCAGACACACAGGCACATTTGGAGTGACTCATTTGAAACCCCTCCACAAGGAAAGCCCCACCCTAAGAGTCCAGCACAGCGCAGTGCCCTGAGGCCAAGATGGTTGCAGTGATTTTTCACCACCCGGTCTGCAGACCTGAGAAGAGGCAGTAGTTACCAGTTCCTGGGACAGAGGGAGCCCTGTGGACAGGGTCACTTGACAGGACCTGTGAGCTTCAGTCCAGGCCATGGTCTGCAGTGACCATGCAGGGAGGCAGCAGGCAAAGACCCTTTGAGAGACTGAAAGCACAAATAGACAATCGTATATAAACTAGAATTCTGACCCACAGCTTGGAGCAACCAGCCCAGAAAACCAACCCCTTACTTACAGAACCAGCCCAGGAAGCCAGTCTTCTATGTGTCAGACTTGTACAAAGACAGACTGCTGTCTTCAGTAACAATCCAGGGAGGAAAAGAACATAGAAATAAAATGGGGTCACTATAGTCAATTTGCTAAATTGTTAGAATCAAGCAGGCTGAGGCAATGAGCAAACAACTCTATTCTTATTTGAAATAGCGTTCAAACTTAAACTTCTGAACTTTCAGTTCTGCACCAGTGCCTGGATTCACCCAAATGCCACAGTTAAACCTCTGAAGGATGTAAGAAAGAATGATCAAATGCTGGAGATGTATCTATCTCTTAAAGGTAGCCACCTGTCTTGTATAAGAAAGAATGTTTCATTATCCAGACCATCAGACATCTGAAAGATTACCATCCTGAGCTAATCCAAGGGTTAAGAATGCAGGACTAACTTTTTTTTCAAACATGTGCTTTGTACTATTGTCAAAGTAAGAAACATCCAAACCTGTAGAGAATTTTTATGAGAATTTATTTGAGCCAAACTGGTGACACAAGTAGGGGAGCAAGATCTGATGTTTCAGAGAATAACAGTTTTGCAGTTACTTTTATACATTAAAAAGTAAGGAGGAAACCTAAAGATTACATAAAGGTGGGAGAAAGTAAGGTGGATTACAAGATAGTTGAGGGTAAGTATAGTATAGGAAATGTAGAAGCCAAAGAAATATGTACAACCCATGGACATGAACTAAAGGGGAGGAATGTGGGTGGGAGGGGGTGTGCAGGGCGGAGGGTAGTGAAGGGGGGAAAATGGGACAACTGTAATAGCATAATCAATAAAATATATTTAAAAAAAAAGATGATGTGTTCTCACCCTGGCTGGTGTGGCTCTGTGAGTTGAGCACCAGCCTGTGAACCAAAGGGTCATTGGTTTGATTCCCAGTCAGGGCACATGCCTGGGTTACAGGCTGGGTCCCCAGTTGAGGGTACACGAGAGGCAACCACACATTGATGTTTTTCTCTCTCCCTTCCCCTTTCTCTAAAAATAAATGAATAAAATCTTTCAGAAAAAAAAGAAGATTATGTGTTCTCTTGAGGATGGTTACCCCTTGGAGGGGTATTTTGGAAGGTGTTCCAGCCTAGATGCATCAGTATAATGGACAGGGCTTGCTTGAAAAAACCCTTCATTAAAGAAGTTATAGGTCTCGGGTTTGACTACCCACCATGACCTGCCCAGTTAGGAAATTACGACTTATTATAGTACCCCCTTTCGTCCATGTAAAAACTCTCAAACTTATTTTTTCTCCTTTGGAACACTCTGTGTATTTTCTGGTTGTGTTTCTGGGTTGTAAACTCTAACACCCTTGAATAAACCTTTGTCATTTATTTCCAGTCAAATGCTCCTGACTCGACTGAACTCAGTTGACATCAGAAAGCCCAACAATAACCCCTGTAACAATCACTCCACAAGGCCAGGACTTTGATTAAGAACTGACAGATATCCTGATTTTTGTCTTTGCTTTCAACTTGGGACCATTTAGAGAAAGTCAAACACACACCCCTGACCAATCACACAAAATGCCTCACTTCCCATCACCCTGCCCCCAGCTTCCCCAGGCCAGCAGCCTCCCTCAGGGTACACCTGAACCTTCCCTGTCTCCCGCTGCTGTGAGGCTGTCCTACTCTCCTGCCTGCCTTTCAGTCTCTGACAAAATGCAAGCTCTGAATAAATGGCCTTTGCTTGGCCCATTTAGTTGGTCTTCATTTCTGTCTATACCTTTAATTCCTTCCTCTGGTTGGTTCTCTCCATCAGCCAGACTCAGTTGGAAGCAGGAGGGCAAGAGTCACATAGATGGGATCCACAGAGTAGTCACATGGAAGGGTCATACACTGGGTCAGACTCACAAAGGGGCTGTAAACAGGGATGTCACAAATGGCAGAGCCACAAGAAAAGTCACATAGGACAGAGTCAGGGACCGTGGTCACCCACATGACCTGCAGAGGTCACACATGAGGTCATACAGGGGTGTCAAGGGGAGCACCTGCCCACGCCGCCCTTCCCCACACAAACCAGGGGCATCCTGATGTCAAAAATTTGATTCTAGAAACCTGCTTTCTGCCTGACCCTTCAGGTGTCCCTCCCAAGTCCTTCAGTTCCTGAGGCTATTTGTTGAGTTGCCCAACACCTTGCCCTTAAAAACTACCCCTACCCAAGTGTCCCTTGGAAGGTCTTTCTATTTCCTCGAGGGGTACAGCATTCACTGATGTTAATAACTTTTTTTTAAAGATTTTATTTATTTATCTTCAGAGGGGAAGGGAAGGAGAGAGGGAGAGAAATATCAATGTATGGTTGCTTCCTGTGCATTCCCTGCTGGGAACTGGCCTGCAACCCAGGCATGTGCCCTGACTGGGAATCGAACCGTGATCTCTTGGTTCACAGGCCCGCGCTTAATCCACTAAGCTACACCAGC